>CM071929.1:34202442-35402442 GCA_016081115.2 Rehmannia glutinosa | reverse complement strand
CAAAGGCAAGAACAAACTTGGCAGACTGAGCTCGTGCTTTTAGAGTATCCTTTTTAGACTTGGCTTCCTGTATTTTGCTTTCCAATAGCTGCCAAACAGGACAATCAGACAGTAAGATAGGTCTAATTATTTTTTTAATAGATTATCAAAACATTAAAGGAAATCAACGCAAGAGAATGGATTAGATAGACAAGAAACGTTGCTGTAAGATTTATATTCATGCAACTTCAAGACAAGCACGTACCTGCGCATGCACATTTATCTGAAAAACACTGAAAAAGAAAAACATAAGATTAACACATCAGTTTAACAACCCACCCTTGTATTGGAGACAAGGTTCTCAACTACATTTTTCTGCTGATCAAGCTGAGCCTTCAAAGCATTTGCATTATCCTGTAAAATGTTGTAACAAGGTGAAACAAGAAAGAATATCAATATTGATCCCATATAATATTTAGCTCACAACCTCTTCAACAACAGTGCACAACTATTGAGTCAGAAAAATAATGAAGGAAACTATAAACGACAGCGCGCAGTTGATTCTTTTCATTCAGCATCAAGCTGCTGATCATCACCGGGTTCCATGCTTTACAACAGAGAAAGCAGCAAATCATAGTAGACCATAATGAATGATACTAAAAGGGCTAGATGTCAGATAGTATTTTGTTTGTAGTCATTGATATAAGATAATACAGTACCTTGATATCATTGAGTAAATAATTGAGTGTATATAAAATAAAAAGTGCCAGCTCTTGTAATCATGTCACCATAGTAAGAAGGTAATAAATTCCACAAATACATATTTCAAGCAAATACAATACAATGCATTACGAGACAACTTACAACTAGATATTTTGTCATTAACTAAACTCATCAAGTAAAGAATCAGACAATCTTTTAATTATCTATTAGACTAATTGTCCTTACAGCGTAAGATTTTCTGCGCTTCAGAGCTTCACGAGCAAGATCCTCATCACCCTTCCCCAGAGCAAGTTGCGCTCTACGGTACCTGTGGTTAAACCAAAGCTAAAGCCAAAGCTTCAAGGAAATAAATTTAAGTAGAATGCTAGTTTCCACGGCATTCACCAATCTTCGGAAGCTTGTTGTGCAGCTTTATATTTGTTCTCCAGCTGCTTCTGAGAAGCCAAAACCTACAAAAGAGATAATCATCAGACTAACAACTTGCCTTGCCCAACTAGCTCTTGATCATTAACATTTACATTTATTGTTTCTCGTTTCAACAAAGGAATTATGCAGAGAAAACATGACATAGGGCTGTGGTGCTCATTCGCACCCCCACCCCACACCCCCCACACCCACCCCAAAAAAAAAGTTCTGCCCACTCAATATAACCGCTAGTTGTGGGCTTGCGTAGCAGTATATGCTTAAGCAAGCTGTAATTGAGTTTAACATAGCAGTTCTTGTCTCTAACATTCTTTTGAGAGCCACTGAACATTAAGTGTCCTGATTCTACCTGATTTATGGAGAACAGCATTTCATCCTCACAGTTTACTTCTTTAAAACCACAAAAAAAAAAAATTAAAAACTAAAAGTACTATATATATATATATATATATATATATATGAATTACAGGGGCAGAAAGCCACGCCAAAGTGATTAATTAACTTTAACTTTAAATTCATTTATGCTAATCCGGATGTATCATTCTCCTTTATGTATCAACATGTATAATTGTTTCTCTCTATTTTTGTTGGATATCTGTTAGACTAGACTCAGATTGAATTACAAACAAAATTATTTAAATTACATTTCTTACCTTTTTAAGGTCAAAATATGCAATAACGTAAACTTTATTCATTATCAGTAATGTTATAATCCAATTATTATAAGAAGTTAAACAGGTCTAAGCTTAATTTCATCCTTTGTATATTTACAAAACCATTCACTTTATTCCATTATCAAAACCAAAGCATCTCAAAAATTTATGGCCAGAACATTTCCACAATATATTTGTTTATAATGTCACAGATTTATGCATTATTGACATTAAGGGAATATATATCTTCTATTCAGTATAAAACTTTTAACTATTCGCAGAAGAGTACCAAAATACTTTGTGTTATGCTTTAAGATGTGTAATCTTTACCCCACTACCCACCCCCTCAAATTCCAGGGAAAGTAAAGGCAAAGGAAAAGTTTGAGTTGTATAATCCTTGACAGATGATATTCTCCACGGAGGAACAATAAAGGAAAGAAATAAAAGAGGAGAGATGAAAGCACATACTTGGGCTGTAGCTTGGCGCATCTTAATCAAATCATCATTCATTTCTATAACAGTTTGTTCCAATATTTTCTCCGGGTCCTCAAAGGAGCTTACTAGAGCATTTGCATATGACTACACTTAAAATAGAAGAGTCACAGTCAATAACGTTTCAGAGGCATATCAGTGAAGCCAATAACACTCAGAAAGAATCTAAAGAATGCCAAAGAACCTTGACAACTCTAGCAAACCGATCAAAGAGGTTCATTTGAGCACCAACACCCCCTCCATGGGTGTTGCATCTGGATCTACTAGAAGAAAATAGCCGTATTCCGGTACATTTTGGAGTACCAACTGCAAAAGAAAAGAATTGGCTCCCAACATATATGAAAGGATATAAACATCTTTAATATGTATAGCAATACAGCAAGGACGTCATTTATATATATATATATATATATATATATTACCACACTTGAAGGTGTTGATCAGTTCCAAAAAAATTCTGGAAAATATATAGAATCAAACCCACTACAACTCGGTAAACAAAGCAGATCACAATCACCTTTAGCTATAACCATCTAAAGCATTAACGGCAGCATACATACTGTAACCTTCGGTCACATAAATAAAACCATCCTAAAAAAGAGTTTGCAATTTATTTTCGCTCATGTTATAGTGGGCAATATCATACCCGCAGAATGAGTGCATTTATTTTGGCAGCAGTAAGTATAAATATGTACCTAAATGAGACTAGAAAGTGATCTCTTACTAACAGCTTATCATGTACAATGTGATCTATATTAAAGTGGGCTTAGTAGCAAGCAAACATCACCGCAATGCTTTAGGAGCTCAACAAGCACTCTTCCAGAGCTCCTATAGTAAAAGATGCCCACTAATAAATTGGGAAATCTTGCCGACGAAGGCCAAAGAAACGAACTTAACAACTCATCCTGACTTAAAAAAACACATGCCTAATGCAATGGTGAATTATAAACTGAAGAACACAAAATGTCAGGTAACTTTTTCAAGATCTTGCTATTACAGAGAAGCACATTGGGCCAAAGTAACTTTTTCAGGTTGATAACAAGAAGTTCATTGATAAACAGAAAGAGTAGATCTCAAACTTGTCCAGCATTTGAATATTATAACCCTCTTACAATGTGATATACCACTATAGAATAAGCAATATTCTTATAACTGATAGTAATAATCATAGTAGGTTGGTTACATATACATATGAAACTAACAAGTTGTCAGCAGTCATCACATTCCACTTAAACAAAAGCTTCAATGTTTAGCAAAAATGTCAATCCAAAAGCAATGCAGAATGGAAGTTCAGCAAGTAAACGTTCTAGGCAAATGCGAAAACCATAGTTTTCGGGTGGAAATAGCACTTCCATAGCATAAGACAAGGAGCAAAATCACTTGATAGTACATCAATGCTAAAAGATTGTACCTCACTCCGTATCATCAATTTCCCATCTTCCAATTATCCAAATTGAAAATTGAGAAAGAAGAAATACCCATTTTTCACAACGCCAAATTTGAAAACTTGCCCTTAGCATAATTAACCACAGAGTTTAAAACAATCAATACAGATCAAATAACAGTAAGGACTAGAGTTATTTACCTCCATGACCAAAGAAAGACGGTCTGAAAACCAGAGGCTTCACAATAATAACCTCTCTGTTGCACGAAGGCGCGGAGGTAGAAGAAGCCATGCTCATCCCTGATATTGGCGCTCTTACTGCCATTCTCTAGCAAGGTCTCTCAATTTGATGGGAAAGATAAGAGGAGAGTTTTTGGGAATCTAATATGCGGAAAATTACAGTGAGTCTTAACAAGATTTTCAGTTAACTTAGTAAGTTTTGTTTCTTTTTTTTCTTTTTTCTTTTTTTATCGTTATTATTTTTATTTCATTTTGTATTCAAAAAAATCATTTTTATTTTTTTAAAGGTGAGAAACAAAAAAACTTTAATTTTTGAATTATTTTATGTTTGGTTCTTGCTATTTCTTTCCCACAATTTTGGGTAGTGGGTGGGCTCTTGGGCCTAAAATGTTCTCCACTTCCAGTTAGTTTGATTATCTATATTTCATCTTGTTTTTAGTTTCGATTTCTGCAGGTTTTTCTTTTTTATCAAAAAATTAAAACAAGTTTGAATTAATATTTTAATTCAAAAGCTAGTGTTAATGTACCATTTTACCCTCTCGGGTGTAAAAAGAGGTAATTAACCTCAGTAAGTATTTTCACGCCTTGAGTTAAAATAAATGCCTTGAGATGGGTTTACGTTAAGGGATTTTCACGCAAAACATAGAAAACTGCCACATAACAATGGGCTCAATTAATAGCTAACTTGGGCTAATTGTACAAAAACATAAAAGGCCCATACAAAAAAGGGAAGAAAAAGGGCCCAGTGAGAATGTAAAGAAGCGAGCACAATCAAAAGACCCATGCATCAAGGGGAAAAAAGTATAAAATACACTTGAATTGTGTATAAAATACAAATACATTCTAACCACATCACTATCAGCTCAAAGTCATAGAAATACCCTCTAGAAGAAGCTCACAAAGCCGCCGGTCCTAGGTTTCGAGGGGCCTGGAGCAAAAAATAATGATGGGGCTCTTTTGTTTACATAAAAAATTTTAAAAATAATAAAAAAATTTTAAATATAATTTCATTGATTTAACATATAAAATAATTATTTTAGTAATAAAAATTATCATACTCCAACTTTAACATTTTGGTTTTATTAAAATAAAGTTAACAAAAATGAATCGTTTAATATAATTTATCATAGAGAAGACAAAAAAAAACTATTAATAAAGTAGCTATGAAAAATTGATCTTCTTGCATTTTTATTTACAAGTCATCAATCAATCTTTCAAAGCCAATTAATTCCTGAAATCCACAAGTTATCAATCAATCTTTCAAAGCCAATTAATTCCTAAAATTCACTCTCAATTGAAATCAACAATGCAAAGTTATTGTTTTGTTTTGCCAAAAAAAAAAACAAAAGTTAGAAATCGAAAAGGGAAAATAAATTAAATTTTGCAACTACTTAGGGTCGAACTCATGACCTTCAAAGTAAAAAACAAAACACCTATAAATCATCCATCTCACATCTTTGTCATTTATATCATCTATATATATATATATAAATATATAAAAAAATATATATAAATATATAAAAAAACTTCACCGAGAGCCTCGCGTGGATGGGCTCGTCGTCACGTCACCACCGCTGCACCACAGGCCACCCCATGGTGAAATCAATTCCCAATTTCATTTGGGTGATATTTTTTAGGAAAGATTCTATTGAAGAATAAAAGCTCACCCAATGCTGCCTTTTCAGTTGCCTAGCCTCTTCCCTTAAATAGCGATTTTAGGTAAAATTGTTGGGGATTGGAGAGAGCAAGACCGGACATAAGCTTAACACGATAGCCACTAGCACTTCTATCTATGGCTACTTTGGCACCCATACAATCTTATACAACTGACAACTCCCCCTTTTTGCTCCACTCTATATGTTTGCAAAAATATCTAAACCTTAGTCAGTACACTATATATATATATATCTTTCATTTTCACCTCAAAAATCAATGTCATATCTGTCAAGCAATTTCACAAACACCCGCCAGGCAAACCACCACCACCACTTCAATCCTTCAATTGTCATTCAATTGCTTGCATAGCATCTAATTTCAACATTTCTCTTTTCATTACACTTACGCATGGCTGTGATGATATTAAGTTCCTCTAGTTTATGCTGCTGTAGTTATAGTCATATTTCTTTAACCAGTGACAGCAGTAAGCCATGTGTATCGAGTTACAGTAATGGCTCGGTGGAAAGTAGAAAGATTGTTTCTTTGGGGATTTTGCGACATGGGTCTGTGATGAACAGGAAGAAAGTCAAAAAAAAACACGATAGCTTTTGCGGGTTTGCGATGAAAAGCTCTGGAGAAGGTGTTCTGATGCACGGTAAAATTAATAAAGACATGTCTTCTCAGGAAATAATTGGAGTTTTGAAGTCAATTCATGATTTGGATCAAACTTTTTCTTTCTTTAGAGCTGTAGCAAATATGCCACATGTTATGCACACTACAGAAACTTGTAATTATATGCTTGAGCTTTTGAGGGTCCATGGAAGGATGGAGGATATGGTTGTAGTGTTTGATATGATGCAAAAACAAATTATTTATAGGAATTTAGATACTTACTTCATTATATTTAGGAGTCTAAGTGTAAGGGGAGGCATCCGACAGGCGCCATTTGCACTTGAAAGGATGAGAAGTTCCGGGTTTAATTTGAATGCATATTCATATAATGGTTTGATACATTTGCTACTTCAAGCAGGATTTTGTAGGGAGGCCTTAGTGATCTATAAAAGAATGGTCTCAGAAGGGTTGAAGCCTAGTCTTAAGACCTATTCTGCCCTAATGGTAGCCAGTGGTAAGAGAAGAGATACTGAAACAGTCATGGAGTTGCTAGAAGAGATGGAAAATTTGGGATTGAGGCCAAATGTCTATACCTTCACAATCTGCATCAGAGTGCTTGGGCGAGCAGGAAAGATAAATGAGGCTTACAATATATTAAAGAGGATGGACGAGGAGGGATGTGCACCTGATGTAGTTACCTACACTGTTCTCATTGATGCTCTTTGTAATGCAGGGAAAATTGATGTTGCCAAAAAGGTGTTTAAGAAGATGAGATGTGGCAGCCATAAACCTGATCGTGTGACTTATATAACCATGTTGGACAAGTTCAGTGACCATGGAGATTTGGACTCGGTAAGGGAGTTTTGGAGCCTGATGGAGGCTGATGGTCATAAAGCAGATGTTGTTACTTTCACTATATTCATTGATGCTTTATGCAAAGTGGGGAAAATTAATGAAGCATTTGGGGTAGTAGATGAAATGAAGAAGACAGGGATCTCGCCAAATCTTCATACTTACAATACTTTGATTTGTGGGCTTTTGAGGCTACGGAGGTTGGACGAAGCATTAGAACTATGTGATAACATGGAATTGTGTGGCATTCAGCCAAATGCTTTCACATACATCTTATTCATTGATTGCTATGGCAAATTAGGAGAATCAGACAAAGCTATTGAAGCCTTTGAGAAGATGAAAGCACGTGGCATTGCCCCAACTGTTGTTGCCTGCAATGCATCACTATATAGCCTTGCTGAAGTTGGTAGGCTTAGAGAGGCTAAAATAATCTTTGATGGAATAAAACAGAGTGGGCTTGTGCCTGATTCCATTACCTATAACATGATGATGAAGTGTTATAGCAACGCAGGGAAAATTGACAAAGCCATTCAGTTACTTACTGAAATGATAGATAATGGTTGTCATCCTGACGTGATTGTTATTAACTCTTTGATTGACACGCTTTACAAGGCTGATCGGTCAAACGAGGCATGGGAAATGTTTAGCAAAATGAAGGAATTAAAACTTGTGCCCACTATTGTGACTTACAACACATTATTGGCTGGACTCGGAAAAGAGGGCAGAGTTCAAGAGGGCTACAAATTATTTGAGAGCATGGCAGCATATGGTTGCCCTCCCAATACAATAACTTTTAATACACTTCTGGATTGCCTCTGTAAGAATGATGATGTTGATTTGGCCTTAAAGATGCTTTATGAAATGACAGAAATGGATTGCCTCCCTGATCTTTTTACTTATAACACAGTCATCTATGGATTAGTAAAGGATAATAGGATTACAGATGCCTTTTGGCTTTTCCATCAGATGAAAAAAATGATATATCCTGACAATGTTACTCTCTATACTCTCCTACCTGGTGTTGTGAAAGCTGGTTCACTTGAGAATGCTTTCAAAGTTGTTAAGGATTTTGTCCAGAAGAATAGAAATGCGGCTAACAGGTCTTTTTGGGAAGATCTGATGGCTGGAATTCTAAAGGAAGCAGAGTTAAATCATGCTATTTCATTTGCAGAAAAATTAGTATCTGTTGGTCTCTGCAAAAATGGATCGATAATGGAGCCTCTTGTTAAGTTATTGTGCAAGCAAAAGAAATCCCTTGATGCCCACAAAATATTTGAGAAATTCACTAAATGTTATGGAATTCGGCCAACTGGGGAAGCAATTTATCATTTGATTGATGGGCTTCTTGATATTCATCTTAAGGAACTTGCATGGGGTACTTATGAAGAGATGAAAAGTGCTGGCTATGCTACAGATGTCGCCACCTACAATTTGTTGCTTGATGATCTTGGGAAGTCTGGGAAGGTAAATGAACTTTTCGAGCTGTACAATGAGATGCTCCGTAGAGGATGTAAGCCCGATACTATAACTCACAACATACTCATTTCTGGTCTTGTAAAGTCTAACAAATTAGATAAAGCCATAGACCTGTACTATGATCTTATAAGCGGAGGTTTTTCTCCTACTCCATGTACATATGGTCCTCTTATAGATGGCCTTTTGAAGCTCAAGAAATTAGATGAGGCAAAGGATTTGTTTGAGGAAATGATAGAATATGGGTGCAAACCTAATTGTGCTATCTATAATATTCTTATAAATGGATTCGGAAAAACAGGTGATGTTGAAACTGCTCGAGAGTTATTTGATAGAATGGTTGATGAGGGAGTTAGACCAGATTTGAAGTCCTATAGCATTCTAGTAGATTGCTTTTGCCTGCTGGGTAGGATAGATGATGCAGTGTACTACTTTGAGGAAATAAAGGCTGCTGGGCTTGATCCAGATTTGATTTGTTACAATATTATCATCAATGGCCTTGGCAAAGCAGGGAAAGTCAAGGAAGCTTTGGTTCTTCTTGACGAGATGAGAAACCGAGGGATGACGCCTAACCTTTATACTTTCAATTCTTTAATATTTAATCTTGGAATTGCTGGAATGACAGAGGAAGCAGGATATTTGTACAAGGAACTCCAGCTTGTGGGTCTTAAACCTGATGTTTTTACATATAATGCTCTAATCAGAGCATATAGTATGTCTGGGAACATGGATCATGCATATGCCATGTATGAGGAGATGATGGTCGGAGGATGTAGTCCTAATACTGGGACCTTTGCGCAGCTTCCAAATTAACATTGCCGTGGTAGAAATTTTGTTAAATGCAAGAGAGTTACAGGTAAATTTTCCTTTTAAGAATCATTTTTCCCCTAAATTTTTGGTTAGAAAAGATCAGTTCTGGAACATTTGCTGAAAGCCCTCACTATAATTGCAATAGTTTCTCTCGTATGGGGTTTCCAGATGTGTGTGTATATATATGGTTGTGTTGATCTACATATGCATGTTCTTTTCCTTCCACACTGCAACTGAGTGATATTTACCCATAAGTTCGTTGATAAATTTGATATTAAATTCTTCCTGCAAAATTTTATGTGCAGGGAGAATTGGCCCTGTTTTGGTTCTTGGAGTAGTTTGATACATCTGATGCCATCTCAAGTTAGCTACTGGTGCAGAGGGTTTCTTTGTAAATATGTAATAAGGTATATTTTGTTGAGTGTTACCAAGTGCAGAAGGTGTTCTGACAATGCTCCAGATTCTAGAGGTGATTTCTGGTCCTTCAAACTGTTTTCTGTGTACTGTATAGATTCTTTACTGTAAAGTATATCTGTGAGATTTCACTTCAAAAACTCAGTTCTCCTTGGAATTAGAAGCTGTAGTACTAATCATGCAAAAATTGAGAGATTTTTGCTCAACTTCAACTGCGGACTAAAATTAAGGCCACTGAACTTTTGCTGTTATGCTTCTATTTCCTGTCGTAGTTTTGTTTGTTGAGCACAACGTCAACGATAAATCTGTAAATAAACATTGCTTAATGTCTAATATACAGAGGCACTAGGTGCTAGAAAAATGGAAGAACTTCGAATATACTCCAACTTTAATACGATTCGAGGAGTTGAAACTCTAAATAAGAATTCTCACCTAAGCCGTTCTTCCTGAAACAGTTTTTGAGCTTCTACCAGAAAACATATAAAGGATCAATTTATGAGCAACTTTTTTCTTTATAACATTAGTGTTTATGTGTTTTATGATCAATTGTTCATTTGTTTTTCTGTGGATTTTTGTGCATGTGCATGTGGAATTTATATAAATGATTCATATTTCAGAAACAAAACTTAATCCTTGTTTATGTAATACTATTTTTGTGCTTTATGTTCAATTGAGAGAGAATATTTGAACTTGTTTCACTTTGAGAAATTCAATTTCTTTGCTTCTAGTTTATAAACTTGATTA
The DNA here is from genome assembly GCA_016081115.2 of Rehmannia glutinosa. NCBI lineage: Eukaryota > Viridiplantae > Streptophyta > Magnoliopsida > Lamiales > Orobanchaceae > Rehmannia > Rehmannia glutinosa. The sequence continues at coordinate 35,391,987 of CM071929.1, read as the reverse complement.
TATTTCGTCTTCATTTTGTATTCCTCAGAAAATAAAATGTATTATATGATGTTTTGTAAATTATTTTTCTCTGCACGCTGTTCAAGAGTCTCCTTCTTTTAAGACGTCTGTCCTCTAGTTTAATTTGAATTACCTTCCGAATGATGTGTAGATGTCGATCTCCTCTGAATGGAGTGGTGACATCAAATTGAAGGTAATAAATAGTTGAATTTGCCAAATGATTAGTCAATTTGCTGGTTGGCGTAGAATCTAGCTGTCAAATTGATAAAAAATTAATTGGAGTTTGGAAGATTCAAAAGAAGCCTGCCCTCACAGCCTTCTGGAATTTGGAAGATTGCTCCATTTGATTTGTAATATTCTAAGTTTTTGAATTGTTAAATACATCCACATTTGATCAGGATAACTGGGATGACATAGGAGAGATGCTATTTGATTTATTTCCATGTAACACGTTTTTACTTCATTTTAGTGTAGCACTGTGGATGAAATTACCACAATGTGCCAGAGTGTTGCATTAATCCTGTGTTGCTTGTCTCATCAGACCTGATAACTAAAGAAAAGCTGACATCAAGCTTAATGACGACGAGAAGCTAACAGGTTTTCAGATCAGCTTTCTGCTTGTATAATCAAAGCTGTAATTATTTGAAGGTTCCTGATTCTAATTCTGAATCATCCTTTTGAGATAAGCGAAGAAGAGGATCATTTTGAATTGTTATTGTAAAAAGATTGCTGTTTTACACAGTATTATTATGTGAATCTCATACTGAAAAGGAAATCCAAAAGGAGCTCGAGTTTAACACTACTACAAAAAAGGGATACTACAACACAAATTTACATCGGTTATTAAACAACCGATGTTTTAAAAAAAAGGCGGTGGCATAATTGTAAATTTTCAGAAAATTCTACATCGGTTTTAGTTATAACCGATGTAAAACAGCTTTCCTACAGCGGTTGTAACAGTAACGAATGTAAATTGATAAGAGATTTTACACGGACTCTATTAACCTGATGTAAGATAAAGAGGCATGTGGCATTATTGTAATTTTTCAAAAGATTTTTACATCTATTAAATATATAACCGATGTACATTTTTGTACAAAATAAACCCTCGACCCAAACCAAATCGGCAGATCAAAATTCCCCCAAATTCAATGCTCTTACTCTTCTCCCCAAATCGGCGTTCGCCCACCATGCTGTTTGACCGCCGTTCCGCCTTACATTTCTCCCGAAGTCGTCGAGGCTTTGTGATAGTATGCATAGGCAGCTGAGTTAGCAGTTCGGCTTGAAGACGACGACTCTACGCATTGTTGGTTGTCCATATCTCCCTTTTGCGGCTTGTCTCGCACCTTCAATTAGCGATAGCTCTTCTTGTTGGTGTTCCTGCTGTTAGACCATCTTATTTCGGTTCCGTTCCCAGGTATAGAGCCCTAGATTTCACTCTTTTGACCATCTTATTTCACCCTAGATTTCACTCTTTTGAAATGCATCGTAGCTTAATGGGTTCCGTTCCCAGGTATGAGTTGTTTTGCGTTTTCTGTTTGCAGATGTATACGGTCTCCGTTACCTTTTAAAATCTATGTAATATGCATCATTTACTAAAAAGAGAACGGTACTTTTTATGAAGCTACTGAAATCTAGATCCCGGGACAGATTTTATGTTTATTAACCATTGAAATCGACTAATATCTGAACACTTTAGCCAACAAAAAGCTGGTTCTTTTTTGTATTTCTTTATTTTGCCCCGGTTCTAGAGAGAGCCACTGAGCTACACCTATATTCACGCACACCCAATTGACAATGCAAATAGTTTTTGGGGGTGGATGCTTATTTTTGTGTGCTTAAGTTGATTTGATTAGGTTGATAATCGAGATTCAGAGGAGCCCAAAATCAGTCCAGATCAAGCAGTGAAATTATGTGATAGAAACTTTGGGATTGGAGCTGACGGAGTGATATTTGCAATGCCAGGCATCAATCGCACCGATTATACCATGAGGATCTTTAGTTATGATGGTAGTGAGCCCGAGGTAATTTGTGCTCTTCCTAATTAAGTGTGTGTGTGTGTGTGTGTTGCTTTGTTTTGGTCATTTACCAAATGTTGATGGTTCCATTTATTTTATCAATAGCTAGTAATTGAGGTTGCATTGAATCAACCGTCATCAAATTCTCATCTTAAATTTTGTGGAAAGAAATGTTCTCTTTATAATGCTGTTTAGAGACAACACAAGTTTTTCCGGATTAGTATGTGTTTCATGACATACGAACCTTAAAGTTTTGAACAATGCATTGTGGATTTAATAATTGAAAGGGAAACTAAGGAAAGGTTTGTTATACAATGTCTCTGTGTTCACTTTACCATGGAAGACAGGGAAATATTATAGAGGGTTCTGACTTCGCTTCCATGAAGCTCCTTTGTTTTTACCATTCACTAGAAGTTCCTGATTCAATTTTCTCATTTAAGAAAATAAAACATTAAAAAAATCTCCTCCTTATCTTACTTGTTTATTCCTGTTTCATTAAATGAACAGCTCTTATATTGTGATATAATTGATGGACTTTCCATTTATCTTGTTTTGCTTGTTCTGAGGTCGATTGCTGCGTTTGTTGTCACAGATATGTGGTAATGGAGTCCGATGTTTTGCCAGATTTATTGCTGAGCTTGAAAATGTTCATGGAAAACAAAGGTTTATTTCTTCCTGATATCTTTGTCATTTTTTATCTAGCTTCTAAGTCTCAACATTTTGTTGGATTTTTTCTGTGATAGTAGAAATTTGAGTTTGGAGTTGGCCTTGATCTCTATGTTACTGATAATATAATTGCCCTTATAGGATCAACGAACTATGCATTACGATTAACAGTTGCATAGAATTTCAGCTTTTGGAGATGGACTCACTTCCAGTTTACGGCTTTTTTCACTTCTGTACTTTTTCATGATATCATTGTCTTGTGAAACATAGCCCTGAATCAATCCTCTATACTCATTTATTTTGAAAGATGTATATTATTACCCTTCCTCTGCATTCCAGTATATGATCTGATCATTGCGTTCATAGAAATGGAATATTGATTGTTGATATTTGTACTGTCTCATTTTTTAGCTGTTCACTATATCGGCAACCAACTATTCAGAAATTGTGGATACCTTTTTATATTTCTGATTTACTGGTGATCATAGCAAGGTGTTTTTTTTTTTCTCATTTGGGAAAAAATTACTTTCTTACACTAAAACTTGGAAGATGGAATGTGTCAGGTTTTTGAAAAATATATCTTACTTATTTACACAATTTTTCGTATTTCTGTTTGAAGTTTATGGTCTTCGAAACTCATTTGCACAGCATTTGATTTTGAAGGCATCAGAGATTCCTACAAAGTCAACTCCAAATAAAGACCAGTGTGATGTTAAGGCAAAATTGCATGTAAATGGGTTAATCTGGAATGTTACTTGTGTACAACACTTGCACAATCAATTTACAGAAACTACACACAACACCATATAAATATAGACACAGAAATTTGGGAAAAAATAAACAACTAACTTGTGACTGCTATACAACTCAAACCACCACAACCTAACAAACTTGCGCGAAGACTAAACTAGATGTCATTAACTTTTACAAAACTGTGATCTATCCCTGCAATGTCGAAAGCTTTGACGAAGGAGGTTGTAATAGGTAGGGGCACTAATCAGACAAAAACGACAACCAATTATCAGCACTCTGCAATCAAAGATATACACCCATAAGGTAGACTTTAACTAGTGTCAAATCCTTTGCCTCCACAATTCAAGAAACGGCCCTTTGTTCGTCATCTGTGAGACTTTTTTCTCACAAACTCTTCAGGATGGTTCTGCAATAAAAGAGCAACGAATTTAGCATCACAAGACTATTGACATCTGCATTGCAATTTCTGATGCTGCAATGGATTATTATAAATTGACACAAATTTAAATAAACATCTTCATTTACTGTCTGGTAAAGACAATAAAAGCAGCACTGATGTTATGTATGATTGTGTATGCATAACGTCTTTCTCACCCAAATGTTTCGTGTTATATACAACAAATGTGATAATTTATCATTTCAAATGGATACCTTATTATAGAACTCTCACCAGCTTTCAACACCTCAGTTCAACAGTATAGATGCAAGTAAACCTTCCCAGTTCTATAATCTACCTAAAAACATCCAACAAATAGGCTAATAGATATACAACAACATGCTAAATATGCTGAAGAAGAAAAAAAAACTAAACAGCATAACTCTGAGCTGTTTTAGAAAATGTGGGACGCCAAATTTCTGTCTAAACATGAATGATTCCCAAACAAAATGGATAAAAGAATCAGGTTGCAATGACAGATTACCAATGCAAAAAATAGTAAAAAACACAAAAATGCTCAAAAATGCCAAACCAAGAACATAATGACAAGGGCACAAATTTGCATAAAACCCAAATGAACACATTATAAAAGAAAATTAATAATAATAATTAAACAATCGCTTCAAATTTCAATAAGGAATACCCATGAATTCATAAATACCAACCTCAACAATCCGCCCCGATCACGATGAAGACGACGATCGTCGAACAAAACCACCACGTCATCTCCTCTATCACCCCCCTTCAAAGCATCACAATCCTTGGGCGTCTCAAAAAACGACAACGAAAACTGTTTAAAAACAACACCAACGTCGAAGTAAATCAATCCGGAGCTGGGAACATCAACCTCAATAGCCTTCACGGACAGCCACAGAAACAGCTCCTGGGCAGCAACCCCAGACAAATTAGCAATCTTGCCGTAACTGACGCTGCCCGTGATGTTGCATTGGTATCTCACATGGGTCTCGAATTTGGCGTCGCAGGGGGAAGGATAGAGCAAACGGAGCTCGAAGCGGCCGGAGGCGGGGTCGAGTGTAAAGTCGGAAATGCCCTTGGGGAAGAGGCCAATCGGTAGGCCGTTCGATTTGAGGACATCGTATAATAACGTCGCCGGCGAGGTTCGGAGATCGTTCGAAGGGGGGTTTGGATTTTCCGCGGTGGTTAGGGTTAACGTGAAGATGGTAATTAACATGGTGATTATTGTTGTTGTTGGGTGATTATAGGAAGCCATTTTTGGGAGTTTTTGGTGGAAAAAATTAGGAGGGTTTCGACAGATGAATGATTTCGATTTTCGGTTGATTTTAAAATTAGGGCATAAAGAGAAGGGGGGGAAAGTAAAACAAGGGGCATATTTTAAAATGGAAAGTCAATCGGCAATATGGAGGCAATTCGTGTGTTTTTGTGTAATTCAACTTGATTATAAACACGACAATAGTCAATAAGTGTAATTTAACTAAATGGGATAATTACAAAAAGCCCCCTAGGTTTGGGCTAATTACAAAAAAAATCAGGAGATTTTTTAAAATTACAAAAAAAAAAAAAACTTGAGGTTTGATTGTGCTTTTAAATTTAAGGGGATAAATGTAATATTTTGATAAACGTAAGGGGTCTTTTGAAATATTTTTGGCATGTGAAAGGGTAAAATGTAAGACAAATCAAATCTAAAGGGTTTTTTTGTTATTTTCAAAAAAATTGGGTTTTTTTTAAATAGCCCGAATCTCAAGGGGTTTTTTGTAACTATCCCTAACTAAATTTATAATTTCGTTCTTTCTTGTCGTGTATTATGTTGTAATTCACCGAATGATTTTTTTATATAATCTATATATATATATATATATATATATAATAGCATAAGTCTGAAACAAAACTTTTCCCGATCATTTTACTTCATATATTTGAAAATATTTATTGTACAATTGTAACCGTTGATCTTGATTTGTTCAATTGATTTGTTCAAAGATTATGTATATAAATTAAGAAATATTATAAATGGTATTTCTACTTTATATGTATATAAATTAGGAAAATATTATAAATATATTCCTACTTTATACGTATATAAATTAGAAAAATATTATAAATGATATTCCTACTTTGTATGTATAGATAAATTAGAAAAATATTATAAATGGTATTCCTACTTTATACCAAAAGTAATTATGCGATTATTTCTGTCTATATATATTATTCATATTTAAAAAAAAATATATATATATATATAGTTTTTTATTATAACTAATTAATATTATAAATGGCATTATTATTATTATTATGGCTCTGTCCAATCATATTTATTCATACATATTATTCATATTTTAAAAAATATGTCTCTGTTTTAATAGTGGACGGTGGATTTTTTTGTATACTATTAATCAAGTTTTAAAGTATTAACTTCTTTTTTTTTTCAAGTAACTATTCAAACTTTCCTAAACTACTCAATGAATGATTATTTTTTTATTCTATTCAGCAGAATAATTAAAGGGAGATGCCCTTAAAATCTTCGTATCTTTTACCATTAAATTAACAATCGATTTGTTGAGAAAAATTTTGACAGCTTATTATTTATGCTAAACCCTCTTATATTTATATTACTTAAATTGCTTTAGAGAGACATTTCGATATTGTTGATCCGAAATTCGAAGCATAACCACCAAATATGGTTTCATCTTCACGTTTCCCCTATTACCATTTTCATCAAATATCCCGCCAACATCGGCAGTACTCGGATTCCGCAGTGATCAAGAGTTTTCATATAAATTGTATTGTAGATTGTATATGTTTTTTTTGTGAGTTTAATTAAAACATTTGTTTCTTTTTTTATTATTCCTGATAGTTTTGTTGTATTTTTTTAAGTTATATTTTGAATTTATGTTTTGTTTATTTTTAATTATTCCTGATACTGACTATTTGATTATTATTATTATTATTATTATTATTATTATTATTATTATTATTATAATACTGGTTTAATTTTTTCATATTATTCATGATTATCTTATTGAAATTTTTAGCTTATTATATTGTTCAATTAGAACGGATTATAATACGTCTCTTTAATTATTTTTTAATTTTAGTTAACTGAATATGTTGTCATGTCATTAACTCTTCAAATTGTAATTACAAATTAAAAATATAGTGTAAATATAATCCTTGATTTTTTTGATTATTTGTTACCTCTTAAATTTGTTATCGAATCGACTTTTCCAAACTAATTGTGAGCAAATCTTATATATTTAGGATTATATTTTTTTTTTAGAATCTTGATTAAATTTGTTATATTTTAATTTTGTACATAAGATTGTCACATGTACAAATGTAAAGCCACCACGTGAAATTGTGAGGTTAAAGAGTTGACAAATGTCCAAGATTAATGAGGTGATGATATGTGTCAATTTTATTTTTTATTTTAGTATATATGTATTAATTTATGAGTTCCAATGGTGTTAAGATCATCTCTAGTAGTTTGCACTACTTTGGTACAGAATCTGCACCACTTTAGTGCAGAACCTACATGATATCTTTAACAGTTTGCACTACTTTATACACTTAAAGATAATATTCCATAAAATTTCTTATTTTATTTATTTAATATTGGTGTTTTTTTTTTACTTTTTAATTGATAACATATTAGATATGTACTTTTATTTGATATGATGTTTTTTTTTTATTTTCAAAAATGAATCAAATCCAAAGTATGTAAAATTTAATGATTCTATGTGGGATTTATAATTTTGTGTGTAGTATTTTAAATCTCATAATATTATTCAAATTATATATTATATTTTTTTTAACAAAGATCACAAATAATTGAATTACTTTTAGCATTATTTATGTTAGATAATTGAAACATGAAATTAATAACAATGTTTTAAATTTAAAAAAAAACATATAAAAATGAAAGGGAAAAAAATTTTACCCGAGTGTTGCTATTTAGTTACGGTCCACCCACGCCATTTGTTCGTTTCCGCCACCCTATGCAACTCCACTTTGGCGCATCAAAGTAGCCTTCAGAGTAATGGAGGGAAAGAAATAGCGCTCGCAAACTTCATTATGGTCCGCATTTTTCGATGGTCCAACACAATATAAAGATTCCTAATTAAGTTACTACTTGAGAAATTTATCATATGTATTACTATTTTCTTAAATTCAATTATTATCATCTTTTTTTTTTTTTAAATTTCATTACTATAATTTTCTAAATGTCTCAAAATAAACTCATATCCTAACACACACAAAATGGATCTAAAATATAATTAAATAATTAATTTAATCAATTAAAGGGTAATAAAGTAAAACCAACCTTAATTGAAAACTAATTCATAAAAATGGATATACAATTGGAAAAAAAATTTCTTATTTTATTTATTTAATATTGGTACACTTTTTAATTGAAAATATTAGATATGTCATTTGATATGATGATTTTTTTATTTTCAAAATGAAAAATCAAAACTATGATAAAATTTAATGATTTTATGTGGGATTTATAATTTTGTGTGTAGTATTTTAAATCTCATAATATTATTTAAAACTGTATATTATATTTTCTTTAAAAAGATCACAAATAATTGAATTACTTTTAGCATTATTTCTAAATTATATAATTGAAACACGAAATTAATAACAATGTTTTAAATTTAAGAAAAACATATAAAAATGAAAGGGAAAAAATATATATGCGCAACACCATTTGTGGCGTTGTACTAAACTCCATTTTGTCAAATACATTATATATTTATATCGCGCAAACTTCATTATGGTAGTCCATTGCCATCCCAATATAAAGATTCAATTACTACTACTTGAGAAATTTATCATAAATAATGTATTTTCTTAAATAAATAATCATCGTTTTTTTTTAAATTTCATTACTATAATTTTCAAAATAAAAATAAACTTATGCACACACACTTTACTATGGATCAAAAATAAAAAATAATTAATTTAATCAAATAAAGGGTAATAAATAAAATCGCTTTCCGTGAAAACTAATTCATAAAAATGGATATACAATTGGAAAAAACATTTGTCATTTTCTACACAATCTCATAAAAATAGGTACACTATTGGGAAAATAATATGTCATTAAAGTTTTCCAACAAAAGACAACTAACTATAGATTGTCTAGAAGCTGGAATGCATCACGAATCTACTAACTATGGATTGACTATAAACTATCTATGCAATGTTAAAAAAAAAAACTAATATGCAAAATTATATATCGCTCTTGTCTCAACAAGTGTCATAAAAACTTATGTATCAAAATCAACTAACTACTTTGCTAAAAATATATGTTTGTGTAATGGGCACTAAATGTGAAATACATTATATATTTATATAGTAGTCCGATCCATCATATCCCTAATTATATCCAAACTATAAGTTTCATAACTAATGTAATGGAAAATAAATAACTACGTGTTGTCTTAAGATATATCTAAGCATCAAAATAAAAATAATTATGCTTACTCTCCACTATGTCATAAAACATTGCAATAGAAAATAACTAACTAAATATTATCTAAAAGTTGTCTAAGCAGAAAAAAAACACTAAATATGTTGGATTCCGGAAAAAAAGATGCCAATAAAATTGCGAAATTAAATAACGCATTAAATAAAATAGTTATAATCATACCCAATATAAAAACATTGGAATAAAAAATTACTATACTGTGAAAGACAGTTACAAACTAGTTACCAAAAATAGTAAAAAAGGTGCAAGAAAAAAAAATGCCAAGATTTCATTCATCCAATATTTTCAATCAATGGCTAAAATTAGTCATATAGGTCTTAGCTAGAGGGTAGAACACCTATCTCATTTCAACTAATCCCATTATTCCAAAGTGAGGTTTATCGGATTTATGGCAGCGCATTTTGCTTCCATCTCAAACCCCCCTCTCGAGCTTTCACACACACACACACACACACACTTGATTCTTATTTGTTCAGCAATTAATTGAAATTATGTTGAGACGCCATTCCCAGGGAAAAAAACTGTTGACGCGTTTTCCAGGTGATAAAGATTTTCCTTGATTATTGAATAATTTCTTTTTGGGTAATTTTATCCCGAATATTAGCAATTGCTCACCCGTTATTCACTCATTGACTGTGTGTGGAGGCATGGAGCTGATGAACTGTTCTTCAATAATTTAGCTGATGTGTTGCACTGAATTTTTTTTAGATGGCGATAGATACTATGTGTATATAGATTTATTTCTTTCATTTGGATTTTATGAGATTTATGTGGCTCAAATGGTTAGTTGAACTTACATGCTTGTATGTATGAAAATGCGATATTGTTGCTGAGGAGTATTTGTGCAACTGATGAACATTTTATTTTTTATAAATTATAGTTATGGATTGTGAGAAAGAATCAACATGCCTAATGAGCCTGCTTTCCAGAGAGCCTAATTTTGTTTTTTGCTTCTTTCATTTGTTAACATCATGACTAGCCCAGGTGATGGAGAACTAAATTAAAGGTCTCCTTGAGAGCTCGAGGATGTTGGCAATAACGCAAGTTGCTGTCATAGAAATTCTACAAAGGTTCTTATTTGGACGGAAAAATACTTACATGTAAGTCTGCCTCCAAACTGGATACCTATGCCTTCAATTTCATAGTGACATAAGGTGCTGTTAAAATCAGGGGAATAAAGAGAAGACCAAATGCCTTTCTTTTTTTTTTTTTTTTTTTTTTTTTCCCTTTCCCCCTTTTGTGAGATAATTATGATGTTTGTGGGTAACAGCCAACGAAATGCTGCTCTCGCTGATGGTATTTTCTCATATTAAGTTGGAAGTTTCTTATAATTATGAAAGGAATATAGTGCTTCTCGCTGGGAATCTTTGATTAAACATGATAGTTTGTGCATGTAAACACCTTCACTACTGAATAAAAATTTATAAGCACTAAACAGAGAAGAAAATGTTTTTAAAAAAACTAAATCTAAGGAATCAAGAAGTTGTAAAGTGTATATACTATCTCTTGAATGTGGTGTAATTTGGACCAAAATGAAATAAAATCATCGTTAGATTTTTAATCACTTTATCACCTAATGAGTTATTCCTCTCTGTTGGGATGTCAACCAATAATATTTATATCTGAAATAGTCATTATATAATTGAATGGCTGAATCTGTTTTGAATTGATGGACTTGTTAATAGGCCATACTCCAACATTGCATACATTCACAATATAAATCTTAGTGCAACTTTATGCATAATTGCATATTTGAATGAGCATGTGTTTTTCATTTTTTTTCATTATGGACATATGAGAGAACTGTATCTTGCTACAATTCCTTTATCTTTGATACTTTCATAGATCAACCTTATTATTATCTTTTTTTTTTTTTTTATCGATTTCTCTTTTCATCCAACTATTACTATTTATTACCACTTTTCTCTTTCTCGTCGTCTCAAAGATTCAGTTTATGAGTTTTTAGGAGTGACAATTTACGATCGACCACCTAACCTAACACGTTATAAGAGGGTTAAGGTTGAGTCTTGGCGGGTTAGTGTCAGAATCGAGTCAGACTCGAATAACACGAATAAATAAACACGTCAGGTTAGAGTTAACTTGCAATGACATGTTTGACCCGATTGTGATATTATTATGTTGTTTTTTGCAATATTTTGATTAATTGAATATGTTGTTGGTATAATGATTGAATTTTAGAACATTATCAAATGTATGTAAATATAATTTTTGGATTAAAATTAAATTATACTGTTAGACAAACCCATATAAAAGATGAGTCATTTGGAGTTTTAACGTATACGCGTCATTTGGGTCGACCCGAACAATACAAATAATGAACAAGCCGGGTTAGAGTTGAGAAATCTGGTACGGATAATTAAACAGGTCGAGTTAGATACTTAGATTGAGAAATCTGACACGAATAACATGAATTTTATATATCAACACGTCACGCGAACCCGAACATGACACGAATTGCCGCCCCTAAGATTTTCATTGTGACTTAGGGATGGCAATGGTGACACGCCTCGCGACCCGTTCTTCCCCGTTTTAAAATAAATTAAATAAAAAAATGAGAAAATAAAATATTTATAAAATATTATTTACAAAATTTATTATTATCAATTTATAAATATTAGATATAATATAAGAATACATAAAAATTACATTATGATATATATTATATATACAAAATATATATTAAAATATATTTTTAAAATGAAAATATTAGGCGGGGTGGGGCGGAAGTGATACACAAACCCGCCCTGCCCTGCCCCGGATCACGGGGCGGGGCGACCCAAACGGGGTGGGGCAGGTACCCGCGGGCCGGATCAAAATTGCCATCCCTATTGTGACTGTTTTCATGTTAGGATCAATTATTAAGCCAAAAATCTGAGGGCGGACGTGAAGCTTCTGTCTAAATTGAGTATGTGATTTCAAATGCAACATTGCCTATGACAATTTATTATATTATGCTTTTTGAAATCTCATAGTTAAATATGCAGTCAGCATTCAACAACTTTTTGGTGTTGACAATTCTTACATTACAGTAATAAAATTTATTGTGAATTGTCGAGATATTACGTGTTTAAAACTTAAATTTACGAAATATACACACGATAAACAAATGTCTTAAAGTGATAAAAAAGTAATTATGGGCATCGTCATAGCCAGCTTACCCGATTTACTGAACCGTTGCCAGCTTACCTTTTGTAAAGCTGCAAAATCACTGTGCTTATCCCTACTTACCAAAATATTCGCGTCTTTAATTATTAGTCATCCTTTTTTTCCCTTGGGATAGGCTTCCGTTACATGATTCAATGTTATTTAAGGGGAGCAAAGCAAGGATGAAGGCAGATCCATACTTCACTGGGAAACAACTGGGAGGGTGCTAACCAATGGAGAAAAATGATGGTGGATATTTTCATGTTGCGCTTCCATATGATTTGATTGAGAGGTTGGAGAATATCAGCAATTGGGATGACTGGACTTGTCCTTGGACATATGATGAGCAGCAGATGTGGTGGGTTGGTGTCCTAGGCCAGTTTGTGTTATCAACTTCCTAAAGATAATGGTGCATCTAGTCCTTGGGAAGATGTGTACGAGTTTAGGATGAATCATAGAGCTCCCTGGAATCCAAAACAAGAATAAATAAAATGTTTTGTGTCTTTCTTTGAATGATATCAAATATTTCTCAATAAAATAAAATAATTTGAGACCTTAATCCTGCTGTTCGCTTTTTTTACTGTTTATATTTGTTTCCCTTTTGCAATTTTGTTGTTTGGTTTTGTTAGATATTCTCATGGTGCTGGTGGCTTTAAAGTTTAGACTGCGTTTTGTTGTTCAGTAACTTAATTAACTTAATTAACCTGTTGAATGTTTCTTTTTGTGCCAAAACATTCGGAGTTTATTTTTGATTTCTTGTCTCTTCTTCGGAGAAGGCGTTTGTCGGAAAACTTTTAGTTTAGGCTTTATTTTCTTATTCTGATTTCTATTTATTTGTTTACTATATTTTTTAGTTGTTTTCATGCTGCTTATTCATTTTACTTATTAATTTTCATGGAATTTATCTTATTATTTTGACAAATAAAAGTTCTCTATTTCATAAATATCAAATCCTAAAACCCGTAATTAGATCTCTTAATCTAATCAAAGTATTCCATTGGAGCTTCGATATTACTTGAAGTCGATTATCTTCCTTCACTTCAACTTGAGCCCATAGTTGTGTTATAGCATCGCCTAGGCCACGCCTAAGCGAGAGGCCATGGCTTATCACCTATTTTTCACCTAGGCGTCGACTTTTGATAGGCGATAGGTGACTGTTAATATTTTTCTTATTCTGATTTCTATTTATTTGTTTACTATATTTTTTAGTTGTTTTCATGTTGCTTCTTCATTTTACTTATTAATTTTCATGGAATTTATCTTATTATTTTGACAAATAGAAGGTCTCTATTTCATAAATATCAAATCCTAAGACCCGTAATTAGATCTCTTAATCTAATCAAAGTATTCCACTCGAGCTTCGATATTACTTGAAGTCGATTATCTTCCTTCACCTCAACTTGAGCCCATAGTTGTTATAGCATCGCCTAGGCCACACCTAAGCGAGAGGCCATGGTTTATCACCTATTTTTCACCTAGCGTTGACTTTTGATAGGCGATAGGTGACTGCTAATATTTTTCTTATTCTGATTTCTATTTATTTGTTTACTATATTTTTTAGTTGTTTTCATGTTCCTTATTCATTTTACTCATGGTTGCAGAAATCGCTAGGCGCTAGTCGGGCGGCAGCCCAGCGCCTAGGCCGCCTAGAAACAACATATTTTTCTTCTTTTTTTCATTTTTTTTTATTTTTACCGATTTTTGGCTGATTTTTTCCGCCTAGACCGCCTAGGCCCGATTTTTTGGCCGACTAGGAGAGCGCCTAGCTCCGATTTGGTGCCGCCTAAGCCGATTTTCAGCCAAACCGATTTTTTCGACCGATTTGGGCAAATCGGATCGGCCTAGTGGCGCCTAGCGCCACTCGGCGCCTAGGCGGCCGCCTAGGCCGATTTTTACAACACTGATTTTACTTATTAATTTTCATGGAATTTATCTTATTATTTTGACAAATAGAAGTTCTCTATGTCATAAATATCAAATCCTAAGACCCGTAATTAGATCTCTTAATCTAATCAAATATTCCGTTGGAGCTTCAATATTACTTGAAGTCGATTATCTTCCTTCACCTCATCTTGAGCCCATAGTTGTTATAGCATCGCCTAGGCCACACCTAACCAAGAGGCCATGGTTTATCACCTATTTTCACCTAGGCGTCGACTTTTGGTAGGCGATAGGTGACTGCAAATTATGATGTTGTCTTGTTGACATTATTGACTATTTAACTTGTGCTTTTGTTGCTTGATGATTGATATTGGTGTTTGATAAAGTTTTTCATTGTTTGAAATGATTTATTATTTTTTGATGTAGTTGATTTTTAGAATAATATTAGTATATAACATGTTTTCTAGTTGTTTTCGGCTTGTCGCCTTGCATGGCCGGCCATCACCGTTTGTTGCCTAGGCCATGACTTCTCGCCTTGGCGTCACCTATCGCATTGTTAACTATGCTTGATCCCAAGTATTATTCTTTCACTCCTTCCTTATCCTAATTAGTCCTCTTTTCAAATTGTATTAGTAACTATGATGTGGTTGAAATCATGAGAATCAACTACACCAAATATTTGAAAGTCATAATGTATTGGTTTCCTTGTTCCATTTAATGTGCTATTGTGTGTATATATGCGAATAACGATCAGAAAAATATTTATAGTGTCATTAGCTCTTAGAAACATATTGTTTTGGGAGTGGGGTAATGATGCTTTTAAATACATGCATTTTATGGAAAGCTTATATGATATAACAGTTATCAAGTTATCATACTGTTGATTTTTTACGCTAGTGCCCGTATGTAATATCACAGAGATAAGTGTCATTCTGTGAGAAATAATTACCAAAATCAATCAAACTCTAATTTTATTTGAACAATCAAAAGAGTAGTTGAATTGAAAAGAAATTAAGTATTTACTGTGTTTAAACAAATACAAAAATGAGGAGCGAGATTTAATAGATAGAAAAAATCAATGTATTAAGCATCTTGGTTTCTGATTTCACCTGGGTAAATCTTGTTCTAATTTCCAATTAAAGTAGTGAAGACTGAATATGCACTAATATAACTATTATTCTTCTAAAGTCATTAATAATGTATTTCAACAAGCAAGTCTTCTACATCTATGCGGAAATCTGAACTCATCAAAATCCATTGTGTACAAGGAATCCTAATTTAGTACATAAATTTTATAGATATCCTTATCCTATGATAATATGGTATTAATGGTGAAATAAAATTAACACCTGTTAGTGCAAATCGAATACCAAGTCGTGTATTTGTTATGCAATTACAAAATATTAAGGAGAAGTTGAAATATTTAATATATAATGTTATAAATTACCAAATTAATTTCAATTCAGAGAATCCAAACATTCATCGACCACATCATAACCCTAGAAAGAGGAACTTAGTTCATATAAGAACAAATAAACCACAATCATTAGTTTAAACACAATGATAAATAAAAGAGTAAGAAAACTTGTGCTGAATTAGCCGGATTGTGTTGTCATTTTTTTTTTGCCTTGGATCTCTCTGTTGACTGCTTTCAATCCACTAAAAGCCTCCATTTCTCCATTCTAGCCCTCACAGGGTCTATTTATAGTCTTTTCATTTTAAATCACATGTTTTTAAGTGAAAATGCATACAACGTGCTGGCAATACAATGCTACCAGTTTTTTCACATGTTCATTTTTTGGGTTCATGCCATGCATTGCTCTGTCAAGATAAGATGTTGCATGAGCGGCAGGACACCTATTTTTCCATGACCACTGCGTGGACTCTATTGCTATCGTTTTGTTTCAATTTTAAGCCAAACCACTTCCAGTTATCAAATGCTCCATATATCATTAAATCTACTAAACAAAACTAAAAACACAAACACAAATTTAATGCTCTAACAAAATATCGACGTCAAAGTATTAAAGGATTCTATTAGTTGACATAAAACTAACTCATCACATAGAATGTGCAATTACAGGTAGCAGCAACTAGCAAGAATCGAAATGTTCAATTTTACACCTTGTTTGTAAAAGTTAATTTGTCATTGAGAACTTGGCAGATGATCGAGATGGATTTATCCCACTCATCTTGCTTCAATAGGTATATATTTGCATGTATAGCTCATTCCTTCCTACTGTATAGTGTCGTAACCCTCGTTTTATGCTTCCTTTTCCTAGTTTCTTTCGATCTTTCAATAGTTATTGTAGTTCTTTCCAACTGTTAGATTCATTACGCAATCTTTCAAATCATTATGAGAATTTTGGAGTTTTTTTTATAATCAAAGTTCTTGAATATGTTTCTGCTGCTGTATCATAAAAAATATTTTGGAATTTAAGTAGAGTTGTCTGGAGCTGGACACTCGTGGAGATATTGCAAATCCATTGTTGAACGTAAAGAAACTTGAGGCTGGGGAGGAATAGATTCAATGCTATATTGGTAACCATAAAAAGTTCTATGTGCATTGCATTCTTCATTTTTTATGGCCCGATGCCAGCAGAATTAGTAGATAAGCATTAAACTTTATAGAATCACCCTGTGGATTATCAATCAAATGTAGCTGGTGTGTCGTCTCATGCGAGACTTGAAAGTGTAGCATTGAATTCTATGAATGCTCTCGACAAGAGGTGGCTGTTTTATTTTTGGTACTGAATTATTATTCAGTGGGACTTGATGTTTTCAAAATATTTGGAGCAAAAGCAAATTTATCATGGCTTTTGTCTGAGGCCTAGTAGTCTAGTACCACTAATATGATCAGTAATATCAATGTTCTTTTCTTCATAACGATGCAATTTGCACTTGCAGTTGCTGGGTATGACTTTTACCATTACATTTCATGATGATGTTCTGAAACAATACCTGCCAAGTATTGATCTGTTACTTCAGTTGTGATGCCCCTGTTTTCGAACGCTCCCTTAGTTACCAACCGTTGTATATCCAAACTTTGAGTTCATTCTCATATAGTTATATAAATTAGTTGCCTACCGTTTTTTTTAAAGAATATGTTAATGGCTATTTTCTTCATTTGTTCCTGTCTTTTACAATTTTGTGCTGATAAAACTTGTCAGTTAATTTCCATGGTATCTGAATCCTCATCTGTTTTTCCTTTAATATTGCTGCAGGACAAGGCTGAGGTGTTTCTCAAATCTCAAAGAATATTAGCTGGTGGTGAACATGAAACAGCAATTTAATTGCCAATTTCCACTTTGCATTTTCTCAGAAAATAAAATTTACACTAATTGTCAGACACAGTTCACTTGTGACTGGATGTGGGATTCTAAGTAATATTTCACTCCATTTGGTTTTGCAGGAAAATTTGTAAGAAAAAGCTGTACAAATATATTTGGAAGAGATATTTGTGTATCATACTATAACTTTGTCACAAAGACAATGCATTGAAAATTAATTCACATTGATTTCAATTTCATTGTTAAAGCTTTCATTAAAAAGACATTTATTTCTATTATCAGCAAATTATTCCAATACTGGCTGTAATCATAAATCAAAAAATATATTATTCCTTATTGCAGGATAACAGCTTGTGCAAATCTTGGCATTTATGGGCAACACCATAATTGCCCAATATCAGAAATGCCCAGTTACCAGATATCATGAGTTGTACAAAGAAGTACTACGGTAAGATGCCAATACATACTTACCATATTTACTTATCTAGATTCTTTTCCCCATATACACAAAATTTCACGCGGTTTTTTCTTGCAACATATTATTCAAAATCTGGATTCTGTTACACCTATAAATATAGAGGACACACAACAAGTATGTGTACTTATTCTTATTCTATTTCGTGTTGAAAAGAAGAATATAGCTTGTACGGATGGCATCGCTAAACGAAGAATCTTGCAACAAGAAGTTCGATATCGATGCACACATCTCACTACCGCAAGATCTCATCAACAGGTTGAAGAATGTAAAAAGTTGGGACGAATGGCCATGTCGATGGACTTTCGACGAAGAAAGGATGAATTCGGCATGGCTGTGGCCTCAAGGGGTTGGTGATAACCTGCTAGCCAATCATGGTGTACTGGGTTCTCAAGAGTTCAAACCAGAGGTCTCTAAGAAAAAAGGAAAAAAATAGTTTTAAAATAGTTTTTTTAAAAGAACAAAAATAAGATTTACTTGAAAAATTGGAAAAAGAATATTCTTTATTTTTATTTATTTTTTTTGGCAATGATTATCACATAGTAAATCTGCTTGTGATCTTCAAATGTTTATTTATTGATTCCTTCATTTTACTGGTGTTTTCTTGATATGCTATCCGTTTGCAGAATTAGTTTTTCCTTATTAGTTGTTCAAATTTCAAATATAAATATGTTATCAGTCTTATGTCACCGAGTCGATCAAACCAGGGCTATAAATTGTCTCTAAGGCTAAAAACGAACAGTAGTCAGACTCGAAATCAATTGTTAAAAGCTCGGTTCGTTAGCATAACAAACCAAACTTGAAGACATTTTTTTGTTCGTTTAAAAATGTAAAGCTCAGTTCGAACTCGATTCGGTTAGTAATAATAATATATATATATATATGTAAAATATCAGGCTATTCGAGTTCGATTTGTGTTCGGCTCGACTAAAGTTCGTTAAAATTGGATTCAATTAATAATCAAACCAAACTCAAACAAAAATTGTAAAGCTCGATAAGAAAATCAAACAAGCTTGAATATCATTATGTTTGGTTCAACTCGATTTGCAAGACCCCCTTAAAATTTACACTAGATTTTTTTAAAAAAAATAATTATAATTTATATGATTTTCTTATCCGGTCCATCTTATTTTCGTGTATCGGTCTATCCCAAAATATATTCTTGGCTCCGCCCTTGTCGTTTCGTCTATACCCCTAGTGGTCTCCCATCAAATTATTTGGATTATTTGACGAAAAAAGGTTATAACTCAAAATCAGTTAGTTACCAAAAATTGGATATAGTCCAATTTGCTTAACAATTTGATTCACTGACATTCATTGGCATATCTCACTAATTGACAATTCGATTGTGTTGGAAAGTGAGTTGAATTTTAAATTCATAGTTCAATCGACAACAATATTTGGGGTTGGTTATAATATTATAATTTGGACATGATAAATTCCTAATTGGATTGTAAGTGCAAATCTGAAATTACATATTTATATATTATTTTTGGGAGAAGATATTAGAAAGAAATACTTAATTGCTAAAAGTTGTTTAAATTTCTAATATAAATATGACATCAGTCTTATGTCACAAATTGATCAAACTAGGGCTATAAATGGTCTCCCACCAAATTATTTGGCTTATTTGACGAAAAAGGTCTCAAAATCAATAAGTTACCAAGAATTGGTCATAGTCTATTTTGCTTAAAAATTTGAATTCATTGGCAAGTCGATTGTGTTGGGAAATGAGTTGAACTTTGACTTCATAATTCGATTGACATTCATTGGGACTACTTCGTGGAGGCGGGTCAGAACAACGTGGACGTGGGTCGGAGCCAGGTGAGACGCGGTAGTAGATCTAGATGAGGAAGAGACATTTTAATTTTTTTTATTTTTTAGTTTGTGATTTGTTGTAATTTTTTTTTTTTGGAGTCTTTATTTTTCCGATTAATTTGCGGAACTTGTAGGCGGATCAATAATTTCTGTCTTGCAGTGCGTGATGTAGCTCGTGTTCAGATTGGTCCAGTTGTTAATCTCCCTTGAGGAGTGTCTAGTCCTCCTTCTGGGGGTGGTTTAGTCTTTTGTCGAAATGCTTAGTTATTTTATCTTTTTTGTTGTTTTTGTTTGTCTTTTGAGTTTTATTCTTCTCCCTCGATGAGTGATTGTTTTTTCCTCACATGGGGAGCTTTCCCCTTAACATATATGCCTAATCAAGACGACCCTTTTGCCAGTTGGCATCATAATTTTGTTTTGAGTTTTGAATACACTATCGTTTTAGTTAATAAAAAAAAAAGACGTGATAAATCCCTTATCGGATTGTACGTACATAAAAAAAATATATTTGAAAAAAAATCAAACTGCACGAATTCAATTCGACCGAAACTTGTTCAAATTCGATTCAATTAACTATCAATCAATATAAATCAAGAAAACAACCAAACAAGCTTCAACACTAATGTATTCAGCAAGAGTCTATTAGCTAACACCCCAATTTGTTCCAAACTTCACATTACTTCTCAAACCAATCTATAAATCAATTGATGAAGAAAAGATGGTGTCCCCATTTTTTTCATTAACAGATCAAACATAAGAAGTTATTAAGCACAACTACATAAACAAAAAAGACTCTTTAATGGCATACAAAATCTATAGAGCTATTAAGCATTTCTTACGGCTAAAGATAAGTCATCAAATAGCAGATCAGTTTTCGATTCAACGAGAACCTGTCTTGCTTTGATTCCAAAAGACATGATACAAAACATTGCATGTATCTTGTGTCAATGGTGATGTTACACTTTTGAATAGAATAGAATGCCATAAAAAAGTTTATGGAGCGATTTACTCGGTTTTTGAAAGAGGGCAGAATTTTAAAGTTCATCCTGCAAAACAAAAGAACAAAAAACAGTTTTTAGTCTAAGAAATTAGAAAATACAGTATGGTATGATGCCTGAATGAAGTTTGTTAATATTTTTTTACAATTTCAATGAATATATGTAGCATCACTTTTTGATTGCAAGTTAACAACATTGTCTTTGTCTCCATATTTCAAACATGGGATTTTAGTGAAAAGTAATTTATCATAAGTTCCACAATGGATTTCCCATTTGAGAGTTTGCAGTTGGTAAAAATTTCAATATACATACAATTAGGAACCTGAAATACAAAAATTAAAATACTCACATGATAGTCGTCGTCCAAGTAATCATGGCGGCGCTGCAAAATCAATTTTCAGATTTAAGATGTTAGTTTTATGAGTACAAGAAAGAGGTTTGACCAACAAAAGTACTACACAGGCATAAATTTGCATATGTAAGTGTCCATTAAAAAAATCCTAAAATCCCACTAGAAAAATGGCAGTAACTTAACGATACAAACATTGAAATCCTAAAAACTCACTAGAAATGGCTTAACCATCAATGAATCGCCATAATATAACATCTTATTCTATAGCATATATCTTCACTCTCTTTTCAGAATTTTAACTAAGCCAAGAGTGTAAAGCTACTCTTTTCTGATGTAACGACAAACGGGCGCCAAATTCTCTTGGAAGGAAAAAGAAAGAAGACTGGAAAAATGTCTACAGAAATACTCAATACCAAAATCGACTTACAAAGTTGATCATGATATGGTCAAGCGCTTTCTTATCTCCAAATAATTGGAGATACACACAAAAAGGTTTAATTTTTACTAATTTAGTCCAGCCTACATTTTTTTCTTTAGATCTCTTGTTTCACTCCGAAAGTGTTATCAATCATATCAATGCATTTCCATACTATTCCATTTTAAGCATAAGTGGGAAATTAAGCAAGTGAAATAGAAAAGATTCTGTATTATTTTAACTGACAGTCTATGGCACCTAAGATATAAATAAGAGTTTGGAAGTCAGAAAATGAACAAGAAATAGAACATCAGGCATTAACAGAAGAATCACTTCCAATCTTAATAAAGGAAAAAAACAACAACAACAAACTAAGCCTTAATCCCACTGCGTGGGGTCGGCTATACGGATCATATCGCGCCATCGTTTACGGTCATAAGCCATATTTTCGTTTATTTCTAGATATAACATGTCATGTTTAATAGCTTCTTTCCAAGTCTTTTTAGGCCTACCTCTCCCTCTTTTGATTTGTGTGAGTGATTCTCTACCTTCTAAACGCCGCACAGTGCATCTAAAGGTCTCCTATAAACATGTCCAAACCATCTTAATCGTGTTTCTCTAATTTTCTCGTCTATTGGTGCTACTCCCACTTTGTTTCTAATGTGTTCATTTCTTATTCTATCTAATCTAGTGTGTCCGCACATCCATCTTAGCATTCTCATCTCTCGCTACCCTCATTTTTTGTTCGTGTTCATATTTAGTCGCCCAACATTCTCGCTCCATAAAGCATTGCGGGCCTTATGGCCGTTTTATAAAATTTTCCTTTCAATTTTAATGGTATTTTACGGTCACAAAGGATAGAAGATGCACTCCTCCATTTATTCCAACCCGCCGGATCCTATGTGTGACATCTTTATTGATTTCTCCGTTCTCTTCAATTATAGATCCTAAGTATTTAAAACTCTTTGTTATACTCACTTCATGTCCGTCAATTTTAACATTCCTCATTGTTCCCGTTGTTTTTACTAAAGTGACATTCCATGTATTCTCGCTTTAGCCCTACTTATAGTAAAACCTTTTGATTCTAGTCTTCTCTCCAAACTTCCAATTTTGCATTTACTCCTTCCCTTGTTTCATCAATTAAAACTATATCGTCCGCAAATAACATACATTCGGGGATGGATTTTTGTAAGTGTTTAGTGATTTCATCAATTATTAGGATAAAAAGGTACGGGCTTAGAGCGGATCCCCGATGCAAACCTATAGTGTTTGGGAATTCACTAGATATTCCCCTTTGGTGTCCTCGATACATGTTGTTATACCATCATACATATCTTTTATGGCGTCTATGTAGCTTATTTTTATTCCTCTTTTTTTCCAATACGCGCCACATTATATCACGGTTGACTTATCGTATGCCTTTTCAAGATCAATAAAAACCATATGTAAATCTTGTTTTCTCTCATTATATTGTTCACATAATCGTCTAATTAAGTGTAAAGAATTGTGGATCTTCCCCTGGCATGAAGCCAAATTGATTATCTAATATACTAGTTTCATTTCTTATTCTTGCTTCTATAACTCTTTCCCATAGTTTCATTGTATGACTTATTAATTTAATTCCCCTGTAATTTGCACAATTTTGTATATCCCCTTTGTTTTTATATATAGGTATCAATATACTTTTTCTCCATTCATCGCATTTTCTTAGTTTTTAGAATAACATCCAATCTTAATAAAGGAGTGTTCACAAAAACTTATGCTTTTAAATGAAGTGATTTATTGTAGTAGAAATGAATAGAAGTTGAAAATCGATTAAGTTAAAAGAGAGTGTTTGGTGAATAAGTTTAAAGTGGTTTTACATATTTCCAAATGAAACCGTAAGCGAGAATCAAATCTAAAAGCTTTTAGATTTTGCTTAATTATACAAAATCGAAGTTGATTTTTTTTTTTAATAAGTTGGGAGTAGTGGTTGGAGGAAAGGGGATAAATTTCAAAGAAATTGAAAGATACATGGTTCGAACTCCCTGGCAACGCCTCTTACAAAGGTGAGCAATACCACTGAGCTACAAGCTCGTGGTAATCGTCAGTTGAAGTTGACATTTGAAAACCTTAAATAAACAAATAGCTTAACGTGTTTGCAAACACTCCCTAAAAAAGCAAATATCTTAACTGACGACTTAGCTTGAGCAAAAGGACTAACCTTCTTGTATCCTGTCCTTGTATCGCTCCCTGTCTCGATGCCTTCTGTCGCCGCCCCTTCTCTTCTCCTCCTTTCACCTTCTTCTCTTGCTCTCCGGGCTTCCTGCATACACGGTGAAAAAAAAATCCCTTTAGATTTTCGTCTTCCTGTGTAAAATAAATGTTTAAGTCGGCAGTTGGTTAGGCTAAAACCTCTTCCTCCTTTGCTTTTCTCACTTTTTCCGCTTCCTCAAACGCTTCTTTTTCAGCCTAAAATTCCAGAATACAACAGAAGAAGTGCATAGGAAGTTAAAAGGCCATTGAACCGTAATATGCTTATAAGATAAATCGGAGAAGAGGGCCCACCTCTCTATTAGCAAATACTTCTTCGACTACTTTCTTGGCATAGACGGGATCATCACAAATCAGAATGTTATCAAAAACAGAACCTGCTTTCACCTACAAACACAGCAAAGCCAAATGAAACACACACATACAATGTTATCTTTGTTGAAAAGGAAGTATATTAAGCTAGCCAAAAAACACATAACTCTTACCTGCCAAACTTCAATCCCAACGTACTTGATCGGCTTCAGAACATAAAGATCGGGATCATCTTCAAATTCTGACCAAGTAAAAAAGTAAAGTAAAATAAAAATTTAGAAGTTGAGTCAACACTCACAAATAATTAATTTCTCAAAGGTGCTGAAAATTGAAGTCTAGCAGGTTAATGTCTCCAAATACGCTTTACCAGGATTATCAATCCAAGGGATCTTCCATTTTCCTTTATAGTTAGGATTCTTGATTCTCTGGTTGACAAAAAAGGAAATGGCCATCAATGCGATTTTAACAAGGGATAATTCCAAAAACTACCCTTGAGGTTTGGAGTAATTACAAGAAGACCCAGAGAAGTTTCAAAATTACAAAAAAAAAAAACCTTGAGGTTTGATTCTGTCTTAAATGTAAGGGGATAACTGTAATATTTTTACAAATGTAAATGGGGTGTTTGAAATGTTTTTGCTTATGAAGGGGCAAAGTGTAATACACAATCAAACCTCAAGGGGATTTTAGTAATTTTGAAACTTCTCTGAGTCTCGAACCTGGGGGGTAGTTTTTGTAATTATCCCTTTTAACAATGAAATAAGAATGCACTCTTGCTTGGTGGTTTCCAAGACATTTTGGCATACCTTAGGCTTCCATGGTCCCTTGTACGCTGGATTTGGGATTTTAGGTGGTCTCCAAATTCCATCTTCTTCGTCATCCCAATCATATGGCTGCTCAGGATAACACAAATAACTAAATGTATCTTTTGATATTACACTTTTTCATCAACATTTCAGACAAAGATAGAAATCCAAAGATGTTTAACACACAAAACCTTGGCAGTGCATGTATGAACGTTTATACAACTATACAACTCAAAAAAGAAATGAGGCCTAAATATAATAAAAGAATGAACATAACCGAAAAGCATTTAAGCAAACTAAGCAGCCTTGTCCAAATGTAACAATCATGCCCTCAGAGTCATGTAACAGTGCACAGTTAAGTGCCCGTGATGGACATGTGATATTTAACCTTTAGTAGATTAACTAACCTCTTTTGCCTTTGGATCGGGTATTTCACGTGGAATAGAATCATATCCCTGCAATGTCACGCATATTAAGAAAAAAATCATAAACAAGAAACAATAATGACTATTGAAAACCCGGTAAAGCAGTAGAGTGCATACCTCAGGTTTAACATCATTTGGATCATCTATGTATTCTCTATCATCCCAGTCTGCAGGCTGTTATGATGGTTAGATAAGAAGCATGTGAGTTGAAAGAGATACACAATCCGTCTACTTTATAACTCTCTCATTCTAGTCTGACAATACTCTGCGCGTGAACTTAAAAACAAGGGATAATTACAAAAATACCAATAAGGTTTGGGCTAATTACAAAAAGACCAAGAGAAATTTCAAAATTACTAAAAAAATCCTAAAGTTTGATTATGCCTAAAATGTAAGGGGATAGCTATACTATTTTTACAAATGTAAAGGGGTGTTTGAAATGCTTTGCTTATAAGGGATAAAGTGTAATACAAAATCAAACCTCAAGGGGATTTTTGTAATTTTCAAAACCTTGGGGGTAGGTTTTGTAACTATCCCTAAAAACAAATCAAATCATTTCTATGACAGTAGTAAATAAAGGTGCAAAAAGTAATATGGTACGGATAACCTTCAAAATAAAGAAAGTAAATGACCAAATTAAAAATCTATAACTATGGAATTAACTAGATTTAGCTAAGAGCGGAATGGTTTTTAGCTGACAATAACCTTTTTGCATTCACCGCTTTAATTTTGCGGGAGGTAGGATATCCCAGTCTGTATACATGCTTCCCGAATCTCTTTCTCGACCGTCAATCAGGACACTGTATGATGCATCAGGCCGAGAATGAATGTATAAAAATGTGTTAACTTGTCTGTTTCACATTGCAAATCCTTCTTGATGGGGTAATTTTGACCCTGGTATGAAAGTATGACATGAAGTTTCTTTGTCTGCGTGCCACATATATCAGGTCCAAACATCATACTGACGACAAAGAAAATAATTCAAAGAATTAGTGCTTGAAAAATGGAGTGTATATGGCAAGGGTGTACAAAAGAAACTCAGTAGTTTGGAGCTCAATCAGTCAATCTATAGGATTTGGTCGATTTGGGATTTCTATATTTAAGTAAGAATAACACCAATAAATGAAAATATACGTCGAATTACACTAATATTGCTGTCCTGAGAAAGAACAATGCCAATACAGCAATAGTATATCATTATTCCAGAACCAAGTATTTGACAAGAGAAAATTCATGAGGTCATCAAAACCTACACCATATTGTCTATGTGGAGTACAATAACATTTCCAGTCAAATTAACGACAAATAGTTATTTCCTACACTTCTTAAACATTGACCCCATTTGAGGAACAAGTCAAATTCTCATCTAAATATGAATGCTAAATACATGTTCAAATAAAACCAGTCACTAAATGTTCAAGAAAATTAAATGACAGTGAAAACTTAATATGGAGTCTAGAAGGATTTACTACAGATATTTCAGAACCAAATAAAAAGGAAAGGTAAATTTATAATAATTGATAATAGCTAAAGAGTAGAACAAAAAAAAAAGGTTTTTCTATAGCCACAAGCCTGCTGTTAGCTGAAGTTATCATCAGCTGCTGTATTAAAAACACTTTCCATGCATAACAGCATCACAATATCAAGCAATAACATGTTCATAAAATGAATAACAGGAAAATCAAATAACATGATAAAACAAGTAACCTAGAAAACGGATAAACGATATATGCACATGAGATTATCGGGAGGAAATTAGTTATAATGCAACCCAAAACACTTGTGCACCTGTAAGGAGTATCTCCACCAAATTTCTTCTGATTAACATAACCAGAAAGAAGCTTTATGTAACCCCCACCACATTCTATGTCCTGCTCAAGTCTAATGGAATATTGAACAACCAAGGTTCTATTCTTGTTGCTGAATTCCGGTATCTTAGCCGATATAGCAAAATGCCTAGCATCAGTGGTTGTCTGAATACCTGAAATGATTTAGAAACATCTCAAACAAGCTACTGAAAGCTCTTCACCTCTTATTTCACGTTATCGAAGTGCCAACTCGATTTGAGAGAAAATTAAAAGGCAACAAGAAATATATTAAACCAAGAAATAAGTTCGTTCGACAAGATTTGAAAACCCCTCACCAAAATTTCTAGTTGAAAAGGCCCTTTTCGGATAAAATTTTTCGTCGAATTTTCTTTAGAATAAATATTATCACAGCAAGAACATATTACAAGTGGAAAATTTTCAAACCTTTATCATCAGGGTCACCATTCCACTTCCCTGCTGTATGCTTAAAAGATCCAGCTTTCCCTTCACTCCTTTTCCAATCAGACTTCACCCACCTACTCTGCCAACCATCTTTCCAACACAGCAAATGGAAACAAAACATAAACAATAGCTTATATCTTATACAAAGTATAAGTAATTTAAAGAGGTAAAAGTTTCTGGACACAATTTTTATCAAGAACTTTCATACTTATATACAAATTAACATGTAAGAGGAAACTCAGCTAATCTGATTCTATTGTTGAAAGCCCATAATCCACTAAATACAAGAAAATGATAAAATCATTAAAACTTACTCAGCTTCAACTATATGGAGTCTAACTCACTAGATCACCAATTTATCCCCACTAGTCCACTCACTACCAAAAATGTTTACAACCCCATAAATGAACTAAAATCCCCATTTCCAGCTGAAAAAATTCAATATACTTCACCAAAATTCGTGGGCAAACCCAAAAGAACTTCTTATATTTCACTAAACAATACTACTAGCATATAACTGAATATACACTGGAAAAAAATTAAAAGAAGAAAAATAGGAACTTACCTTCAAAACGCTCCTCAAAAATGATTTCAGCAAATGAAGAGCAAAAGAGTGAAAATATTAACGCTACTACAAATGCTGCTACTCGCAGTAGTTTGTGCTTAGATTTTGCCATTGCTGAATTTGCTCTGGGATTTCTTTCTGGTTCGGGCTAATTATAGAAGATTGATTTGCCTTTTTGACCCCGTAAGTTGTGGTTTATTACGGTCGTGCCCTGTTTTTTTAATTAGTTTTATCGACTTTTGAAGTCTACAGTGGACCCATTTGGCACGTTAGCTCCTCCAATGGGATTCCTTCTAGTACATTCTTTGCTTATATTTGATTCTCATTTTCATGGAATTTTATTCTTTTTTTTATAAATTGACTTTCATGGGACATATTTAGATAGTGCACTAGAATTTAGATAGACTTTCTTTGATAATTAAGTGCTAATAAAAAATAATTTTGTAATTTATTGTCATAAAATATGGAGATTAGAGTATGCCTATTCAGATAATTAACTGCTAATAAAAAATAATTTTGTAATTTAGATATTTTGGAAACCAAAACCCCTCAATATATATATATATATACACACATAATGCTTTTACTTTAGAAATTGAAAATTATTTCAAATAATTTAAAGTTCGAATTTTATATTTATATAAATAATTAAATTATTTCAAATAATTTTTCATATTATCAAACCGTTCAATTGACCATCCGGCCCAGTGGAGGGGTCAAAAATGGGTTTCTTGTAATTCTTGGAAATAATAGGGTTCTTGACTGGACAAGTGTGTGTGGAAGACTTGGGCCTGCGGTTGACTCTCACTACCAGTCTTCTTAGTCAAAGTCTTCTTTATATAGACCAGAATTAAAATAAATTTAACTCTATTTATTCTTTTCCACTATAATTATTCTCTCTAAATTTGAGAACATATTCGTTAAATAAAATCAACTGTACAAATCTTAATTATGTTGAATGAGATTAAATCCCAATTTAAAAATATTTTTACTAATTTTATGTAAAAATTAAAAGAATATTTGAATTTCGTCAGTTCAATTTTTTTTTTAAAAAAATGTTCCATGATACCTTTTGTATGAAAAGAAATAAAGATATTGGTATATTTGAAAATAATGCTATTTTCATTAAAAAGGTAAAAATATTAATGTGTTTAAAATAAAAATAAATTAGATTTCTTATGAAAAATATATAACAAACTCATTCATAGATTGTAAAATTGCAAGTTAAATTCATCAATAAGCCATATAAAAGTAAAATAAAACAAATGATACACAAATATAAGAAGCCTGAAACACACCACCAGGCACCACCAATACCAATATGCCATTTTTTCTTGTTTTTAAAGGTATAAAATAAAAGGCTACCGATGGAGTCAGTATGACTGTATGAGAATCTAACCCCAATTCCACGCTGCTCAAACATAAGCAGGTTGTCTTTTTCTGGGTTCGCGAAATGAAAAACACTTGACGCAGATCCATGTAGAATATTTCACATCAAACGGCCAGATCATATCACCCATATCGAAGAATTCATAACAAACGGTTCAAATCATATCAAGTCAGTGGCAAAAAAAAAAAAAACCATTGTCGAAGTAGAATGATCCTTACCTGCCGGAATGCTAAGAATCATTGCCAGATTTATTTCAATGTGTTGAGTTGCTAATATTACGTTCAACAAAACAGTAAATGCTAAAATGCTGACACTGTTTTGCTCCTACAGAAACTAGAATAAGAAAGCAAGGCACATCCGGTCTTAAGTCTTTAATGAATGCGTTTAAACTTCATTTGTAGTCTCCATCATCGGTAATTATGCAGAACAGCAATGTAGCTCAGCAAAAAGCAAAATACACAAAGCCTAGAAACCCGATAGAACGTTTAACAAGCAAGATTTGATCTTTCAGCTTGAAAATGGTTTATTTTTTTCAAAATGGAGATATTCAGACATAAAAAACTAGTCATGCATAGGTAGCTGGAATGAAGGGAAGAAAATCGAAAGACATGCATCCAGTTCCACTATTTTGCCTGGGGGTGAGATGCAATGAAGTCAACGGCAAGATTGATTGAGCTGATTTTGTCTGCTTCATTGTCAGGAATCTCAAAGCCAAATTCTTCTTCAAGGGCCATCACGATTTCCACAGTGTCCAAACTATCTAATTTAAGATCATTCTGGAAATGAGCATTTGGGGTAACCTAAAACATCCAAAATATTAGACAAAGTTAGTAGTCCAATCCCTGAGAGTATAATATTGTAACCATGTTTCAAAAGATTGAGAAAAATATTTTAAGTATCAGAAGCTCTACATTTATAACATGTAAAGTGCAAAGAACAGCATAAGAGGGGGAAAGAAAAACAGAAACCATAGTGCTCCAGAATTCCATCGACAAGAAAATTAAGGAAATAGCTAGGTTAATACAGTAATACCAGACTAGTACACGTTGTCTGAGGGGAAGCCAAGTTATGTGAACTATGAAATATTCCTTGAATATAAATTGCTGTCCATAATATTTAACTGAATTGAATGTCCTCTATTCTTCATTTCAAATCTGTCTTCACTATTTTACTTAGGGATACTAATGTAATCTCTATATCATCTATAGGTTAGATTCCGTTAGAACTTATTAGTTCCTCTAAAGTCAAGCCTTTTTGGCTTAATTCTATTGAGCTGCTAGGTCTATGGGTTATTCTGATGGATGGTTTGACAAAGCCAAAGTTGGGTGGTACTTGGTGAAAATAAGTGCATAGACAGCTCCAATAAGAACATCTCCATATTGTAAAATCATATTTATTACATAATGATCTTATATATTAGCCTACTCAAAAATTACCGCAATAGCAAAATGCCCTTCTAACCACATGCATTCTAATGGAGTAGAGATCACTTCCAATCCTAATAATGCCAACAGGAAGTATTGAGAACGCAATTTTGTGGTATCCATATAAGTGCTCCAAAATCTCAGGCCAAAGCAGACAATAAGCCAGTGACAAGGTACCCTGACCCACATGTCTCTGTAAAAGTTGCAGCAAGTGCATGCTATTATTTCTCAGACAACCTAATTTCATAATAACACGTCTCTTAAAGGTAAAGCTATCTCGCAGAGTAAGCATTTCTATATGTACGCCAGCACAAATTTAAGCTATATGCAACTTAATAAGGACAAGAAAAAAGGAAACAGAGAAGCCAAGTGAGAACTCACATAACGTTCCCAATGTGGCATAATCAATAAAGATAGCAGATGTTATAGATTATGCAAAACCAAACTATTTCCACAAGGGGAAGTGGGGAACAGATCAGTTCAGGGTCCACTTCATCTTAAATCCAAAATTATGAAGATTTTGTTATGCCAAGAAACCTGATGTAAGCTGAAGACATACACCACTATGTTAAATAGAATCTTGGAAAGGGGAACAGGAACCAACTTGTATTGAAACAAAATTCATTCTCTCTTAGTAATTCAAAGAATGTTGAAAATCATCAAGTAAAAAAAAAAAAGTCCTCTTAAAATACTATGATCTCCTCCAACTGTAAAACATGAATCATGCGTTGATAAATTCATTCGTAATCATCCATTTGAAGGAGACCGTGGGCAAAGGGAGGAGATACCATTTATCCTGAATACAACCAAACAGTCTATAACCATCAACAATTCTGTCTGGATTCCAAAGTTTCATAACACGGAACTGAAGACAATAAAACCCCATGTGCATCTAATTTTTAAGACCACATCCACACCTTTTGAATACAATAAACACTTTATTAGTAAGACTCCTACTGAATCGAAATACGAGTAGAAGGTACCAAACAAACCTCATCCTTTTAGTAATCTAACTTATAATACAAAGACAACAAGAACTGATGAGTGTGCAATCGTTGCATCAAAGCCACGATCTCATGGGGCCACACAACTAGGACCTCACTTTAGTCATTGGAGCTGTCCTGCAGCAGAGCTCGAAGGAGGAGCCAAAGACTAGCCATCAAAACAAAGTTACAAACCACTAAATAAATTAGGCATCTGATCCTAATGAAAATCATAATGGTTACACTAATTTATTTTATGAAGCTAAAATTTTTCAATATTTGGTGCGAACTCTGGTTTACGGCAAATACAAATTACTGAAGAAGATAAGTAAAAAAACAGCTTTTACAGCACCAGCTGGACATTACGAGTGAAATGTTGCCTTTTGGGCTAAAGAATGCTTCATCTATATGTTCACGTAATATTTTCTAATTCAACTGGAAAACATTTCAAACACTTGCAAATATTTTGAGTTACCACTGAAAGACAGAATTAGCTGTTAGCACTTAGCAGGATACCAGAAAATTCAACTCGATGTTGAATAACAAACAAATTTGTTTCCTTCTTGATAAATCCGTTTAACGTAGTTAGCATTTCTTGCTCCTTATACAGTGCTTAGCGTAGCATAACCAATTCCATTGCACCTATGATTTCCCAAGTGATGGTGCAGCATGTCGACCCACACAAACCCTAGTGAACAACAAAACCATAATTTCCCGTAGTTCCCCATTTTATATAAGTCTCCAAAATCACTTCAATGATCAAATAAAACATTGAAAATGCCAGAAACCACAGCATATCCCCAAGGAATCCAAACATTCTCCAAGTACTAAAGTCAATCCAAAAGCGTAAAAGAATAACAAGATTTAATTGAGAGAGTAACCAAAAAGTGATATGATTACCTTCGAGGAATCAACTTTCTGAAAGTTCTTGACTACGCAAAGGACGCGATCAGTGACCTCGGACTTGTCGAGGAACGAACCCTTCGCTTCGTCGGAGAAATGGCGTCTGAACAGCTGCGACAGGCCGCCGACGCCAGCTCTAGGGTTTTGAATTGGCAGCACATGGTTCACGTTCACTCTGAGGTACTTTAGCAGTGCATTTCTCGCGGCCATTTCACTTGACTATGGATCGCGCTGAAGAGAAACAGTTTTTCAGATGAGAACAGTTTTGCCGAGTAAAATTTGGGCGAACAATTTTTTTTAAGAATTCCCGGATGAGAAAATGTACGACTCCTAATGCAGATGGTACAACATTGAGGAAGCAAAGTGTTCGAAGTTGGGGAGTAGGGCTCCGGATTAAATGTACAACTTGTGATGAAGATAGTACAGTATCCAAAAGCTCAAACTTCTTCTGGGAAATGAAAATTGGGTTGGAGCTAAAGTGGGGCCCTAGGGAGGCCTTTGGGCTTTGGGTTGGATAATTCGGGTATTGATCCAAATGGATTTTAGGTAAATTTTTGTTTTAGGGATTCTATTGTCGAGTAGGAATACCCTAACCCGATTTTAGAAACACCATATTTACTTGAAAAATGTCTCTTTAATCTTTATCGTCACAATTAATTATTTTAGCATATGTGTAAGTAAATTTTAAGCTCTTTCTTAATTTATATTTATTATTATATAAATCCTCGAAGAATCTCACAAACATTTTCTCATCAATCTCGAAACTATTAGATAGTTTGGTCAACAATCACAATTGTAAAGCAAAGTTGATTGGCTATTGGCATGATTGGACCATTCTTTAAATGCTAGCATATAACAAATCTAAAAACATATATGGAGATTGATTCCATTACTTTATGGGTGAATTTGTGGATTCAAGAATTACAGAGTTGAACACATCTAGCTTTTTATCTTCAAACTTTTAATAGGCGATTAGTAAATGGTCATTAACAAAGAGGTTAAAGCAATAATGTACCAGGCCTATTGAATCGAATGTTGTTGGCCTACTAAACATTAAAATATTGATTTGGGCCTCTTCAATATTTTAATTTATTAGATCAAACAGCCCATTAACCCTTTGGTATAATTGTGTGTTTTCTATGCTAATTATGATCGTATCAAGTCTTCACTATGCTTGTGCAAGGAAGAGTTTGGAAAATACCTGGGATCATCCTATGGACTTGAACAATTGACATGCTTTCTACCAAATTTTTATTTTAGGATACCTTTTATTATCGGTGAATGGAACCACTTACATTGCATTGCTTTTAGAGAGTGTTTTACCCAAAAAATTCAAGCAATGAGAAGTCATTAAAAAGAAAGTGTTGGTAAACGTTAAAAGGAGAAAAGCCCAAATCATCAAATCCAATTGCAAAAGAATGGGCCAGGCCTATCTCAAATATAAATCCTATTAATTATTTGTTCACTATTCATACAATTGTAGGATCTTTCCAATTGGATGGACAAATGGACAATATTATTCTTGTTCCATAAGATGGTCAAAAATATTATTGGGAAGAACACCTCTCCTATTAAATGGTCCAAAGTCTATCTTCCTCCGAAGATAGATCATTGATTTAAGAGATGTGCATTCTTTGATGAACAAAGTCCTTCGCAAAAATTGATTTTGGAATATTCATTCAAAAGTCATTTTAGTTTGAGATCAATTCTCAACTTAAAAATCTAACTATTTGGACTTGGGACCCAACAAAATGATCGATTCCAAGTCTTTTGAAAAGGATTTGTGATATCGGAAACAAAATTTTAGCTAAGTTTGGATCATCTACTGCTTGATCTCTCATCTTTCTCTTTTTTTTTCAAATCCTAAATCTTTGTTCCTCCAAAAACCACTATGACATTTTTTGAAGAGTATCGGGTTAAAGCAAGCAATTCATGTAAAAGACGTTTGGAAAAACTTTATACCTCCCAAATACTCCTTTTGTAAAAAGTGCTTGCCATTAATGTTAAATTTTTACTCATTAATAAATTTAAAATACTTGGATGTTGATCCTATTTGCAAATCATGTGGCAATTAGTTACCTCACTAAAAAACACCTCATTTGTTTTTTCCATTGATTAACACCAAGTTACTTTGGGATCTTGCTAAAAAAATGGTTGAGATACAACCATTCCATTTTTGGTACAATTGTTGGGGCCCTTAAATGGACCAAAAAGAAATTGTTGCCCCGCTTCTTAAAAAAACTAATTTTTCTTGTACATATTTTCTATTTATCTTGTTATCTACCAAATATGGAAAAAATTCCAATAATTTCTTT
Organism: Rehmannia glutinosa; assembly: GCA_016081115.2. Lineage (NCBI taxonomy): Eukaryota > Viridiplantae > Streptophyta > Magnoliopsida > Lamiales > Orobanchaceae > Rehmannia > Rehmannia glutinosa. The sequence continues at coordinate 35,356,604 of CM071929.1, read as the reverse complement.
AATTTATCACTATTTTTCTTAGGATGCTTTTCTTTATTTAAAAATGTATATAAATTGTTTATCGCCATTTTCCAATTTTGGATCAATTTTTTATCCTTTTTGTTTTCTTACAATATTTTATATTATTTTTCACAAAATTTTCAAGTTTGAAATTGATCTTACTTTTTTAGGGATTGTAATTTGTAATAAACCATCATTAAAAAATGGAATCCCCCCTGAATTCCCCCGCCTCATGACCTCCCTTTTGTGCTTTAGATGGTGGGTGATTGTTTTCTCTACTTGATCTTTGCATGGCTTTCCACAGATTTGCTTATCCGAATGGACAATTTTTACATGTTTTATAGCTTTGTGTTCCCAGGTTTATCCCATATGATGAAAAAAATAAAAATAATTTTTTTTTTTTGAGTACATTTTTTCCAAAAATATTACAAGTGTGTTCTAAAAAGGATTTAAAATTCATTGTTCTTTGCAACTTTGAAATTTTAGTTTGACCAAGTTTAGGGAACCCTTTGATTGATAAAGGTTTAACCCTTATTGGATGGCTTTTTTACCTTAGTTTTGTGTATTAAAGAAATACCCCATGTTTACTCCAAATTGTTTTGAACTAAAGTGGTGTAATGTGGATCCACACTTTTAAATAAAACACTAAATGTACAAAATATTTTTAAAATTATTTAATCGTGAATTTTCCTTCTATGAATCCATGTTCAAATACATGATGAGACAACATCGACGGGTTCATTCCTTTTTGATATCACTTTCTTTTTTTGAAAATTGTGGGATTATGATTTTCCTTGCCACACCTGCCGGCCACCACCTTCAAAAATCGGTTTTGTGCATTAGTGTTATAGGATATGCCCTATTCCATTTATGTAATTTTCTTGAAATATCTCTTTTCTTGTTCGCCACCCATTTTTGAATTAAACAAGAAATTAGGAGTGTTAGTTTGTGACCGCCTACTCCCACTTGCTATCTCGATTAATTGGTTGAAGATTTTTTCCTTTGTCTTTTAGTAAACCTCTTTGAGGTTTTTTAGAATTCTTTCAATGTTTGACCAATTCTAAAAGGCGATAAAATATCTCGCCAAATTGAATACACATGTTAATGGGCCGAAATTCAACATTTTTAATCAAATTAAAACCAAAGTTTTCATTTTGTAATTTTTTTACTTTTTTAATGAAATTTTCACATTTTCATATCAAAAAAATAATTCTTGAATATGCTTTAATTTGCTTTTTCTTTTTAAACAAGTATTTTAATAGACTTTTTCAATTTGGCAAGTTTGAAATTGATGTTTTTAACTTTAGGATAAGAATTGTAAAATAATAAACGTGAAGTAAATTTGCCACTTAATTAATAATTTTTTAAAGATTATCAATTTATATAAATGTTTTTAGTTAAATTGGTGAATCATCTATTTTATTTTAAATAAATACTAAATGTACAAAATATTTTAAAATTATTTACTTGTGAATTATATATTGTATGAATCATTGAATAAAATACATATGATTTTCCATAAATCGAGAAAAAGAATTTTGGAAATATTATTTGCACTTAATTTCTTGTGTGTTCACATACACAAAAGAGTATATTTATTTAAGATTGAGGGTTATTGAAAAAATAATTAATTGAGGAAGGTTGGTTTATTAGAGCCAACCAAAGATACCCCAAGTTAGTGTAAATAAAAGACAACCTTAAACCTATCTTATAATCATTCAAAATCTTACTTTTACTTGGGATTGAGGACGATATAATCATTACATATAGATTAATCCTCCATGTACAATTCGTAATTGAAGCCTTTCTTTCTCTAAGAAAAAAAAATTACCTCTTATCCTCATTTACCATTAATTCCTTGAATGGTTAATTTATAATCTTATAAATTAGAGATCTCAAACCATTCGTTCATAAAAATGAGGAATGGATTCTTTGTGGTTTCTTAGAGAAGGCTTGATGTCGGTCAATTTATAGATCTCGAATTTATATTTTGGGTATGGTAATTCAAATTGTTGTGAATCTAAAATGGAGTGTTGGGAATGATGGGACAAACTTAAGTGGAGCAAATTAAGAATCACAAGAAATAAACAGAGTTACATAATCACTTTTGTTTTTTTTTTTTTCTCCCCTATTTTTTTCGATCATTGATTTAAATTTGATTTTTTACATTTCTAGATCTAATTTGTTTGGAAAATTCAAATTAAATCGGTGGGCTATGTGATAAAATCATATATAAATGCCCCCACTAAGATGTCTCCACATCGGACGGGCGCGATAAGTTGGTCGGAGAAATCTTTTTGTTTTGTTTGTTTTAATTTTTTTTTTTATATTTTTATTTTTCATCATTGAACTTTGTTTTTGGTAGTTTATCTTTCCATTGGGATCATTAGTTGTTTTTTATATTTGTTGTATACTAAGATTATGGTTATAATAAATTCAGGGATTTTTATCTATTTTCAAGAAAATACATGATGGTTGTTCGTAAATGTGTTTATTAATATCAAAATAATTTGGTTAATCCTTTTAGGCGGAGTGGTTTACAATCCTCGGTTTACTCGTGTTTAATTTGTTTGAGTGTTTTGCATTCCTATATTTATTTAATGATTGGGGATAAAGTTTTTGGTGTGATCGGATTGTAATATTTAGTTTGGGAATAATCAATAAAATTTATATCGTTAGTAAAAAAAAGACAACCTTAAACCAATGAATAATATGATGAGCGGATAATTTACAATTTCATAATATTTGAGGATGGAATAGTTAATTAAACAAAAATAAGAGCACTCAATTGTACAAGAGCTTTTGTATTCTACTCCCTATCCACGTGGCGGTCTGTGGAGGTGGAGTGGCACATTCCATTTATTGTGTCCTTTTCATTACGTAGATCGATGACCTCATTCTTCACGTAATTTGTAAATTTGGCCCAACACAATTTGCGTCACATCAATCTTTTCACGTAGAAGGGGAAGCATTCTATTTTGTGGATGATATGCCAAAGATTTTACCATTTTTGCCCTAAAGAGATGATCCGTGCACTTTTTTTAAATTGTCGGAGGCCGATCTGATCCGATCCAATCCAAAAACCTAACCTTTCGTTAATTCATTGACAACAATGCTTTTAGACGACGCCACATGTTTGAACGTATATACATAATCATCACAATAAAAATCGAACACATTTATTAAAGAAGGTTAAGTTTATATTGTTCACATTAATTAGTCAACTATTTTTACTTTATTATATCATGACCTAAACTAATTTAAACATCGGATGATTTTAGTTATGGAGCCATTCCGACTAGCCTAACATATGTTCTATTTTACGTTATCCACTCAGAGTACCCCAAGTGACCCGAACTCGAGCCAAGCTGAGATAATTTAGGTACAATATTTTACTTAGTTAAATCATTATAATTTGATGTCATATAACAAAAAATTCACAATGTGGTATAAATTACTTTTATTATTTGATGTCATAAACTATAAGTAATTTAGATTTTTCTGACATGTTTTACAACAAAATCTTTTTCCTTTTGAGATACGCGATGATGCCCGTGAGTTGAAAAAGTAGGTAGGAAAAGTGATTTTCTTGTTATTGTGATGGTCAAGAAAACGTTATGTGAGTGAAATAAATTGCAATAATGAAGTCAATACACATACTTTTAATTAATTTTAAAACTTTTCGTTTATTTATTTTGATAAATAAATAATATTTTCACATATTTTAATTAAGCTATATGGACGACGTTTATACTTCTATAATATAGATATACCAAATATACCCCTATCTAAAATTAATGACTAACCTAACTTTTCAATTTCTTCATTAAATGAAAATCCAGTATTTTAATTATATTAAATCTCATGCTTGCAACTCTTCTCAAAAAAATCTCATGCTTGCAACCAAGAAGTTTGAAAAAATGGAGGAGACAATTGAATAAAATAAAATAAAATAAAATAAAATATGATATATTGGTAGCCAAAAGAACCTACATGAATGCCACCTTTGCAGTTTCTAGCATACTCCATCCAATTTCCTTCCATTAAATAAGACCCCAAAAACAATACGCACAACACCTCCAAACCCGAATACCCAGCCGGGTCATTTTCACGGACCCATTCGGACAATGCTCCGAGACTACTGCTGCTGTTGCTATGGAGTTGGGAGCTCCGACTCAGCGGACGTTGCCGACCGCGACCCGGTTGTGTTGGTGTCGGGTATCGGCGGTTCAATCCTCAATTCGAAACGGAAGAAATTCGGGTTTGAGACACGGGTATGGGTCCGGATATTGTTAGCTGATTTGGAGTTCAAGAAGAAGCTCTGGTCTATTTACAATCCTGAAACAGGTTCTTGTTTTATGATTTTTTTTTTAATTGTTTCTGTTTGTTTGTAGAAGAGTCTTCAACTTTTTCCTCTTGGCTGTTTTGTAATCTCTGTAATTTTGCAGGGTACACAGAGCCATTGGATGATAGTACTGAGATAATAGTGCCTCAAGATGATTATGGGCTTTATGCCATTGATATTTTGGACCCTTCAATAGTAAGCGTTTTTAGTCATTTTGCTTTTCTTAATGTGTGACTGATTCATTTGTGTGCCGCATGTGCTTTTATAATTCGTAGTTTTGGACATCATTCCAGTGCACATACCTAAGGTTAATTCTTATCAGATTGTTGGGGTTAATTCTTTAACTATAAAGCTATCTCATGGCGCCGTTTGAATTGCTGCTTATTGCAAGAAAAAAGAAAAGAAAAATTTTCATGGTTTCTGAGTGGTAGAGAGATGCATTTTTGCGCTTCTTTTGAGTTTATGCAGAATATATTACTATGGCCTAAATGTCAACGATTAAACATTGTTCCCACATTACCGAAACCAAGAGGACTGCTAGTTATTTCAATTTTGGCCTTCACTTACCCGTGCTAGAGGCTTTTCATAATTACCTGGATTTCATATTTAATTTGGTTGTTTATGTTGTATTTGATGTGAAAATCTACAATTTCTACTTGTTTTTTTGTGCATAGCACACTTTTTTGCTAAGAATAATATTATGTAGACATGAGATTAAAGTAGCTCTGCTCTGACAATCATAATCTTCCTTGACTTTGTTGTATAAGCTGTATAATACAGTGCCAAGGGATTTTACTTGTGACTGTTTCCTAGAAGTCTTTCAAAGAAATTCTACCTGGTTCTATCTGAAGCTGTCCTTATTTGCTTTCAGAGTTATGTTCCTTAGTTGGCACCTGACTGGATGTTTTATGCTTAACCATATCTACGAATGCATTTCTATTTAGTTACTTAGCTATTCCCATTTTCTCTGCATTTTGATGGTGTTTTAGTCTCTTTCCAAGTGTTTCACGGAACTATGCCTTATATTATCTTTTCTTGGCATTCCAGGTTGTAAAGTGTCTACATTTGACTGATGTATACCATTTTCATGATATGATTGACATGCTTGTTGGATGTGGGTATAAGAAAGGAACAACATTGTTTGGATATGGTTACGATTTTCGCAAAGCAATAGGTAGTCACTTTGTGTGGTTAATTATATATATAAATGTATATGTTATATGAGCTTGCTACCTTTTCTGTTATCAAATCTTTTAGGAGGATTACTACTTATTGTTGTATGGCTGCAGAATTGGTCGTTTAATGGATGGCCTAAAAGAGAAACTGGAGGCTGCATATAAAGCTTCAGGTGGAAGGAAAGTCAACATAATTTCACACTCGATGGGTGGATTGCTGGTGTCATGCTTTATATCTCTTCATGATGATGTATGTTTAATTCAATTTTGATAGTTTCTGAATCCTGAATTACAGCTGCCTCATATTTCTCTTGAGTCTTTCATCAGTTAAAACAAAACAAAAACGCTGCTCACGCATATAAGAATCATCATGAGTGCCTGCCAGAGAAGTGCAGTAGTTCATAGTTAGGAATATCATCTGTTATTCTTTCACCTTGACTGATCTTATAGATTCTTTTGTATGATATTATTGTCCGATATGTTTGATTGTACTTATCAAGGGAAAAATCAACTGGAAAAACTTGATAAAAGGAGGACACTGAATTTTACTCACTTTTCTGGTCTCAATGTGCTTTTTGAGTTTGTGTAGATTTAAACATCCTCTTCTTGATATTGACACTTTGTTTTTAAAAATTATTTTTAAAATACATGGTGTGACGCAAAATCTTACCCACTTTTGAGCATATAAATGAAAAGTTACTTGTTTAGTTACTTTCTCAATTTTCACCTAAAGCAAATGGGGATTCTGTAAACTGTAGTGAATTCATGCATCCATGCATAGTACCCGCTAATTTTGGTTTATAATTTTGTCCTGTTGCAAATGAAAGCTTAATCAGAGAATTAAATTTCATACTGCAGATCTTCTCCAGATATGTAAATAAGTGGATTACCATAGCCACTCCCTTTCAAGGTAATCTTTGCGCTTTGCTTCGTATCTATTTGCACTCGCTTATTTGAAGAACTATACTTGTTTAAATATGCTGTTTTTCTAGAATGGACACTGCAAAGCCACCAAACAGGAGTCTCTGCTTTCTCATCATCACCAACATAATTTTTGCATATACATGCACATATGACTAATTGTACTGAAATCATACATTTTCTTCAAGAATCTCGTACGTGATATGTTAGAGTTATTGCACAAGGATGAAAGATGGTGTCATCTGACTCTCATAATTGGATGCTGATTAATTAAATTTGCTTTCCTTGCTCATGGTCCACGCTACTTGGGATTCTTGACCCTCAAGGAGTTCTCTGATCATGCCAGTAGACGATCTAAGTTTTTTGCTTATTGAAGCATTTTGTAACAGAGCGAACATTTCTCACCTCACAATACACATGAATTAACAATTACATGCAGTGTTATGCAATATCATACTTTCCTACAAATCTTTGAGCTCGTCTGCAGCTGGCAAATTCAATTTGTGTAGCACAACTTAGCTGTTGAAAAATGTTGTCATTTGTGCTTGTTGATCTCTATGTTATCTCAAAGACGATTGAGATGGCTCTCATGCCAAGTATGTGGCCTGCATGCTATCGTCTCTTGTCTGTGAGTAGTATTCTTGCATGGGCTTGCTGTTGTAAGCTGCCAAGAAATGGTTGGCCATTTCCATGGCTTCATGCCGTTGTAGCACTGGTAAAAAAAAAAAAAAAATCCATGGCTTCATGATTGATTGTATTTGAGAAATCATGCTGCTAAGTCTCTGGCAGCATGCATGAAGCTCTGTTTCCGAGCCATGCCGTTTAACTGTAGTGCAGAGGTTTATGTGACCTACAAATATGTGTAATCTCAGAGTGTAAATCTTATACATGGTGAGAGCACTTCACAGAAGAAGACTTGAAGTGCACGAGAAGTTGTTCTGTGGTATGGTGAGGTGCGAGGATCGGGACATTGAGTGGGAACATTAAAGTCATACCACCCTAAGAATTTCGTAGATGCTTACAATAAACCTTGAAGGATGTCGGAGACATGATTGGTGATTGACTATTAATATGGTGAGGTGAAAACATGTTCTGGGCTGGAGTTTTAGTTGATCAATATTGTAGTTTTATTCTATTTTTAATTCTGTTTCGTGCCAAAAGAAGTGGAAATTTCTTAATCGCCATTCAGATTGGTTGACCATAGAAATCTTGACATCAATCATCCTTGTTTTGACGATGGAGCTCAACATATCTCTGTTTTCATGGTGGTTAACTAGATGTTTTTTCATTTACTTTATCTTCTGGTGCGGAAATAGGAAGTTAGATTTCCTGTTTGCTTTTGCTGGGTCAAACGGTGTTTTTACATACAGTTACTACTTTGCTTGGCACAGGTGCTCCAGGATGCATCAATGACTCTATACTTACTGGGATGCAGTTTGTTGAAGGTTTTGAAAGCTTCTTTTTTGTATCAAGATGGTCAATGCATCAACTGGTAATCATCATCCTATTTCAAGATTTTTATGATAATAAAATTGTCTGTTTATTCTTTCATAATGGTCTTCAGAAGTATCCATTCTGGTGTTTGAGATTTTCTGTTCTGCAATTTTTCTGTACTAATTTCAGTGAATGGTAGTAAATTTCTAAGTTCATACAAAGATAAAGAATTAGGGCCATTCAATTTGACCTTATCCTTATGTGCACAGCTGGTAGAGTGTCCATCTGTTTATGAGATGTTGCCAAACCCTGATTTTGATTGGAAGAAGCAACCTGAGATTAAAGTATGGAGAAAGCATTCTAATGATGGAGAAACTTCAGTTGGATTGGAATCCTATGGTCGTAATGATTGCGTGACTCTTTTTGAGGAAGCATTAAAAAACAATGAGGTACTTGTTTTTGTTCTTATTTTTAAGTTCTAACTAGTGCATATAACATAGCATGAATTTGAATTAGGAATCAAGTACATTTGCGTCTATTAGTTTAGTGTTCAAATTGGACTTTATCATCTTGTATTTTGGTTAATACCTGGCCTGAATTTGAACTAGGAATTGTTTCTTTTATTTTATTTTTCTTTATCCTCTCCGATAATATTTCTTTAATTCTATTCCTTTTCCTCTTAAATTAATTTATCACTTGATCATTTTACCTAAATTTGTTGAGTGGTTTTCACAATTATTTATTTTAGTCATTACCTTGCTCTGTGTGGTTTTCACAATTATTTATTTTAGTCATTAACTTGCTTTGTGCTCGACATTGGTTGCAATGTTTCATGTTTATCATAACCTTCAACTTATTTATTGTCATTTTCTTCTTTTCATATTGTAGCTAAATTATGATGGAAAAACAGTGGCTCTCCCTTTCAACCATGCGATCCTTAAATGGGCTGCTGGTACTCGGGAACTTCGCAATAAAACTCAACTTCCCAAGGGGGTTTCTTTCTACAACATTTATGGAACATCTTTCGACACGCCTTTTGATGTTTGGTAGGTACCTCTTTATTACATCTCACATAAATCTCTCTCTACATGCTTAAGGTTTTAATTTCAAGCTGCTCTTTAGGAAAGGTAGAATGTTCAAACAAACATGAAGCGGGAAAAACCAAGTAGGCATAGATTCAGGAAATATTTGATCAGAGAACACAATGATGTTCAATTCCAATCAATGGAATATTTTAGCAGACTCGTGAACAAAAATAAGAAATATAGTGAAAAAAGCGACTACGGCTTCGTTTGGGTTGATGGATTTGAAGCTAAGGATTCATATCCATAATAACAAATCCACTGAAGCATGTTTGGATAAGGACATTTTATATACAATGGATTTCAAATCATTAAGCTCCCATTTTAAGCTAAGCTATTTTTCGAGTAAGTGTGGTGGATTTCAAATCCTATGTGGAGTCATTTGAAATATATCTCCCAAATCTTCTCCTCAAATCCAAATCCTTCAATCCAAATGCAACCTAAGATATCAGCGATTGACTACCTCAACTATGATAATCATGAACCATTCAAATTACAGATATTAGAGCTATAACAAATACAGCCTTTTCAGACATTTGAGATACAATAAATACAGCTGGAATAATGTCTACTGTAATGTCCTGCTACATTCAGTTAATGATCTGAAAATCGGGTCAGACATGCTGTCCGGTCGGTTAACCCACAGATCATCAGACTGCAATATGAAGCGCGTTCTTGAATCTCAGTATTTGAAAAATATCCACATAGGACCTGTACATATATTTACGATTTCTCTCTCCCTTTCGCAGCTATGGTTCAGAATCTTCTCCGATTGACGAGCTATCTGAGATATGTCACACAATGGTAAGCAACTTGTGTACATCTCATTGTCAGCTAACTCAAATGGAGCTCCTAATGGGTGTTTTTCCTGAGGTTTTTCCTTTTTTACTGTTCTGATCAATGTTTGCATAGACGTCCTTTTTCTGTTCTCCAAACTAGTAATTCACATTAGTTAACTAGAGTTCTTTTATATACTCAATTTGACGGTGACATATTTTACCCATTGCAGTCCTTAACCCTCTGTATGTTTTGTTAAACTGTTTCAGCCAGAATACTCCTATGTAGATGGTGATGGAACTGTCCCTTCCGAATCAGCGAAGGTACAATGTCTTGTTCCCTATTTTTGCAAGGGCTAATTACAAGAAAAATTACTCATGAGTCGATTCAGTCTAATTACAGAAAAACCCAAACTTTCTTTTAAATGACATTACATATACCACCTTGACATTTATTTCTACCTTTGTTTCTATTTTACAAATTGAAACCTCAAACAGGGGCGTAGCTAAGGGGGGGCCTCCCAGGCCTCCCGCGCACCCCAATTTTTTTTTTGTCTCGTTTTCTCTATGGAAAAAAAATAAAAAAAAATTATATGTGTTTTTTTAAGGGAAAAAAATAGTTGAGCTACGGGGGAAAAAAATTTGAGCTAGGGGTACTCACGCGGGATGCCTGCGCCCCTGCCCTCAAAGGAGGGGTATTGGGGTGTTTGTAATATCTTAAGGTGTAATTTGGAAAGATTACTGGAGTTTTTAGAATTAAGCTGAACCTCCCGAGTATATTTTGTGATTTTCCCTTTTAACAATTGTGACAATGCAGTTTCTGGATTACTATGAAAACATCATCACTCAGTTTCTACGTCAATGCATAAACAAGATGTATTACATAAATGCCTAATTTTCTGTCAACACTAAAAATTATCTCGGTTCACACAATATCAACAGACTTGGGGAGTGTTTGGCTGAGCATATGAGCTCTTCAAAATGTTTGATAGTTTTTGTTTCAAAAAAAAAAAAAAAGGATCTTATAAGCTCCAAAAATAAGATGTTTGGAGGCTGGAGCTTACAAGCTATTTTTAAAATTTTTAAAGAAAATTGGAGAATTCCACCTTATTTTAAAAATAATACTTTATTTTAACAGCCTCTTTTAACTTTGACTATTTTAATTACAAAATTGTTATTACTAACTTCTTGTAAGCTCTTTCTTTTTATTTTATCCATACACTTCTACAACTTACTCTGAAAATAATATTGAGCATCTTATAAGCTCAGTAGGAGCTTATAACATCTTTCAAGTAAGCTCAGCCAAACACCAACTTAATCTCATCATGCTTATCATGGGCCATCATTATACACCAATGCAGGCAGATAGCTTTGATGCAGTTGAACGAGTGGGAGTAAGTGCAAGTCACCGGGGACTATTAACCGATAAGAATGTGTTTCAGCTAATACAAAACTGGTTAGGCGTTTCTCCGAAGACAAAGGTGAAGCATTCCAAGACTTCGAAAGTGATGGATGCAAATATTAACCGTTCGAATGGACCTTGGAAGTAAGAACACACTATCTAATTCTTCTTCCTGGAATGGAATCACTCTTGTAAATTCGATCTGTCTTTGTTCAACCCTCATCCCCAACATGTATATATGATGAAAATGATTTGCAACACCACTTATATAGCACCTGTAAAATTTCCAGTATATATACAAACACACACATATATAGCACCTGTAAAATTTCCTTTTCTAATAATATAGGGATAATTACAAAAACTACCCCTCAGGTTTAGCGTAATTACAAAGAGATCCAGTTATCTTTCAAAATTATAAATGCTCTCCACATTTATTTCTATTTTACAAATTGCATTCTCATGAGGGGTATTTGTTAGTAAATACAAACCTCAACGGCGTGTTCCTTAATTAAAAGGTATTTGTAAATTTGAAAGATAACTGGAGTTTCGTGTTCCTTAATTAAAAGGTATTTGTAAATTTTGAAAGATAACTGGAGTTTTTTGTAATTGGGCTAAATCTGATGACAGTTTTTGTTACTATCCCTCTAATATATTCAGCGTATTATGATTTATGATGTCTTACAGGGTATCTCAATTCGCCAGCCGGCTAAATGCCACATGTTATTATTGACATTCAGAATATTATGTTTTATTATATTTTCTGTTTTTCTAAAAAGGGATGTTCGCAAAGTGTGTATAAATTAAATTTTTAAATACAAAATATTAGGTGAAAATATGATGTCAATATGTGAAACACCGCAAGAAATAAAAGAAAATTTGGAGAAAACGAAAATAAATTTATCCCAAGGGTTTTGCATAAAAACAGATGTCAAGCAAGGATTGAACTTATCCCAAGGGATTTTGCATAAAAACAGATATTTTACAGACAATATAATACAAATATATTTGTATATACACACACACACGACTTTTAGTTTTAGAGTTTCAAGACTAACACTAGTTTCGGCATGCACGTTTTCATGTGATGATTTTGCAAGTTCAAGAATACTAGTTTGTTTCCTTCTCTCCTGCTATTTTAGTATCTTCGCTGTCACACCTTTTGTCTTTCTTTTCCTTAATTTTGTGAAATGTTGGTAATTAATTTAACACTGTCAAAAGTTTTCATCCAAAATTCATGTTAAGGAAAATGTCATTTCTAGATCAAATGGGACTCAATCGAAAAGTGAGTATATCATATATGCCTAAAAATTTTCTTTTCTGAAAATTTGCAAAAATAAAATTGTAGCTAATAAAACTTAAAAGAACTTGTTATATTAACAAAAGTAAATCCTCGTGCTAGCTACTAGCCATGCACGAGCAGCAAGTCACCCACACAGACAAACATTTGTGTGTGTGTGTAAAGCAAAGAAAGCTTTGGGGTGATGACATTTTCAAGGGTGGTCCAAGTCAAAAAAACAAAGGTTGGAATCCCAACAAGCTGTTTTCCAGGTCTGATTTTTGATCACCAAATCAATTCACACACACACACACACATATATATATATATATGCATCAAAACCAAAGAAAGTAAAGATATGAAAAAATGAGCATTCCAATGGCTTTGATAGCTTATGAAAAAACTTATATAATTAGTTTTAAGACACTACTATATATCTATATATATGGAGACAGTCACAAACACGCATGGGAACAAACAAATTAACAAGCTTACTTTTATTTGTATATTTTTAACTTGTTACCATTCAAATACACACATGCACACACACACCCACAGGGCTAGAGTATTTTCCCATGCAAATCCCCAATTTTGGAGATTGCTTATAATTAAATTGAGGGCACATTTCCATTTAGTTTTTCCATTTAAGGAAATATTTCATTTTTTTGACGATGAAATGAAGAACATATATATATATATATAGAGACTTAAATATCTATTAATCAATGTCACAAATTTTAAGGGATGTATATATAACTTTGCAATTCTAGTAAGTGAACTATTTAACATGAATAAAATTTGTCCAATTAGAAATTAATATATATAAACCTCGATCGCATGCACATTTGTTACGTGTTTACAAATCTCTCTCTATAGCTGAGTAGGAAGAAGACAAATTTTAATTTGTAGTCTTGTAAAAACATGGCAATGCTGTTCAAACAATATTCAAATACATGCCATTATTAAAACGAAACAAGCCAAAGAGGAAAAGTGAGAAAACAATAAATAAATATTTTATTCAATTATATTGAAAAAATAAAAATAAAATGGTGACATTATTAATGGATGTGGCATGGGACAAAACCTTTTCTTGGGCTCTTTGATTGATAAAGTGTTTAACTTTTATCTTGGATTATGGTTTTGAAGAGGGATCGAGGATATCATGATTTGCATTTAAGACTGTGCAAAGAATTGGCAATTAATAATACTTTAAATCAAAGTAATAAATAAATAATTAGCACCTAATAAGTGAATATTATAAGGAAATTTTTTATTGAGATAGTAATTGTTACCGAGGAGGCACGGGTGCTCCGACGATTTCTCCAATACAATCTCACTTCCCACCGCTTTACACCCCCAAGTATATAATATTTTTTGGGAAATCTCTATATACATATAATTATGTGTGGGGGGGATATTTGAAAGATCATATAAACTATTAAACAAAATGTGTTTTTTTTTTTGTATTTTTTTTTTCGGTTTGTCATATATCGATGATTAATTTCTACAATCTATGTGCTATACATTGACATTGAGCAGATACAAGTTTTTGTTGTATCTTAATGCAACACATGCAATATATATAGCACAGACAACGGTGGAGCGATCGATACACGAAAATGAAATGGATCGATCACGAAAATCATATAAATTATAATTAAAAAAATATTCTAGTGTAAAAAAAAATTTAAAAAGGGGGGGGGGGAGTGGCCCCCTACCTCCGCCTTGACCATAGATTGATTAAACTTAAAAGAATTTTTATTTGGATTCTAGTTAATATAGGTATTAATCTATGTGTTAGTGAAAAACGAACTAAAAATGACTTTGAGGCGGGAATATCTTTCCTAAAGGCAATATTGCCTCTACTGTGGGGATTAAAAATTATCTGAGACAATTTGCTTTAAAATACAACAAAGCCCTTGATATTCTTCTGAAAACAAAGAATAGAAGATTCTGTGTGTTTTTATTTTCTGCAGATAACTTATATTTATATATAGAAGATGAAAGGCTTGGAATAAAAGGACACCATGTTTCATTTTCGAAATTATAGTCACAACTTTTCAAATTTTAACTGAATAAATTGAAAAGACACAACCATTCAAGTTGTAATTTCGAAAATAAAATAATAAAATTTATTTTTAAATATAAAAATAAAATTACAAAATATTAAAAATATATATCCAATCAAAGGCCGATTTGGACTAGGCTAAGCATTATAATTAATATGCCCACTTGTTTTCCTCAATAAATACAAGACTACTTATTAACAAGTTATCTATGTGGGACAAAAATCACACTACAATGATACTACAAACTATTCCAACACTATGTATATAATAATTTATTTTGTTATTGTTTGTTCAATCTAATTATTTGTGTTAATGATCGAGTTTAAAGTTTTACTATAGTGATGATTGATTACTTATTATGCTTTTAATTGCTTAAGTACCCTAGAAAAATTAAAACGTTTCATTAATATCGCCCCTCCAAATTAAATGTCACATTCTTTTTTATCAAATGCAACACTTAATTAAACGAAAAGGCCACAATCATCTTACTTTATTTTGTCTCATCTTTTAAGCAATTACAAGCAGAATCTTGCATGCATGATTGCTAAGCTAATTAATAAGTTGATTCTTACCTGGACAAAATTCTAAGTCAGATGAATTCTTTTTTCGATTTCTCCATCTTAATTATATCAATGAAGGCCATTATTCCTGGGTTATTATTCATAATAGAGATCGTATATATAAATTCATATTTTTATGATAAATTTACAAGATTAATAGAGATGATATGATAGTTTTCCTATTTCTAAATTTGGCACTAAAATGCCTGCCATTTGGAAAGCTAATCACATTTGAAATTTGATTTTTACTTGTTTGTTTTGTAATATGGCTTGGTTTTGATCATGTGAATTGATTCTCAAAATTAATAAAATATTTCTCAAGAATTATATTTTCAGGTTATATTGGTGCTCCATAATTTCCTCTTGCTTGTTACCTGGTTCCATGTCTTAATTTGGATGCCCACCCTAGCTAACACCCGGCCCCTACCCCCTCCCCTCCCCCAAAAAAAAAAAAAAAAAAAAAAAAAAAAAAAGAAAACATTGAGACGATGTTATAGAATAAGTCAATAACCAATTTTAGTCACGTACTACATTTTATGCATATAAAATGGCCTAACCATGTTTATAATTACTTATAATTTGCCTACGAATTAAAATATACTGTACATGTTTGAGTGAGTAACTATAATTGGTCACCACCTATTCAAAAATCTTTTGAAAGTTTATTGGGGTCTGTTCAGAAGCTTCAAGAGTAGAAATTGAGTCCTAATTTGTTTTAACTGTAAATTGACTTTTGAACTATGAATTTTTTTAACGTGTCTGAGTTAGTTTTCGTAGATGTTTGAGTATTTATCTTTCCTGCTAGTAATTGATTAATTTTTTTAAATAAATGAAAATTTATAAAAAGAAAGGAAAAGAGTTTTGATCACAATCCGATCATGTAGCAAATGAATGCAAAACTTTAGGAAAAACAATGATTTTCGAAAGTGATATTGTCATTTTTGTTTTTTCACGTGTTTCAGATCGTCTTGATGGTCTCGATGTAGCTTATGGAATGTCGGCTCATGATCCTTGCGCCACAATTTCCATAGACTTCATAACTTTTGAGGAAGACATATGTGAATGACAATCGAGTACGTAGGGTCGCCTAGCTTGGTCTTCAAAGTTTCCAATTTGTCTTGTACTTCTTCATCCGCCATATCGGACCAATGCTTTCTTGTTGATGCATTCATTGCTTTGAAACCCTCTCGACGGATGTTTAGAGCTAATGTCATAATCATTAAGCGGCACGACTTCTAGATACAATTTCCATGACACATTGGAGATCCGCTTGACTATTTTCATCTAAATTTGATGTAATTAATCATCGTGTCCGCATGAACAATAACCAAACCGCATTCTCGTGGTTGATAAAGAATCATAGTCCTATCAGGATTGACATTGAATCTTTGAGGGCCATTCACAAATCCTCCGATGCATAGATATTTTCCGTGTTTAATTTGAATACCCAAAGTGGATGGTTCACTCTCCTTAGGGCCAAGATTCTCTCCGTAGTAGAACGGGCTTTCCGGGTTTAACTTGAACCCAAGTTTCCAAACTACTTCTTTATCTTTGTTACCACGATTTCTGTCCCTAATGGTCGATCATCCACGAACCGGGCCCTTATCAATTTGAACAATGTTAGCTTTTTTTGTCGCATCTTGATGGCGACAATTAAATAATCGATGCCCAACAATTCGACAATTAAAGCAAAAATCCGCAAATTCTCATAATCGATCGAAACAACCGAGCAATATCCACTCTTTCAATCATAAAAAAATCCTCAAGAGATGTAGTCAAATCAAGTTCGGCTAACACTGGACAAAATGTCCCACCTCCTCGGATAACGAACGACTATCAATTTGGATCGAATACCTATCGCACTTGCAATTTTCGTAATCAAAGAGGAATGCCAATACTCGATACTTTAGTTCATAAATTCAATCCAAACTCGTGCCATAGAAGTATTAATTTTATAAGGATTGTAATTATGTTTCGATGAATGTTGAATTTGTTGTTTTGATGCGATTTTTTTTATTCTTTTCATAAGAAATTAGAAACTAAATATTAAATTTATTTTCGATACACATACCACACATGTCAAATGTACATCCTTCAAAATCATTTTCACCATTATTGTATGATGGTCAGTTACACGTGGCATTTTTCATTGATTAGGATTATTATATGCACAGTGTTCCTGCCAGTACTGACTAAAGTATATTATGATAAATGAATACAATTCCCAGTTAAAAATATTTATAGCGGCACATTGGGTGGGGACAAAATAGTCATGTGTGTATATATCTCCCGTTAATCCGTATATACTTCTGGTAGTTAAAACTAGGGATGTGA
The DNA here is from genome assembly GCA_016081115.2 of Rehmannia glutinosa. Taxonomy (NCBI): domain Eukaryota; kingdom Viridiplantae; phylum Streptophyta; class Magnoliopsida; order Lamiales; family Orobanchaceae; genus Rehmannia; species Rehmannia glutinosa. The sequence continues at coordinate 35,339,227 of CM071929.1, read as the reverse complement.
CGGACTTGGAGATCACCGAATCCGAACCGAGCATAATCGAATCGAAAAATATTCGAACCAAAAATATCCGTTGACTTTTTGACTTTCTTCGAACCGAACCATCCCGAAATGTACATGGTACGGTTCTCGAGATTTTTTAAATACCCGTGCATCGAGAACCGTGAACCATACCGAACGGAATATCCGAAATTAGAACCGATTTTAAAATAATTTTATCTATACATATATAATATTTTTATCATATTTATATTTTGATTTTGAATTAACTAAATATTCCTTTGAAATTCAATACTATATAATACTAAAAATTAGCAAATAAAAAATTTAGCATATTTTATCAATATATCTCAAACATATTATGTTAAAATCCAAAAAAAAATCAATACTTTTAACTATAAATTAGATAAAAATAATTTAAAAGTTAAATTGATATTAAACTAATATGTAGTATATATAGTCTATATCATGAAAGAATGATTTATAATTACAATATTAAAAATTTAGCACTTAAATATGCATTAAAGAAATTTTATGTTATAAGTTAAATATAAAATATCAAAAAGTTAAACTCATATAGTACTAATAGTTTTAGTATGTATTTTTGAAATTGCACTAAAAAAGATTGAAAGTACAACCGTTTAATGATTTTTACATTGGTTTTTCTTTTTTACTTTTTATGTGTGTTTTATTTGGAAAATATTTGAATCTCCGCTTTCTCCGAACCGCCCGAACCATTCCGTATCGTCCCCATTAGAACCGAATCTCAGTCAAACCGCATCAACTTTCGGGACGATTCGGAGAGATTTTTTTTATGGTTCGATTCTCGAGATTTAATTTTGGGATCTCCGAACTTTGGGACGGTTCTAGAGATTTCTAAATCTCCCAACCGGACCGGACCGTGCACACCCCTAGTTAAAACGCATATTATACCGTATATATATATATATATATATATATATAAGATCATATGTGGTAAGGTCCTTATCATGTGGCGGTGTGGGACAGATCTAAACCGTTAAAATGTTTAATCCAAAGGACTGATTTTTTTCGATTTTTTTAAAAATTGAAATAAGCCTATTTAAGGGCAAAATAGACAAATTATAGACAATAGGTAACGTCCGTTTTGGTAACTCCCATCAATTCCACTTTTTTTGGGATTCAATCATTCCATCTCTCTCCCCCTTCTTTTGGCCATGTATTTTCACCCAAAATCAAAAAGATTTCGTCCTCCCACAACCCCCCACTCTCACACGACTGCAAATATTTCATTCTCCCTACAAATCCCACTCACACACGACTGGAACTCCATCTTTCTCTGCAAAAATCGAGCCAAGGATACACTTCTTTGTACGGGGCGGAACTTTGTGGACATCAAATCTCCAAGAAAGCATCTGCAACTCTGTTTTAAGGTAAGCCCTTGTTTCAGTTTTTTCAATTCTTTGGTTTGTAGTTCACTGTGCAAAGGGTTTTTATATATGCAATTGAACATGATTATTTATGGGTTTTTTTTTTTTTATTTTGGTTGCCCTAGTTGTAGGACACAATTATTTTTTTATTTTGAATTTTCTAGGGTTTTCACACTCGACTTTTTACAAACGCCCCTTTGTAATTGGTTATGTGGAATTATATCCTTGACTGTAATGGGTTGCGATTTATATAGTATAAATTTACGAAAAAATGATGTACACTTAGATAATGAATTGTGTAATGCTTATGTTATTGAATTTGTGCCTTTTCATTCCTATTTTGGTGTAATCTTACGCAAGCATGACAAATTTCTTAGTTATTTTGGTATATACATAAATCCTTTTGTTGTGCATTTTTTGCACAAATGACTGAAATATGGTAAAAAATGGAAAACATGTAGTGGGATATATACACATAATGTTTGTAGACAGTGTTTTGGTGTATTTTTTTGTTAATTTTGGCACATAGGTACACAGAGTTTTGTGTTTTGCACTAATATGGTGAATTTTATATAGACGACATACAATGGTGTTTGGATAATTTTATTTTCGTAGACAGTTGGACTACATACAGTACACATTTAGTTTAGATGTGGTTTTTTATTTTGATACTGATGTTTTTGTGGCCTGCTATTTTTTCCATTTCATTTTACGTACATAGTGTGATGTGTTCTTTAATTTATCTCAATTCCAGGTTAAATGGCAAGAGGAAATAGGAAGAGACTGCGTCCCCCGAGGCGAGCGAGGTGCGAGTGACGTTAATCCGAGGTCAAAGACCACAAAATCTGCCCTCAAAGCTTCGTTGCCCAACCGAGGACAAGATCTGTCCCCTAATATTATATCGGGCTCATTGGTTCGGCTCAAAAATTTTCAGACAAGAGCTATTATTGAAATGGGCTTCGGGAGTTTCTGGGGATAAACATTGAAGAATTACGGGAGATTATGTATTGGTTGGTAGATAACTTCAACTCTCTCGGATGCGAGTTGATTCTATCGGATGGCAGTCCATTCGTGTTGGTGAAAAGGATGTGGAGCTAGTTTTAGGGTTTCTAGAGGTGGAATAAGAGTCCGAAAAAAAACTAAGTCCGAAACAAGCCAAACATATTTGGAGTGGCAGTCCCAGTTCGGCTTAATCCGGATGGTTCATATTCCATTACTAGAGCGAGGTGTCCTAAAAGATGTTGGAGGACGTGGAAGGGGGTATATGGTTCGGGAGGAACTTTATTGCTCTAGTCGATCGCAAATTATTGGGAATATGGAGGCGGATATGTTAACGCTCTTGTAATGAAAAGATTGGAGAACGTTGACGACATCCTGAATATAAATTGTGCGAGCACACCTGGCGACATTGTTAGAGAGCAAAGAGAAATGGACGTCAACAAATAAGAATAGTTTCAACGACCCCTCATTTTTTTGATTGTAAGCACGTGTCAATTATATTCGACTTAAACAAAATCGCATATAATTAACCCATTTTTTTTTGTATCATAGGGTTTATACATGGACAGAGTTGTATGCGGCTATTCGTGCCTTCCCGGCGTGGTCCGTCGTCACGATCGATCGATGACCAAAGTATCCTAATAGGAATAATGACGAAATGAACCGCGGAGGATATGGTTTGGGCTACATTGATTGCCCTATTGACGAGGCCGCTCTGCTGGATCGTCAATGATCAACCACTACCAACGCCAACCAATCCTGGCCATATGCATGCTCCTGGAGCGCGCAACATTCCTTGGTGCCTCCCCCGACATTCATCTGTGGTGGTGTGCAAAGTGCAAATCATATATCGCTTTTAGTTTTTTTTTCTATTTCTACCCGGAGAGGTAGGTGCATAGACATGTTATTATGTTAGTTTTATACCTGGAGAGATAGGTGCATAAGACAGTGATTAGGTAGGTGCATAGGGATGTTTTTTTGGCATAATATTAGTTATTAAATGATATATTTTTAACTAATTATTTTTTTTTATTCATAAAAGTTGTCATGTTTTTTTGGTTGCGAAATGGTATAAGAGCGTTGATGCACAAATGTTCGAGATAGTTACAACTTGGTATTATATTAGTTCCAAATACACACCGTGCATAATTTTTATTGTTTTATATATTTTGATAGTTATTTTAAGCACCAAGATTCATTTAAATGAGTATGAAACAATTGACAAATATTTATTTTTTTGGGTGTAGGTATTGTGGGCGCTCTTTTGGCCAAGTTGGCGAGCCGAGCGTATGTTATGGATATCCTTGCAATGTTGAATAATGCACCTAGGAGTTGGTTGCGAACCCCGATTTTGGGAAAATCCAAGAGGTTCCTAGGAAGTTTATACGTTTTACCGGGGACAAGCTGGGGAAGACACCATTATCGGGGATACTATTTCCAGTGAATCGCAGCAGATCAACGCGTTCTGGAGTAACCCAGAAAATATAGCCGCTCTTGAGAAGGTTGAACATGCTACACGGTGGGAGGAGTTCCGAGAAAGGATCCGATGATATACCGAATTTCGATTGGTCGACGATGAACCCAATGTTGCGAATTGGTCGACTTTTCGAGACATCACGTTAATACTCGGAGGAACACCCGGTTGGGGAGGAGCCGCAGGATAAGGGTGTAAGAATACTCTTTTTTTGTTTCACATATGCTCCCTTATTTTTTTTTGGTTACATATGTGTTGTAGATATGGCATTTTTTTCTAATTTTCACGGGTTTTTTTTTCAAGGGCATGTTGTCGTAGGGCGGGTTGATGGGCATGATGGGATCGGTGTTGGCACATGTGACAATGTGGTGGGGGCCGAGGAGTTGGGAAGGAGATGTAGGCTGAAAGGCACCGCTACAACTCCTCAAACGCGTAAAGAGCACTAGGAAGAACGTAAAATAGTCATGTTGTCTTCTCCATTCCGATCGAAATGGGCCGACTTCGCCTTAAGATGAATAAGATCCACAATGTTGTTGCGAAGTGGGTCTTTGATAATGTTGGTGCTACAAGGTTACGTGTTTTTTTAATATGTGGTTTTCAATTAGCTTACTTTATAAATTTCGTTCATTATTAGTTTTGCTTATTTTTTTCGCTCAACGTATGCAAAACCATGTTATATTTAGGATGGGCGACAATGTCCTCATGAGAGAACATTTGGAGACCATGAGGCCCGGGAGTACATATTTGGAAACGCGTCGTTGACGTATGGGAAAAATGTTGAACGAAATGGAGGAATCAAGGGATGCTAATCCCCCGAGGTTTTTTCGACGAATTTGGTGACAAGATGACCCTCTTTTTAATTGTGGTGTTGAACACCATGACGCGTATTTATTTATACTACCACGCAAAATTAATCGTAGTTTTTTTTTTAATATTCTTGGATAATTGGTGCAAATTTACTTGTATCATGGTGTGCATTTACTTATATTTTTGTAGTAATATTAGATGTGTATTTGTATATTTGACAGTGATTCAGTGGTGATAAGTCAGTGGCATTGAATTTTCATAGATGTGATGTAAATTTTTTACATTTTGGTATACAGATAATTAGGGAATGAGGTAATATTTAAGCGAAAGATGTTGTCGTGTCTTAGTCTCTAATTGCTATAATTGTTTTTTTTACGACATACGCTTATACTCTATTGTGTCCCCCGCACAAGATTTGTCGGATGAAAGTAGGTTGGCTTTATTTTCGGAAGATTTTGACCTGGAGGTTGTGGACCCAATCATGCGAATTTGCAGTCATTGAGATGGTATAACCTTGTAGCATATATATGTTTCTTTTCTTGTTTGCCATGTAAATTTTTAATGAGTACACATTTTGTTTGAATGCGCTTCTTCTTCCCTATTATAAATGGATGGCACTTGTTCGTGATATGCGTCAACATAAAGAAGAAGATCATTGTCATATTTTGGACACTCTTCGGATGGTGGTACCGATTCATGCGGCAAAAATGACGCGGATCTTTGAGAAACTGGTAAAATACCTCACATTTTTGTTTTCTCGTATTTTTTTGGTATTTAGAACGTGGAGAATAAACGATGATAAAATAATCTGTAAGTTTATATACAACTAGAAATTACTTGGTATATAGTTAGTTCAGTTTTGTATTTTTAATTGTGTATGTTAATTTGATGAAGACATAGCTATGGATTGGTGTACATTTAGGTTTCGTTTGGTATACAATTAGTTTTTATCTAACATACAGATGCACATGATGGAACCTTTTTCTCTTTTTTTTTTTTGGTTTACTAGGTTGATGGTAACATTTATTCTTTTTGTGATTTTTTTCATTTTTTCATTTTTCCTTTTGTAGTTGGATTTGTTCTCTCGATATCTCCAAGCATGTGGGTGCTACCAACATCAGAAATGTTGAAAAATGTCGCCCAATAAGACTCGCCATGTTGTGGAGGGTGCAGGAAAACACAGTCGACTGTGGGGTCTATGCCATGCGTCATATGGAGACCTACATGGGGGGACCATTGAAGAAATGGGACTGTGAATTTGACAAAGCCGACGCTGCGGAGTTCGCACGTTTGAGGACTCTATATTGCCATGCAATTCTGATGCACGACTTGAACCAAGAGAAAAACAAGGTGCTTGGTTTGGCCAAAAAATTTGTTAGTGGAAAGTAGTTGGTTATCGATTGAGGAGTTCATTTTGTTAGACGGAGCGTCTAAGTACACTTTAATTATTACATTAGACTAGAATATTTTTTACCCGTGCATTTTCTGTCAACATTATGGATTACTTATTTCTAACAATCTTAAGCAAACATGATTTCCTCTTTATGCGTATTGTTAGTGTGTAAACAAGTGCACATTTTGACAACATTCTGTATATGTTTATTACTGCTTTGGTTTATATATGTTCATATTCTAGTACTTTTTGTTATTCAGTTGAAGATGTTTTAATGAATCGTGTATATGCATAATTCTTAAGCAGTTTGTGTTGAAGTACTATAATTATTATTTACTTTTGGATGTCAATGTAACAATGTACTATCAATGTTATACTTATCACCAAATGGTCAAGCCGATGTATACGAATAAGAGTTTATGATCTTTGTAATGTAATTATTTGTACACCGATTTTCCGATTATAAACCACCAAAGTATTTATATTATATACACCACAATATGCTCAAAATATACTATATTTTCGATATTGTGTTGAAGTACTATAATTATTATTACTTTTTGTAAGTCATTGTAATCCTTTGAAATGTTGTGTATCATCAACATATAGCATACACACAAATATATAGCAATTATAATATACAAGTGTTTAGATTACAGGTATTTTTTTTTATTAAATATGTCAAATGGGACTAAAAATGATGCACAATTAGAATATAAATGGCATTCAATTATAATATAAATGACATTCAATTATAATATAAATGAAATTCATTTAACATAAGTCAAAAATCGATAAATTGGTTTTGATTGTAGGAAATTTTGAAAATGCAGGAAATTTTTTGTCATTATGTAGGTTGCTCGGGACATGCTCGGTTGTTGCGTGATGCAATTTTGCCACACGTGCCACACTTTCTCTTTAGTTTCGTCTTGCACGGATTGCTTTTTCCCTTTGGCTTTGTAGTCTCGCTTTTACCCGCCTCCCCGCGCCTCTTTGTTACGAGCTTGTTGTGGTGGCACCGAGATCTCCATTTGAGAAGTAGAGCCGCAGCTTATTATAAAAGAGTTCCTCAATGCCCCGTCATGTTGTCCATCTTGTTCGTGGGATAACTTGTTCTTATGTTCGATACAATAAGCGTCTAAGTCACCAATTTTTCCACTTTACCGCTTTGCAAGTCGTATGCGGTTGTGGAAGGTGGACCACAATTCATTTAGTGTTGTGGCTGCTTCTTGACCACCGTTGAATTCGTACAGTTGGCCGCTTGTTGTTGATGGATGTATGGATGATAGCCTCATCCATCGATTAGGCACGTATTTCCTGGGAATCTCATTGACGTCCTTGAATACAACGAATATGTGTTGACACAAAATACCGTGCATTTCGAACATTTTGCAAATCGCACACTCGCAATCGCAATTTTTTCCTTGCGATTGTACTTGGATACATAATCAAATTCGTCCTTTATTGAGTAGGAATAGGTACTACCACCGATCGGGTCACCATGTGCACTGAACATTTGTAACACGCATTTGCAATCTCTAGGCTAATTTTTTTTAAAACAGCAGGCGTGTACAATGTTGAAACATGTTTTTCAATCCCCAATGGTGTTTTGCACTGAGGAACAAGAGTGTCACTGTCGTTGTTTAGTTTGTGTACGGCGTGTCGTTGCTACTCCATTGCGCTTGTTATCAAAGTGCATGAAGAACTCAACCAAATTTACTTGTGGATTTGTAAAACCGCCAAACCAACTGTTTGTGCTCTCGGACCGTGATGTAGTCCGCATCAAACCGCCCGTATGGGAACATCCCAAAAATAAGCGGGATCCAAATCTTTTTTGATTTCAAATATTTTAGTAAACCATGGATGATTTTCTAGTTCAAATCATGTCAACAAATGCCATAATTTTTCAAACTCGGGTTCATGTTTTTCATCCCAAACCGCTGCGTTAAGACGACACAAGAATTCTTCATTCTTGAACAATGCGTGTCCCACTTTTTGTGTAACCTTTTCCATTATGTGCCACATGCATAAGCGGTGTCTTGCGGTCTTGAAAACTACTTGAAACGCGTTATCTTCATCACAAATCCCGATCGGTCACAATGTAGTACGACTCCTTGCCCATGGTATCCAAAAATTGTCCGAATAACCACACATATGATTTCTCATCCTCCTTTAATAGCAATCCACAAGCAAACGTTACACACCGACGATGGTTGTCAATGCCCGTGAATGGTGCAAACACCATTTTGTACTGCGTATACGCAATATTTGTCTGAGATATCATCATTGCAATAAATGTATACCATGTAATTTATAAATAACTACCAAATCTATTATATATGTATACTACAATCATTAAACGCGAGTACATTCTTTCAATACAGGATTAAGCGGCAAGTTATGGAATTATACAATACACAATTATTACTCTATTTGAACACATACATATTTATATATTTATACAATAATTGTACTATTTTTTTCTTTTATTCTACGCATGCAAATCGATCATCTATATATGCCACATGTAGACCCCAAAACTAACATGTTCGTGTTGTAAGTGGCATCGAATGATATAGCATCCTCGAACATTGTATAATTTCTCACTGAAATAGGGTCCGCCCAGAAAAGTCTCGTTAGTTGGTCTTGTTCAAACGGCATAACTAAAGGCCATTCCCGACACGTCTCCTTTTTTCCAAGAATCATGTGATTAATTATTAATTGTGCATCCGCACCTCGTATGTATGCCTTCAAATCTCTCTTGAAATTCTTGAAATCGATTGGTAACGACCCCGCTGAGAAAATCCACCAACCATTTGCTGAGCAATTGGTGTGTCTTTGAACCGCTAATGTTGGCCTTTGAACAGTTGAAGATGAATTATTTGTGCCCAAAATTCAAATTTCGATTCACCTTAAGAAAATGTCTATAAGATTCTCGATTTGAAAGAATGTGTGTGGCGCTTTCTTCAAATTTTTTATAACATATGCACCCTTCGTCGTACTCTAGACGCAGCCGGGCATTGCATCCACAACGATTTGACACTCTAGTTTGTTGTTTGGTGTGTGAATTGCTCCTTCAACACCGACCACCCACGACGCGTTTGTTTGTAGCCTTCCTATTACAAACTATATATTACGACGGATCTCTTTGTTCTTAAATTTCCTTGACGTGCTTATTCGTATGTCAAAGCCGCATACTTTACCATAATCCCTATAAAACTCCACACCCTTGTCCAAACTCCCAAAATGTATGCCTACTCGCGGTATTTTATCCCTGTTCAACTTCGGCATCCAATATTTAGTGTTGCCGAGTGATATTACCAGACGCTCGTATTTCAACGTGGCGTCTTTGGATTGTTTCATCACTAGTATCCGCAAAGTATGCCAAATAAGTAAACCGTATACATAAAACTTTTTTCAAATTACACAATAGTTTCAATATTAGTGTACAATATTCTAAATTAAAAATCTAACAATATCCACTCGAATGTTTATACTTATCACCCAATATTGAAGCCAATGTGTACTAAAATAAGATATCTTTATACTTGTTATGGAATTATTTGAATACCATTGTTTGTTTTCATTCTAAATCACCAAAGTATTCATATATATACACCATAATATGTTCCAAATATACAAGTTTGTCGAATTTTGTATACATCTAAGTGTTAATGTATAGACCAAATAAACATCCAAAAACGATATCACATTTTAAATTAACACAAAAATATACATATCTATACACGAAATATTGCTTTACAGGCATATATATTGCAATATGTGTACACAACTATTTCCCATAAAAAAGATTCATCATCACCCGTGCCATCCCACAACATATACTACATGCTTATATGTGCACAATAGTAAATATATGTGTACACGAACATCATATATAATGTGTACAATTCTGTACATTTCTTTATACTAAGATAAACTTCAATTATGATTCCACATTTTCGAATAAAAACACGGATAAGATGAATTAGGATAATGTACGATTTTTGAAACATAAACACACATACCAGGAAAAATGCCCCTGAAACCCAACTTTCATCAGGCTTGCCCACCTACATTTCATCATGTTGTGATTCATTGTACTCATCGCCCATTTCACACGGTTTTTGTCTTTTTTTTCAACTATAGGGGTGTTTTCTCGTGTTTTTGGGGGAGAAACTCGTTCTTGTCAGAGATTTTCTGGATCTAATTTCTATCTTCCATTGTAAAAAAAAAACATAAAAATTCTTGAAGTTTCAGAAATTTGAAACCCCTATACAATTAATCCATTCACCCTAGCTTCAACTACTTTTTCACATGTTATAATATTCATGTCTTGCTCACTAGAGCTGACAAAATCAGCTTCACTTGATGATTAGCTAGCCCAAATTGTAAACCCTAAACCATGACCTGAACCCCGAATACTATTTGGCCCGAAAGGCCTACTCCTGAGCATTTTACTTTTGAAAAGAATGGGTCAGGTTGAAATCCAATAAATGATGGGCCGATGGAATTTTGAGCCAATCCAATCCAATTTTATATTTGGCATATTGGGTCGGACTAGTCCGGGCCATTTGACACCTCTCATCTGTTGAGTGGGCTTCTTATCAAGCAATCCCAGCAATGTGTGTGTGAACCCTAGCTAGAGAGGAGTGGGTTCATGTTATTAGGTCAAAAAAGTGAACAACTCTCTCACTTAGTCACATGGATGTAGACAAGGTTCGTGTCATGATTATGATGTTATTACCGAGACCTTATTAATTTTTACTATTACTACTTAAATTTCCTATTTTTTTTTACTAAAACTTAAAATAATGAGAGAAAAATTGTGATAGGGGGGTGGCCATGTGTTTTTTACCGCCTTTTGATTCTCATCTTCAACGGTCAAACTTAACGGTGAGTTTTTTTGCACCCTTCGAGATAACACACTCTCTCTCTCATAGAGTATATGACTATATGTACACTCTCTCTCTATATATGTATTTATAAATTATATATGTATATATATGTGTACATAACTTATAAAACCCCATATCCCTCCGTACTTGACCACATTAGTTTCTGTACACAAATGGGTTCATCTCCATAAATGTTTGCAGAAATTTGACTATGTATGCACATCCACATAAAATTATTATTATTATTATTATTTTGGTTTTTTGTATGTGATAGCTATGCAACAAATTAATTCGTGGAGCAATAGTCAGAAGGAGAATTGGAGCCAGTTGTGATAATAATAATAATAATAATAATAATAATAATAATAAATAATAATAATAATAATAATAATAATAATAATAATAATAATAATAATAATAACAACGACGCCTTTTAGATGTTCCTATATATAAGATTTATAATACATGATCAATTTCATTCAGTATTATGTATAAAAATTAAATTAAACTCCTATTACGTTAATCAAAGTATTTTTATGTTTCTAATTTAGTGTTTTGTATTTTATTTCATGTAGATGCTCATTAAATAGATCTATACTTTAAGAAAATTCCAGGTTTATCGACATAAATGATTTTGCCACTAAATTCATAGAAAATATTGTTTTTCCCCAATTATATATACCGACATATTAACGACAATGTTTAAATTTATGACAAAAAAATTGTAGGTACTTACCAACAATTTTATATTTTGTAGGTAAATATTCACCTATAATGATTTTACCTTTTACAATTATCATATAATTAATACTTATAGATTTTTCTCAGAGGGTAAATTGAATTTTTCTTGTAGTACTTACGCAAGCTATATAAAAGAATTATAATGTAAATACTAAATAATATACAACTTGGAATAAAAGATCCCAAACTTCTTGTTCGACATTAGACCCAAAACATAAATTTTATATTCTTATGAACCAATTAAGACACTTTTATTCCGTTTTTGATTTCCCCCTCAGAAGAGGGTCAGTCAAGTTAATTAATTATGAGCAAGTCTCTTGTAAGACGATCTCACGGATCTAAATCAGTGAGACGGACCTCCTAAGAGCTCCGTCTTGAGAACATGAACCATGAAAATAAATTTAAAAATAATAATGAACCATGAAGAAATAAAATAAACTATTAAACCCTAAAAACATGAACCATGAAGAATAAACCCGAAAAATAAAAATAAACCCAAAAATAAAAAATAAACCTATAAAAAACTAAAAATCCTAAAAACCCAAAATCAATTAAAAATAAACCCAAGAAACAAAATAAATCCTATAAAAATAAATATAAACCCTAAGAAAAATAAAATCAAAAAAAAAAACCTTTAAAACTTTGTGTAAGGGCTCTGTCTCAAGACCGTCTCACGCAACATTAATTATTATAAATTCTAGTATGGAAATTATAGGATATAGGTTATAGGCATAACGATATAATTTCTCCAATCTGTCCCTAAATCTTGAGAATAAGAATAAAAATTAATAACCCCAAGACCCGCAAGACAAGGGTTAGTGTCCTCTTATAGGGGCACATACATAAATTTTTACTTCACTTTTGTTTTTACCTCATAATTCTTGCATGCATGCTTTCCACTCAATCTTCACATACATACATATACACATACATACATTCCTACTAAAGAGGAAATGGTATTTTGCCCTCAAACTATGAAAGTATTTCAATTTTGCCCCATTTAACTTTGAATTGTTCTATTTTATCTCCTGAATTTTGCAAATAATTCCACTTATTTTATAATTTCCAAATTTACCCCTTAATTTTTATGGTTATTTTATTTTGTGATCTGTCAAAATGTATCATAATCTAGGTTTATTGATGAAATTTACTATTATTTAATCCCATTCGTATATTGACTATGTATGATGAGATTTTGAGACAAACTTGATCCAAATAATTTTTCGACATGTAATAGATAGCTACGGACAATCCACTAACAATGAAGGGTAAATTTAAAAATTATAAGCTAAGTGCAACAATTTACAAAATTCAGGGTAAAATAGAACAATTCAAAATTAAAAAGTAAAGTTGTATAGTGTATAGTTTGGGGCAAATTAAAATTAGCTCCATGCTATACATATATGTATATATACATATATATAGGTAGTGTCTATCCATGCAAGAATTATGAGTATCTGCAGAGATCAGAGCACAGAACAGAGTGGAGAGAGAAAAGTCCCCGTTTATAGCGGGGAGCAATAAGTTGAATAGTAAATAGTTTAATAATAAATAATTAATAATGGAGATGATGATGTGGATGTATGGAATGTGAGAAAGTTATGGGTGTTTGAAGGCCGCCTGCACCTTTCTCTGCTATGCCCACCTGAACTTTTGCATATCATCATGACTACATTCACCACATACTAGCTAGTTTTTTTTTCTTTGTGTGAGTATTCAGGAATGAGTCAGAAAACTTAAATAGAGAAGATGAAATTGAAAATTTTAAAATATAACTCACAACTAATACTTCCTCACTAGTTTAAGTATATTCTGCGATTCACATCATTTAAGCTCTAGAGACCGTTCTAGGGCTAGAATCGACGAAACCGGAAATGTGAGCGGTGGCGGATCCAAGATTTTGAAAATGGGGATGCGATAAATATTTTAAAAAGTACACATATAAAAATTGTTTAAAACTTTGCAAAAGTTGGTCGTGGTAACAAGATATGAATAATTAATATACATATATAAAAGAACTAATTAGAGTAATTAAGAAAATATGAGATAACAAACATAGTTTTGGTAATATTATTGATTTTTTTAGATTAATTTTTTGGGATATTTTTATTTTTGACAGATTTTACCAAATATTTTATTCATTCACGTTGTTAAGTCAAATTTTTATTTTTTAAAATTATATTATGGATATTCATATTATATTATTTGGATTTCCTAATTATTTTTGTAATATTAGAGTACAAATTTAGTATTATTTTTATTTTCACTAAAGCTTATCATTTGGATTTTTTTATAAATTGGGGGTACAGTTGTACCCCCAAGTTTCCATGTAGATCCGCCAGTGAATGTGGGACAAGTGAAAAAATGGAAGACATATTGATAGAATTGAGATTAATAATTATTTGTCATATTCTTCCTACTTTACCTTTACATTAAATGGAAGAAAAGTAAAAAAATAAAATTTGTTAAAAACAAGGTGAATAAAATAGAGGTATTTTAGTTTTTTCTTATGTGATTAATATATACATATTGATAAGGAAATAAACATATAATTTGAGAAGGAACAAAAAGGAACCTATTTTAGCGGGATGGATGGAGTAAAATCTTTATAATTAATTATAATTTGTATATATATAAACGGGTAAACAAAATACATTTATGCTTCATTTGGATTAATGGATTTGAACTTAACGATTCTAAATCCTAAATATAACATATCCATTCGTAAGCTTATTAGTGTCATCTCATAAATTCATGGATTTCAAATCTTGACCTCTTATTTTAAGCTAATTTTGAGTCATTGTGGTGGATTTTAAATTCATCTTTAAGATTGAGTCATTTAAAATCTTTCCCTCAAATTTTCCTATAAAATCCAAATCATTCAATCCAAATGCAACCTTAATTCGTCAAATTATTATATAGTGTACACCATCTATATTCTTTTAATGCAATAATAATAACTTATGGAGTGAGTGTATTTAAAATAATTAAAACAATGATTTATATATAATTTTTTTAATATTAAATTTAACATTTTGAGGAGAACATTTATGAAGTTACTTGAGGGTTAGCTGTTCTATATATGTGTATGTGTGTGTGTGTATATATTAAAAAATTAATGAACTTAATTCACTGAGGATTATTAATTAAATTATTATATAGGTTAAGTAGTTTCATCACATTAAGTTTGTTTAATGCAATAACTACTGATGGATTGAACATATTTAAAATAATTTTAGTTTAGATATACACTAAAATTTACATAATTGAAAAATTAAGTTTATATTATGGTGAAAAGCCATATGCTGATCAGGGTTGGTTTGAAGGTAGGGAGTGGCAGATTTCTGACAGTACTGATATGACTTGTGTCCAACTAGGCATCAATTAATCAATACATACATGGGAGTGGAAAAGGGTATCATTAATCTTGGATATAACTCAATCATTTCTGTATCTGCATCTATTAGTTAATTCTTAGTAATAAATGCAAGATTTTATTCATGTATGTGATATATAATATATCTGAATTTTTAAATTATATACTCCATCTTATTCACAATAAGTGTCCTTTTGCCACATGAAAAAATCTTTAAAAAAATATTCTTTTTTTCAAGGCTAGTGAGAAAAATGGTTTCCCAAATTACCCTTAAATATATTGTTTTCCAACATATATTTGCTTGTTCCAAAGTAACATTTATGATTAATTAAGGGTGCATTTGGTATTTAACACGATCCTTAACATGTGTATTCCCCTAAAAATACACTTATTTTAGAGTATCTTTATATAACACTCCCACAATTTGAATATAATAAACTGCAAGCCAGTTATCTCATCAGTTTTAACCATCCAATTTTTAGTAAGAATCCAATATTGATATATTATTATAAGGTTTTTTTGAATCAAAATGAATTTTATTCATATATTCATCAAAAGAATTAACTTACAACTATCATAACATCGATCGAAAAACAATTGCAAATCATATATGATCATAAACATATGCATATCCAAAACAAAGATTTAAATCTAAACAGATTCGTTGTTGGACAAAACACATACAAAAAAAAAAAAAATTGATAACATTATGTCACGTATGGTGGATAATGACTCATGTTAATCTTTACAACAAAAATCCACATATGAGACAAACTTATGTACTGAAAAAAATAATTTATTGAGGACAAATAAAAGTCACACAATGGAAACTAAATGCATTGAAATTTACTTCTTCCATCCTCCACATAAGGCTGAATTAAGGAAAAAAAGAGGAAGAAATATTATAAAATTTTAAGATTCAGTTTCACTAAATATAAATAATTATTTAATTTTATGTTAGTCAATTAATTTCATCAATCTAATCTAAATATTCAAAAGGAGAGAATGCATTGGATAGTTTTAAGATTACGAAACCACATGCTCTTAGGGTTACAAACCCCATGTGTCAACCTACAAAATAATTATCACATTCAACTTGATGTTTACTCCTTGCCTATTCTTGGATTGACTAACAATTAATTTTAATTTCAATATATATGTTATATTCTCACCATATAATTGTACAGCAGGCAACAGTTCATTACCATTTTCATATTGGTCCTCGTGTACCATTTTTCTTTAATTTTTTAAGGATAGTACTTAGAAACCCTAAGTTAGATAGATATATATACCTTATTAACTGTATAATATACATTGCATGCTTGATGTTATAATTTAAACCAGTCAAAGAGTTGTATACATAAAAAAATATTATTTTTCATATGTAGCCAACTTCTCCACCGCCTGGGAAAGGACAATTCTACCCCTCATCAACCCTATGCATGTTTATCACTTTAAGAAATCATTGAGGTTTTTGGACCTGCCTGCCCTTGAATTACAGAGCACCCCATTTATGATCAAAATAACCAAGAAAGAGAGAGAGAGTCTTTGTATGTATATGTGTGTGCATAGAAATCTCCACTTATGTGTGTTTGTGTGTGAAAGTGTGCATATAAATCTCAACCTTTTGCTTTGGAACAAATGAAATTTCCTTTCAATTTTTGACCTTTCCTCTTCTTCTCCTTCTTCTTCATCTCCTCCTCCAAACTCAAACCCTTCAATTTTCCCTTTAATTTTTTTTTTTTTTTTTCTTTTATTTTTTTCCTCTCAATTAACCTCATGCATGAACTAGATAGTTCCCCATTTCTTGCAATATCTTCTCATATTAACCACTAATATTATTACTACAAACAGGGAAATTTTCTTGTCACCCCTTCAAAAAAACAAAATCTCATATAAAGTGAAAAATATGGCTTCTTTGAATAACAACTGGTTAGGCTTCTCAGTTTCAGCTCAAGAACTCCAAAATCACTCACAAAATATAGGTTTCAACTCAGATGAAATCTCAGCTGGTACACAAATCTCAAGTGAATCTTGTTTTGATCTCACTAATTCTGATTCACCCAATATTATTCCTTCTCTAAACCTTCTTCCACCCCCTTTTGGCATTCTAGAAGCTTTCAACAGGAACACTCACCCACAGGGTTAGTCTCAAAAAATCCAATCTTTTTCATTTCATGCTGATTTATAAGTAGTCTACTGCACAAATTTGCAACTGGGATTTGAGTATATATATAAATTTTAATCTTTTTTCTCCTTGGTTTTATATATTGATCTTTTTTTTTTGTGGGCCCTTTTGTTTTTCCTTACAGATTGGATTATATATGAATCAAAATCACTATAAACTCTAAAAAAAATTCAATCTTTTTCACTTCATGCAGATTTTTAAGCAAAATTTGCAACTGGGATTTGCGTATATATATAAGTTCTAATCTTTTTCTCCTTGGTTTTATATATATTGATCTTTTTTGTGGGCCCTTTTGTTTTTCTTTGAAGATTGCAATATGAACCAAAACCACTCTAAACTCTTAAAAAATTCAATCTTTTTCACTTCATGCAGATTTTTAAGAAAAATCTGCAACTGGGATTTGAGTATATATAAATTCTAACGTTTTTTTGTGGGCCCTTTTGTTTTTCTTCGAAGATTCAAATATGAACCAAAATCACTCCAAACTCTAAAAAAATTCAATCTTTTTCACTTAATGCAGATTTTTAAGTACTCTAGTGAAAAATCTGGAACAGGGGTTTGAGTATATATAAATTTTATTTTTCATTTTTATTTTTATTTTTGCAGATTGGAATATGAAGGATTTGAGCATGAACTCTAATTTCTCATGCAGCAGCACTCAGAATATGGAAAATCAAGAAAGGCCAAAACTTGAAAATTTTCTTGGGCACTGTTTTTCTGATCATCAAGAACACAACAACAAGAATATTTGCAACCCTAATTTTAATATATCATCTTCCAACAATTATTGTGATAATAGTAATTATAACAATAATATTTTATCCCAAGAAAATCATGATCATGATAAGGCCACTTCTCATACAAATAGTACCATTGGCTTATCCATGATCAAGAACTGGCTCAGAAACAACCCAGCGCCGCCGCATGCAGGGAGAACAATGTCGGCAATGAGGCGGCGCCGCCGGCCGGTGCACAGACACTGTCGCTTTCTATGAGCACTGGCTCACAGTCAAGCACTCCTTTACCACTTCTCAGTGGCAACGCAATGGAGAGTTGTACCTCAGAGAACAACAAGTTACAGCAGAGTGGGAGTACGGCGGTGGTTGACGGCGGTCAAACTGGTGGCACGGTGGAGTCAATGCCCCGGAAAGCTATAGACACGTTTGGGCAAAGGACCTCTATATACCGTGGTGTAACAAGGTTAATTTTTTTTTTTTTTTTTGTTTCTTGAATAATATTTTGTGGGTTGGAAAATGCAATTTTTTTACTATTTTTTTTTCTTATGATGATGTTTTTATCCCTATTATAAAAATCTCCGATTAGTTCTATGTTTTTTTTTTCTCGATTAGACCCCACATAACCATATCCAAAGAATGGCAGAGCCATGACACTTTAGTAGGGTGGGCGGATCTTGAAAATGGGATGGGCGGGATAGAAATTCCAAGTAAAAATAATACAAATTATAACTAATTTTTTTTTTTAAATAAATCTCACTGATTTGTTTTTCCAAAAAAGGGATGGGCCAGGGCCAGGTTGGCCCACCCTATCTCCCGCCATTGATGTCCACGCTAGTTACTCGCTAAACGCTAGGTCCTAATTTGTCGTCTGCCGTAGCGTGGCCCGACGCTTAGAACACGGGTATGTAGTGCATTATGGAGGTGATGATTGATGGGTGTTTTGTTTTTTGTTGCAGGCATAGATGGACTGGCAGATATGAGGCACATTTATGGGATAATAGTTGTAGAAGAGAGGGACAAACCCGGAAAGGAAGGCAAGGTACTATGAATCAAATTTGTCTGCCATTATTTCATGAATGATTTTTGAAATTTTATATGATTTCTTGGTTTTAATTCTTGTTTTCTTGTCTCCTTTTGATTGCTTTTTTGGGGGATGATTGTATCTTACTGCAGTTTACTTGGGTAAGTTCTTGCAACTTTTTCTCTCATGTTTCCATTAGCATTTTAATTAATTTCCATTTAAATGAGAAAAAAGTTGGATTAATTAAAGAATATTTCATCTATGTATTTCGCCATTTCTTAAAAAAAAAATCCATGTTTTTCAAACAGATTTTTTATTTGCCATTTTTTAGTTTAATTGTTCATTTTGTTATTTGTGGTCATGTTCCATGAACATAACTAGAAAGAAACTATCTCAACTCATCGCCGTCTCATCGTATTTTTCATGCAAGTGGAAAACCTATAATCTTGATGGTTTTTTGGAATTTCATCTCATTTCTCCTTCGTATGAAGGTTAAATCGAGAAAGGCATCCGGCGTAAAAACTTTGCCACTTTGCTTTTTGTGTGAATTTGTAGTGTTAACTAATTTTAGACAATTAATTGACACTATAAACTTCACAAAGACCGACCCCACATGGGATAAGGTGCGATTGATGATGATGTTCATTTTGTTATTTGTTCATTTTTGGGGATCGAGATTCATTTTTCAAGACTAAGAAATGTATTGCATCTATTTTTTGAAAAATGATTATGTCACCCAAGAATACAAGAGGGTATGACCAGGGGCGGATCCAGTCTTATCATAAGGGGGGCCAATAGTAAAAAAATTGTAACCGCATGCGTATATACATATAAAATACACATACAAGATAATAAAATTTAAATATATTATATATGCATAAAAAATACATTAATATTTTCCATTCCATAAAAAAATACATTAATACTCATTAGTAAATACAACAACAACAACAAATTAAGGCTTATCCCACTATATGGGGTCGACTATATGGATCATAAAAAACCATATTTTTATTTATTTCTATATATAAGATGTCTTTTCTAATAGTTTCTTTCCAAGTTTTAATTAATTAAAACTTAACATTTCTCTTTTCATATCACGAAAATCATCTACAATTGAATCTATACTAATTTTTTTGTAGTTTAATTTTCAATATACATTAGCAAACAATAATTATTTTTGAACATTATAAAACAATAATTAAGAAATTTATTTTCTATTCCTATTTCTGTCTGAGAAAATTTTTTATTTATTAAAATAATAAAAACACATAAAGTCTACAAAGTCTCCAATTTAACTTATTAAAAATCATGGGTCGTGTTGTGGCATTTAATAAAATTTACCAATAAATTGTAAGCACAAGGAATAAAAGGAGTAAAATTATAATACATAATTTCATACTAAAATTATAATACATAAATAAATATATATGTAGTAAAAGTAAAAAAAAAGTCCGCCCCTGGGTATGACTGTAAGTTTTAAGTCAAAAATGGACAAAAATATGTTTTTGAATAACATGATTAGTTTTCATTTTCAAAAAACATAAATGGTTAATTTGGCCTATTACCGCTTAATTAAATTGGTGATATATAGCATTATTGCTCGTTTTTATTAAGTTTTTTTTAAATGATGTAGGAGGTTATGACAAGGAAGAAAAGGCTGCTCGAGCTTATGATTTAGCAGCATTGAAGTATTGGGGAACCACCACAACTACAAATTTTCCTGTGAGTAAATTAATTTTTCACAGATTTATCCACCAACTAAAGGGGTTTGTTAAATTACTTTTTTATTTTATTTTTAATATTTTTGGGGTGTTTTTCGATACTTTTTAGATCAGCAACTATGAGAAAGAAATAGAGGAAATGAAGCACATGGCAAGGCAGGAATATGTAGCATCATTAAGAAGGTAATTAAACTGATGAAATTACTTCATCAGTAAATTATAGGAAGGTTAAAAATAATATATATCACTTGCTTGCATTGAGCTGATCATGTCAAGAATTACTTTTTATTTCCAGGAAAAGCAGTGGTTTCTCTCGTGGGGCATCGATTTATCGAGGAGTTACAAGGTAAAATTAATTAATGTCAGATTTTTGGTCCCAATTAGTACTATATAAATTTACTGATCATATGTATTGATAGGTATGTTGGTATTAGGTAAAATGCAGGTTGATTTGTGCTCTAAGTTACATATTAATATATTGTAAAGTTGATGTTTCAAATTCTTTGGATTCTGTAGTAAACTCAGAAAATTGGTTTATTTTTTAATTTATTCTATAAATGACTTTCATCTAATTGTGGAAAGAATATTTGTTGCATCTATTGTGTTATCATCTCGTGTTACAAATATCATCCCGACACGCCACGTGAAGTTGTATCGTGTCTGATAAGTATGCGATACTTGGTAAATCCAATGTCTAATTGTTTCTGATAAAAAAAAAAAAAACTTTTATAATTAACAGACATCACCAGCATGGAAGATGGCAGGCAAGGATTGGAAGAGTTGCAGGAACAAAGACCTTTACTTGGGAACTTTCAGTAAGCAATTAGTCTCACCTTGTTATATACTTCAAGGATTAATTACAAATACCACCCCTGATATTTAGCGTAATTACAAAAAACTCCACTTATCTTTCCAAATTACAAATACCCCTTCAGGTTTATATTTACCTAACAATTATCCCTTCTCGATGATGCAATTTATAAAACAGAAACAAATATCAACGGAGGTATTTGTATTCTAAAAGATAAATGAGTTTTTTTGTAATTAGATGAAACTTCAAAGGTAATTTTTGTAATATTCCCTGAAAATAACATTGTTCCTCATTTTTGTATATCGAAGGCACACAAGAGGAAGCAGCAGAAGCCTACGACATAGCAGCAATCAAATTCCGCGGCCTAAATGCAGTGACCAACTTTGAAATCAACCGATCGATGTCAAAAGCATACTCAAAGCACCACTCTACCGATCGGAGGAGCAGCAAAACGCTTAAAGGACGCTGAAAACGCAGCAGAAATGGCCCTAGAAATGCACCGCTAACGAAGCAAACTTGAATTTGCACCTAACAGATCATCATGGCCACATGAATAGCACTCATCATAATACCTGGCCTACAATTGCATTCCAACAACCCCTCACCCCTTGAGCATAAATTACCCTTTTGCCCCCCATCAAAGTCGAATCTGGTGCAAACAAGAACAGGATTCGATGTTACCAACCACGGTTACAGTGAGATTAACACTAACCATCAGCTTCAACTGGGGAACACACAGAATTTCTTGCAACCTTCTGTTCTGACAAATATCATGAGCCTGCAGGATAACTCTTCTGTCGAACACAGCTCGGGTTCTAACTCTGTGATCTACGGTAATAATGTGGTGCCGATGATGGGGACAGTTATAGTTCAAGACGCGACAAACGGTTTTCAAGATGGCTATGAGAGCATGTTCGGTCATCATCAGCTGATGCTGCTTATCAGCAGCAGGCAAGAAATTTTTATTATCATCAATCTCAGCAATCATCGCCGTCAACTTGTAATAACAACTGGATTCCTACTGCTGTCCCGACTGTCGCAGCAAATTCGACTTTCACAGTATGGAACGACACGTGAAAAAATAAACAGAGATGAATGAGCAGAATGTTATTGGGGTTCGATGTATACATAACTAACCGTTAAATTTAGTTTTTATCTTTATTATGATTTCCAGGTAGGAATTTGACATTTTTCTCCTCATTCAGACATGTTTTTTTCTCTTAGGTTTTTGCTGTTTGGAGCAAAAGCAAGTTTATTTAGGATGTTATGACTGGAGTTCATCTATAGCCAGTGAAAAGTGTGATTGGCTATGATTTTGGGAACTTTGGTTGTGTATCCTCGGAAAGTAGTATATACCAGGCTTTGTACTTCTAACATTATAATACAAAGAATGGGAATTTTGTACTTATGTGGAGTATAATTGTGTAGTAGTTTAATTATCTGAGAGTGTTAGTGTTTTGAAAAACTCCTTTTACTGAATAATGTGTATACTCACAGGAAGCCAAGTAAACAAACTATGTATGTTTCTGTCTCTGCAGAATACTAGCTTCTTTCAAAATTACAAAATATTCCTTTGATATTTGTTTCTACTTTCCAATTACTTCCTCAAGAGGGGTATTTGTCAAGTAAGGTCAACAGGTGTATGTCACACCTTAGGAAGGTATTTGTAACTTTGAAAGATAACTGAAGTTCTTTACGACCAGGGCTAAACTTAAGACATAGTATTTATAAGGAATAATTACAAAAACTACCCCGGAGATTTGGTTAATTGCAAAAAAAAATACAGAGATGTTTGGAAAAAAAAAATATAAATAAACCCTTGAGGTTTGATTATGAGTTAAAAAGTAAGGAGATAATTGCAATACTTTTACAAATGTAGAGGAGTGTTTGAAGTGTTTTGTTTATGAAACGGGTAAATGTAATACAAAATCAAACCTCCCATTTTTTTTGTAATTTTCAGAAACCTGTGGTTTTCTTTGAGTAGTTCATTATATGGCCATTAGCTAATTCTAGCAAAATGATTCAGGAAATCATAAGCAAAAATACTGGAGAAAACTCTGTTGATGCATAAGGTGTTACAAAAAAACCTACATATTTTCCATTTCCTAACAATAAGTTCCTAATTAAAGGGATTTATACAATAGCCCGCTCACACATTTGCACAAAAGAAAATCAAGAATGCTAATAGGATGAGAAAAATGCCCCATTATAGAATCTCAACTACCTAATTTAAACGCATCGACAAACAATCCTAAACAAACACCGGCTTTCCAATAGTTTACCATAACCACTAGAGACTGCAATCTCCCAGTAGTGAGGGGCTTTTTGTACATCAACATACCAATACCTTCAATTGCAGCAACTACAACTCCGGCTACAAGTACATCCCAATCACCTGTCTGTCCGAGGATTGTTGCAAGAGCATTAGCTGTGTAGAAGCCTAGAAGCAGGAGAAATACCTTCATGGGGAAGTTTTTTCGAGCAGAATTTAGCTTGCTCAATAGCTGTTTACCACCAGCACTGACTATCCTGCCCAAACGAGTTTCACCGAGACCAGAATTGTCTCCGTTGAGGTTGTTTTGATCGTTGTTCGCTGTAAATCCATCGGTGTTCAAAGCAAATGCTATTTTCCACCGACGTTTATTTGGCTGGGAACTGTTTAACAAACAAATGACAAACAGAAAACAAAATGGCATGAAACATCGGCTCATGATACTGACGAGCAACTTCTACAATAGAAGATATACCTTTACTGTTGGTCATCGATCCATGGAACAATAAATTGTAGTGATAAGACAAAAACTACCCCTAAGGTTTGGGTTAATTACAAAAAAAACCACAGGATCAAACTTCAAGTTTTTTTTTTTAATTTTCAAACATCTTTGGTTTTTTTTGTAATTAAACCAAACCCCAGGGATAGTTTTTGTAATTAGACCTAAATTGTATTTGAAAAGACAGATTTTAAATTAGAGCTGTGTACCCACAAACTTATTAATTAGCTTAACTTTTAGTTTCTCCAACCATTCACCTCAAGAAGGGGTACAACATAATGAAAATGTATATCTTAAAACTAGTGACTATACTATTAAAATTCT
This sequence comes from Rehmannia glutinosa, assembly GCA_016081115.2. Lineage (NCBI taxonomy): Eukaryota > Viridiplantae > Streptophyta > Magnoliopsida > Lamiales > Orobanchaceae > Rehmannia > Rehmannia glutinosa. The sequence goes on along the minus strand of CM071929.1, from coordinate 35,314,557 downwards.
GGTGTTAACTCTCACACCCCATCCACCCCCAAGAACCCGAAGGGAAAAAAAGAAATAACACACACAAAAGTGTATACGATGGGAAAACGTTTTCCATAAAGGAGGCCATAAAGAAGTTTATCAATTCCAAAACTCCAACAGAGGATGGTAGTGGTTCCATAGTCGTAATCCTAGCAAGTTCAGAAATATACCGCTTTCTATAAGAAGTTAAATCAAGTTTTGGAGTCTGTCTAGCGAAACTCTGTGCATAGATGAAATTCTGAACTCCACAATAATGCCTGAAAAACACTCCTGATCTCTGATATCTTTCATTAACAACAAGAGACATTGACTGCAACATTATTATATCCATTTGGCAGGCCATCAACTGCAAAGTACACATGACAAAAGACAGTTCAAGCCTGTGAGAATGCAGAAACTGAAGCAGAAATTGTTAAAAGAAACTAATAGCATTGGCAAGCAGGAATCCAGTTTGAAAAACCAATGCAGTAGAATAAATAGAGCTCGCTGGGTGTGTCGGTCAAACTTCACATCAACACCAGTGAACTGTATAAGAAGCTTTCAAAATAGAAGTTTACAAAAGCTACGGTCCAAAGTTGTTTTAATTCAAACTTAAAGCAGAGATTTTAGACCAGACAATCAAAATCTTCAGTAAGAGAAATATGTCATAATCGCAAGGGATAATTACAAGAATTACCCCTGAGGTTTGAGCTAATTACAAAAAAACCCAGAGGTTTTTTAAAATTACAAAGGTCCTCTTAAGGTTTGATTTTGTATTACACTTTACCCCTTTATAAGCAAAAACATTCCAAACACCTTCTTTACTTATGTAAAATATAACAGTTACCCCCTTACATTCAAACAGCATAATCTAAATTTGAGCAAAGCAAGAGTTGGATTAACTCAACACGAAATGAGATACTTGGGTCTCGTATGTTTCCACTTTCAAACCCATATTTTCAGTTTTATATTATTCATAAAAATATAAGTATGTTTGTTTGATGTATTTCCACTGAAAATAACTTTTTTAGCAAGAAAATAACTATTTTTAAATCTTTATTCTATATAAAAATTCACTATTCCCTTATTCCCACAATTTTCAAACATATTCTTAAACCTATTCCCTTATGTTGTCATTCAATCACATCCACACCATCACATCGCCATCTCTCTACCTTCCCAATTAATTAATACAACTCAATAACATATGAAAAATATACTTTTAGGAACATCTCCAAACATATTTTACTTTTATCACTTACGTTCATGCATAAAGTTATTTTTTGACAATACTCTACCAAACATCATTTAATTTCTAAACCAATAAATATTTTCATACCTCAGTTTCAACCAAACATATTTTCAATTCTCACATAAAACCAATAGAACCCAAAATCTCAATGAGAATAGTGAAAATGGAAAATCTCAATGAAAACACGACCATACGAGGCCTTGGCGTTGTAGGAGAGTGGAGATTTGTGCAAATAAGGAATTCTATAATGTGGTTCAAGTAGTTTAATGCAGCATTTTACGCCTTCCAAGAATTAAGATAAAACATGAACTGGCACAGTTAAACCATCCCTAGTTGTAGCTTCATATCCTACAGCATTGCTTTCAGATCATCTCGGTTTCTAACTCTCAAATCTAGCATACCAAACATGCCCTTCTGAGCTTTATTGTTATATAACATTAATTACACTTGGGAAAAAGAAAGAAGCCTTATCAAATATGAATTTTTGTCACTGAAATTCATTAGAAAAATGAAAATTCTATACATGTAATGCAAGAAAATAGAAGTACCAATTACCAGCTAAATAACGACCCCACCAACTATATATGATTGCCAGACTTAATGGGCACAGTAAAAGGATAGAGGCAAAAGCACCAAAAACTGCAACAATATCTGCAAATTAATCTGAAGAAGAAGAAAAAAAAAACCAAAGTGATTATTATCATAAGCATATCGATAAAGACGCCAATTACATCAATATTGAAGACTTCATTTTCTGTGTGAGTTAACAATTAACATTGCTGGGAAAATAAATTGGGCTCAGAATCGAAAACCTACCAACAAGAAATGGAGCGCCTGATGGTGAAGCCCGATACGTGTGTGATTTATGCGTGTGTTAGTGTGTGTTGTGCGTGAAAAAAGAGGTTTGTTAAAACCGATCCTTTTCTCCGCAAATTTCACCTGTCAGACTCAGACTGCAGATTAAACACAAACCACAAATGCTGGAGTCCTAAAGTCGCGTTAGATACAATCGCCTTTTTATCAAGGACTTTCTTGTTCTTTTTTCATGCTGTTAATTCCTTTTGTTTTTTTCAATTTTTATATTGAAACATTAATATTCGAATTAAATGAATTATGTTACGTGTACATAAATCAACTTAAGCAGTACTTAACATAATAAAATAGTTAATAGGTTTCACTGGAGTAAAATTATCTTGCTTATAAAAAATCCCATGTGTATAATGGTACCCAGTTTTAATAACCCAAACAAAATAATCAAGATTTTACAAATCTCAAATATACAACTTTGCTAAAATGAAGTAATTTAAAAGCAAATTTTCAAAAGTAATTAGGAAGTAAAAGTTGTTGAACTTGGCAAAAGTGAGTGTTCATGCGAACTTTATTAAAGTGATTGTTAATTTTTTATCTTAAAAATCAATTTTTCGTATTCTGAAATGGCGGATAAATAATTTTTCAATAATTCAAGCCGTATAGACTATAGATTGTCATGTCACCAAGAATTGTCGAAATTATAAACATCTCCAATTTTAGATCGTACGAGTCACATGCCAATGTTCGATGCATTTACAATATTCCGGCAAAAATAAAACAAATTGAACAATTTTAATACTTACACGACTAAATTAAAAATCTAAAAACAACCGGGACCAATTTCAACATTCCTCGTAAGTTGCAGGGCCAATTTAGCAATTTTTCCATGTTGGTCAACTATTAATTTTCAACTACTTTCTTTAAAAGCAACTTTTTGCAATTTTTTGCAAAAATGGACTATTCTTCTCCATAATTCCAATTAAACCCAAACATCTGTAAATGCTTGAGGAAAAAAACCCAACAAAAATAATAAGTTATAAGAAGAAGAACAAGAAAGGAGAAGAAGAATGAGGAGAAAAATGGCGAGTGTGATTCCAATCGCCATATTCATAATACTCTTTGCAATCCCATTCCCACCATCCGCGGCAATTTCTTCAGAAAACCGAGCCCGCCTTGGCCATAGCAGTGATGGGAGTGGCAATAGCAAAAAGAGAGAGATGATAGAGGTGAAAGGAGGCCCGGATGATCTGGTGTGGGTGGTGCAGCTATCTGATCTCCATTTCAGCGTGCACCACCCCGAGAGGGCCCAGGACTTCAGGGAGATTGTGGGGCCCACTCTCTTTTATCAATCCTTCTTTAGTCCTCCTCACTGGTGATCTCACTGGTGGGTTTTTTATAGTGTTACTTTATATTATTTGTTGCTGCTGTATTTTGTTTTGGGTTAATTTAGGAGTGGATGGGTTATGCTATGGTGTTTTTTGGATTGATGGTGTCTCATGGAGATCATGTCATGACATTGTTTGTGATTTTTAGGATGTTTAGTTGATAAAGATTCTATTTATTTCTTTTTTTACTTTGGTTTCTGGTTTTCAGGTTTTGTGCTCATCTTCTTATTATGGTTAGTTGAAGAGCTGACTCAATTGTTATTAGGATTTATTGTTTTGTTCTAATATAGTTCATTTTATTGTGATGTGTGATTAAATGGGTCTTTGGAAGTGCCATTTCTTAATGAGTTCATAATGATTCATTTGGATTTCTGTGTTTTAGGAGTTGCAGATTAATGATGGAGACAAATTACGTTTGTTGGGCGTTTAAGAATGTTTGAGGTTTTGTATCCCAAGGCTTTGTTCATTTGAGGACGATCTTCTTGATTATGTTTATGATAGTTAGTTAGGAATATGAGTTAATTATTGGGAGTGTTTGCCAACTCTTAAAAAAGTGATTCTCAGCTTCTAGATGGAAAAATAACTGAATGGCACTAGAATATTTTTTACTGCTTACGTCTTATTTTTAAGAGCAGATAAACGGAAGGATATCATGTGTGTATCGGAGACTATCACATGCATAGTTTGTGCTTATCTGATTAGAGAAAGTGATTTATGTCTTATCGTGCTCATAGTTGCATCTATTTTGGATGTGAAGAAATATGTGAAATATACCGTGTATAGAAGGAAGCATGCTTTATCCATGTTCTTAGTAAAGTTACTTATCACAACAATTTATAATTGTTATACTTTATTCTTGGGCTTACTTATCTTACTCTTCCATATCCGATTCATCAAGCTTTATATTGTCTGTGTCTACCAGATGGTAAAAGCAAGGATTTATTGACAATGAAACAAGATGAAGAGGAGTGGATCGAATACGAGCAAGTCATGCAGGATGTTATCCGGAGGAGTGGACTTGACAAGTCCACCTTTTATGATGTTCGAGGTAACCATGACAACTTTGGTGTTCCTGCAATTGGTGGACCCTTTGATTTTTCTCAAAATACAGCATCAATGAGCAGCTACAAAGAAGTGGAAAGGTCAATAGCATCACCGTTCAGGTGGGTGACTCTCTTGATCTTTATGCTGCTATGTTCAAGTCATAAATGTGGTCACATTTAGTCTAATCACAAAAAACCTAGCTATCTTGTAAAATTACAAATACCCCTTTAATATTTGTTTCCGTTTTACAAATTACATCCTCAATAGGGGTGAAGGGGTTGTTTGCAATTCCTTAAGGGGGTATTTTGTTATTTTGAAAGATAACTGAGTTGTTATGTAATTAGGCTGAACCTGGGGGTAATTTTTGTAATTTGCCCTTTTTATTTAGTTGTTGAGAAAGATATGATAAGTGCTAACTCAAATTTAAACAATGCCTACCGAAACTTCCTCGTCCTCTGATGCATGTGATGCACTATACAGACCAGCAAAAGGAAACTTCTTTTCGTTGGGTTTGACAGCACAATGTCTTCTGGATTACGGGCCCAACAAACCTGTTTGGACACCCGACAGATGAACTCTTAGCAGATATAAATTCTGAACTCTCGCAATGGGATTCCCAGCCATCCCAACCAATCACCAAAATATCCTTCGGGCATTTTCCCATTTCATTTTCTGCGGCCTCAGAGTCTGGAAAGACCCTACAGGATATATTCACCACACACTCTGTATCCGCTTACTTATGCGGGCATTTGCACACGAAATTCGGTAAGAATTTAAAACGGTACCATCACTCCAAACAGTTATTTCAGTGGAACGGTCATCGAACACCTTCAGACAACGCCTCTAATTGTTCTAATATTGCAACAAGAATTTGCGAGTTCTGGGAATTGGAAATGGGTGACTGGAGGAAAAGTCGAGCCATGCGGATTTTAGCTATTGATAACGGTCATATTTCATTCGTCGATATCAACTTCAAGTTAGGAGCGAAGAAAACTATTATATTGCCAACGTTTCCATTAGACTCGCGATTTACTTCAGCATCATCGCAAAACTATTCTTCTTATGGCGTCATTAGAGCTCTCGTTTTCTCTGCTTCTCCAATTTTATCGGTTTTGGCTAAAATTTACGACTCGAGCTCGGGAAATCTCATTGTTGTGTTCGAGTCAGAAATGACTAAGCTTTCAAAATCCCGCGGTGACCTCTATGTTGCACCGTGGAATGTTCAAGCTTTCAAGATCCATCTCCCGAGAGATATTTACTTCAAATAGTGGCAACTGATATAATGAATGGATCAACTTTTACCGAACTTAGGCCATTCTCAATAAACGGTATCCCTGCTAAAGTCCCATGGAGTTGGAAAGAGTTTTTGTGATGGGTTGTCAATGGGACTCCTTGTACTACCCAATACTCTGGGGTTTTTATGGTATAGTCCTTTCTTTTTCTCTTGTTCCGAAAGTGCTCCTTTTTTGTTCGAGGAAACAGTATACATATAAAAATTTTAAAGCCAACAAAAGCTTCAAGAACGGCCTTTCTTGGATATTTATGGAACTATACAATGTTCCTCTAGCATGGGTATGGATGAATGTTTACTTATTTTACCTTGTGTTATGCCCTTGGTTTTACGGTCAAGTTTTTACTCGAGGCGAAAAACGGGCATACATGACTTATAGAGGTTGGGAGTCGGAAGTTAATAATTCGGGAAAGATAGAATTTCTCGGATCTCCAGATGTAATGGTGGTGGTTCTTCCGCATCTTTTTTTTGTAGTTTTGCCAACGGTGGTGATAATTATAGCATTGGCTGCTGAAAGTGGAATATATCGCGATTATTGTCTTTCTCGTTCAAGTAAGAAAAGAGATGACTATGATGGTCGAAATAAGGAATCTCGTCAGCCAATGATCGCAGAATGGAACATCAGGAACTTTTCTACATAAGCGTTGGCTTAGGAAATTTTTCCTTGTGGTTTCTTTGGCTGTCTTCTGGAAACATTTTAAGGTATGGTTCTTGTGCTTCTTAATGAATGCTCCTCTATTGTTTCAATGTGTTCATTTCTGTATTTTTAGAACTAAGTGAGTTATCTTGAACATCAGAAATATTTTGCAGGTAGCTAATGCACTTCCCAAGGCCTCACACTCTTTTCGTGTTCATCGGTTGTAAAAATCGATAATAAGTTGGTTTAATTACAAAAAAGACCCTGAGGTTTGGGCTAATTACAAAAAAGGCCCAGAGGTGTTGAAAATTATGAAAACTCCTTGAGGTTTGATTTTGTCTTAAATTCAAGGGAATAATTGTAATATTTCTATAAATGTCACCAGGAGGGGGTGAGGGTTAAAATGTTTTTGCTTATCAAGGTGGAAAATGTAAGACATAATCAAACCTCAATGTGTTTTTTTGTAATTTTCAAAATCCTATGGATTGTTTTGTAATTAGCCCAAACCTTGGTTTTTGTTTGTAGTTATCCCTAACTAATACTTATATGTGCACCAGTTACACTCTTTCTTGTGCAAAAGTGAGCTTGGAGATTTATCTTTGAGAACCTTTATTCTAATTTACATGTAATAAACCTTTTCTCTGCACCCGGTCGACTATTTAGTGTATTGACTACTGAGATTTGAGTTCCATTAGAATGCTTGGACATAAAAATTGAAGTGCAATAAAAGTTCATTCCACAGGGAACTAAATGCAACTTAATATTGTCATATTAGGTTTATTTATGTTTTGCTTACTTACTATTCTTCTTCTTTTGGCATGCAGAACTGCATAGCTCTCGTGAAAGCATACGAGATGAACCCGATCGTCGATTTTCCAGTCTACTGCTTTGCAATTCCTCTGTCGTTGGCTTACACTATCTGGAAAACAAGGAAAAACTTGAATGGCATTTCGAGGAAGTAGGCCTTTCTCATCCTTGGAAGTTTATAGTGCAGTTGCTGTTAGTCAAATATTAGATTTTGGCTTAGGAGTCCCTTTCTGGGTATACTGATGATGCTTTATGACTTTAGTTAGATTCATGGTTTATCAACTTCTATACACTGAGAATATGTATTTCAAAGAGAAAGGCATTCCAATGTAGTAGGGTTCACTAATTATTACACAATATTCATTATCATCATCTTTCTTTTACCTTAAAAATATACAACATAACCCATTACAAGTACACCTTGAGATATTACAACTCTACCTTTTGAGGTTTATGCTGGTTTTACAAATACCTTCTTGCAGAGCCGGTCCGAAGTTTCTATATGTATATAACTAAACCATGTATCTATGTATATAACTCCGGCGACCGGTGCGACAGCACGACGCGTTCACCACCCTAGGACCGCCCTTGCCATCTTGTAAAATAGAAACAAGATTTAAGGAAGTATTTATAATTTTGAAAGATCACTTGATTTGTTTACATACCTATTAATTACCTTCGGAAAAAAAATTACATAATCACCATCACATTATTCAATCATTGCATTAATCCTTAAGAAGACCATTTTCAATCAAAAATGAAAGAGAGATTAATTCAAATTTGGCCAAAAACCATATTCCACCATGTCGTTCCGAGCTTCAATTTCAAATCAACCCTAAACGAAAGAAGAAAATAGAAAATAAAAAGAAAAATGTACCTTCAAGATACTGTATACAGAAGCCAGAATTTTCACAACATTGTAGGTAAACATGTATACTAAAAGTTAAACAGATAACATGCATCTAATCAGTCCAATGTCATCAACAATTAACTGGTCTAAAATCCCTACTTATAAACCATACAATATATCCATAATTAAAATTAAACTAACAATAAACAACTGAATAATATACAACACCATATGATATGTGGGATTTGGATACAGGTTAACATATCTGTAGACAAGGGCAACAGAAACTTTGTACAAATCATTTCAAGAAATCGAGACTTTCTTCTCTTCCATTTCGCACATCTTATCCTTCACATTCTTCGTTCATTTGTAGTGCTTCCGACACGATAGGGGAAGATTTTAGCCACCGCTAAAAGCCAAGATGTCCGACTTGATTTTCCAAAGTCCAAACAGCACAATGCAAAAAGAGCAAGTGTTCACCTGCGCTGCTGGCACATTTCACAAACAGTGGGTGATCGAACATTGGCATAGGTGCAATATTCACAAGACCAGTGAGTTGAATCGTCTATATTTCGAGATGTGGATGTGGGTCCCTTGCCCTTACCACCTCTTCCTTTGCCACTGCCACTTCCTACGTTCTTTGAGCTGCCCGCCTGGCGGCAGACAGCATCGGAGTCTACATCGGATAGACCATTTTCTAAAGCTCGGACGAGGTTCTCAAAGTAATTCTTGGTCACACTGCAGTTGTTAGAATTGAGCGATAGGATTTATATTCATAAGCCTGAGATCATGTGTATAGCTTTATGGAAGAAGAATTTTAAAAAAGGGATAATTACAAGAAATACCCCTAAGGTTTGGGATAATTACAAAAAAACCAGCAAAATTTCGAATTCACAAAAAATAAAAATAAAACCTGAGATTTAATTGTGCCTTAAGTGCAAGGGGGATAGATGTAATATTTTCACAAATGTGAAGGGGGTGTCTTGAAATATTTTTGCTTATGAAGGACTTTTTTGTAATTTTCAAAAATCTCTGTTTTTTTGTAATTACCCCACACCTCAGGGATAGTTTTGTAATTATCCCTAAAAAATGAACTGTATACAGCTGCAGTAGAAGACAATAGTACTGAAAATGAAAGGCATGGTTCGAGTCAAATATTAAGAGGGCAGGAAATTGCATTTACTGGTAATAAGTTTAGACGATGCCAAAAATTTAGTCTAATTAGATATGCTTTGGCCTATAGAAAAACTCTTAACAGGTAATAATAAGAAAGGTTGTGCACCCCATGTCGAGAAAATAAGTGCCCGTATTGTATAATAGAAACATTACCCTGCACCTATAAGCTGTTGACAAAATATATCCACAGAAACGGAAAATAGACTGCACAATATAACTCTTAACTAAGAATAAACATACGATGCACTCCATGACCGTTCATCAAATGTTAAGGCAATATGATTCAGAAAAATCATGCAGTAGAGTAGTTGAATAGGAGAGCATCAATTTGAGTCACCTAGTCAATCCTGCTAACTTTGTTCGGAACTCATTGAAGTCTTTTGAAGGACCCTCAGAGTTGAGGTAAACCTGAAATTCCTTCTCTGCACATTGGTGAAGCCGTTCCAAACCCGATTCGGCCTCGCCTAAAGAGTACAGAAATAAATTAGCAGCAATGACAAGAAAAGACAATAATAAAATAAAACTCCAGATTGGAGAAATGTGTACCTTGTAGATACTCAAAGAACTGCTTTTTAGCATGTTCATTCTCAGGTAGATAATACCCATATGCATATGTCCATTTCAAAACTCGTCTACATTCAACAATCTGCAGAAGGCAAATGTAAGCAGTTAAATAGAAAAATAAATGACTGCCTTGCTTGAAGAGATTTGGGAGGGGGAGTCCCTTACAACAAGTAGAGACTATAATTTGTATCCTAAATGACTACTTTATTAACATGTTACGCATGACCTACCAGGTTAACAAACAAGGCAGACAGATACTCTGCATAGCGTAAAATATATAAAGCATCCAGAATGAAACACTAAACATAGAGGTCACAGAGAAAAAGAATTCACAATAGCTTGTTTTCGTTCAAAGGTAGATAAAGAGATGCATCTTTGCAGTTAACTGGGCTCAACATTGAGCTCTGCTATAACTAATTGCTGGATGAGTTAAAGATGTGATTGAAAACTAACTTTTATGATTAAATTTAACTGATAAAATACAAGAAAATTAATGACATAGCTAGGTGAAATTCACATAATTATGACCACCTCTTTTGGCCTTTTGGGCTAAAGAAACGAGTCCAAGCATGCTTATACCGTCTGCTAATTTTCAATTGACAAGTTTTGTGTTTATACTGTATGTGCCAACCCTCTTCTAAACAATAGCAACAGATCAATCACACATTAACTAAACAATGCCCACTACAAAAGAAAATTATAACTTAAATTATACCTGTAACCAAGCCTCTACAATGAACTTAAGCTGAGACTCAGGCTGGCACTGTATATCACTCAGCTTTTCTAGCTGCACAATAACGTCATCATCAATGAACTTATACAGGCCTCAAAAAAATTCAGTACAATTTAAGCATCAGATGATGTAGACAAATTGTTTCAATTGTAACAATCATAGCACAGCATGTATTAGATATTCATTGGTTCTCATATTATAAAGTTTTTTATTGTTAACATTTAATGCATTAAGTCAGGTCAGAGAGCTCAATCTTTTGGTTACAGCCCGAAATTTCTGTCATCAATTAACTGGAATTTTACAATATTGAGGATTTCTCGACAAGAAGCATATTACAAATAACTTAAGTTTCTACAAAAGGATATAATTTAATAGCATGTACCTATTATGCACTTCAGTAATATCATGATAAAACAAAAATATTATGTCGTACATCTTTATGCAATGCCGCATGATCGCCTTCCCCCACTTCAAGTTTACAAATAAAAAGGAAAAAAGGCAAAACGAAGTTCGTTGCCACCCCCATGTGTTCATGTTCTCATATGCTGATTAGTCCGATAAGAGCAGAAAATAATTGTTCTAACTGCAGGCATTTCCTTGTCACTCTTCATATATCACAATGATTTGTCAAACAGAACAAATCTGTATATGCTACCAGGCCCACCACAAGGAACCCAGGCCCACCTCTCTTGCCATTGTGGGAAACACCTCAAAGGAAAAGGAACAAGAATACAATATAGCGTTCATCTATTGACAGTGAACACCAGAAAGGGTTCGAGCTTCAGTAGGGAGCCTACTCATTTGCTACTTGAGACAAATATGAATTCATTTTTCAAACCCAAGCAACTTTAGATGGAAAACTTAGTAAAACTTTTGGATCCATGCATGGCTATACAAGCATGCCTCTGGACTAGATAACATCAGATCTTTAGTTGCATTAAAATGGTTCAAATAAACACACACACATAAGTATACAGGTAATCCGCCTTGAACTGACCTCTCAATTTGCATATAAAATTTTATGATCCAAAAAACAGAACAAACTCTGACCAGAATATGCTGCTCATAAGATATACTATAGAAAAGCCCAAAGAAAATATTCAAGTAGCCAAATAAGAAATCCAAACCAGTAAACCAAAATAAACCAAGCATAGCTAGTAAAGTTTTCACCTAGATAACAGATCTAGATAGTAAGATAAAGAGTAACGTCAAACTGCAAATGCACCTTGAAAAACACTACGTTAGTACAAAAATCGACCTTTATGAAATTGGTTAGGCGATAACATTAGGACACTAAATATAACAAGCACAGTCAACTAACTGGAAAAAGTGATGCAAAATCAGGGAACGTGAAGCAGTGTTTGCTGAAAGTAACTGAATGGATGAAACCATCTGAAATTCATGTCCTGATGGTATGATGACCTATCAAACAAAGCTTCCAATGCTTTTTCTTGAAATAAAGAATATAACTGTTATGAATGCAGTCCAACGTGAACACGGAGGATTCAAAATGATTGAAACTAAGTGTATATCAGTTAGAAAGAAATTTGTTCTGCATGGAAAAAATCTCATTTACAGAAAAATGAGCAAAAGGAAAGCACACACGCAGCTATCATACAAAAAGATAAGTGAGCTTCACATAATAAAGGATATTTCTTACATGTACTGTTTGCATTTGATGTAGATTCTCCACTGCCCGTTGCCTAGACTGCAGAAAGTGAAAATTGAACTCGACTTAACTCATGCAGAGGACAAAAGGAGATCCAAACTCAAGCAGAGCAAAAAAAAATCACAAGATTCAGAACATGAGCATTTATTACAACCAAATAAAGTAAGATGCAATAATTAGCCACAAAGATGACTTTCTTGGATTATTTAACAAGGGAAACATAGCCATCACTTATCTGCTTGGAAATGTGAAAATATATACCAAATTCCTAATCATGCAATAGCCTCCTTTTTAGAAAGAGGATCGATAAAAGGATTCCAAAAATTCCTGCCAACACGAGTTTGCTCCTCTTGGGCTTCAGATTTAATGGTTAATATGTGCAGCTTGAGAAGAAGCTAGGAACTAAGATATGCATTGTAAAAGGTGTAATCCAACTCAATAAACACACACAAAAGAACCAAGTTTTAGTAAATGTAAAATAATATTCCACAATGACAGTTCCAATCTAACCAACTAGAGAGAACTACCATTAATGAAAATACCAAGTACCCATATTATGTCAAATAATCAATACTTACAGACTGGTTTGTAGCCCATCTTTCATAGTAATGTGTATATCTTTCTAAAGAATTTTTAGCCATCTCTCTTCGTTTTTCAGCATCATCGTACTGTAAACAACAAGTCAAGTTAATTGGATATAGGCTTATGATACACCAGCTACAGGACAAACCATTCTTACCGCTCCTTCTTGCTTGGCAGCTTCGTAACGGTTGCACGCATAGAATCCACCAGTTCTTTCACCGTGTTCTGTCCATGCACCAAGGCACAACCTGCAAGTATATCCTATCAGATGGCACACACTCACAAGATTTGCCACTGCTTCCAGAAATAATGGTTCACGGGATGCAGAATTGCAGATAAAATAAAAGATTAATGTCTAGTTGGTTTGAGTTTTTGACCATTTGAGAAAGAAAAAGATTGAGAAATAACACAAAGATAGCTACAGTTGGCAAAAATGGGAGCAAAAGGTAGTATATATAGTGAACATTTAAAACAGTAGACGTCTTCAACTCATAACAAGAGAAAATAAACCATACCAGCAAAACTCAAATTTACATGGTGGTGTGCATGTAATATGCATGCAACCCTGATTCTTCTCAATCGGCCGCTTGCACTTTGGACAAGGTTTGGAATTTGCCAATATCCTGGAATAACATTGGACGGATAAGATTACAATCCGCACTATGTCAGGAACCTCACATAGTAGGAAAAGCTAATAAACAAATGAATCAAAAACCCTAAATTCGCAGGAGCAAGTTTATTTTCCCTAAAAAGAGCTCAACTATCATACCAATTCATATTTTCAGACTCAGCGCTGTTCTTCAGTATCCACTTGGACACAGTCCCACAGTCAACTGGGCGATGGGCTTCCTCGACACACTACAATGGGTTACAAGCATCAGTTTCTAGACTTTGAGGTGTCATAGTGCAAATACAAAAACACGAGAAAATGTAAGTTTGAAGGAAGCAGTGAAACTCACATTCCAACAAAAACTGTAGGAGCAACGGCAGTTGACATCATAGTTTCCACTACCAACAACAAAGTCCACAGCGTACTCACAACCAGGTGCTGGGCACCACTTTGTCTGTCAATAAAAGGAATATGTAGAAGATAATTCTAGAGTGCAAGGTATGTAGAGCATACTCTTGCAGAGATTCAAACAAAGATACTGAAATACTAATGATTTTGACTTCATATTAAGACAAAGATAGCAAAAAAGCCATGCAGTTAATTTTTACGGAAAAAATAAAAAGGAATATCAAACATGCATATAGTTTTTGCATGAACAATATGAAACTTCTCATTAATTGAAATCACACAATAACTAGTCTCCATCAAATTTTACTACAAAGATGCAAAACAAGCACTTGTACGTCCGTTAAATTAAAAATTTTAAGGGAAAAAAACATGTATTCTTTGTCTCAGAAGGTCATGTCTAATAAATACGCAAAAACTCATGTACCTTTCTATTATCTTCAACAAATGATCTCACAAAGTAGCGATTGTATTTCTCTTTATCATCATTAGAAGCCAATTTATTCACCATATCCTGGCCAATTGCTGCGCCACACGATGGATCAGGACACCGCAACATCAAACATCCAGGCCCATCATTAATGGCCGTGCCAACATATCCTGCGTCATAGAGATATAAATAGAAGGTAACAGTATATAAGTAGAAACTTAGATAATAGGAAACATATTTCTTTTATTGAGATATAGATAGTAGAATTCCGATCCATTACCAATCTCCGTCTGCCTAAACAACGGAAACAAAAGAACATAAAAACTTCTAGCATGTGTATGGATGCAAACCTTGCCAACATATAACACAAAATGGATGACCACAGGCGGCAGCACTCATCCTATCCTGAGGATAAGTTTCAAAGCAGATCCCACAAGTTAACTGCAGAGAGAGTAGACAAATAAGTTGCATGATAATGATAATAAGAAGAATCCCATATGAAAATGTTAACAACATTCCACGTGAAAACCCAATGCAACTTCCTCATTTCAAGATCACCTCTGTCACATCGGGAAGTGGACTGTCATTCTCCAATAAACCGACAGTCTTGCGGACCTTTTCTTCATCTGCAAACCATTCATCATTCACTTTACTAACACTCCTGTGAGTCAAGAACATATCAAGGAATTCTTCAGTAAATAAATTACTGACCTTCATAAATAATCGTTAAGCTAATCTAGTAGTTCAGCATATATTTAAATTTAAGTTTCAAAACACCACTTTCACTCAACATAAAATTGACCTTAACTGTAATTTGCGAAGCAAAAAGTGTATTAATCATTCATACAAATTGATGTATGATCAAGTATTAGCGTCGCAATGACATTGTAAAGCTAATAACCAATGAGAAGGATCCAGACAAAAGCAAGTTACCAGTTATAGTGGCGGAGCAAAATCCCTGCAGCAACCCTTGAAATTGAGAGGACTGTAGATATCTTTGTAATACTTTCCTCTTGGCATTGCCGAATATCATCTTCATCTAAAATGGTATAGTTCTGGGAGAGGAAGAGTCAAAACGCTTTAAATAGACAGTTATTACAACTTTAATAACACAAATAAAAAGTTAAACAACATTAGAAACATGACGAAAAGCATATTAAGTGCAAAAATCTATAAAAGCACTAGATATTTAGCATAATCAGAATTAAAATCTTGGTGAGTAGATATGAGTGTAAAACAAGTTAATTGCAAGTTCATAACAACTGAGAACAATAGACAACCGAGGAAAATAGTTAGAAGGTTGACAGTGCCCACTCGAAGAATCAAAGAGAACCTCAACATTGCGCCACATTACTCAAACGGGTGTTAAAAGTTAAAATAAGAGGGAAATAGGGACTCAAATATTGAACTCTAGAGGGAAAGAAGTTCAGACAACAACTAGCATCAAAAAGAAAAAATAACTACTGAGTAGCTTCAGCCCCTCGAGGGCACATGATATATACAATTTATGTGTATATGCATGTAGATATATTATGTATGTATGTAAATATATTCATACATACAGACATACATGTATGCATGTCCCAAAGAGGAAGAGGAATGTAAAAGGAATAAATGTGGAAGAAGACTCCCATTTCCTCCTGTAACATCACATTCACATAGAATATGTTATTTATATAAAGCCCATCAGCAAGCAAAGAACTCAAAATTGTAACATTAGCTCAAAATTGAATGTCAGCGACGCGCGAAGAACTCAAAGAAGATACCCCATGATAACATAAATCAGTGACCATCCACATTCGAACCACCAAGTTGAACTTTATAACCTAACGTGTATTCCATATACTATTTTCCAAAGTAAATTATCTACTGTAAACCTCATAATCGCTACCCAAACTACTTCAACCCCAAATCAACCAAAATCCCAAGAATACAACACTGATTTCACCGAAGAATAAAAATTAGCATCACTAGCACACCATAATAACATTTCCCTAAACCAACCAGAGGCCAGAGCAGCAGGTTAAATTGCATAACGATTTAGCTCAATTGTGGACCGGTTTTTGCCAAAAATACTACGAAATAAAATCGACATCTGATTGATTGAAATAACGAAATGACCTGTGATCGATGATGATAGTGGAGGTGGGAGGAGGAGAGATCATCTGAATCGTCTGAGTCGTGGTCCATGAACCCATCATAGTCCATAACGACGCCATCCGAGTCGGAATCATCATCACCATATCCACCACCGCCGCCATAGAATTCTTCGTCGTCGTTCGAATCTTCCATCATCGCCGCCATCTCGTCCTCCGAATCCATCTGTCTTCTTCTCCCCTCTAATATATATCTGTATATATCGGTAACAATAATAATAATCAAGCAAAATAACCTGAAAATGTTTAAATATGGAGAGAGAGAGAGAGAGAGAGAGAGAGAGAGAGAGAGAGAGAGAGAGGTGATTCAGGTGAAAATGAAAGAGATGACGGACGGTGGTGGTGATTCCTTTGGACCTTTGCTTTAATGAGATTGAAGGAAAAAGGTGCAGGTACGAGTTTTGTTTCGTAGAGTACAATATAGCGATGCTAGACTTTTTTGTTTCATAATGGTAAGGTCCTTTTTCGGACTGAAATTAGATTTTACAATCCATTGAAAAGTTTGGAATCAATAATTAGGTATGAGGAAATTTTCTACAATTATGCAATTCAAACCAACTATTTTAATAAAAATTAAATGTTAAATTATTGGCTTTTAAAAATCATATTAACTAAATCTAGCTTTTTCCATGCACTCCTTAAAAATATCAGAAATTTTCCACTTTTTTATTTAGATGTTAAACGTGACAAATTTGAATACAAATAAGAAATATAATACTTTATTTATTTTTATGCCCTTGAAGGCAATTTGGCAATTTTGGTACAAAAGAATATTCTATTAATGTACATGAATTATGTAGCTGAAATATATTCAATTTTCAATCCCTATGAAATCTCATAATTTAATTTAAAATATATAAAATAGAACTTCAAAATGGCATACATAAATTTTATAACTTCAATTGTGTAAAATTAAATGATAATATTTTTCTTATAACAACAACAATAATAAAAATAGCATAATTGATAGAGATATACATCTCACACCAAGAAGCGTCACGGATGGAATGTGGCTTATAAGGAAGCTCAAGTCCCACAATATATCTTTTTTGGGGCAACCCCCAATGGCTCATGCCAAAGTTAACAATCGTAGTATTTGCAAATTCTAAAAAAGCTGATTATCGACTTTTGGGTGGAAAAGTCGGTTATTTTACTACCTAGAAGCTAAGAATCAATTGTCTTTGGTGAATGTAAATATTCAAATTAAAGTAGACAATACATCTTGAGCGAACACCCGCCACATCAATAATATAAGCCTAGGAACGAACCTAAGTATGTTCATAATGGAAATATAAAAAATGATATTGGCCACGTCAATTTATTCTTTACTTTGCTTGGATTGATCGGAAAAATGCCTTGTCCTCCACTTGAGAAATTCAACAAGCTTTTTGCACGCTATAATAACAATGGCAAAAATTAGGTCAAATTTCGCATTAAACCCTTTTTTTAGGCGCCCTTTGACGGGATCGGTAAGAATTATTGATATGATTAAATAGGATTATACTATTAAGATTAATAGTGTGAATGTGAAAATTTCAGATTTGGATGGTATTGTATAATTAAAAATGCTTTTTTCCTCAAAAAAGAATGTACGAGCAAAATACAGATTGAACCTTGTTGAACCTTTATAAATTAATAATCTTGGATCGTCAATATTTATTAATTTAACGACATATTAAATTAGCGAATTATTATTTTTACTTGTTGTGACACTCCCCAAGTCGGTGCCGATCAAAAGTATTATTTAAACGAGATTATTAATTAATCGAGTATTAAATTATCGAGGTTATATTGTACATATTCAACTATGAAATTAAATTACATATTTTGCCTTCTCGTCAATTAAATATCAATTGATATGATCACGTGTTTTACTTAACTGTAATTTTATTAAAAAGATAAATCGATGTCGGATCTAAAAAGAATAAAATAGCAAAATAGGATTTCAATAGTATATATATATAGAAATGATGTTAAGACCCAATTTTTATCTAACACTATTTTTCAAAGAGACTAATCTTAGTTAAACTTAATTATAATATTAATATTAAGTTAGAAAAGTATCTCTAATCTTTTTATATCTTATATTGTTTTAGAAAGCATCTTTCAGATTTTTTATGTCTTCTCTATAAATAATGGGCATAAAATTTTACAATATTTTATTTTTCTTTTTAACTTTTATTTATCACCACAACTTCTTTTTTTCTTTAATTCTTATTTCCCATTATTGACTGGGTAATATAACCGAGTTAAATGTATGCACCCCACACATAGTAGAATTACATGCATTGTCAAATAATATCTACTAATTTGACTCTAAGTTTATGACTTACTTATTAAGATTATAAATCTAAAATAAAAATAATAATAATTTAAATTTATGGAATATTTTTTAAAAAGAAAATTAACCTTTAAAAATCAATAGTACGTAAATGGAATCTATATACATATATATATATAATAATAGCGAAGTCCTAAATTATTATTTTCCCGCTCTTTTTGCTTATTATATTAGGAAACAATTGTAAACATTATAAATGGTAATTATTATAAATTCTTATATTAGGAAAATATTATAAGAAAATCGTTGTAATTATATAAACTAGGAAAATATTATAAGAAAATATTGTAAATGGTATTCCTACTTTATATGTATATAAATTAGGAAAATATCGTAAATGATATTCTTATTTTATATGTATAATAAAAATTAGGAAAATTTTATTTATGGTATTCCTACTTTATACCAAAAGTGAGTCTATAGTATCAATTCTATCTATATTTAATATATAGATTTTAAAAATTATAAATAGTATTTCACCAAATTGATATTAGTATATGTCGATTCATCCTCTTAAATATATATTATAATGATGTATTGATTCTATACATCATATCTTCATCAAATATATTGTTTATTTGTTTCAATGGTATCGATGCAATTTTGTATAATATAATATTAATTAATCAAATTTTAAATACTAATGACTATTCAAACTTTCCTAAATTATTTAATAATAGTTAAAATAGATGAATTATAATTTTATGTATCTTTCACCATTGATTTAACAATTGATTTTATGTTCGAGAGATTTTTTTGACAACTTATTATTTATGTTAAATCCTCTTATATTTATACTACTTAAATTGCATTAGAGAAACACTTTGATATTGTTGATCCTAAATTCGTAAGATAACCACCAAATATGGCTTCATCTTCACGTTCCTCTATTTCCATTTTCATCAAGTGTCCCGCCAACATCGTGATGTATTGAACTCGAGTTCGCAATAAACTGTAAGTCCAAGCGCTACGATAATCTAGAGGGGGTGAATAGATTATCTCCATCTTTTCGATTTCGCCTCTTTTTATAATCGAATGCTCAAACACAATAATAAAGGTGCGGAATGTAAACAACACACGTCGATTTAAAGAGGTTCAACCCACCTAGGGCCTCTTTCCTCTCTACCACCCCAAGATATCCGAGATGGATTTCAAAAAGAAAAAAGATTTTATTAATTTACCACAAATTAATACAACACCAACTTACAACAACACCATGAAGAGCACCACACTCTTCTTCAACACCACCTTTGAGATTACCACAATCTCTTCTTGAAGATTACCACATCTCCAACGCACCTTGTGAAGATTACCACAATCTCCAACGGCACCTTGTGAAGATTACCACAATCTTCAACCTTGAAGAATACCAAAATTCTTCAACACCTCAATAAGAAGATTACCACAATCTTCTCACACCTAACACCTAGATCACCCATGTGTGCTCTTACCACAAGAACACTCACAAGGATATCTTGTGTTGAATGATAACCAAAAAATTCAAGATTACAACTCGATAATTGATAATACAATAGAGTGCAAGTGTAATCAAGAATAGCCTAGACCTCAAGGATGTGAGTGAATAGCTAGGCAAATTACAACAAGAAATAAGACAATTTAGGAACAAGTGTATTCTTGAGTGTATCTTGTTGTGTTGTAGTGTTCTCTTTATAGTGTTGCTTCAATTCTTCCTCTATTTATAGAAGATGTCTTGTACATGATAGGCTCCTCTTGGGGACATGAATTCGTAAAAAATTGCAAGACAATTGAAGAAAAGAGCATTAGAAATCAATCCCACAAATTAAGGAAAAGATGTCTGCTTTGCAACGGTTACATTTTTTTCAAACTCAAGAGGCGACGGGTCGACGTCTACCTCGACCGGTCGACCTATGCCTCAACCGGTCCCCTCATGGGTTTGGAAGAAAGAAAACGTTCTGTTTCAATTTTTGCTTCCAGTCACGGTCGCCCAAGTCGACCGATCGACGGCACCGGTTGCCCTATAGGCGACCGGTTGCCCGACCATTTTCTGCAAACATGAAGTTTTCTATTTTCCTCAACTTTCAGGTCACGGGTTGCCCTATACTGCGACGGTTTACCTCAAAACCAAAGTGTTGTCCAATTTTATATCGAAAATAAACTTCAAGAAATACTCCAAAAGTAGTGAAAACATTTTAGACCGATCGGAGTATTAGGACAACATTTAGAAACATAGTTTCAATGTAAAAACCCATTGACATAAAATCCTTAAATGTGTTGTCCAATATGGTCGAAAATAAACTTGAGGAAATACTCCTCAAAAATATTAAAACCATTTTAAATCATTTAGGAGTATTTGGACAACCTTTAAAAACATTGTTTTGGTATAAAAACAAAATCATCAAAATCATGATAAAACCATTTATCAAACAATCTCCCCCTTTTTTGATGATTACAAACCAAAACAATTTTAACGAGGTCGATTTTGAAAACAAAACAATTTTACCTTAAAGAAGAACTCAGTTGTGGCGACAACATTCCATGCAATAAAAACACAAGGATGGGAGTAGAGATATTCAAACACATATAGCAAATGCTCCCCATCAACATGCACAACAAGAGTTATATAGAAGCAACTTAAACATAAGCTAAAATATTAGCTTTACGATATTGAGCTTAAGTTCCCCTGTCACAAAGAGACATCATTAGAAACATATATAAGTCCATACTACAACCAATGGACCATGATTCATATATAACCATAATGCACCAAGTGGACTAAATATGATCCACAACTTATGGCTTTATGAAGCCATAGCTTGTAGCTTCTTTTTGTTAAGCTTATCTTAGCTTCTTTGAGCTAAAGAGCTTATAACCTGTTTCTCCCCTTTGGAATCATCAAAAAGAATGTTAGCACGATAAATACATCATATATTCATATCAAAGTGCGCAACTAAACCGATGTATCGAGCTATTTGAACATTGAAGCTTATAAACCAAATAGGAGGAAAAAGTCGAATCATACGACTTGTAGAGGTTTATGAAAACTTATTTGATAAGCAAAACATGATCTCCATAAATATATAAGACTTTTGAAAATGAGAGAATCATGTAGGTGATGAATTTTTCATTGAAACATTTTATCGAACACTTGGCGGACGTCAAAAATTGAAAGAGATATATATAGCACTTGTAAATGAAATCAAGCCAAGTTTTCATCACCAAATGCGATATAACAAATATCATTCATCAACAATCAATAAGCTCATCACAAACATATATGAATCACATCAAGAAAAATACATATAAGCCACAAACTCGAGGTTCAACCCATTTGAGCTAAAGATAGTGAAATTCTTACCATTCAATCGGTAAAGACGAGCAATGATGATGATAGTCGAGCTAGATAATCCCCAAAATATATAATTCATACATCAAAACTCATTTGAAGTGAATTGTGTGTGAAATTTGCAAAGGGACGAAAAATGGCCAAAATGTGTCAAAGTGACGAATCTTTGAAGAGACAGAACCATTTTAATCCAAATTATAGCCTAGGCGGCGACCGGCCGAGGTTGAGGGTGACCGGTCGATGTTGAGGGCGACCGGTTGCCCTCAACCCTTTCAGCCCACATCGTCAGTTTTTCAAAAATCCGAATTTTCAACCAAAAATCCGATTTTTCGCCCTAAGTTTTAAAACGTGCAAAATGCAAACGTAGACCTCATTCAATATACGTTATGTCATAATCAAGCTCGAAATGAGGTAAAATACTCGGCGGTTAACGATCAAAAAGTCCGCGAGTTATCCTGAGACGGAATTAAACACATCTCAAGTTTTTTGTTAAAAATCATAATCCCTTAAAAATATATCGAATCTCAATATGTTTAGTTCGATTATGAAACTATATTTTGAATAATTTTCACCGGACTTGTTATCCCGAAAAATAAGAACATTTTAAAGCTTTGGATACAACAAGTCATAAGAAGAAGTGCACTTTCAAATATTTGAAAATTTCTTTTAACGGCACTTTAATGAGATTCGTTGGGATAATTTTTGAAGTCGAGCATATAGACATAAGGCATATGGAATGTCGAGTCTATAGAAATAATACAAGAAAGCATACCTCGAATTTGTTTGTCAACCGACATGCCTTTCTCAACCTTTGTCAATCTCTTCATTGGTAGCCATAGAGGTTGAGATGATTCTTCCTTCTTCAATGCCTAACTCCTTCAAGAGTTCTTTTGAAATGTAACCATCTACTTGGCATTGAATGATTTGAAGTCCAAGCGAGAAATTGAGCTCCCCATCATGCTCATTTCAAGTACACCTTGCATCAACTTGGAAAAATATCTTCTTCTTGAAAATACCTTCGAGCTACTAACCTCGCCTTTAGTTCGACCAATGTTGCCTTGTCATCGAGTTTGTTTTCGAGTGCCCATTTTGCATTTATAATCGTTTGTGATGAAAGACATGGCATCAACTTCCAAGTATCATTTCCTTTTTAGCTCCTCTTGCAATTCTAAAAACCAATCTTCATCTTGAAGCATCAATTGAGAATTTGTCTTCTTCATCACTATCATCATAGGGCATCCAATTGATCTAAGGTGTTCATAGTAGAATATGTACATCCAAATATTTTGAGGTAACTAATATTTGGAGTACTTCATTTCTCATCTACACAACTTAACAAACTCATTAATGGCATCGCTTATATAAAAAAAAAATAGCCCAAGTGTAAAAACATGCCTCAATCATCAATCACAAAATATCTTGCAAAAGAGCATAGTAGGAATAGACACTATATATATATAGACCATGAAGCAAGAAACACATATTATGCATTTAGAAGATCATCAAGAGTCTAATAAATCATGCAAGTTCAAATTAGCTTAAGAAAGCTACAAAAGGTCTCTTTTGAAATTTGAAAATCCGATAGCATATATTTGAGACCTCATTTAAAAGAAATATTTGAACAAAAGTTGACAAAGCAAATATGTGCAATCAAATATCGAATAGTGCCTTTAAAAAAAATCTAAAAATGCTCTTAATGGCACTTGTATAAAATACTATGAAAAACAAGCATATAGGCACATGGCAATACATATATCGAGTCTATAAGAGTAAGAATAACACAAGTAAACGTACTCGATAATTTATGCCTTTCTTGACAAATAATGACGTAAATGGCCATTTGTGAAAATATGTAAATCTACACAATACTTAAAACAAATCTAGCACAAATCATAAAAAGTGTAGGCTAAGAGATATCGCAAGTAATCTCATGCCATAAAAATCCATAGGAGATGATAACACACTCTAGTCTACAAAAATGCACAAGAGTTTTAAAAACATCATATAAGGTCTTCTTTTTCAAAAATATTTTAAAAGCACAAATATATATTGAAGACCTTAATTAAAAAAAAATAAATACTTGAAAACTCATTTTGCAATTAAGACACAAATAAAAGCATGCATAATAACAAAATAAAATGCATATTTAACTAGGGAGATACGTGTTACCAATTACGCCATTTCAATGGGTTGTGTCGTTCCCATTGTTGATGATATCTTCCCCTTGAGAAGTCACTTTGTTGATGATGACTTCTTTGATTACTCCATTTCCAAGGTTTGTTGCCTTCCCATTGTTGAAAGTCTCTTCTTCTTTGAAAATCATCTTGTTGATGATATCTTTGCCATTTCAAGGATTGTGTTCTTCCCATTTTTGAGTATATCCTCTTCTTGGAAATTTGCTTTGTTGAAAATAGTTTTTCTTCTTTGATCAAATGAAACGGTCATTTGATGTCTTCTTGGCGGTATAAATTTTCTTCGATCATTATTTCGCCGATTACCTAATAGGACATTATTTTGTGGTACCCTTATGTGTTTGGGTCCTTTGGGATTAGTCTTGAGACTTTTAAGTCTCCAACAATAATTAGAGCTATTTCTAGCTCGACAAGAATTAGCCGTATGACCCTTTTTACCGCAATAAAAACAAGTAATAATTCTAGGAGCATAATGACCAACATGCTTAGAGACTTGATTCTTTTTCATATGATTGACAACATTAAACTTATGATCAAGTTCTAGTTTCGAATTATCACAATAATCAACAATTTCATCGACTCAAGTTGGATTTTGATAAATCCTTTCATGCA
Source organism: Rehmannia glutinosa (assembly GCA_016081115.2). Lineage (NCBI taxonomy): Eukaryota > Viridiplantae > Streptophyta > Magnoliopsida > Lamiales > Orobanchaceae > Rehmannia > Rehmannia glutinosa. Next base: position 35,289,686 of record CM071929.1, on the reverse strand, counting down.
ATTAATATCCTCAACAAGAGTACTATTTTCTTTTTCAAGATTTTTAACCTTGTCAAGTGTGGTGGTGTGAGCACATGATAGTGATTCATATAAGTAAATAAACAATCCTTTTCATTTTTCAAAACATTGAATTCCTTTTTCAAATTTTTGTATTTAACAAGCAAGCTTTGGAATTCATTTTGAAGTTCATCATAATCATTTTGCAAATCACTATAATCATTATCATAGGAAGTAGAGGGTTTAGAACTTACCTCATTTCTTCTTCGATGCCTATGAGGCATTGTTCAACTTCTTCATCATGGGAGGTTGTAGAGAACATCCCATGTTGTTGGATTTGATGTTGTATCCATTTGTGAAGTAGATGCTTTTGAGTTGCTCCTTTCATTTGCATATACTTCATAGATGGCTTCTAATTTTGCCATACTTCATGTGCCGATCGAATACCTACAACATGATCAAATTCCAAAGTGGTAAGTGAACAATGTAAAATATTAAGAGCTTTACCATTTAAGGAGATGATTTTCTTCTCTTCATCATTGAGCTTTTTGAAGCCTTTTGAGGTGTGTGGTGTATCTTTTATCGGAATGGATTCTCCATTAATAACATGTTCCAAATGTCGAACCCGCAACCTTGTAAATAACATTCCATTCTTTCTTTCCAAAATGTAAAATTTTTGGAATCAAACCGAGGTGGCTTGGTGGTGGAGGTGCTTAGGAAAGATGAGCTTCGTTAAGAGTAGCCGATCGTTTTCTCTTCACTCGCGATGTGAAACGAGCTTGCCAAAGAGTTTGGCTTTGATACCACTTGTAAGTCAAGCGGCTACGATAATCTGTAGGGGGTGAATAGATTATCTCCATCTTTTCGATTTCGCCCTCTTTTTATAATCGAATGCTCAAACACAATAATAAAGGTGCGGAATGTAAACAACACACGTCGATTTAAAGAGTTCAACCCACCTAGGGCCTAATCCTCTACCACCCCAAATATCCGAGATGGATTTCAAAAAAAAAAAGATTTTATTAATTTACCACAAATTAATACAACACCAACTTACAACAACACCATGAAGAGCACCACACTCTTCTTCAACACCACCTTTGAGATTACCACAATCTCTTCTTGAAGATTACCACAATCTCCAACGGCACCTTGTGAAGATTACCACAATCTTCAACCTTGAAGAATACCAAATTCTTCAACACCTCAATAAGAAGATTACCACAATCTTCTCACACCTAACACCTAGATCACCCAGTGTGCTCTTACCACAGAACACTCACAAGGATATCTTGTGTTGAATGATAACCCAAAAATTCAAGATTACAACTCGATAATTGATAATACAATAGAGTGCAAGTGTAATCAAGAATATCCTAGACCTCAAGGATGTGAGTGAATAGCTAGGCAAATTACAACAAGAAATAAGACAATTTAGGAACAAGTGTATTCTTGAGTGTATCTTGTTGTGTTGTAGTGTTCTCTCTTATAGTGTTGCTTCAATTCTTCCTCTATTTATAGAAGATGTCTTGTACATGATAGGCTCCTCTTGGAGACATGAATTCTGAAAAATTGCAAGACAATTGAAGAAAAGAGTTGTTAGAAATCAATCCCACAAATTAAGGAAAAGATGTCTCTTTTTCAAATGATTACATTTTTCTTTGTCAAACTCAAGGCGACCGGTCGACGTCTTACCCTCGACCGGTCGACCTATGCCTCAACCGGTCCCCTCATGGGTTTGGAAGAAAGAAAACGTTCGTTTCAATTTTTGCTCCCAGTGCAGGTCCGCCCGGGGTCGATCGGCCGACGGCACCGATTGCCTATGCAACGGCGGTTGCCCCTGACCATTTTCTCGCAAACATGAAGTTTTCTGTTTTCCTCAACTTTCAGGTGCGGGTTGCCTATACGGCGACCGGTTTACCTCAAAACCAAAGTGTTGTCCAATTTTATATCGAAAATAAACTTCAAGAAATACTCCAAAAAGAGTGAAAACATTTTAGACCGATCGGGAGTATTAGAACAACATTTTGAAATATAGTTTCAATGTAAAAACCATGACATAAAATCCTTAAATGTGTTGTCCAATATGGTCGAAAATAAACTTGAGGAAATACTCCTAAAATATTAAAACCATTTTAAATCATTTAGGAGTATTTGGACAACCTTTAAAAACATTGTTTTGATATAAAAACAAAATCATCAAAATCATGATAAAACCATTTATCAAACAATCTCCCCCCACTTTTTGATGATTACAAACCAAAACAATTTTAACGAGGTCGATTTTGAAAACAAAACAATTTTACCTAAGTTAAAGAGAACGTCGTTGTGAGCGACAACATTCCATGCAATAAAAACACAAGGATGGGAGTAGAGATATTCAAACACATATAGCAAATGCTCCCCATCAACATGCACAACAAGAGTTATATAGAAAGAACTTAAACATAAGCTAAAATATTAGCTTTACGATATTGAGCTTAAGTTCCCCCTCACAAAGAGACATCATTAAAACATATATAAGTCCATACTACAACCAATGGACCATGATTCATATATAACCATAATGCACCAAGTGGACTAAATATGATCCGCAACTTATGGCTTTATGAAGCCATAGCTTGTAGCTTCTTTTTGTTAAGCTTATCTTAGCTTCTTTGAGCTAAAGAGCTTATAACCTGTTTCTCCCCTTTGGAATCATCAAAAAGAATGTTAGCACGATAAATACATCATATATTCATATCAAAGTGCGCAACTAAACCGATGTATCGAGCTATTTGAACATTGAAGCTTATAAACCAAATAGGAGGAAAAGTCGAATCATACGACTTGTAGAGGTTTATGAAAACTTATTTGATAAGCAAAACATGATCTCCATAAATATATAAGACTTTTGAAAATGAGAGAATCATGTAGGTGATGAATTTTTCATTGAAACATTTTATCGAACACTTGGCGGACGTCAAAAATTGAAAGAGATATATATAGCACTTGTAAATAAAATCAAGCCAAGTTTTCATCACCAAATGCGATATAACAAATATCATTCATCAACAATCAATAAGCTCATCACAAACATATATGAATCACATCAAGAAAAATACATATAAGCCACAAACTCAAGGGTTCAACCCATTTGAGCTAAAGATAGTGAAATTCTTACCATTCAATCGGTAAAAGACGAGCAATGATGATGATAGTCTACTTATTTGGTTATTAGTTTTATAGTTTGGATTCGATTATTGTTTTGTTTCCATACAACAACATTTTTTGGTTATTAGTTTTATAGTTTTGATTCGGATAAACTTATATCTACTTATTGTGATGGTTTCTTATATTGTTCAATTAGATATTCATTACAAATTATAATTACATTAAATCTTTTGTGTCGTCTTTCATGCAAATTCGGATCAATTTAATGGTCTTACACCATTAAATTATGACATGCATATTGTGAACGGACACACTTGGGCGGTCAAAATGGTCAGCCACATGGCGTGTTCTATTTTACGATGGATAGAGCAAATTCATCCATGATAACGAAACTTGAGATGGTAAAGTGTTGATTTTCTCTTATCGTGTCAACCACGTTTTTGATGTGTCAATATTTTTTTTTAATGACGATTCATGTGAGAGAATCGATATGTACCCGACTATACATGCATTTGATATCGATTCATATTATAGTTTAAATCATATATATGATATTTTTGTTTAATTGTAAATTAATTGATTGATTTAATTAATATGTGTGCAACATGTAGCGATGATTCTGACGATGATGATATTAAGGTGATCGTTGTTGAGAATTCAACTTTTCGATTGATTCTCTCAAAGTCACATAAAGAAACCTCGCTTGGTGAGTATTTACTTATATATATATCTTTGTGTGTGTGTGTGTGTGTGTGTGTGTAAGTTCACGATATTTTATGTTTATTTAGTGGTGATATTTTTTGTTAATTTTTTTATCAACAGTCTATACTTATGAAGTTTTGGAATAATTTTATCAAGGGCACACAAAAGAACAAAATGATGCAATTGTAAGGCATAATGGAAGACAATATTGTATCGGATTAAAGCAAGAGAAATCCGAATTTTCATGCAACGTGGTTGCCAAAATTATAATTGTTGTATATAATTAATAAATTGATGATATTTAATCTTGTAGATACAATAAGTATTTATTAATTTTCTAATCGATCTTATAGATACAACAAACTATTGATTGTAATTTTTAAAACTAAGTCTTGGTAAAAGAATTGGCGGTATCTAATTGTACTTTTATACATAGACAATATCTATTAATATTTTATTAATCGAATTTGACAATACTATGTGAGCGGATAATTGACAAGATGTTTAAGAAAACAATATGAGAAAATCGCACTTTAAGATTAAAGATTTATTAATCTAGAAAATTTATAATGTATTACTTTTTAATAAAAAGACAATAATTGGTCAATGAGGCATGTTTTTCCATTTATAAGGAATATAGTTGTATAATTGGACAACAACGTATTAGCTTAAGAAAAACAATTGATTAAAATATTTATAATATATTTATTGCTCAAAAATATTGTATATATCTCTTTTATATATTGATTGAAATATTTTTTCTCATCTAATTCCATTTATATTTAAATTATTTTTGGATTATGGAATTTTTTATGGATGATTTCAAAAATATTTTATTATTAATAAGATGTTTGATTTTTATATCATGTTTTTTGAAGGAATATTCAATTGTTGTTGCAATATTTATTTATTATATTTGTTTTTGAAATATTGGTATTTTTCGAAGTGTGAACAAATACTAATTAAGTTCACTCTAGAAAAATGAATTATATTCTAATTGGTCCATTGATCAACGTTGGTGTTAAATTTGATGATAATTTTCTTAATTAAGAATAATTAACAACTCTAATTACTATCGAATAAAATTAGTATATATGTATATATATGACATAACCAACGCAACTCAATAAGATAAAAAAGAATAAAAAAATGAAAGATATAAAATAAGATACATTTTTGGACAAATCAATCCAAATATTTTGGGGTTATCCAAAATCGGTGGTGCTTTGATTTGATAAGTCAATGGCAAGAATCTTTAGTAACGTAAATATTTTATTGGCTAATTATTTTTTCGTTTATGATTGTAATATTTTTAGATTTGAAAATTTAAAAATTCTATAATCAATCCTAAAATTGTCCTATACAATCAATAAATTGATTGTAATCATTACTATAGATACAATAATTATTTATTATTGTATTTATTCAATCTATAGATACCATCAACTATTGATTGAAAGAATTTTAAAACTAAGTCTTTAGTAAAACAATTGAGAGTATCTATTTATATTTTCAATCAAATTTGACTATGCTACACACAACGGATAATCAAAGTTTAACAAAAATTAAGAAAATTGTACCTTATGATTAAAAATTTGTCAATTTAGAAAAATATATTAACTTTTTTAAAATAAGTTGGGAGTCTTTTGTTGGAGGAGATGATAAATTTCAAAGAAATCGAAAGATCTTGGGTTCGAACCCTAGAAAAATGTATTAACTTAAAAAGGCAATAATTGTCAATGGGTTTTTTTTTAATTTCAAGTGTGCACAAGTTTATGATTGGACAACAATATATTACCTTAATTAAGAAAAATAACCAGTTAAAATATTTATAAAACTAAAAATGGTAACAAATATTTGATTGTTTGAAAATCGTACATATATCTTTCATATCTTGATATGAGATTAATAAAACTAATAAAATTGACGGTAAATAATTGTCATGATCAATTAATACTACAATTGTCCTATAAAATCAATCATATAATTACTTAATTGGTATATGTAATTAATTAGTATTTATTATTTTTATAGTTTATTAACTACAACTCTAGAAAACAATCACGAATTGCTGGTGTTTTACTTTGGTAAATCAATTAATCAATATTGGAGTTTATATCAATGACATAATAGTTCATTTTAAATTTTATTAACTACCATATTATTTTGAATAATATCTCAATTTATATTTTTGATTAACAATGTGAAGTATTCATTTTTTTCAACAATACAATTACAATATAAAAATACATGTCTCACAAATTATATATAATTGTTCATAGAGAGGTGTGTGAGAAAGAAATATATATATATATAAAACAATAATTTAGAGATATACATAAATTGAGGAATAATTCTTTACAAGTTGAATTAGACATTTAAATTTATAGTTGAAAATATAAAATTGATAGATAAATTTTTGTTTTTAATAACCTATATGAATATTACTATTAAAATAAAGTAATAATAAATATCATTCATGTTGATAGACATTATAAACTAATAATATTAAAATAAAAATATATATGCAACGACCTTGAATTAATCTAGTTTATCTTTTAAATAAAAATGCAAAAATCGGAATTCTAATTTCAGGGCACGCACGCAACTTTCTCTTTCAGTTTCAAGCCCAAAATCAGGATTATACAATAGCACACAAAATCGTGGACAAATTGTCAAAAGATTGATTAAAAAAATGAATGAAAGGATTGATTAATTAAAGCCTAAAATGCTCGCCATCCATATATGATCCATCTTATACCAAAAACTTGATACAAAATATTGGATCGATTGGAATATATTTATTTTCTTTTTGCAACAATATTAATTTTAAAATCATAAGTGTTTCATGGGCCATCTTTTTTTGTTATTTTTGAACAATCTGAAAATTCTAAATGTGATACCATGTGAGCAATTTAAGGAATGGAATCGATATCACGATATACTAAATAAAATAACTTTATGTCTGAGAGGCACAAGGTGAAATAGTTTGACAACACTTTATGATACTTATCAAACAATTGATTTCAGATAAAATGCTCGACCAATTAATCTACAATTAATTTCTATCAAACAATTAAAGACTCCAAATTGTTTATGAGTAAATTTTTATGATAGCAAGGACAAAATAATCATTTCAAGTCATTATAATTTTATAAAAAGTGGTGCAAATAGTTGACCCACTATATGAATGTGAGTGTATTTATCAATCTTAGAGTGTGAATAGCGCCACCCAAAAAATTTATTAATGTGGAGGACGCTTCTCTCTCTAATTCTCTTTTTCTCCACCTTCTCTCTAAAAAAAACCTTAACCCGAAACTCATTTCCCTCCCTTCCCATCTTCGGCTGCTAGCCCCTCCCTCTCCTCCCCTCCCCCTCCTCTCCTCCTCCATGCTTCCTCTTTGGGGCTAAGGATGGTCGGTTCCTTGTGACAACGTGAAGGAGGGGTCGAGCTACATGGAGGTGTATCGGAGCTTCTGGATAGATAATGAGTTGCGGCATTAGATTTGGGTGAGAAAGAGACATTTTTATAGTATTTTTTTCGTTTTTTAGATTGTGTATTGTTGTTTTTTTAGAGTTTTTGTTTTCCGTTTGATTTATGAAACTCGTAGGCCCAGGTTAGTAATGTCTGTCTTGTAGTGCATGATGTAGCTCGTGCCCTGGATTGTTCCAATGTGGGTCTCTCTTGGCTTGAGTATCTAGTCCTCCTTTTTAGGGATGGTTTAGTCTTGATCGGAGTGCTTAGTTTTTTTTTTGTGGTTTTTATTTTGTTTTTCTTCGAGTCGTGTTTTACTCCCCGATTAGTGATTGATTAATTTCATCTCGTGCGGAACTTTCCCCTGATATTGATGTTTGTTCAAGGTGGCCACTTTTGCCAATGATTGTGAGTGTAATTTGATTATGTAATTTGGTTCTCTATTTTTTAAGGGTGTGCGCTATTGGCACCCATTTTTTTGAAAGACATCCACCTTCTAAGACACCATCACCCACTTTTTCAAATATGACACAATTGTCTAATACACCCCCCCATTTTTTAAAATTTTACCCTTGCACTTATTTTCCCTCCCAAATGCACCCAAATGATAAACCCAGGCGTAACGACGGCGACGGAAGAAATTCCACCAATCTTTTTTGTTAGGGAATGAAAAAGATGTAATATCTTTTGATTACACATTTTTAATTTATTTTAATTTTGAATTTAATACTTTACTTTAATTTCACACTTGTAGTTGGATTTGTTTGGGTAATTGTTGAGTATAAGTGTTGGGTAATTGTATTTGTTTGAATTCTAGAGTTACATAATTTTTTTTTCCGGTTTTGTATGAGTTTGGGGAAAGAAGACGATGGATGACACGATGGTATACTCGATCGTGCCATAAGTGCGATCGAAAAGTAACTACAATCGTGCCAAGTGGCACGATCGAAAAATAATTACGATCGTGCCATCGTGCCACTTGCACGCGATGACACGAAAAATTTTAAGCTATGCGATGCGATCGTGCAGTATCGCACTTTTGTTATTCAACAAGAAAATTTTCAAATTTGTAAAAATAGAAAAATAACACAATTTTAAGTTGCAAATTAAGGATATACTTATATTATTCGACAAAATTAATTTTTGTCAAATCATATTTGCAACAATGTGAGTGTATGAAAATCTAGGGCTTACAAACAAAAAATCGCTTTTTACAAAAATGTGGGTGAGTGTGAGGAAGATGAAGTGTATTAGAACTTATTTATTTAAGTAAGGATATCACAATCTTTTAAATTAATGATATTTTTGAAATTATATGACAATTTTGGGAGTGTCGATAAGCGCACCCATCTTTTAATATATAAGCTATCGTTTTGGGGGGAAATATCGCCACCCTATGTATAATTCGTCAGAAATTGCGGACATTGACGCTCACTCCAAATCGCTCTCACCAACTTCATGCCGTCCGCCACCTCTACAGGCGGCCGTCCCCGCCGCCTCCGATAGTCAAAACCCTCTTTCTATATTCTTCCTCTCTTCGAAATCCGAACTCGGAACGTTTTATCTTCACACCACCATCATGCTAGACCCGTAATTATCATCTTCATCTGGTCCACTCCGCACCCATGTATCCAATTTTCAGATTGTACACTATCATAGTCCGAGTTCATGGCTCGAACCGAACTCCTCAACCGCCGGTCTTGCCGTGTTTAACAACTTGCCCAAATTTACCGGTAACACTATCGGGCGTTTATTGAGGAGCTCAAACTGTAATACCGTGAATATTGTTGGGAGTACGGCCAGAGCCCGTCCGTAGAAGCTTAGAAGAATGAAAATATGAATTGGCATTGCTCTGCGGTGATTGCAGAGATTGTTAATAATGGGAATTTGGGTGGTAATGGTGGGAATACTTACAGTAATGTTGCAACACGGGTGCGAGCCAAGGGCATGGCGTTGATGTGATTTTGCCACGTGCATATACTGTCAGACACCAACCAGAAAAGCTCTATTAAGGCTTGCAGTTTCTCCATTAAATGGTTCGTTTGGTTTTCTTCTTTTCAACAGGCTTGATTGTTATTTATGTATGTTAGGATTCTTCGATTATATAATTGCTCTGTATTCAATTTGGTTTTGATACAAATTACCCAACCCAACGAAAACCGGGATTTTTGGATTCTCCCGGTAATCCAAAAACCGAGCCGATAAACTGTATATCCTATAAACCCAGAATAAAAATTCGACCAGGCGTGCACCTCTACCGTGTAGCAATTCATTGGTAATAATGTTGATTGGTCTGAGCTTTGCTCTAAGTTCCTACGTTTTGAGAGTACATGTGTGTTGTAGTGTTAAGATACTGATGCTTGTATTCAGTGATATCTGAATTCAAGACTGTTGTTAAAGGTTCCTTAAAACGTGGTAGGAAGAAGGAAATTGTGGGCTCGCGCCTCGCTTATTAAACTTGTGCATGATTTTGGACTTAAATCTCAGAATGGTGTCGCATGAATTGGTAAAAACTGCATTGTTTTATCTAATAACAGAATTAGAGTTGATGGTTTATGGATTAGCCACAGATCATTTTCATTTGTTATTTATTCTGCTTTTCTCCATTGTAGTCTGTTGGTAATAGGCAGGAGGTGGGATTGCCAAAAATGGAATTTGGAATCTAATGAAAATTGCTTCTTCTCTCAGCTTTTGTCTCTCTATCAAAGATGGAAGATACATAAAACTGATTTTTTTTTTACATCAGAGTAACAGTTAACGAGGTACCCTTGTACTCTCAGTAACGTAAGATGTCTCAAATGTTTCAGATATGCATATGATCATATTGCTAATGTGACAAATGCACCCTAGTAAAGTTGTAAAGAGAGAGAGCTTGAACTAAATATAACCTGTGAAGAGTCAGGGGATGATGCTTTATAAACTTGACAGTATCCTTTTATTCTCTATTCTATATACAAATTTCAATTTTACTTGGGACTTGCACCTACTTTGAGGAGAAAACATCTCATGTACTTAGGGTCTTATGAATGTGTGAGTGTGACCATTTTACCGAATGAGTAGTAATTTAGTTATTCATTGTCACCAGTTCTGGGGACACTGACATGAACCTAAGGAACATGCTTTGACTACCCAATTTACCACCATCCTGCCCCCACAGGTGTTCTTTCCCGGAGAATCACCCTTGTGATGTGGCTTAGTTTGTTAATCTTATTCTTTAGATGTGATACATAACCCCACTACTTGAAAAGTCCACTTCTTGTTTTAATACTCAGTTTTTCAATGTATTGGATGATGCTTGGTGCTACTCCAAATTTATACCCACGAGAAATGATAAAACAAATAAATTTATTCCTACCTCATCAGCTCATTAGAAAAAGCATCATAGCTACTATCAGAGAATGTATATGTCTAAACGGAAGTATGTCGTTTGCTTAAAATGGCATGCTTTTTTTTTTTTTCCATTTGTTATTGTCTGTGCTACTACTGGACCTATCCTTTGTGAGAAACCAAAAGTGAGAACTGACTGTTCTTTCTTATTGTCCTCTCCACCTTCAAAAGACTGAAAAGCATGGCTCATTGGCTTGTGCTCTAAAGAAGGCAGGTCTCAATGTCTCTCCATAAGTAAGCTCGTCCCTAAGTTCCAAGGCATCATCTCCGAGCACATCCCTAAATTCAAATCAATAGAAGAGCTGCACAAAAGAAAATCTGGAAATTGCTACAGTCGGGGAATATCAATTCTTGAAGCTCTTTTATGCAGATATGTACGTTGAAACTTGAATTGAGTGTATGTATCTCTAGAACCAATTGGTGAAGCTGCAACATGGAAATGAAGAAACAAACTTATTGGATACATATGAACTCATGTTACCCGTGCCTTGGAAGATGGAATCTCGTGCGTACTTTGTTAAAAATATATATATATATGTATGTATATATAAGATTTATATATATATATATATATATATATTTGTAGTTTGTAATATAAGTCAAAAAAATCATCAAACAAATTTCCTTGGATTTTGTATCAGGATGATCAAGCACCAACAGATGTGAGGAAAATTTTGATAAGTTGCAATTCTTCATTTCGGTTGCTTAATGATCATTGCTCCGTTAGCGCCTCCTAACCGATTAAATGGAAGATTTCATTTGGAGTTTCAAACCAATCAAAGAGATACAAGTACCTTCTTGAAGGTTGCATTATACGAGCGTCTGTTCGTGCAATTAACCGTGAGGCCTTGTTTTGTATAAATATGTGATAAAGGCCATTTTTAACTAACTTTGGTGCATTCTTTTTTTCTTGTAGAAACAATCCAAAAACTTGCTATTTGGTTGTTTCATTTTGTCTATTGTATCCTAGAAGTAATTTGCCATACTCTCGGTTAGCAAGTAGTGGGGGCAAATAACACTAAGGAAATCATTCCTATCTGTATGTGTGAAAGATGGGAAATCATACAAATCTAGATTCAGTAGAAGCTGACATAGAACAGGCTCCCAAATGATGAGAGCCATGGAGAAAGCACATCATTAGTAAATTTAAGCTATCTACCACTGATCAGTACATGGAACTAAGATATGTGTATGACTCTCTGCATATTCGGTGGGATATTCTTTGAGTTTTAATTGCTTTTGAGGACTGTTAATCGCAAGATATGTGTCGTTATTGGTTGATGTAAAAGAACCCTATTTTCCCTGTCGAAGATATCTAATAAACTTTGTTTTGACAAAATGGGTATGCACCATGCTGATTAGTTACGTTAAATCCAGCTATAGATTTGAAATATGGGTGGTTTGGTAGTTAGGTTATCTTTGGCTCTTCTGACCCGTGAGACTTTTGGTTCATCCGTATATGCACCATCTGGAACACTATGTTAATATTCGTGGTTCAGTGGGTTGGTGTTTCAGTTTGCCTTCAGTTCTCCTTTCTAATGAATTATCAAAACACCATTTGTTTGTTAGTTTGCTTATCTTTTCTGGTTAGCCAAGCTGCCACCTGACAGTGAATGGACTAACTCCTAAACTGTAGCAATACCAAGATGAACTTTGTAAACGTTGGAGATACAGTCATTGTTGTATACTTGTATTATATTATATATTATCTTATTCAATTCTGAAAATATTAGTGATGATTGAAAACTGAGTAGTCATTTTCATTTATTTCTAGCCAGATTGAAATTCTAAGTAGGATCATTATGATGGGAGATTATGCTAGATCCAATTTATAGGTGATTACTAGTATAATATTTATATTCTAGGCTAGCGTTGTATCTAGTTCTTAACTGTATCTTCTCTTTACGAAAGAATGTGGTTCAGGCAGTGATAGAGCTGGATCTTTCGGTAACTTTGTGTCTTCACATGTTCACATATTGATATATGGAGATTTCTCAGTTATCTAGGACTAGGTATCTGGATTTCTAAATGGCTGTTTAAACTTTGTGGTTCGTGGTAGGCTAATTTCGTGTCAAATCGAACAAAAGTCCAGTCCAGCTCTGATTTTGGTTGTCGGTCATTTGTAACCATCAAAGCAAGGAGGCAGTAAATTAGGATTTTCTGCATATGAGAATCCAGAGTTAAATGTACAACTGGTATTTCAGGCAGGCAGTAGTATTGGTCAATCAGAAAATAATTGAAGGAAAGTGCAAAAGAATCTCAAGACAAAACTTGATTGTGTTAAGAAGAGTTCCATTGTCTACCTGTTGGAATTTCTGTTGTTGGAGTCGATATATTTTTAGGTAAAATACAATTCGAATTTGCCTGCCTGTTGAAGTCAATCTTTGATTTATTTACAGGATTTCTGTTCTGTGGGGTCAATTGCCTAAATATGTTATGTGAAACAATTTACAATTATTTGATATATTTGTATACTACCATAATTATTTATTATCCATATGCAGTAATATTGTTGTCCTTCATTTTTTTTGAATATCCTTGTTGTATGGTATTAAAGTTTTGATCTGTTCATCTATGATTATCAATGTTGGTGATCCATCTAAATTGCACTATTTACTTAAATAGGTTTTCCCTTCTTAAGTTAATTCCCACTTAATAAGGATTGCATTCATGCTTTTAGCCGGAATCAATACCACAAGTAGAATTGTGTTTTTTAGTTAATTTATGACTTTTAACGTTCATGGTTTCTTTTGGCCTCAATGGCCCCTGCAGTTTTCATGTACTATGTTTTCATAACACTCGCCGTCCTACCTAGTGTGGCAAAACGTCCCTGTTTCATAACATTCTTGCCTGATCAAGTCATGATAATCTTGAATACTGACAAGAAAACGGCTAATTTCGTTAACGTATAGTACCAAATTTGCCCCTTTTAATTGTTTGATCATATATGTTTGAAGTCTTGCCCTTGCTGCAGATGAAACTGATCGAATAACAAAGTTTTAACGGCTTAAAGTTGTGTTTAGTAGATCCATCATTCTCTGACAGCTCTCTCTGTGTGTTTGTGTGCATTTAGTTGGAGTACTCAATGCTGTCAATGTCGTGAGCTTTGAGCCAAGAGTTTCCCCACACCATCAAGCTGCAGATTAATGCGTACAGTATGGACCTTGAAGGGATGGGGCTCAAGACTTTCAAAGTGCCTTTTCTGTGCAGCTGTATCGGTATGTTTATATCCTCAAAAGTCGTCTAAATAAAACCGGCATGGTCCATTGGTCCTCCACCAGAAGTAGTTTCCCTTTTAATCCTTGCTTCCTTTCCCCCTCCACAAAGTGTAGGAACCTGAGATCAATGGCGTGGCGGGAATAAAATGGGGGGTGGGCGTCTGCTGTAAATGCGGTGTCTGCAAATACAAAATTAAAAGAAAAATCATATAAAAATTAAATATTTTTTAAAATTTACATAGAAATTTTTGTTAAAAGGTGGGGGGGGCATTTTGGATGTGATTGTGGCTTTTTCCTCGAAGAAACAAATTTTGTTGGGGGTTGCATTATGTATATGTTAGGTACTTGCAATTTTCATTTATCAATTGCATGACATGCAATAGTGTGGCAATTATTTAGAACCATAGGATTGTTAAAGAAATGGTTTTTGTTTTCTTTCATTACTTTTATGTTTTTGTGGATGATGATGTTTGGTGGGGATTGTAAGGATGACAATTTTGGCGGGCCACGCCTTGGCCTGCTGTGTTCTGGATCACCCTGCACCGTGATTCAGGGCGGGTATGAAGATTACTTTGCGTAGTTACCCACCCCACTCAACATTATTTTTTTAATATAATTAATTTTTTTACATATATACATCGATAATGATAATATTTATAAATAATATTCATTAACAAAACAAAAAACAAGATCAAAAAACTTATAAATAGACTTATTAATATATACAAGTTTATAATAATTTATTTTTCTTGTTACTTTTTATTTAATTTTTATTTGATTATAGTGTATTGTACATGGACCGATTTGCCCCAAGACTGTGACCTGTGATGGCCGCCCCGCCCCGTGGGATGGATATGTGTCTTCAAATACCCACCCCATTGCCATCCCTAGTGTTTTTTTTTTTTTTTGGGAGTTTGGGGTGGTGGGGGTGTTGAGGGTGCTACAACTTTACCATATGTCAACATTGCTGAAGTGGTTATTAAGCTGGGATTAGGGTAGAATGAAGTGATGGTGGTCCATTGTACCATGGTTCAGAGATCTACCTACCTAAGCATGCAAATGGGGACTACAACCTTTATTTAGGGGATTATAGTATAGTTGAATTTTGTCTCTGCATTATTAGTTACTAATCTTCAATTTTTGATATATCATTTTTTTATAACTCGAACTTTCGCTGCTACGTCATTATCGCCTTGAGAAGCGGCGAGCTTCTTCATCACTTCACCAAGGTAAACCGCGGGATGTCGTGAATTGCGATGTTCTCGTGGTCTCTTGTGAGTAAAGAGAACAAGTATCTTCGATCCCTCAAATCTAATTATAGTTGATCTCCTAATCAAACCCACATGGATGTTATTAAGTATGAGTACTCATTAATCCTTCACCACTTCCGTATATGTCTTTTAAACATTTGATGGATGCATGATTTGAACCTCGACTCCACCCCATAAGAGACATTGAGTCTCATGTGGTGGCAGTTTAACTAATCCACATGGTTAATTTTTTATATATTAATGTACATGCATGTGGAGTTTCTTTAGAGGTCACATCATGTGGATGAAAATTAAATTGAGCACATGAGGGGTAGGTAGAATGGTTCTTTATTATATTGACTTACTTGGAGATGATGATTATGATTATTTAGAAATTGAAATGAGCTACTAATTAGGTCCCCCATTTGAATCTAAGTTGAAAAAGAGATTATATCTCATTGTCTTAAAATGTGGTACCGTCCTTCAAAAAATAAAATAAAATAAAATGTGATAACTTAGGAATTTGATCTCCAACGAATATGTAGAGAAGATCTTGGTTCTAGCTGCTTTGATTCCATAGGAGTTTTGGGAAATAAAATTTACACTCTTGATTATAGTGAAATCATGCTAGTTATAATGTGTATTACGACTATAATTGTCACACGATTAGGTTTCAAGACTCGCCATAAGTTGAGACTTGGTTTTATATAGGGGTGAAAAGCGAATCAATTTACTCAATATTCGATCGAGGTCGATAGTTAAAAGCCCGTTTAAGCTCGGTTAAGTAACGTAACAAACCAAGCTCGAACACATTTTTTTGTTCGACAAAATACAAAGTTCGGCTTAAACTCACTCGATTTGTAAAAAAAAAAAAATATGTGTAAAATTATCAAGCAATTTGAGTTCGATACATGTTCGGATGACTAAAATTAAAATTGTTCAAGCTCGATTCGATTTATAATCGAATCAAACTCAAACTTGTTAAAGATCGATAATGATTCAAACAAACTTGAATAAGATCTTATGTTCGATTCTATTCGACTCATTTATACTCCTAGTTCGGTATTACTTGGAAACTAAATGAAATGGGTGCCCATAATGTGGTGCAAAGTAATTGAAGACACTACAATATGCATGAGATAAATCAAACTAAAAGCGTTAAGGCCCAAGGGTGGTTATACAAATTAAGCCAACTTATAGTACAATAGTTTAATAGGTACGAATTATAGGTCATGATGCGTGGAGGGCGAATTCATTTTTCTATCACTGATTGTGTCTGTGGGCAAATATAGACCACAAAATCCAGTGCAATTATGAATTGATAGGAAAAAGAGGCCACTATAATTTTATTATGATAATAATATGGCTTTAATATGTCTGATATTACTTGAACGTTTCCATGGGCGGCTACTCTTTTTTGTTGGCACTTTGGTTGGCATTTGTAATTCTTATGATTACTGAATAATATAATACTTTAAAGAGAGAATTTGAAATATAAGTCCATAAACAACGGATTTAGATTGTTGTCATTTTAGTATATGACAACGGTGTTGTTTCACCGTTGTGTATTTCTTATTAATTCATTTACAACGAAAATATCTACAATAGTCTTGTATACAACGGGTGAAAGTGAAACACATGTCTATTAAAATAAGGGATAATTACAAAACACCCCTGAGGTTTGGGCTAATTACAAAAAAATCCAGAGTTCTTTGAAAATTAAAAAAAACCTTGAGTTTTGATTAAAGTCTTACATTTTCCCGATGATTTTCAAAATATTTCAAAACCCCTCACATTTACAAAAATATTACAATTACCCCCTTTAAATTTAAGGCAAAATGAAACCTGAAGGGGTTTTGTAATTTTCAAACATCTCTGGGTTTTTGTAAATAACCCAAATCTCAGGGGTGTTTTTGTAATTATCTCTTAAAATAATCGAAACACACTCCACAATGGATTTTTTTCTGTCTGGTTTCCTTTTTTTTCCTGGAATTTTTCTCAAAAAAAATAGGTAACGCAAGAATTTGACATAGAGAATCGAAATTGAAAAATATCAAACACCTGGGTTGAAGTTTAGATGATTACAGACACCTAATTTGAAGGCGTGAATAATAATATCATAATAGCATGCATTAGGATGAAAAGTTGTGGAGAAAAACATATCACTTGGCAAAAGTTGGACAACACAATCTTTCCAACCAACTTGTCTACTATAGTTCTATACTCAACTCTTTTTGAATTTTAGGACCCCTCAACTACTTCATAAATACACCAGAAAATTTGGATAGTTGCATCAAAAATTAAGCCTAAGTAACACAACCCACTTAGCACATACATAAGGGACAAGTTCATAAGTGTACTATAGCCATGTTCTTGGAAACATTTTTGCCCTGAAACTATTATGAGATTAACTAATACACTATTTTGTGTATGCATGCTCGTTTAAGATTGATGGTCTATGCTTTCAAAGCTTATTGCTTAATTGTCGCATTTAAAAGCTTAATTTCTCGCTTAATTTTGAGCCAAAGTTGATAATATGAGATCTCTTGGTTAATGCCACCTGATGAGTCACATGCATAAGATAATGTCATTTTATGTACATTTGGCACTTGTATACTAAAATCAAGTGTTTTAAAAATTGCTTTAGGCGCTAGTCGGGCGGTAGATGGGACCTGCGCCTAGGTGGAGCTGGCTGGACGGGGTTAGACGGGATCTAATGGAAAAATAACGTAGGCGGACAAGGAGGGCCTAGCGCCAGGCGGAGCCTGGACGGGGTTAGACGGGATCTAATTGGAAAAATAACGTGGCGGACAAAGAGGGCCAAGCGCTTGGCGAGGTCTTTTAGAACAGACTAAAACACCATGGGAATAGAAGATCCATATTCTCTTGTTGAACCATAGTATCATGTATAAACATAATAATTAAAGATGAAAGATAATAAATAGGGATAATTACAAAAAACAATTTGAGATTTTGGGTATATATCTACAAAAAAAAAATAGAGATGTTTAATTTACTAAACCCGTTGAGGTTTGATTAAAGTATTACATTTCACTTCATAACATTTCAAATATCCCATTACATTGATAGAATATTACAATTGCCCTCTTACATTTAAGACAAAATCAAATTAACTTCAACGTGGTTTCTATAAACTTCTCTTCTCTGTTTTTTTTTTTTTTTCTGTGAATACCCCGAACATCATTTTTTTGAAATTATCCTAATTATTATTTAATGTTTGCAACTTCTCTTTTATTTTTCCAAGTCTTTTTAGGTCTATCTGTTCTGTTTTGATTTGTGTGAGTGATTATCTTTAACGTCGCACGGTGCATCTAAAAAGTCTCTCTATAAACATGTCCAAACCATCTTAGAGAAACACGATTAAGATGGTTTGGACATGTTTATAGGAGACCTTTAGATGCACCTGCGCGACGTTTAGAAAATGAGAGAATCATGCACTCACACAAATCAAAAGAGCAGAAGAGCCTAAAAGACTTGGAAAAAAGCTATTAAACAAGACATGTTATACCTAAAAATAAATGAAAATATGGCTTATGACCGTAAACGATGGCGCGATATGATCCGTATAGCCGACCGCACGTAGTGGGATTAAGGCTTAGTTTGTTGTTGTTGTTTTTGTTTTGCAACTTCTCTTTTATTATGTGAATTCGCAATATGTAATTAATTAATGAATTGTTTTAGGCATGGTACTACTTGTGTAAAGAACTTTTTTACTCAAAAACATGCATGTGCCATCACATGTTATTCAAACATTTCAAATTTGTAACTTTTTGTCTTTGCCACAACAAGTATAAATACACAAATCCACCAAATGAACAAAAAGAGCAAGTCATCACACACACATACACACACACACTCTCTCTCTCAAGTAACCTAAACTTGAACATGGGAACCCTTTACCAATCACCCCTGAACCTACCATCCAAGACCTTAAGGTGGCAATCCAAGACTCAACCCTAATATACCCCTCCCAATTACAAACTGAAAACAAGTCCATTTTCTTATCAAACATAGACCAAGTGCTCAATTTCCATGTCCAAACAGTCCATTTCTTCCAAGCCAATCCTGATTTTCCACCGGAAATCGCGGTCGCCAGGCTAAAAAATGCACTAGAAAAAGTGATGGCCATGCCGTATGACTTATTGGCCGGAAGGTTGAAACTGAACCACCAGACGGGCGGCTGGAGATCGAATGCAACGCATCTGGGGCGGGTTCGTGGTGGCCACCACCGAGTTTTCTCTAGATGAGATTGGGGATTTGGTTTATCCTAACCCAGGATTCATGCAGCTTATTGTCCAGGGACTGGAGAAGTTTGATGATCAACCACTTTGTGTTTTTCAGGTACATACCAATTTTTTCAATACATTTATAAATTTGCGTTTATATGTATAATATATATGTGAGTATATATATGTTTATGTGATCATTTCCATCTTTTAATTAGCAACTACATATATAATTAAGTTTCATGAACCACTGGGGTTAGCTTCTAGCTAGTGGCCACGAGTATTACTCTTTTGTGAAAAGACCCGGATTTGAGTCTCTCGATAACATGGCGAATTTTTAAATATTAAAAAATATACATAATTAAGTTTTGTGTTAATTTTCATCCGGAAAACATGATCATGTGTATATTTGCATGATACATTTTTTTTTGATATAAAAAGAAGCATGTTTCGAATTATTAATTATGAGATCGAACGCAATAGTCTTAAAAATTGTAACAAGTAATTATACCGAGAAAAATTGCAGACATGTGTTTAATTTTTCGTTATCCCTGCAACATAAAATGCATAATTATTACCATTATAATATGCAATACATGATTTTGATCTGCAAACTTTCATTCATATTTTGTTTATTGTCATATGGATTTAAGACTAGTAATTGACCAAATATTGAGTAGGTGCCACCTACTCAAAAAGTAGCAATTATGAACAAGACCTATAATTAGTTGTGTCCCATGCATGGCCAAACCATTTCTCATATCGCATGCTGCTTTTTTGAAGTTTTGCAGCAAAATCCAATTAGAAAAAACAAATATATAACTTTTTGAAATAAAAAGTATGTTAAATTTGAAAAATAAAAAGAAAGGCATTAGTAGTTAAACGCCTAGTCCTTTTTAATCCAACTGTCTTTCATTTTAAGCTTTAATGATGATTCATCAATAGTTATTATATATTGCCAGTCAATTGACATAGATTGGTGGCCACATTAATTACAATAATAACTCCAACATTTTTGAAATGATCCAAAAGTTTATGCTTAAAATCTATTATTTACTTCTTAATAATGATGTTATTTAATATTTGTGATTAACTGTAGGTTACATCATTTAAGTGTGGTGGTTTTGCACTTGGCATATCCACCAACCATGTTTTATTTGATGGATTGAGCTTTAAGATCTTCTTGGAAAACCTAGCTTCCCAAGCTTTTGATGACAAACCCTTAGCCATCATCCCATGCAACGACCGCCGCCTCCTCGCCGCCAGGTCGCCGCCGCAGGTCACCTTCCCCCACCCCGAGTTGCTAAAGCTGAAGCTTCCGATAGGGGAAGAAGACGCCCCTCCGGTGTTCGATTGCAAACAAGATGATCTAGATTTCAAAATCTTTAGCCTAAACCCCAATGACATTAGTCACTTGAAAGAGAAGGCCAAAATTGGGGAACCAAATCAACCACCAAAATCACCGGCTTCAACGTCGTCACCGCCCACGTCTGGCGGTGCAAGGCCCTATCGTGCGTCGACGAGAATAATCGGGATAGAGAGTCGATGGTTCTTTATGCGGTCGACATCAGGCCGAGGCTGAAACCGCCGTTGCCGGCTTCCTACTGCGGCAACGCGGTGCTGAGCGCGTACGCATCAGCGAAATGTTGGGAGCTGGAGGACGAGCCGTTCTCCAAGGTGGTGGACATGGTGGCGGATGGGGCAGCGAGAATGAGCGACGAATACGCGAGATCGGCCATAGATTGGGGAGAGGTTTACAAAGGGTTTCCCAATGGGGAGTTCTTGATTTCTTCATGGTGGAGATTAGGGTTTGATGAAGTGGTGTATCCATGGGGAAAACCTAGGTATAGTTGCCCTGTGGTGTACCATAGGAAGGATATCATATTGTTGTTCCCTGATATTGGTGGGGCTAGCAGCAATGGGGTGAATGTTTTGGTTGCATTGCCCTCTAAGGAGATGGAGAAATTCCAAACTCTATTTCATAAGTACTTGACATGAGACACTCAGTTATATTGACGGTACCAGTCTCATGTTCCACGTTATTAATCAACTTCATATTTCATTCAATGGATGAATGATACGTGTCGATTATAACATCATCTTGTACACGTTACATGCATCAAATACAATGAAATAAGAAATAGAATAGGATTGTGTACAATTATGGAGCGCATGATGGGATACGAAATTGGTTTGAAGTGAGTCATAATTACGAGTGTGATAGATACATGTATTATATACAATGTTGTGATACCGAGTTACAAGTATATAAATATATTTCTACTTATATGTATGTATGTGCGTATGTTTGTGCATTGTAATAAGGATTAATGAATTTTTGATTTGTAAAAGAATAATTTGTTTGGACGTGTGGCTTCACTTATGGCCCAAAGCGTGTAAAATGAAATTTTTGAATATTGTATATCATTATGACTATTATGTGTAATATTGTTGTCAATAAAACAACAATTTTGAGCTCAACTTTTGTAAAATAAATGTACATTGAAAGAATTATTTTTGAAGCAAATGTTGTATTTCAAATGAAGCAGCTTAAAACTTGTTCTCTCTCTACATGTGTGATAAGAGTGATGTTGGGCTCAATCCATGATTTGGCCCATACTTACAAGCTCAATGAGGCCTGCTATTAATGTGGCCCAGTAGGCTTATATGCCATAATGTTTTCTCCAGGGCTTCAGGTTTTTATGGTAATTAATTAAACATAATTATCATTTCGTGTCAATATATATCAACCAGAAAATTTTGTTACACAACGTAAATTGCAGTCACAATAACTCATATTTGGTTACAAAATGAAAACCTGATTATGAAAAGTATAATGTTTTTTATGAAAAAGTAATTAATTTTGATTACAACTCAAATATCTATCAACAAAAGTAATTGTTTTCAGATTTTCTTTTTCTGGGTGGACTCATTGCTATTGTTAGATAAGCTCTTATTTCTTCAAGTAATACATTATTTTGCTGGTGTCCTATTTCATCTCGATATATACTAATATTATTCTCAATTATATATGAACAAATTTAATAGGTCCTTTAAAGTAGAGAACATAAATATGGAATTCCAACTTAATCAACTTGCGTGTACATGGCAATATTGTATGTCGCAAGGGTAATGTCCTGGGAAGCTTTGTCGATGCTTTAGTCAACAAAGTTAGGAAAATAATTCTAAGTGTTAGGGAATTAAACAGATAAATTGTACTTAATTGATAATGATTAGGGATGAGCGATTTATTCCTGGGATCATGGATCGTGCGGGCCAGTGTAATGAGTTGGGCACGAAAGAACTTAATATAACAAATTGGGTCTAATGAACCTTTTTAATGACTTTGCCCAATAAATGGCCTTCCTTGGATAATAATTAATTAAAATTGAATTAAATAAATAATTAATTATTACGGAGGAAAAATACAATTATACCACTCATCGATATTCTTCTAATCAAATTTACTTAGATTTCATGCTTATAATTTTCAAAAAGAGAATTTAAGGCTTTAATTTCTTGTATTTTCATTTCCCAAATTTTCATCTTTGAGCGAAAAATTTGTGGGATGTTCAATTGTGTGTGAAAAAAATGTATTTTTTTATTTAAAGAAAATCTCATCTCTGTCACACCCACCCCTATTACTACTACTAGAAAATATATAAATAGTACAACTCAACCACAAACTTTATTTGAAACGTGAAATTTTTTTTTGTGTAAATTTAATAACAGACAACAACGAAATAAACTCGTATACTGCACACAAATATTTTATCATTTAAAAGTAAAAGGGGGATCAACCCCGTCCGCAAAAAACACGATGACTACATATACAAGCCCAACACTCAAACCAAAGACATTATTTACATATATTTACAATAAAGTTTCAAAAGTTATAAATAGTACGAGCTCCTACATATAACACAACAAATGAAGCAAAACCAAAATGAACCCACAAACAAGCCCGACAGTGTCGTCATCCATATCCACGATCCTCAAAATCAAGAAGAAGCTTAAGCCGACATAGTAAGGCAAAAGCTCGGACATTCTCATGCTCACCTGCAATACATGAACTATATGAGCTAAAGCCCAGCAAGTAAAAATCATGCATGTCCAAAGAATACCAATGCTTTTCCAACATGTAATGCTAAAAATGTAAATCCATGAATCCAAAATACGTTATTCAAAATCATTTTCTTTCATCTAGGCTCCTGACGCAACTACTATGCACCTGAAAAGAGCTCTGCACACATCAATAATCAAATGGCCAATTAAACCATTATGATATTTTTAGAACGACCGAATTTATATGCCTTAATACGAATTTTATTAATCATGTTATTTGTTTATTTTACAGAATAATAAAGGAGAATTGGAAATTTATTAATGATTTTACTAGATAGTCAATTTATTAAATCACGGATAATAAAAGAGGCTTCTTAATTGGTGTGATTTATTTAATTTGGGTCTTATAATGTATAATTGGACTTTTAATTAGTATGGAGTATTAAATCGGCCTACATTAGTAAGTTAATTATAAGCCATGTACTCTAAACCTAACCCAATTAGAAATAGGTCAAAATACGGATATAAGACACGTAAAACTCACACGAGAATACACATAGAGAAACGACACATAAAAATTGGTATGGCTACTTCCCTACAAATGAGTTTTTGCGGGGAGTGATCCACCACGGGTTCCACGCAGCCGATGATGGTAATTTGGCGAGCACCTCGGTCTCCTCGGATCAAGGCGAACACGGATGGTTCGTTTGATCGGGACACATTGATAGTCAAAAGGGATTGATACGAGATCATTCGGGCGGACTCGTGTTGGTGTATATGTCGCAAGGGTATATGTCACTAAGGGTCCACAATAGTGGGTGTATTTGTTCCAAAATATTTGTGGTTCTATTGTTCCACAAAAGATCAATCAAATATATATATATATATACATATCTCACTCATCACCCCCTTACTTTTCCAAAATCAAGCACTGATCCCCTAACTTTTATATTTTGATTAAATGAAACATGCATAAAAAAAACAGAAGTTCTACATTCTCTTAAACACTAAAAATGATTTTTTTCTAGCTAAATGCTGAGATTCACTTTCTTTTAGTATTTGCAAACACCCCCTCAGTCTCCTAGGCGAATTTTATGAATTGGTGATTTCACATGAATTTCACATTTGTCAAGAAAGTACACTAAAGTAGCAAACCATGTTGCAAATTCACATTCTCGTACGAATAAGTTCCTAGTCCATTGATACATAAACGGCATCGATTGAAAGAGACATGTAGATTCTTTTATAGTCAAAGTCCTATTACTGTACTTGTAACTATGCATGTTTAACTAGTAATTTTTTATTTATTTGAGCATGGGCTACAACCATGTAAGATACTTACGTTCGAATCATGCATGTTAGATATTACAATTTGTATGCTTCTCTTTCTTGCCCTTCATCATTAATGAGTGTTTTTGGCGTGAAATCACCCTTTTTATATTTTTTTATCAATTTATTTTCTAAATAAGTAGTTTATTCACATAGATCTGGTAATTTGATTGTTTTCTTATTTGTAATTTAAATCGTCTTGGTTAGCGTTCGGTTTGTCGCCCGTCTTGGTGCAATGTTTTTCTTGTACGCGATTTATCTGACAAACAAATTTTCAATCCAACATGATAACAAGTCAGATTGTGATCTTGAGTGGAATTATATGTATTTTGGGCATAATAGATTTTTCAAAATTGTAGGCTTTAAGCCAATTTCGTCATTATTAACCTAGATGCTATGAATCTTTTCATAGTTTCATGTTTATGTTTTTAACAGATAAATTTGTTCTGTCTTGTATCGATGTATTACTAGTTTGAATTAATGAAATTTTATTCTTATCAAAAAAAAAAAATACTATTTTTTTATTCTGAATATATTGTGTCTTACAATTTCATATCAGCATATGAAATGTAATAAACATGTATGAATAAAAACCCAAGCAACAAAAATTGGATATGGATTCTTGAGACCCCACATAAGAAAATTCTGGAAATGCAGAATATTCTTGAAAATGTCTTTTAAGACCTCATTAGTCATTACAATTCATCTATAAATAGTTTCCTTGGAGCTTGTGCTCTACATCCAAATTAACTCTATGAAAAAACTATTTTGTTAATGTCTATATATAATGTCAAGGGACAGAAACCCTCTTGTGGTAGGAAGAGTGATAGGGGATGTATTGGATCCCTTCACTAAATCCATAGAGCTTAGAGTGGTTTACAACAACAGAGAAGTCAACAATGGTTGTGATCTTAGGCCTTCTCATGTCATCAACCAACCTAGGGTTGTGATCGGAGGCGACGATCTTCGTACTTTCTACACTCTGGTAATTTCTTTTTTTGAAATCGACCGTTGTCTTTTTTTTGATGCGGTGGTAATATAAACTACGGTTTTCTGTTGAAGTGTAGTCTATGTCCTGATCCCAACCGGGATCGTTTAAGGTTTTTGTAATAGTATTACCTATGTATACACAAACTCCGTCGTCAATTTGTAGGTACTTTACAAACGTCTCTTGTGAGACGGTGTGGGATCGTGAGACCGTGATACATTTAGTGTGAAAAGTGATACTTATCTAAATACACTAATCAATAAGTATCGCTTTTTATACTAAAAATATCACTTTTTCACACAAAAAGTATCTCCATCTCACGATCTCATGGGCTTTCACCATCTCACATAAGCTTTTATGCGTTTTATTAATATTAAATTTATTTTCTAGTCGAACGTCGTTATTCCGTAGCTATTTTTCTACAGAGCGAATCAGTAACTTAATTCGATATGTAGCTATTTCATGATTTTCTTTTAGTATTAAATTGTCTCTGTCTTGAAAATCTTCATCTCTTTTTACACACACATGTGTGTGTATGATGGTTGTATGTGTCTATTTATTTGTCTATATGTCTAAATGATATGTGTGTGTGTATATATATAGTTAGTCTGATTTCTTGTTACATATTTGCAGGTCATGGTAGATCCTGATGCTCCAAGCCCTAGTGACCCTAATCTTAGAGAATATTTACACTGGTGAGATTGTCAAGAAGCTGATTTATGTTCAATCTTTCAAGAAATTCATGTTCTAAGCTTTATACTTAATTTTAATTGTGTATATCATGCAACATTAATGTGCGTGTGTATATATATAATAGGATTAATTGATTATGTATTAGTTATATATATACATACAAAATACGCGGCTACATTATTTTATATGTAAAAATTTTATACATGTGAATTATTCACCTACATAGGATATACAATTTTCCACATACAACATGATACTGTTAAATATAGTTTTAATTATATTGTGTATATGATAGAGTACTTAATATACTGTCTATGTATATGTGTTGTCTTAAACACAAATACACTTATATACACATTTATATATATGCTCATACATATTATATAGTTTTGTGTTTTATTTGTATATTACATAAAATAATAAGGTGCAATATTATATATTACATTGATAGTTGAATTATTTTTAGATCTGAATCATTTTGTATGCAATATATGCATTATATTTTTTGAAAGATGATACAATATTAATTAGATGAGCAAACTCCCATAAAAATTCTTATACCAAAATATATTGGCACTCTTTCAAGATAAAAATAAGTCAAAATGGGAGAGCAGTACTGGAGAGATAACGTTAAAGTTTATAATTAATGATCCATTTCTTGAGAAAATGAGTTTAAAAGGCTTTATTTTGGGATGTTAAAATAGAATAAACATTATTTTAGTTTGAAAAGTGAACATGATTACATTATTGTTATTAAGGAATTCGTCCAATCTAATATCTCTTTATGTAGGCTGGTGACTGATATTCCAGCAACCACTGGAGCAAACTTTGGTTAGTATATATTGCTCTAATTGTTGGTAAATATCTACAATTGTTGGTAAATTTAAAGACTACTTGCAACTTGGCGTTAATTGACCAATATATATACTTTGGGGAAAAATAAAATTTTTGGTTTTATAGGTATTCTCAGAGTGACTGTAAAATTTTATTGACAAAATATTTATGTCGGTAAACTGTAAGTTATTTTTTGTAACGTTTTATGATATTTGTTATAACCATATGATGTATTTAAGGCCAAGAAATTGTTTGCTACGAGAGTCCACGACCGTCGATGGGCATCCACCAATTGATTTTCGTGTTGTTCCGTCGGTTGGGTCGCCAGACGGTGTATGCTCCAGGGTGGCGCCCAGACTTTCAACACTAGGGATTTTGCGAGCTCTACAATCTTGGTTCTCCCGTTCTTTGCGGTGTTTTTCAATTGTCAAAGAGAAAGTGGTACGGGTGGAAGAAGACATTGACCCCAAAATTTGAAAGTATCATTAGTAAAAACAACTTGATTTATGACAAATAATGGTTATTCAAATCTAGTGAAATGATCAAATATCACATAATTAATGTTTGTACTATGCAAACATAGCTATATGTAAGCTTGATAAATAAAACTAGGCGGATTGGCAAGACTGTCTTGCCTTGTAATAATAGTTTGAAATGAAAACTAACTATTTAAAGTAAATGTCGTCTCTTGAATACTACTGGATCTTTGTTGCATAGTATATATGTTAAAGTTCAAGTGATTAAATTTACATAATTAATTTTATGTGCTCCAATTTTTTCCTCCAATTTCTATTTTAAACTTGTGGACACACATCTCTTTATTAAGAGACCTAAACTCTTTCACTTTATCAATGTGGGATAAGCCAAATGTAATTCATATTGCAAGTTACTCCAACAATTCCTTACTTAGCTTGTAATATGACGTTTATTCCATATAATTTTACTATGTCCATGCATAATAGAAAGTATATTTCAAATAAAATTCTTTATGTTAGCAAATAAATCAAAGTTCAATAGAAATTAAAGATGGTCGCAACTTAAAAACAAGGTTTCACGTGTTTCAATCATATATATACACAGAAACATATATATAGTTTTCTTATCAATATATTCACCGAAAGCTTTCACATTTATGGTTTTGCGCTTCATCCTATAGATTACTTATAAAAACAATTCCATACTTTTATTAGAAGAGACGTACACTTGTGTTAACTTAGGTGAAGTTTTTCATATCTACTTTTTTTTTTTTTTTTTTTTGTGATCTAACTAAAATTACACGAATAATGCCTTATGTGATTAATTAGTTCCGTATATACCATATAATAGCATGTCTTAAATCAATATGTATAAACTTTCCGTTGTTTGTTTTACTAAGAGTTCTAAATATCGTTGTCTTCCTATCATAGTGCAAATAAATGGTTACATTGGTACTTTATATCTAATAACAAAATAATCAGTCGTTTAACATCATTGTCGGCAACTACTAATTCAACAAACTGAGTCTGTATAGTAGAATACGATTTTTTTATAAACCCGTAACACTGCTCTGGCATCAAATAAAATCACATTAACGTTTGCAAGGATATTGAAATACATGGAATATGTATTGTTGTAAAATGTAACTTATTTTAATACCTCAATGTATCTAATTACATAATAGATAGGGGTGTGTGTGGGGTGGGTGCGTGTGTGTGTGTGTGAGAGAGAGAGAGAGAGAGAGAGAGAGAGAGAGAGAGAGAGAGAGAGAGAGAGAGAGAGAGAGAGAGAGAGAGAGAGAGAGAGAGAGAGAGAGAGAGAGAGAGAGAGAGAGAGAGAGAGAGAGAGAGAGAGAGAGAGTTTATATTCCATTTGGCCAATTGGCAAAATCTAATCTTGCCAAAGAGGAAAAGAACGAATATTATTCACAACTTTAAATACTTTATTCCAAATGTCCAATTGGCGAAATTTCATCAAGCCAATTGCCACAACTCACGATTCTTTAAAACTTTATTCGAAATATCCAATTGGCAAAATTTGATGAAGCCAATTGCCAAAGAAAAAGTGTTTATATGCTGTCAATGTTGTTACTTTGGAAAACCGGCTCGTTTTTTTCTTTTCTTGTCCATTCACATTAAAGAGGTCCTATTCTCGTGACTCATAAAATAACTGCTTCGTATCACTTTCACTTTTTTTTTATTTCTTTTATTACTTTATTATTATTACAATTTCTAGACCACAACATACGCATCTTCGTATCTTTTGCAATTCTTGTCTTTTGGCTGCAACATCGTATGTAATGTCATACTCAAAAAAAAAAAAAAAAAAATCGCATGTAATGTAAGCATCACTATTTTTTTCAGTCCAACAACGGGTACATCGTTGGGAGTGTTTGCAATTAATTAAAAAAAATTGCTTCCTAGCTTTTGGCTGAAAAAACCTCTATTTAATATTTGCAAGTTTCAACTTCTATTTTAGATCCGCTTCATTTAATTAGAATCTAAACGCAGGGATATGAGTGCAATTGCCTTAAATTTTTTATTGTTCTTCTGCTTCTTCTTTAACTTTTACAAATAAATAAGTATTTTTACAACTTTTTTTCACCAAGATTCATAACTTATGATTCAAGTTTACTTTTAATTCTCTTACAAGACATCACTTCTTCTAAAAACAAACTTTTGCAAACACTCCAATTATTATATTGTCATGTCTTTTAATTATTAATGGAATATATAAAGAAATTATATCACCAAGCAAGAAAAATGGGTTGGTTTGATTTTTATATATTCCCACTTGAATTTGTAATTTCTAGTACTTTAAATTAGTTTTGAGTTTTGAATTAGAGTTATGTGAAAATTAAAATATTTCCTGATGAATAATTTAAGAAAGAAAATATATTCGAAAAATAAAAATATGTTTCATCCGTATTTTTGTCGATTCACGAACAAAAAATATATGTTGGAGTATATATGAGATTGTGTTTAGTTTCATGTTGAAATTATATAATTTTTGAAGATTTTAGATTGTTATATAATTCATGTTAAATTTTTTTAATCTAATTAAAACAAGACATTCATCACAATAAATGCTAACCCCGTAGGTTCACGTAGCGATTGTAACGATCGGCATTTTCGATATCATGCGAGAAAACAAATTTTGATTAAATCGATAAAAGGAAATTACCTCGTAGAGTCTTCTCCTTTTAGCGAAGATTGAGAGGAATCAATTCCGGATATGTGGCAATCACCAAAACTCCAAATGCTCGCCGATAGGAATCGACGCGTCTCCCTCTAATCGAGTCCACCTCTTGATTGTAGACACCGGAATAAATTTTTCGCTAGTAAAATTTATTCCGTTCTTTAAAATGATAATTGAAATAGAACTCTTAATCTCACAATCAACTAGTGATAGGAGATTAATTGTTATAGAAGATAAGTGCCTTGAGAGAAAAAGAAGAAGAAAACAAAATGAACACTTTAAATTTTTTTCTTCCTCAAAAACACACGGCAGGTTCCTTCAAAAAATTTTGTATGTAGTTCAATTAAGAAAAATCCTTAAATATTTTTCTTAATCACCAAGTAGTAACTACCCACTACTTAAAACCACCACACTTAATGCCTTAATTAATGGCATTAAAAGTTTAAAACCTTCCATGTACATTGGCAAAAGAAACTTCCGTGTACATTGTGACAAATAACCAAGTTATTATTATTTTTTTTTTTCTCTTAAGTGCATATATATATCATATATATATATATATCACATATATATATAAACAAATCTTATTTATTTATTTATCTTCAATTATCTAGTGGACTTCTACAATTAAGCCTCTTGGATTATGGTATGGATTTAGACTTTATAGTCCAATTGATTAATTCAAATAATTAATACCCAAAATCCAAATTAATCAATCCAATTGATTAATTAATATATTCTATTATTTTTGTTGGGCCTTCTAATCAAATTAGATTTAATTATATAATCAAATTATTTAATTAAATATTTAATTCAACAATTGAATTAAATTAAAACCCCGAATAATTAATCTATATTAATTACTTGTATTCAACTATTGAATTTATCAATTTTGAAATGTCAACAATCAAAATTATGTGTGACCTTTTAGGTTCACAACTAATACTAGTTGCGAGGCTTACAACTTTTGTAACTTTCAAATAAAATAATTTATTCTACTAATTAATCAAATTAATTAATATACTTGAAATTAACTCTTTAATTTCAAGAACCTACAAATCATGGTAACATCTAGCAAGTAGCATGATTACCTAGTATTAGGTGAAATAGCGAGTAAACCTATTTCAATTGCAATTGTATACATGTACAATCCTTTCGACAACTAATTTCCGATTAAATCTTGGGTATGGATTTATCGAAACCCATTTGATTTAATAATTGTGATTCCATTTCAAGTCTAGTGATTCTTTTATGAATCAAATTCATCGTGTCTTGGCCAAGGTCTTTGAATCACAAACTATGAAAACACAGAAATTCCCTTTATCAAAAGACAAGTGTCGAATTCTATGTTGGCCACGACAAGCCTCCATCCATGTACATCGATGCAATACCCAAAATACCCCTTTGTGATTGTCAAACAATCAAAAGATAAATCAAAGTATTGCAGATAGACACAAGACATCTTTGCCGTGCCTCAAGTACGAGGATTAATTATGTACTATTGCAATATGAAAATTCTTATTCGACAAACAAAGTTTCCATATAAGAATTTCCATTGGGTCATGTTCGAAACTTGTTCGCCAACAAGCACCGATATATATGCATTTTTTAAGCGCTCAACGCTAATGTTAATGGAATATAACATTCTCGTCTCACGAAAGCATGCATCATATACACAAGTCTTACGGGGTTATTCAATGCCCTATCTTGAAAACCCATCGACTTTAACTATTTTAAGATCAAAGCGCTTAGAGGCGTGTTCCATGATCGCCATCAAATGCGCAACCATACCCCATAACTTAAAATGATCTAAGGATTTTTATCTATGAACAATTAAATAATAAATGCAAAACATAAGATAAAGAAAATGCCTTTATATAAATATAATTCCTAATAAAATTGTTTTTACTAGTAGGATAAATCTAATTTAATCGGAGTGCAGAAAGACCCTACTCTAACATTTATTAGTGGTGGTAATATGGTATCGTGTTTAAATATTTTAAATTTAAGAAGATGAAACTTGTAATGATAAAAGTCTCGAATGAGAAGAATTTAAAACAAATTGAAAATAATTTAAACCAAAGTGATCCAAGAACAAGCTCAAATATTTGGAAAATGACTAAATTAGAAAGTTATGTGTGGCGAAATTATATAAATTTGGAAATTGAAAAATTTCGCGTAAATGATTCTTCACGTTGACGTACGTAGATTCATTGATGGTGAAATCGAAAAGAAACCTTAGCCGATCACATAAAAATAGTACCTTTTTTTATTGCCATAACTTTTTCAATAAGAATCAAACATCCCTACATTTTACAAGAGATAAAAAGGAAGTGTACATTGTCCAGTGACTGAAATAAAATATCTACGAGGAATATTAAAACACCTGTACACGTGAATAATATTTCAACTTCATTATAAATCAGTGCGCCTTTATGTAATCTAGAAGAAATTGCTAGAAGCACTAATCACTTATTTCCTTACATTTTCAGTTTTCATTTAGGCAAAACTTGCGTGAGATTCGGTCTCACGGTTTAGATCCGTGAGACGGAGCTTACACAAAATTTTAAAGATTTTTTTTTGATTTTATTTTTCTTAGGGTTTATATTTGTTTTTTAGGGTTTATTTTGTTTCTTGAGTTTATTTTTAATTGATTTGGGTTTTTAGGATTTTTAGTTTTTTTAGGTTTATTTTTTATTTGTTGGGTTTATTTTTGTTTTTCGGGTTTATTCTTCATTATTTTTAGGGTTTATTTTTGTTTCTTCATGGTTCATTATTATTTTTAAATTTATTTTCATGGTTCATGTTCTCAAAACGGAAAGACTTAGGAGGTCCCGTCTCACGGATTTGATCCGTGAGACCGCCTCACAAGAGACTTGCTCTTTCATTTATCTTGAGCTGAGGAATATATATATTTTGTCGATCGATATTAATTGTAAGCTTCTCTCTCTCTCTCTCTCTCTCTCTCTCTCTCTCTCTCTCTCTCTCTCTCTCTCTCTCTCTCTCTCTCTCTCTCTCTTTTTTAAGGAAAATTGAAAGCTTCTCCATCTTTCATACTAGAGGGGAAAAATAGAACAACTCAATTATATGTTATTGTGGGCATATTTATACATTATCGACTCTAAAATAAATGAGGAGACATTTCAATACCAAAATTAAACGAGTAAAATGCACATAATCTAGATTACTATTTCTAATTAATTAGTTGTATTTATGTAGTTTTTAAAAGAGTATCGAGATATAGCTATTGCATATAGAGACAATGCTAAGAAATGGACGATAATAACCACTTTTTCAAGACAATACACATGTTCCTAAAAAAATGTATATATATTATATTGATATATGAAAGTTTATGTTTCAAACGTAACTTTCATGTAAAACTTTGTTGGAATAAAGAGAGTAACGTATATCATATTGATTGTATTATGGAATATCAGAAGAGTGATGTCACATCCTATGCATATGAAGAATCAAATGGACTTTTTCTCTCTTTTGGACTTTATAATTGTTAGGTAAAATTATAATTATATTTCTTTTATATAATTGCGTCATTATTTAATTATTCACCTACAAATATTTATTATTGGATTTGAATCAATTGGCTAAAACTATTATTGAGCGAATGTGAGGCTAGCTCGGTTTGCTCTATCAAGGGGCCATGTGGCCCACTTTATCCTAAGCGCACACGCGCCCATCAACTCCGGTATAAAAAAGTCTATCTGTTTCATTTGTAAGTATTCACAATTCATTACTCTCAATTTGATGTACTTGCTCGGATTTTCTCTCCAACTTGACGACTTAAGCGTCGCAGGGGCCTCCCGGGATACCCCCAAGGTCTCCGTTTAACGCTTGCTTTGAATCTGTCGTGAGAGACAAGTTCTCATCTCAAGAGTTACCATCTTTGGAGAAGAAGTTGGATAATTTATCAAAAACTTTAACTTGGAGTGATCTGCAGATTTTAGCAAATTACGACTCTCTTGTAATTTGATTATAGATTGTATTTCGATAACTTTGCTTTTTTATTTGGAATGGAGAGGTTGTTATTGATATTGTTGTTGTTATCGTTGTCGTCAATATTATTATTTTGACATACTTCTTCCAAATTCATAATGAGAACAAGCACAAGATTAAACGTATATGTAGATATTTAGGCCATAGAAAAGTTTTAGTAGTGCCTAATTTGATACATTAATCTTATTTTAAATTTTTAGACTTTTGAACTGCAAAATCACTTATTAAAATTTTGTGATCAAACAATTTTAATATTTTGTTCTCAATAGATAATATATCTTATCCATTTCATTTATCTTATAATATATTTGATCTGAAATAAACTTATTAGTTTTGATTTTGAAAAACTTCTTTCGTTGAATGATATCTTATAAGCAATACATACAATTAGAAAAGAATCTAATTTTATCATATAGTTTAATATTTTGTATTAAATTTTTTGTTAGAACTCCTTTCAATGCATTCAATTCTGTAAACCAATATTTTCCAATTCATCATTATCCAAAGTTTTAAAAAGTTACGCTTCACATAGAAAGCCGAACATAGTTTTATGTTCTCAAAAATATTCAAGTATTGATCTAGTGTATATATATAATAATCAATGCGAAAAGAATCTTCAAGTGAATTTGTAATCTCTTCATTAACATTTCTACCAAAATGTATTACCCCATGAATCGTACATTTTTATGAAATTGAGGCTCTATATCACTTTTAATAGCCATTTTCTTCTTGGAAATAAGGCATATTAAATGATCTATTGCAACACCATGAGCTAAGAAATTGTGAAGTGGTATTGCTCATTCTTTATAAGAGTGTTGACCAGGGTTTGAACCCTTATCTTTCGCTTTCTTTGGAATGTGTCCACCCCCTCCAACCACTACTCCCAACTTATTTAAAAAAAACAACAACTTGTAGCTCAAGTGGTATTGTTCAACTTTGTAAGGGTGTTAACTGCGATTCAACCATGTATTTTTCAATTTCTTTAAAATTTATCCCCTCCCTCAACCACTACTTCTAGCTTATTAAAAAAATGATTTATTGCAACATTAAAGAAAACTTTATTGATACCGATCAAAAAAAAAAGAAAACTTTATTGATTAATTAATTATATTAAGTTATTAACTAATTTAGAGGCCTTTACTTAATATTGGGCCTTAGGCAACCGCCCAAACGACCTTATAAAGTCTGCGAGTGAATATAGAGGTTCCCGGCCCTGGAATATATTCACAAACGGGCAATGAAAAGGTGAATAATAAAATATGAGTGCTTACTCAAACCTGCCAAGAGATGCCCATATATTTTTCATCTTTTTTTGCTGATGATATTCTTTTTATTTGGTTAAGTTTCTAAAACCAAAAAGATTGTGAAGTTATAAAGATACCATTAATAAGTTTTGTGTTATTCCTTTCTCTCTCGGATGCGATTTTCTATTCCATAATAGTGTTTAATATTTTCATTCATATTCCATGAATGGATGATTGTCACGTGTATATAAGTTACCATATTAAAAAGCACAATTTAGGCTTGATTTTTGCTTCAAAATTAATATGGTATCTTATATACTGCCAATCATTCATGATAGAGAGACGAAATATCATCTCCAAATTTTGTGTTATTTCTAGTTAACAGATAAAATCTTCTATCCTAAAATAGTATTTCATCTCTTATTGTCACGTATTATTATTGCCAAATGTTTATTTACAGATTATCACTTATCTTATAAAAACTCAAAAACTCATTATGATTGAAAATTAATAATAATGTAATTTTTATACACGTGACAATTATCCGCATCAGTAAACAGAGACAACACCATTAATCTAGAATAGAAGATCTAACCCGTGAATAACATGCAAAAAGGTTAATTTGTTGGTAGAAGATTGAGCCAAATATTTAACGTGGGAAAGTCAAGTGTCCTCTTTGCCATGAAAAAATAGATCCCACCATATTTTTCTGATATCCAATTGGGTGAAAGAATATGGTTGATGGTTCTGCTCTTACTGGAATTTGAGAATTTTCTCGTTTCCCCATCTTACCAAGGACCAATAGTTTCTATTCACTCTCTTTCAAAAAAAAAGAAATAATAAGTTTCTATTCATTCCAGATAACAGAAATTCATTTTTTTATTTTATTTTTTTACCAACACCTTAGAGTTTATCAATTTGTTATTCATAACATTTAGAAAGTTGGAAATGAAGTGGCATATAGTGGGCCAGTGGTACTGCATGTAAGATCGGATGGAATCTTTTGTTTTAAAAGGATGTTTATCTTTTATTCCATTACACTATAATTATCATGTTTATAAAATTTCAGAAATTTTTGTAATTTTCAAAAACTCCTGATTTTTTTTGTTAATTAGCCCGAACCTCAAGGGATGATTGAAATTATACCTAAAATAACCTCAAGGGATGATTGAAATTATACCTAAAATTTATGATGGAAAAGCAGAGTAAATTACAATTTCAAAAAATATGTTGGTTATTTTAAAAAGCCATAATTACAGAATAATCCCTGAGATTTAAGATAGTTACCAAAAAGAAAAACGAGGTAATGTTATTGAAGTTTGATTATATATTGCATTTTCACCAGAATTGTTAGTTAAACTGACGGAATTTATTAATGGCATCAAATATTTTTCCCATTTTCTTTTAATATTACAAATAATTCAGACTTTACGGGTTTTATGCTTGGGTTACATGAAATTTTCTTGAAGGTGAGGTTCAAATACATGTTGTCATCTTCGGAAGAGTTGCAGGGCTTTGTATTTGAACAGGGCTTTTATGGCGGAATAAGAGTGAATTTTCTGAGTTCTCACCTCTATTTATTATTGGACTAGTGATATAAAGGGTTTAAGGCTGAAATTCAAGAAAATTAGGCCCAAACAAAGTTTCTTGTTGGGCTTTTAAGCCCAACATCGTTCACATATTGGGCTTTTAACTATCACAAAGCTACGATTGATATAAAAATTCTGGAAAGCTGTTCGTTATTTGTTGTTTTATGGGTCAATAGCGCTACTCATGAGATCTATTAATATGCTATGATATATTACTAGAATTACACCCGTGCTGCTATGCATGGAGAAAAATACTTGGCATTCAAATTGGTAGAATCTATTCCCTCAAAAAAAAAAAAAAAAAATGGTAGAATCTATATAAATAATAAAATATAAAATAATAAGAATTAAATATTCGAATAATAAGTCATAAGACCAAGAGAACAAAATATTATAATATCAATACAAATTTGTTTTTGGAAAGCAATATCAATACGATTATGTCGTTCAATATGACATATAATTTAAATCTCCATTTTGTATTTTTAAAAAAAAAAAGCATAAGTACGTGAGAACGAACGTGAAATTAAGCAGAGAGAGAGAGGAAATTGGAGATCAACACATAAATAAAAATTAGTATATATATAGAATTTCATATGGAAATGAAGTAATTGACAATTTTGTTGGGTCATTGTTCACTTCTTTATAGGGTGGAATGAAATATATTTTGTGAAGTTTATTTACTAAGCAAAATTAAATAAATAAATAAATTGAAGACATATGAGTTTCAAAATTTAACATATCTTTTTAATTTACATTGAGTTACATGTGGTTCTCTATCAACTATCTTTTCATGTTTTAAATGACACTAATGG
This sequence comes from Rehmannia glutinosa, assembly GCA_016081115.2. NCBI lineage: Eukaryota > Viridiplantae > Streptophyta > Magnoliopsida > Lamiales > Orobanchaceae > Rehmannia > Rehmannia glutinosa. The sequence goes on along the minus strand of CM071929.1, from coordinate 35,251,512 downwards.
AAGTATTAGGACAATCTTCATCATATGAAAGATAAATAATTGTGAAGAAATTCATGGATATAAATAACATCAGTAATGATTGATTACCTAAAAAAGCATTACAAAAATTAACATGACATATCATTATAAATACATATATATATGTGAAAAATAATATTAATTTAAAAGATAAAAATGTCATACTATTTGCAATATCAGACAAAGGAGAAATTTATTTTGTTTTATGCAAATTAATTTATACAAAATGTGTGAGTCAAAAAAACACAGATAAAAAAAAATTTATTGGCCAAATTGAGTTCAATGAATTATACTATTTCAAAAATTAAAAAAAAAATGAACTATGGACTTGCCCAAGTAATTTTTGTATGGGAAATTCCAGGAAATACTCTCCTTTTGAAAAAATCTCATTATTTACACTCATATCACTTTTATACTATTTTTTGACTTTTTATGCTCCTACATATTTTTTCGACGTGATAATCATGGATCGATAGTTTTGATAGTTTTTCTAAGAATAGGGCTTCTTTCATCCACCTCTACATTTATGCTATTTTTCTTACGTGTTCAACTCGGATCTGTGGAAAGAAATGGTTTTTTTTAATATTCACATTCGATCTTAAAATCAGTTCGGTTTTCTCACATTTTTATTTTTTTATGTTTAAACATATATTTCTCTGTCGATTTAAAAAAACTTATAAATTGTTTATTTTCTATTATCACGATGGAATATTGATTTTAGTCGTTTTTACTATTCGTTTTTTGGATTTAGGAAAATGATTTTCGTTTTTGTTCATCGTTTTTTCATTTGTGAAAACAACGTTTGGGATAATGTTTTTAAAATAATGTCATTTTTTCGATTTGTTTATTTTTGTTTACATACTTATGTTTCCGATTGATTTCATAAGAATTTTTTTATTTTAAATTTATTTTCATGTCTCGGAACTGAAATAAAAAGTAACAATGGAATTGGATCTATAATTTGTCAATACGATCTAGATTATTTCTATAATTTTTCCATAATTATCTCATAGAAGTGTAGCGCATCTGTAATTTTTTTATTCAAAACATAACTATACGTTTTGAATGTGTGAAAGAAACAAATAACTTCTAGATCAATGATATAATCTTTAACATATCAATTATTTACACACCAAATGAGTAAAATGACATCTCCTGGGTGCTGATTTAGTCTATTCTTCCTATTTTTATGACATACTTGCTTTGGATATATAGGAATAATACTAAAAGAACCCAAAACTTGTATAAAAACAGAAAAAAATATTCATTATAGGAACTAATTTTGAGGACCAAATATTTACATGTTAAGGGAATTAAAACTTGCAATATTTTGAGTAGATTATTTTTGGGTTACTTTTATTTAAATGCCCTGTATATTATGTTAGTATTACAAAAAAAAAAGGTATAATGTGCTTAGATTAAATATCTGGATAACAACGTTAAATTACATAATTTAGTGCACAATCAAATATACATGAGTTTCTCAAAAAAAAAAAATTTACATGAGTTTTTGTACGATTCCATTACACGTTAGATTTTTGGTATTTTTTAATTTGTATAAATATGTGCAAAACGGCCATTTGATGTGGTTGATAAGAATAATATTTTTATGTTTTCAATTATGTATCTATTTAATATGTTTTTTAATTCTGTATTAGTTGTAATTAGTTTTTTTCAATTTGCAGCATAGTATAATTGAATTTTAAAAATATGGATGGGAAAGAAAAATAATCTTGCAAACAAAATATTTGCAAAAATAACTTTTATTTTTTTTTTTTTGTTTGTGCCACTATAAAGTTTAAATGCTCACAATTTTTTTTTGTCCGCGTTAGAAAAATTTACTGACATACAAATGATTTTCATATATAGTTGGTATTTATCGATTTATTCACACGCTAGATTGTTAAATGGACTATTGGTCCCTAATTTATAATAAGAAAAAAGGGATTAAGGAAATGAAATAGAAATTCATTAAGTACTCAGAAGGGAAAAAAGAAATTAAGTTCATACCATACCATTTTTGTTGGATTGATATGAGGGACCATTTTGTAGCAATCTCTTGTTTATTTAGATTTGATTTTGCAGCTCTCTTGATTTTATTCTATTGCTAACAATGGGTGGGTTTTGAAAAAGGGATTGAACCTATTTGTATTTGCTTATAAACGCCAAATTTCGAGAACCACTTCTCTCTACTATTTCTTTCCTTCCACTCTCTAAAAACCCAAACCCTAAAACTTTAAACCCCCCCCCCCCCTCCCCATCCCCAATGTCGCCCCCTTCCCCTCCCCTCCCCTCCCTTCTCATCCTCCTCCTCCTTATCCCCTCCCTCCCCAACCATGTTTCACATGGAGGCCATGAAGGCATATCTTTTGTGTTATCCGGAGGTGATCGGATTCTCCGATCGAGAGTGGAGGCAAGTTGGAGGTCGAGCTACAAAGAGGAGAGTTGGAGCCGGTAGGTGATGGGTTGTGGTTGAAGATCGGGTGAGGGAGAGGCATTTTTCATTTCTTTTTTCGATTTTTCTATTTTTTTTTTTGAGTCTTTATTTTTACCGGTTGATTTACGAAACTCGTAGGCGGTCGATTATTTCTGTCTTGCGGTGCGTGGAGTAGCTCGTGCCCTGATTTGTTCGAGTTGGGTAGTCTCCTTGAGGAGTGTCTTAGTCCTCCTTCGGAGGTGGTTTAGTTTTCTTTTTGTTTTGTGTTTTTTTAGTTGTTTCTTGTTTTGCTCCCTCGATTTACAGGTGGTTTTACCTCTCGTGCGGAGTTCTCCCTTTGACATGTATCAATGTATGTATGTTCAAGGTGGCCATTTTGCCGTTAGCGTTGTAAGTTTTGTTTTGTTAATGTATAAAATTTCTATCGTTTGAAAAAAAAACATCAAATTTCAAAGCCAATTTTTAGTTGTTCAATGCAACTTCAATTTAATTAGAGCAACTATCGATTGCAACTGTACACATTCCATCGCATTTTACGAATAAATAAGATTTTTAAAAACATGAATAAATAAGATAAAATCTGAAAAGTTGATAATAAGTTTACAACTTCCCAATGCATCAACATTTAGTTGGAAACAATTTATAGGCAACAAATATTTGAATTTGGTTGAATTATTCTCGACCCAAGATATACGAAAAGTCCATTCGAAATATAAAATAAAATAAATGGAAATAAAAATTAATATATTGTATGTTTCTAAGCGGAGGTTGGAATAGAAGATGAAACACGATTTTGGAATAGAAAATCCCATCCGATTTCAAGGCAGAGCATGTTTTGTAACTAATAATTATTACTTTCTATTTTCGGAACTTATTTTTGGAATTTACCTAAAATAACACTATTCTTTTTTATATATTATATAGATATAGATGTGTATGTATGAGATGTAATAATGTAAAGTTGCTAAAAACTATTCGAATCAACGAATGAAACATTTATTTAATTTAGCTTTGGCATTTTTATATATTCATCATGTATGTATGATATGTAAGAATGTAAAACAAGATTTTGAGTAAACGAACAATTTAAGAATAAATTGAGTTGGGTCGAAGGTATTATGTATTTGTGTATTGTTCAAGTTTGATTTGAATTTATTAATGAAGATTTTCTATTTCAACTTAAATAATTTGGTTATTAATAATATGAAACATTTTATTATTTTTCAAAATAATAAAGTCAAGTTCAAGTTAAATTTTAAAATTTGTCAGTTAAAAAATGTGTTCAAATTTATATGTTATGTTTAAAAAACCAAGCTCAAGTGACTTTTAAGAATTAATATAGAGTAGCGAATATATATATATATATATATATAAAATATTTCAATACCGTTGATATGGAATATAAAATGAAATATAAAATTAAAATAGAACATCGAGAAAAACCAATTCAAACACCTACAATTTTTTACTTAAATATGCTTTAGATAGACTTGTAATCTATTACCAACTGTTTGAAAAATACACATCTAACATTTTCCTTCCAATTAACGTTGAGTTGGTAATAGGAAAAAGTTGCTCATCGATCAGTTCGGTTTATATGTGCCACTTTTGTATTATATATGAGCTTTATCCTAATTTTGTTGAATTTGGTATTATAAGTGGTACTGTTCTAAAAATCCTCATCTAATCCTAATTAGTTTCCGTTTTTAGGCGTTAGCCTTTATTTGTCCATCTACGTTTATTTTCCAATTAAATCCGATCTAACCATGCTCATGTCTCACCTAACCCCGCCCTTTAGGTAGGTCTTTGGGTTTTAGTCATTACATGCTTACCACCTATCGTTTTTAAATCACTGATTAGTGATCATCTTTATTAGTGTTAATAGCTATGAAAGTTTGGCAGATGGTGTTCTCTGATGGTATGTTTCAAGTGGATAATATGTTTTAAATTGAGTCGAATATGGTTTTATTTAGGCATAACTTGTCCCATTTAAAAATTCTATTTGAATTGGTTTGGGGTATTAGATGAGCCACACTCTACAAATGAGTTTGAATAGTTTAATATTTTTATACTAGAATAATATCCGTGTGTTACACAGATTTGTCCAAAAATAAAGTTTTAGTGTCACAAATTTAAAATATAATATATTTAAAAGATAATGTAGATAGAATCACTTGATTTTGGATTATTTGTTATCTCTTAAATTTATTATATTTTAAATTCAAAAATATATATTCGAACTCATAGAATATTTGTAAAAAAAAGTATATTGGGATAAATATGATCAGCACCGACTTTTCCAAACTAATTGTGAGAAAAACCTTTAATTTGGGATTATATTTTATCTTTTATATTCTTAATTAAATTTGTTATATTTTAAATTTTTATATTTTAATTTTGTACATAGGATTGACATATAGATAAATGTGAATACACCATGTGGAATTGGGAGGATGAGAAGTTGACAAATATCCAAAATTAATGAGGTGATAACATATATCGCCAACTTTATTTTTCTTTTAGCATATAAGGGTGGATATGGTTTAGTGTTTTATGGTCAATTACTCATTTCTCTTTGTTAAAACTTTTAAATATCAAAAAATAAAAGAACTTCCTATTTACCAAATTATTCTTTATTAATAAATTTTTAGATGGAAATAATGACTTTAGTCAAAAAAGTACTAGTTGATTTTATAATTTGTCTTTGACCTAATAGTACGTGTACTTTGAATTTCAAAGTTCCTCAACTTTTTTCCTATTATTTTTAATTTTCTCTAGCTGATTTATTTTTTGGGCCCTCTTTTTTTGACCGTCACTTTTTTATCCTAAGTAGTTCAATTTTGACAGTCAAATACTTTTTGAAAATATATTTTTAGTTAAGTATTTTGAAACTTTCAGCAAGAAAAGAGATATATACTCCTAACCCAACATCGCATCAACAAATTAATTTCTCCAATCTTTTTAAAATAACTCAAAAAATCACAATGGTTTTTATATGAGGTTGGAATTTCATATATATCATTCATAAATAATTAGGGATATCAATTTGTGTTGAGCTAGGTTCATAGATCAGAATATGTCAATCCAAAACCCGACCTATTTAATTAATCGTGTTAGAATGTTGAACCCGATCCTTTTTTTTTTTTTTCACGGACAACCCGGACCCAACCTATGTAACTCGCTTAATAAAATTATTTTTATATACAATAAATAATTTCAACTGAACAAACTTAAGAAATTTAAAATAAATCACTACGGCATATTATTCAATCAATAAAAAATAATGCAATCACGACATACAAAAAGATGTAATATAATTACATAAATAACATAACATACTAATCGTATTTTGAGGACAACATATAAAAAGACATCCAAAATAATAACAACATACAAAATTAATTAGGTTTTAGTATTTAAGTTATAGGTAGATGTCTTGTTTTTTTTTGTTTTTCTTACAATTAATTATTTGTTTAGTTCTTTTTCAATTCATAAATGGGTTATACGGGTTAAATGTGTTAAGCGAGTTGACCAGGACCCGTCTGTTTAATTGACGGGTTATTCGGGTTCGATTCAATTTCGACCGGACCTAGAAGCATAAACCTATACTCATTAATTTCATGTTAGGTTCCTATTGGTTTTGCGTGTTGGGTCCTAATTGACACCTTATAAATAATAATGTGATAAATCTTTCAAATTTCCTATTTTAATAAAATTATACAATATTAGTTGTCAAAAATATATATACTATAGTTAAACCTCTATAAATTAATAACCTTGGGACTCGCGAGTATTTATTAATTTAGCGAGATATTAAATTAGAGAATTATTAATTTTGCTTGTTGTTTTCAAGTCGGGACCCACCAAAAGTATTATTAAACGAGGTTATTAATTAATCGAGTATTAAATTGTCGAGGTTATCTTGTATATCAAATTAACATATATATATATATATATATATATATATATATATAGGATATGATCAAATGAGACCAGGGCCTTTAGGTAAGAACATGAGACCACATCTAGACCATTTGATTTAATATTCAATGGTCCAGTTTTACCCATCTATTTTAGTCATAGTGGTGGCAAGCAAGGGTAGGAAAGTAATTTGTCTTTTTATTCAAAGGATATAATTGTAAATCCTTAATTTTTGAATTTGGCAAATCAATCATATTATCAATATCCTGCGATTTTCTCTCACTCTTTTCCGGATACACGTTCTTTCCGGATACACGTTCTTTTTCTTTCATGTCTACATGCCCCGTCGTTCGTCTTCAAAATCTCGAAACCGATGTACCGATTCTTATTCATCTCTTCACCACGGTCGGGCTTCATCTCGCAATCGATACGAATCTTCTTCCTATATTCATCACTACGGTCTCGCACAAAATATTGTAAGTTTTCTGTGATTTTTATCTTCTTTTTAATTTTGGTGTTTGTTGATGTTAGGGTTCCAATTTGAGTTTTTATTATCGATTTCTATTGTTCTTATTTGTTTAATTTTAGGAATAAACTTTTAGGTATAAGAGATTTGCAAAATTTTGAAGCTTGATAATGCGATGTATATATATATTTTGTGGGTTTTAATTTTGGGGATTTGTTGATAATGCGATGTATATATATACGATAACGTCGGGTTCTTATTTTTTTGCAAACCTCGGAGATCAAATCATTTGTTCTATCCGCACTAATACTTAATAGTATGATAATCTTCTTTGAAAGAGAAAGTATGAAAGAAAATAATAGGAATAATTTAATTAAAGAGAGAAATTCCATCTTGATTTTCATCTCATTTGAAGATTTCTTCCTCTTTTTGAAGTGTATTTTGTCTCGTCCACAATGTGTTCTTTCAGTATCTATAAGGTGCAAAGTGGCAAATAGTTATTATGAATTTGTAACAAAATCTTCAACATACTTTGTACAATTATTTCATTGGAGAAAATAGGATTATTCAAACCTCTTTTTAGTCTTTATTATTCCTTCCCAAAATAAGAACTTTGTGTAATTTAATTTACATAAGAATCCTAATTTTCCATCTGTTCATATATACGATTCAATGCAAGGTGATTAATATGATTAATGCATAATGAAAGTCAAGGATGAGTCATAAATAAATGAAAATTTACTTTTACCTATATACAACCCTTATGAAAAATATGTTAATTCATTTACAACCATGGAAATATGTGCGTTTAGGCATATAATGTGGGGACATGCTTGCCCTCAAAATTTCCAAACACCATTGCATGGCAAGAAATCTCCTTAATTATGCATCCATCTATGGAAAAGAAAAACACTGAAACTTAAGCTATTGGAAGATAATTTTTTAGTGCGGAATGGGTGTGTTTAAATAAATATGTAATTGTGTGTAATTAAGTATGAAATTATGTGTAGTTAGTTAGTATGATATGGTTAATTGTAATATATAGTCTCACGAAGTTTGAAGTTGTTTTCCATGGTATATTGGCGGAGTTCGGATGTTTTCAAACTACTTGGAGACTAAAGGCCGCGCCCGCAAAATGGCTAGTGTTGTACGGAAATTCACCCCGTCTAGACTATGCATGCATGCCTTGGAGAGATACCACAAACAAAATTGATTGTGGTATATATGCCATGAGGCATATGGAGAGCTACATAGTGGTGGCACCAAGGGATGGGATTGTGGTTTGGAGAAGAATAATGCGTCTCAACCGTCTAACTTACGCACGAAGTACTCAATCGCAATAATCCTCCACCATAGCAATGAGCTAAAGGATAGATGTTTGGAAGAAGCCGAGAAAGTTTTGGACGGGGAAGATAGTATTGTACTTTTGTTTTAAATAGACAACGTAGTATGCATTTGTGCTCATCTTTTTGTATAGTTAGTTTACTATCGTTGGTGTTTTTTGTCTTTGGGAGCCATTTGTATATGACTTAGATGGTTTCTTTAATTGTGGATATGAATGCTTGGACATGGGGTGTTTTCTTTTTAATCAATATAAATTTGCATTTTCACGTACATATATGTTCGGAATGTTGTTATACAACGTTAATATTGTATTCGTAGTTACTACATTGTGTGTACTTACGTACAAAATTATGTACGCTAATCCATTAACCCAAAACTATATACACATTATTATATAACTAAACACACATTATTCTATAGCTAAATACACATGATTCCAAAACAAATATACATGCTCATGAGAAAATAACAAAAAACAGTGAGCTATTACTAAACAAACATTATTACATAACTAAAAACACATAATTCTACATCTAAAAACACATAATTCTCGCAACCAAATATACATACTGCATAAAATAACAAAAAAATTGTCTTATTACTAAACAAACATTATTACATAACTAAAAACACATAATTCTACATCTAAAAACACATAATTCCAAAACATACGTTTATTGATCCCGATGTTGTCATTGAAGGATTATGTATGGGTAATACAGATAATGTGTAAATAGGTTGCGGACATGGGGTGTTTTCTTTTTAATCAATATACATTTGCATTTTCCCGTACATATGGTCGGAATGTTGTTATACAAAATTAATATTGTATTCGTAGTTACTACATTGTGTGTACTTACGCACAAAATTATGTACGATTAATTGTCCATTAACCCAGAACTATATACACATTATTATATAACTAAACACATATTATTCTATAGTGAAATACACATGATTCCAAAACAAATATACATGCTCGCACAAAAATAACAAAAAATAGTGTGCTATTACTAAACAAACATTATTACATAACTAAAAACACATAATTCTACATCTAAAAACACGTAATTCCAAACCAAATATACATGCTCGCACAAAATAACAAAAAAACAATTAATGTGCTATTACTAAACAAACATTATTACATAACTAAAAACACATAATTCTACATCTAAAAACACGTAATTCCAAACCAAATATACATGCTCGCACAAAATAACAAAAAACGATTGTGCTATTACTAAACAAACATTATTACATAACTAAAAACACATGATTCTTCATCTAAAACACATAATTCCAAAGCATACGTTTATTGATCCTGATGTTTGTCATTGAAGGACGATGTGTGGGCAATACACATATAATGTGTAAATAGGTTGCAGATAATGTGTAATACAAAAGAGTCGCGTTAGTTGTTCATCTTGATCAACATCGTAATCGAATACCATTCCCGGATTTGCCTCCTCCTTACGCCTTTAGGAATTTGTCTATCACCAATTGTGCATCTGCACCGCATATGTATGCTTTGGTCTCGTTTGAAATTTTAAAATCGATTTTGAGTGCCCCAACCCGTGAATAACCGCCGACCATTTCTCTATCTGACTCGTGTTGTTTTGCACTCCCAATGTTTCCCTTTGTGCAATTTATGATAAATTCTTTGGTGCCCCAAGTTTAGGTTCCTATTCACCTTCAAGAATTGCTTGTGTTTATCTATTGTCATCGGATGAGTGTGTCTTTCCTCAAAGTTTTACCTTATATGAACCGCGCTAATGTATTCAAAAATACGGCGTGCGTTGCACCCAACTCGGTTCGAGGCTCTCTTCCGTGCCCCCTGTTTTGGGACGTTGCCGTCATGCTCAGATGCCTCACCAGGTATGGGTTTTTTAGAGTTCTTGTAGCCCTCTCTATTGCAAACCACGTATTGCACGCGAATATCCTCGTTCTTGAATTTCTTCGTAGTGCTTCTTCTAACGTCGAAGCCACTATACAAACCATAATCCTTATAAAATTGTATTCCTGCCTCCAATGTACGGAAATGCATGTTGGCACGAGGAATTTTCTCTTGTTCAACCTCTGGGATCCAATATTTAGTTGATCCAGGTGAGATTTCGAGCCTCTCACCAACGTGAACGTCGTAACTGTGTAACTGGATCTTGATCTGCAAAAACAAAATATTTAGATATTAAAACAACAAATTTTGAATACTATTTACACAGATTTTAAATGTATCGTGTAAATCCATAATTACAGAACATGAACGTATGGTGCAAAATCGAACTCACTAATATTTGTTGTATAAGTACACATATTTAATGCCCTTTGTATTCATAATTAATACTCTAAACATATATTAGATGCATTGTAATTAGGCAAAAACGTATTTAGGGAATACATTATATGTGAGACACTATACACACATATCATTAATACTAACTAAACGCACATAAGTATAGAAGATATATGTGCTACATATATTTCATACTAAATACACAAATTCGAGACACTATGCGCACATTTCATTAATACTAACTAAACACACACATGTACAGAAGCTATTTTTTGATATATTGTAGGTGATACACATTTTCATAATAAATACACAGTTCGAGACACTATATACACATTTCATTAATACTAACTAAACACACATATGTACGGAAGCTATATGTGATACATTATATGTGATACATATTTTTCATAATAAATACACAAATTAGAGACACTATACACGCATATCATTAATACGAACTAAACACACATACTCTAAACATATAATATACACATAAGTTCTGACAAAAAGCTATATGCAATTACAAAGCTATATGCACAGAATTACAAAGCTATATGTATGAAATTAATTCACGAATTTTTGATTGTTCAACATTACATGCATTCGAACCACACATTTTTGCTGATGAATTGGTGTGAAATTTTACCTTGTTGCGACTGGTTTGTGGAGGGGGTATCCTGTGTTTGTGACATTGCAATATCGATCCCGTTGATGTGTGCTGCGAATTTTTGGTGTTTTTGATCACGAGAATATTTATGGGTTCGATTTCTGCGTGGGATTTCTCTGTGTTTTTTACGTTGCTTTGATCGTGGGAGAAGGCGATGATGAAGGCCGTATATTTGATATTTGGGCCGGTTTCGGACTTTCCGGACGGGGGTTTTTTTTTACGGTTTTTGACGCTGCGTTCACGTTGGGAGAAGAAGATGGTGATTATGGTAAGATTTTATTCCTTGATTTTAGGAAACAGTTATTTGGCTGATTTTAACATTCCAATTGTACCCCTATTTGGTCCCCACTATTTTTTAATTACTATAAAATGCCATTAAATCCTAGCCTTTTATTTTATTTGGTTGGAGGGTGTGGATTGAGTCTCATGTTCCTACCTATAGCTATGGTCTCATAGGATCTCATCCATATATATATATATATATATATATATATATATAGGATTTGGATCGGTGAGTCCAGATAGGTTATGTGAGTACGTGAGACCAAATGCGAGCGTTGAGTTATTTCTTTAACGGTCTAGATTAATCGATTTTTTTTTTTTAATGGTTAATTTATTGTAGAAAATGACTTTTTGGTAAATCTAACTTTATATCGATTATTAGGGGGAGTTATTTTTGGTGGTGGCTTTTCAAATTGCTAGAATCAAGGGATCGGTTTTATTATGATATCACACTACTTCCATATCTTCTCTTTTGAGTATTGTAAAACTTAAACATATCTAACTATTCTTCTTCATCATCCGAATTCTCTCTCTAAGTCCAAGAACTCTCCATCTCCCGCAAAAGAATCCTATAATCATCTTCCCGACAACTTTCTTCGAGGCGGCACCAACTCGATGACAATTATTCGAGGTGGCACAACATATTCAAGTCGATCAGTTCGTCTTCTTAACTAACAGTCGGTCGGCCAAATCGTCTCGGAACAAGGTTTTTTCCTCTTTATTTTCTGAATTTTTTTGAGAATTTTTGGGTTAAGTCCTTTGCACAAGTATATGATCATGTATAATATTTCGATTTTATAATAAATTTTTCTTGTTATGTTCTTGATTTAGGTTGGGGTTTGGGTAAATTGTTTTCGATGTAACAGGGTTAAATTATGTTATTGTTATGTTTTCTTTAAGTTTGGGAGTTTGCTTACTTGATGTTTTCCAACGCTTATTGTTGTTGTTAATTATGCTTACGTATAGTTTATTTTCTACTTATACATTCATTATATCATGATTATGCTTGGTTGGGTTTATGGCTTTTTTTTTTTATTTTTGCGATTTTTGTGCTCGTTTTTTGGAAGGTTTTTTTTTTTTACCTGGGAGAAAAATCTGCTAGTTGTTTAAAAACAATTATGGGGAAAAAATCCCTTGAATTCTTGTAGAGATATTTTGCTTATTTTTTTTTTTGTGCTAGATTTTTTTTGTTTAATCGTTGTTGCTCTGTAGAAGGTTGAGTTTTTTTCATTGCTATTTAATAGTTGTTCTTCTTGAATAAGATGGATTTTTTTCTTAGTGCTGTGTTTGGGTGTTTATGAGAAGAATAGTTTTTGAGATATGTATACTTTTTTAATGTTAAATGTTGCTTATTAAGGATATATGCCTTTGTTATCATAGACAGAAAATATTGCTTGTGCGTTGCAAAAATTCGTTTGTTTTTTTTCATTAAATGTTTGCTTATTAAGCGAGAAAGATCTTGCTTACGTAGACAAAAAATATTGGTTATATTGGTTATAAGCTGTGATTTTTGTTAGATGGTCGTATGGGTAGATGCATATGAGTTGCTTATGTTGCTAGCACAACTTGCTTATGTGTGTAGTAAATATTGCTTATAATGACAAAAAAATATTTGGTACAAATATATTGCTTACTAAGACAAAATATTGATGATATGCGGAAATATACCGTTGCGATTTGTTTGGATGATATGAATGAGCGGAGAAATTGAATCTAGGAGAGACAAATAAGTTTCTTTGGAACAATGTGGGATTATAGAAAAACGATGTTGATGTTTTTTATTTTGACCAAATGGTTGAACATTATATATTGTTTTGGATTTTTAAATTTGTGGTTTGGTTTGGTTTAATTTTTAGAGTAGTTAAGCGGGATGTAAATGTTATATAAGCAATATTATAGTATAACATATGCAATGTTATTTATACAAGCGATAAATTTTTGATTGCGAAATGTTTGCTTTGACATAGTTTATGATGAATTTTTGGTGTCCAAATTTAAATTCTTGTTGGGCCTCGAAAATTGTTTGTACACTTCGTCCGTTGCTCGGCATATCATTAATCCTCCCTTTCCAATATATTATTACTAGAATATATTAGGGTATATTTTAAACATCTATTGTGTAGTCAAACATGGAACATAGAGTCAATAAATAAGCAACATTGTTCATGTTCATAAGCAACTTTATAAAAACAGGTTAAGCAACACTTTATATATAACTAAGCAAATGATTGGTCTTAAAAATGGGAGGATCGCCAATATTAATTGCAAGTTTGACTCAAAAGAAAGAGAGAATTTGAGAGATACGGTTTCAAACATATCCAAAAAAGCAACATATTTGTCTTCAATAAGCAACATATTTGTCTTTAATAAGCAATATATTTCTCACATCGAATAAGGTCGGAGACACGGTTTCAAACAAATCCCAAAAATCCGAAATGTGGGCACTACTAAAAATAACTCCCCTTTTTGATATGGAAACAAAATTTCCTACTTATCCTTAACAACAATTAATTAAATATAAACTAAAATAAAAATCAATTAATATTCAATAGAAAAATATGTAGATAGTTAGCAAATTATTTCTTCGTAACGCTAAGAGACACCATTTGACATTTTGTCGTGCATATGCAATATATACTCAATGGACAAGCAATATGATTTATGTAAGCAATTTTTTTGTTTTGTGTTCATAAAAGGACGCTTTTTCTTTCAAAGAGACAATTTCTTGTAAGAACACAAATTAGAAGCAATAAATAAGCAACATTGTTCATGTTTATAAGCACATTTATTATAACAATTAAGCGGCAATTTATATACCCTTAAGCAAATGGACGATTTATCCCGAGGTAGCGGCGATTTTTTTTTTTTCCAGTTTTAATTGAACGATTACGAGGTAGCGGACATCTTGGTGAAGAAGAAGACTTTAATTGAGGCAATTTATTCGTGATTTTGATTTTGTTTTGGATGGTAAGATATATTGTGGGTAACTCGCTCCTATTTTCATGGGATTTGATTGTTTGCTTGAGACTAATATACCCCTATATCTATTTAATTAGGCTTTTTATATATTTTATGCATCTTTAATATTAGCCATTGAAATTTGTTGATCTATGGTTCAAATTTGGTCCTACATACTTACATAAGGCATGGATCTCATATAACTCTCCCATATATATGTATATATATTTTGTTTGTAACTCCCATACCTAAATGTAATATCTAATAATTGATCACGCGGATCGATTGTGCTTTCCTGTTGGCTAAATAATAAATACCCAACCTATAAATGCGTTTGGTTGGGCTATAGGAATGAGCTTGATTAAATCCCATTTCCTTTTCCCACCCTATCAAGACTACTTTATTCATAAGTTTAAGTTGTTTGGTTACGTTTTGGGGTGAAGTGATATCCACCCATAAAAGTTTTATTTTGTTTGGTTTAGCCCATTTCAATATTATTAATCGATTCTTTTACCTTTTTGTCCTCAACAATTTAACAATAAACCGATTTTACCCACACTCAAATAAAAGATGGATCTGTCGCATTATTATGCTTCCACCCACTCAAACTATCATGAGAACACAATGTACGAAATACAAAATGCCCAGACATATCACATATTGATTCGAAGTCTATGCTACTCTCTCCAACTTATCATTTGATAACTGAAGTCTCATATTGACAAATCAAATGAATTTAGTAAAGGCGACGAGTATGATATCAACATTGCTATTGATGAACATCAAGAGAGCATTTATCCTCTATCTCTATTCATTCAACTCCCCATAGGATTTTTTACATCACACTTTCTAAAATGTTTTGGATCTATGTACTAGCCCAAAAATATCTAATAAACAAATCAACATGTGCTCCTTTTGCAATTGTTTTTATTTAATTATAACAAGTACATTTTCTTTCATATGAGCAATGCTAGCCATATCCAACAATATCTTGTTTAAAAGCATGAAAAGTAATCCATCTATTCACATATCCAACAATATTCACTTTGGAAGCTACATTACATACTAACAACAATATAACAAATTTTTCCCTTAAGACAAAAAACATCCAACCTTTCAATCAATTTCTCGGTTGCAAACGTTTCACCGCCTTCTATATCACCTTGAGCACAAGATTATACGATGCAATATTAGGCAAGATCCCATAATCATCCATTTTCACCACAAGATCAAGCAATTCCCAACAGACGCGCCCAATCATCAAATAATCATCAAATTAGCACGCAAAAATAATGATTATAAAGATTCACATCAGGTTTATTCAGACTTCCAATTCACATCCGGAGACCTAACCCAAAACTCACATATTTATTGCTTATATCTTCCCAACGCTACGACGTCATCCAATCCGCGAACCGATTCATCAAACTTTGTGCATCGAGTGATTGAGAGAGAAACTACATTAAGCGCGGCTGTGTGTGCTTGAGAAACCCTAAGCTACGAAAATAAGCGCCGCATCACGGAGAAGAGGCGGATGCGGGGCTCCGATTTTCATTATACCTCGGGTTGCGGAGGCGGGTTCGATGAAATCGGCGGCGGCGCGTGAGACTCCTCCAAAGACCGCCTCTTGGTGGAGGTGCACGAATGTGGAGATGAATTTATCGGATATACTTGTATTTATTTACGAAAAATCATTAATAATAAAGAACACCGAGTTACAATAACTACACTATAAAAAGCAAACAAATTCGAAGGCTAAAGACGGAAGACACGAAGATGGGTTATGAATCTAACCTTTCGTGACTGATTGAACCGAACATCGGCGAGAATCGGCGTCGCTGAGGTTTCACCTCCGCCAATAGGCGAGTGCAAAGCGTGGGAGAGAAGAAGGAAAAAAAAATGATGTCTTGGTGGGTCAAAGTGGATATGATCTATCTTACTTAAATGAGGGCATTGATGTAATTGCACAAACAATTGGATAGAGCTTGAAATCGTATCCCACCATGGAGGTGGTATAGGCTATAACGAATTTAAGTGATAAAACATCGGGCCTTGCTCATTTCATGGGCTTTTTCTTTCCCAACCAAACAACTTAATGTGGTGGATTTACTATAAAATGGCTTGATGTCAAGTACATCATATAATCGATAATCAAACTGTTGGAAAAAGCTGCAGGTGAATATCAAAATGGCTACAAATTTTGAGCAAAGTAACGGTGTGTAAAATCGGGATGTCGAGACAAGAGTTAGACTATTTTTCTTTAAGACGAGATTGTCCCGCTCACGGTGCTTCCAGAATCGACAATCATCTCCCAAGATACAAGATGCAAAATTGAATTCGGGAGGGTCATATAGAATTTGGATGTCTTTTTCGGGAAGGCACCCCCTGCGAAGGTTCACAACTTTTTATCATGTATCTCTCGCCACTGGACAATTGTGATTTTAGTCAAGGCTCTTCATAGCTCATCTAAAGAGCCCCATGCGGCGTGTGTGGGCTCGGATGGTCCGAGATGCGGCTTGAGCTAGCTCAAAGCTAGTCAAAACTCACATGGTCCACTATGGTTCACCATAAGGAGCTTCACATGATTACTCATTTCTATTGGTGAAATTCTATATATGGTAGCTAAACTTACTCATTGCTTCTAATGTGGGATGTGACTCTTCGCATTCCACTCTTTCACGATTCCATATAAAATGCATTTAAGTGACTTACTTTATGCATTAATTTCTCATTCTCTCGAAATTAGTTTTGAGAAATCCAAAATATTAAACTTATACGCATTCGGTGTACATTAATTTATCTCATTTATTTCATATACATCTCAAATAAATAAACCCACTTAAATTGGTGGATCAAAACCTAATTGTCATGAACCCATCGTCGAACACAAACTCACCGGCACATATTGTTAACTAGGGGTGGAAATAGGCTTAGGCCGCTAGGCTTTGCGTCGGAAGGTCGGGAGCTTTTTTATGTGTATTCGGCCTAAACTTTGACATGTTATACATAGTAGGCTTTTTTCCAAACAAACCTGGCCTATTTAATAAATAGGCCTAGCCTCGAGCCTATTAAAAGCTCATTAAAGGCATACAAACCATATATATTTTATTTTAATATTTATTTTATCGATTACAATAATTAAATAATTATATAAAATTAGTAATATTAATAAAATATATAATATATATTCTGGCCTATTTAATAAAGAGAAAAGGACATAAATGTGTTCGCCTTATATTTAGCTTCACCGCAAGTGTACGGTGTAGTTTATAGAATAGGGTAAGCAAGGTCGTATCCACAGAGACTAATAAATTTATGTGCTAAGTATTGAACTAAGATAGTCTTATTTTTATTTAGAAGATCGAAATTTGATAATTGTAGTAGAAGTAAAGACAAGATTAACCACAAAAACACAAGATACTAAGAATAATGGAATTATCAAGGGAATGAAATGGATTCTCGGGTTATGGTTTCAATTAATATTTCTCTTATTGTCCGATTTAATCAAAGTCAAAGTTATTATCAATATACATATAAGGCACGATCACAACGGTATTTTATCCTCCCTCTTGAGATGTATATAAAGTGTAGATTGAAATATCTATCTAGCATCTCTACTCAACATAAGATACACAACTCCCAAATGCACAAAAGATCAAATATCCTCACAAATATTCACAAACCTCTCGATTATGTAAATATTCATGTCATGTACTCGAGGGTCTAATATTGAAACTCATCTCTCGAATTATGAATCAATATATCAAACAAGTTAAATCATTGGCCAAATGATAAAACAAGAATAAGAACAAAGTACTCAAATAGGCTTCAAGACAATAACTTCAACTAAGATTAAAACATTCAACAAGAGTTCAATTAATCTACTTCCAAAACCCGAAATCACAAGAAGTTTAGCTACTAATTACAAATAAACAACTCATGTAGACAAATTGTTCATATTCATGACAAGCTAAAATGAAAGATTAAAGCACAAAGAATGAGAAAACTTAGGGAAATGGATAATCTCTCGATTAATCTTCAATCCTCAAGCTCCGATTTGACCCGATTCTTCCTTGGTTCTTCCTTGATGAAGTTGATGTATTTCTTGTGTTCTTGGGTGTATTCCCGGCCTTTCCTCCATACCCTAGATCAAGCCTCCCATGTATGTATTTATAGCACCTCAAAAGTCCAAGAAAAAGGTGGAGAAACATTACTATTTCCGCCTTGAGCTGGGCTGCCCAGCAATTTCCCATAAGTGATCCGCCCGGCGCTGTGCACGGGGCGTTGAGCTAATAGCGCCCACCTGAAGAAATCAATAGCATTGCTTGTTTATGTGAGCCGCAGCTGCAGCCCGTCCGAGTTTTTCACCCACCAAATGTTGGAATTTGCTTTTGAGCCCTTCATCAAAGTTGTAGCTCTATCTCTTAGCTTTCCATAGCCACTTGAATCATATCAATGTCAATTTTGTAGAGAGAGTTATGGCCAAAATACGAAACACTACCAAGTAATGGAAATTTCGGACGCGTTTGAACGTTTCTTCAAATCAATCTCGTTGTTTGCTCGTTTGTACTTCTTTTGATAGATGATTCATTAATATGACTATAAAATCAATATAATTGGCTCTCAACATGGCTTGACTACTCAAATGACTCAAAATATTCAAAAACAACACAAAACTCATGTCTAGGAAGCCCAAATCAATGGTATAAAACCAAGTGAACAAAATGCCCGATTTTGGATGCCCAATACCAGACAATGTCCACCCCGGCCCGCCTGTTTCACAAATATACTCGATTTGGCCCAATTGTTCACGAAATACCCACTCAAACAAATTACGGACAAATGTACCGATCTTCATCATCTTCGGTGAATTGCAACATTTCCCCTCCAAAATCACGGTGCTGATCACAGCAAGATCTCTGATCAAAAATACGATCCTCTCATCCCAAATATTAACCAAAACAGACGGAACGCAAAGATACGAGGAAAACAAATCGAGCAGAAAAACTGGACTGTTCGAGATCACAATTCAAGCTCAATATCAAGAGGAAGAAGAAGAACAAAACAGTAACAAAACGCGATCTGTTTATATTCTTCTGATAATACCTTGTTTAGATATATTTCATGATTTTGCAGATTGAAATTTAGGATTCAATGTGTATTGACTGAGATTGATATTGAATTGAACCAGTAATTTTGCATACAAATCCAAAAACATGGAAGTTGTGAGATTCAAAATGCTTATTTTGTTCGAATTATGATCCAAAATTCTACAAAAATTGCTTCTCGTGATTATCTACGAATAAAACGTGTCAATCTGGAAAACACTGAATGTAGTATATTACGTGGTTGTTTCACATATATTTCTTTCATGTTTCACATATGTTTCTTTCATGTTTCACATATGTTTCTTTTATGTTTCACAATTGTTTCGTTCGCCTAATACAACACATTGCTTCTTGACGTACATAAACATTGTTTCATTCATGTTTCATTTATGTTTCTTTTATGTTTCACTTAGCCAACTATTCATTGAAATCCACAGTTGAATGGAGCAAATCCCAGCTGTAGTATACCACAATGGACAATGGGAGAAAACGGAGAGTATAGGAACTTTGAGATAACAGTAATACTCATTCCAATGGACAGCACATTCAACACACTAAGGGGAATCTTAGAAAAACAAATTCAATTCAGAAAATTTGAGCTTACTTGTCCATCATCGGCTACGAGAAATGGACACGACTACACCGTCAGGACCAAAAATACTTTGTATTGACTTCCAACATCGCAGAATTATTGAATGCATCAATCAGAAGGGAAAGACTTACTAGTAACAACTTTGCTAGAGTACGTGAGATCTTTAGTTCAAGATTAGACATGCGACATCGAAATGAAGCAAAGATCAACATTTACAAGGATGACAAAAAAAAAAAAAAGTCAAGAGTATATGGGGAAAAACTACACTATATTTCTCTAAATTTAAAAACAATTTACTACAAACTTTTATCACATGATCCCTGTTTCACAATTGTTTCTTACATGTTTCATTTATGTTTCTTACATGTTTCAACCGATTACACCATCATTAAGACTTACATAACAACAATTATCTAAAACATTAGGAAGTGGAGGTAGAATCTCAATGTCGTTGTCATCGTCATCACCATTTTGCGCTTCAACTTAACATGATTGTGAAGCGGATGATGAGCCTTGCTTGTTCATTCTGTGCTCGAACGCTTCCACGTCCATAGCCTTCCCAACAATAAAGTGCTTGGCATAACAAGCAACAAAAAATTCTCACATTCACTACAAAAAAAAAAAAAATATACACAATCGGATAGATAACACAACAAATCAAAAACAATAAAAAAAAAAAAATGGAAAATACATAAATTAGAACAAAAGAAACATAAAAAAACAACTTTGAAACAACATCGAAACAAACGAAAAACTTCAAACCACAAAATAATAAAAGAACACGTAAAAATCATGCATCAACAACACAAAATCAACAAATCATTCAAATTTGCATTCAACACACACACACAAAAAAAAAAAAACCAGGAGTCCAAATTGTCAAGGAAATTTTCGTCCTCACTTGAATCCTAAAAGCCAAGAAAACTAGTCTCAAATCTCAATTATTCAATTTTCTGTTTCCCCATTATTTCCTCCTCGATTTCAATTAGGTTAGGGTTTTCAAATTCATTGAATCAAAAACTCATCGATGTCATATGCAGCAAAGATGATCGTTACGGGAGCTCCAACGGCGAGATGTTTGAGATGGAGGAGCGATTGTCGTCGAATCGCAGAGTATTAAGCACATGATCGGGGCGACTACGCCGACACCATTATCCCGGTACACAACGTCACGTCGAAGATCCTGGCGAAGGTTCTCGAATTGCGCAAGCGACGTGGAAGTTGTAGTGGGGACGATTTGAAAGCGTTTGATGCGAGTTCCGGCATTTAAGTTCACAAACATGTTATTAAACACAAATTCTCGGTGGAGAATGAGGTGATGAAACGGAAGAAGGGTAAAAAACTGAATAGAAACGTAAAGTGGGCGGGTATATTTGGGAACAAAATGAAATGGTCGGGTAGATTTGGAATAGGGTGGTATTTTTGTCTTTTTTTGAAAAATGAGGGTATTTTGTGGTATTTCCTCTTAATAAATAAGCTTAGGCAGTCGGGACCCAAAGTAGGCCAAGGCGTAGCCTCTGTCGGGTAGCTTGACTTATTTCCACCCCTACATATTGTTAACCATACTTTGAACCAGTGACGGATCTATGTATCCTAACATGGGGGCGTGCCCCATAATTTTTTGATTATTATTATTTACTATTATTTTCTTTAATTTACAAATAATAAATTTTATCCCATTAATTGTTTTTGGTGAAGTTTATAATTGTATGTATTTTCTTGACAACTTATAATTCTATGTATTGAAAATTATATAAGTAACTTTTGAGACTTAAGATAAATTATAAAAATACTCAATTCGCTTTCAAAATTAAAAATTCCCATTCATATTTATTTCTATTTTACACATTTCAAACATTTGTTATATAAATGCAAATCTCTTTGATTTGGGATGTTTTGTAACTTTAAATGATATTTTTAATTTAAAACATAATTGAGTTTCTTTCAACGAGATTAAATTTTATCGGTATTTTTTTTTGTAATTATCCCTTGTATTTATATTGTGCCCCCATTGTAAAATATTTACGAATCCGTCCCTGCTTTGAACAAAATTATAGAATATAATTAGTAGTAGAGCAACAAAATCGAACTCTAATTGAAGACCGAGATGCCATTATGGACTTTTTTATATCCGCAAATAAACAATAATATGAGTCACATATTGCTATAGCCTATATAAGTGGATTACGTTTATTTATATGCTACGTAATTGAGTTGGTATGTAAGTCCTATTTCGATTGAATCACAAACATGTCTTTTTCGTTGGTGTTTAGATTTATTAATTCAGTTACAGGTCAAAATTATTTTGTATATTCTTCGTATGAATATCCTTAATATTAAAAACAAAATTAAAGCATGCTGCTTCTTTAATTGAGATGATAGTTTTATAAAAATATTATTTTAAAAATAAAGTCTTTTTTAGAGGTAATCTTATTTTTATTAAAACTTTTACATACATTTTTCTTTAAATTTCTCTGACTTTGAGTAAAGATTTTCTTTTTTAGTACATATCCTGAGAGGGTAGGAATGATGAGAATCGAACCCAAAATTCTGGTATATAGTTGAGAGTCTTAACCACTCAACACTATATGATTCTCACAAGTGAAGTTTACCAAAAGAAAAAGAAGGCTTAATACAAAATTTGTCGAAGAGGTGATATTTTAGGAATTTTCTTTTTCACTTTGCAAAATAAGACTTTAATTTAAAAGATCTGGCATATTAAGGACTAAAACCATTGGAAATTTAAAATTTAGTCAAAATTTGATGACGTGGCGCCACGTCAACCCTATGATTGTGTATTATTAATTTTTTAGTTGAATTAGTGGTGTGGGTGCCAATTGCACATATGGCGCTTATATGCAAAATGCGTCTTGTCAACACCCACATCACTAATTCTGCAGAAAAAAATCCTCAACTAGGGGTGATGATGTGGCGGCTACGTAATCAAATCTCGACCAATTTCCAAATTTACGAGGAATTTTGTCCTTAAGTGCCAAATTGTTTAAATTAAAGTCTTGTTTTGCAAAGTGAAAAAACATAAAAAGTCATAAACGAGACCAATTTTGCAATGGGGCCGCTTATTTGCACCCCATTTTCTTATAAATATACCCTCTCTATTTTTACAAAATTATAATAACTTAAATGACTATTATGCCGTTACTATAAAAAAAAATTCTAAATACACCCCATCTTTTTTTTTCCCATAAATTTTTTATTCTTCCCTAGGGCTCAAGAGATAATTTTCTATCTTTTCGCTATCGTGCTATTTCAATTGTAGCATTAAGTGCGAAAATATGTCATTTTTGATAGATTGAAGATTTTATATGTTAGGTTCAAAATGGTATTACAAATTTTGAGTTTTTGTTTCAAGTTCGTGCATTTATTCGCCATGTTCGAATAGACACAATGGACATTTTTACAAAAAATGGTGGCACAATCATGCCACCATTTTTTTAAAATGTGGCACAATCGTCCTTTTTTTTTTCAAAATCGTGCCACCCACTTTTTTTTGAGTGTGGCACAATCGTGCCTTATTTTAAAGTGTGGCACGACCATGGCCGTGCCATGTATTAAAAGAGACATGATCATGCCACCCATTAAAAGAGGTATGATCGTGCCATTTTTTTCTAGAAAAATTACCCATCATATCTAATCGAATATGGTGAAAAAAATGCACGAACTTGAAATAAAAACCCAAAATTTGTAATATCATTTCGAACCCAATCTATAAAACTTTCAATTTATCAAAACATGACACATTTTCGCTCTTAATGCTTATAATTAAAATACACGATATCGAAAAATGGGGTATTGTAAAAATAGGGAGGATGTATATTTAATTATTTATAAGAAATGGGGTGCAAAATTGCAAATAGCGGCCCCCTTTTGCAATTAAACCCCCTCCTCCCCTCCCAAAAAAAAAAAAAACTCTAGGTTAGAAAAGTACAACACGCACACTCACACTTGGCGCATCAGGGAAAGATCCAAATTAGCAAGAAACATAGGAACCATCGCCCTCCAGAAAAGGTCAGTGGCAACCAAAAACCTTTTTAACCAGCAAAACCATTGGCATTTATTGAATACCCAAACGTTTTCCCCTTATATATTTCCTTTTCTCGCCCTATTTTAGTCCGTCTCCATCTCCGCTTCCTTCACTTTGAATAACATTCCTCAATTGAAGCAAGAAAAGCTTGAAAATCTGAAAGTCGAAGCTTTTTGTTAGTGTTTTTATATTATCGAGAGGAAAATGGCACTTAAATTTAGCGTTACTCCGCACAAGATGCCTTCTTTTCCTGGTTATCAGCTCAGATCTCACAGGGTTTCAATGGCTTCAACTCTTCATTCTCCCTCGATGTAAGCTTTCCTTATTTTTGTGCGATTTCTTTTTTTTTTTTTTGATTTCGCTTTTTTTTTTTTGGTGGTGCATGATTAAATGGGCTTGAAAGATCCAAACTCTGGTTTTCATTTGGTTTTTCTTGGAAAGATTTTATATATTATTAATATTTGTTGAAATGGGCAAGTCCAAGATTTGATTTTTGCCTCTTGTTAGTGATATATTGATCTGGATTTGTTGTATTTTGCGCTAGACATGTTGCATGTTGGTGATCAATTAAATTTCTGGAATTCAAGTCCATTTTTTCTCGTTTTCTATTTTTATTTTCAAAATTATTTGGGAATAATTCATTAAAAGGATTTTTTTTTTGTGAATCAGTTACTTTTTAATTGCTTTTTTCTGTTTCTGTGGAAATATAGTTTCTCATCTGCTTCATAACAATACATCCCATTTCATGCTGTCACAGCTTTTTAAATTGCTTCCCTTTTTAAAAAAAAAATAAATTGCTTCCTTTTATTAAATTGATGCATGTTTCCTCAGACCTCTGTTTAGCTGATTCATTTGTTCTTCTTGATATACAACATCATTGTATAATATATTTTTTTCTTTTCTTTTTTATTTCTTTCCTTTTCATTTAATGTTTATCTCTTTTTCATTTTTGGTGGGGTAGGGGTAACATATATGAGTTGATTTGTGTTATACATGCGTGATCTTGTGGTTGTCTTTTTTGACTTGCCAGCAATTGAGATGCTTCTGGTTTATCTCTTAAGCACGGATGGGTTACTTTTATAATAGTTTATGAGGTTTTCATCACACCATGTTTATTGTCTGAAAGTAGGCTGTGACTTGTTTCTTGACTTTTATAAGTTGTCTTAATTGACCGTTATTTTATTTTACCAATCATATGTGTAATTTTTTTCTCCCTAAATATGTATATGTCACTTTTAGAGATGTTTGCTGCAATTCAACTTCTATAAAATATTGAAGGGAGGGGTGGGGAAGGTTGAACCGTTGAAGCATTTAGTTCCTAGTAATTGGTTTGCCTCACTATATTTATACATATATACATAAAATATTAAATTTTACATTTTTCTCATGTTTCTTCTCATCAAATTGATAAAAACTAGGTGGAATAGGTGATATAATAGGTGCCTAATTTCCTTGGCCTTGTGGACTTAAATGAGTTGGTTGGAATCATTGTGTCTTAAAAGCAAAGCCTATATAGTCTTAATGGTTTCAGCATTATTTCACCTATATTCTTGACCTTTTCTTTTTGGTTGCACAAAAGGTGGTTGTTGGTGGTTTTGTCCTGTTTTGTCCTTCACTTAAAACACAAGTTGGATTTTTGTTGTCTTCTCACCAATATTTTTTGGCCATTTTTACACTTCTTTGTTATGGTATCCCTTAACCTCTCTCCTATTTAACTAGAGTTCAAGAGTTAAGACAAATTACTTGCAATTTGATGTATTGTCTCGACAGTGGTGACATCGTCGTGATGTAAATTTTAAGTTACTGAGTACTGTTTCAGTGAACTCCGAGTTTTTAAGCTTTTCAGTGAAAGAAATATATTACGATCCCATGGTACTATTAAGAAATTGAAACTAATATTCTTACAACATAAGGAATTAAAATTACAGCTATTAGAGATATACATATCAAATTAGAGTCCACAATATTTTGGTAGTTGCAGGACATGATTCTTAATTTGCAACGATGATGGCTTTCTGTGTAATGACTAATGAGGGACAAAAAAAGAGAGAGGAGCAAGACACATATACATAGTCATAGCCATACTTAACGGTTGGAGGCGGTGGATGCGAAGTCAATAAATATTAATTTGAATTTTTTAGGAAAACTTTATTTTGTTAATGATTTTGAATTATTGTGATTGTTAGTGTTTTATGATGTATTGAAAGTGGCTCAAATTTTAGATTCCAGTGCATTTCTTAAAAATTATTCGTTATGTTGAATGCAGGGAGGCTGGAAAGAGTAAAAAGCCTTTCACTCCCCCTCGGGAAGTTCACGTCCAAGTGACTCATCCCTTGCCACCAGAAAAACGTGAGATCTTTACTTCGCTACACGATTGGGCCGAAGATAACCTTTTGGTGCTCCTAAAGCCTGTCGAGAAGTGTTGGCAGCCCAATGACTTTCTCCCCGACTCCTCTTCGGAAGGCTTTGACGAACAGGTCAGAGAGCTTCGGAAAAGAACCAAGGAACTTCCGGACGAGTATTTCGTTGTGTTGGTAGGAGATATGATTACGGAGGAAGCTCTTCCGACTTATCAGACTATGCTCAACACGCTAGACGGAGTCCGAGATGAAACGGGTGCGAGCCTCACTCCTTGGGCTATTTGGACTCGGGCGTGGACGGCCGAGGAGAATAGGCACGGTGATCTCCTCAACAAGTATCTTTATCTATCTGGACGTGTTGACATGAGGCAAATTGAGAAAACGATACAATATCTGATCGGTTCTGGGATGGTAAGACTCTATATATCATTATATTGTTAACTGATGGATCCGTCTGTGTTGAGCTATCAATATTGATCTGGAGAATCTAGATGCAACACAAATCTCACTTTTTGTGTAGTTTTTTTTGCTTAGTTTCATTTTATTTTTGTAGTCAAGTTAATTTACAGGTCTAGTTACAAAATATAACCTTGAATCTAATTTAAAAAAACCTCAGCTATCTTTCTAAATTACAAATACCCCGTCCAGATTTTTGTGTCTATTTTACAAGTTGCACGATATTCAAATACGTTAACGGGGTATATGTAGTTTCGAAAGATAATGGGATCTTTTTGTGATTAGGCTAAAACTCAAGGTAGTTTTTATAATTTAATTTAGGGATAATTACAAAAACGTACCCCTGAGGTTTGGGATAATTACATGAAAATTACAAAAATCCCCTTGAGTTTTGATTTTTTTATTACACTTTACCCCCTTCATAAGCAAAAACATTTCAAACACCCCCTTTATATTTGTAAAAGAATTACTATTAACCCCTTACATTTTAGGCAGAATCAAACTCCTTGGTCTGTTTTTGTAATTTTGAAAACTTCTCAAGGTTTTTCTGAAATTACCCCAAACTTCAGGGGTAGTTTTTGTAATTATTCCGTAATCCCTAATTTATATTGTTTACGACTGGGATCTAGAGTTAAAACTATATGTGCTTCTAACCAACAGGACCAGCGCACGGACAACAACCCCTACCTCGGATTCATCTACACCTCATTTCAAGAAAGAGCAACCTTCATTTCTCATGGAAACACAGCTAGGCACGCCAAAGAGCACGGCGACCTAAAACTAGCTCAGATTTGCGGCATCATTGCCGCGGACGAGAAACGCCACGAAACGGCCTACACCAAAATCGTCGAGAAGCTCTTGAGATCGACCCTGATGGCACGGTACTCGCACTTGCCGACATGATGAGGAAGAAAATCTCGATGCCAGCTCACTTGATGTACGATGGCAGTGACGACAATCTCTTCCACCACTTTTCCTCTGTGGCACAGCGGCTCGGAGTTTACACTGCTAAGGACTACGCGGATATCTTGGAATTTTTGGTGGCGAGATGGGAGGTGGACAAGTTGACGGGGCTTTCGGGCGGGCGTAAAGCGCAGGATTACGTCTGTGGGTTGACTCCGAGGATTAGGAGGTTGGAGGAGAGAGCACAAGCGCGTGCGAAGCAGGCTGCGCCTGTTCCGTTTAGCTGGGTTTATGGTAGAGAAGTTAAGCTTTGAACAACACTATATTTGAAAGCTATGTAAGGTGTTTTGCTGTTCTGTTTTGTTTGATAAGGTTGTTGCTGTGTTAAAATGTAGATACACTTTTATGTTTTGAGCTGTGATCATTGCTCTCCGTATGGGATTATGGGCCAATATGTGGACGAATAAGCTTTTTGTTTATTTTTGCTGCTGTTCTAGAAATTCTCTCTGTTTTCTTCATTTTATAGAGAGATTTTTTTTTTTTTTTTTCCAAACGATAAAATATATTCAAAACTCAACAAAACTTACACACTAACTTTTGAAAATGACCACCTTG
This sequence comes from Rehmannia glutinosa, assembly GCA_016081115.2. Lineage (NCBI taxonomy): Eukaryota > Viridiplantae > Streptophyta > Magnoliopsida > Lamiales > Orobanchaceae > Rehmannia > Rehmannia glutinosa. The sequence continues at coordinate 35,223,047 of CM071929.1, read as the reverse complement.
AACATACATACATTGATACATGTCAAGGGAGAAATTCCGTGCGAGAAGTATAACCACCGTAAATCGTCGAAACAAAAAAAAACACAAAACAAAAGAAAACTGCACTCCAAAGGAGATCACTAAACCACCTCCGAAAGGAGGACTAAGGCACACTCAAGGGAGACTACCCAACTCGAACAAATTCGGGCAAGACGAGCTACATCACGCACCGCAATACAAAAATTACAGGACCGCCTCTGAGAGATTCGCAAATTAATCGGTAAAATAAAGACTCAAAAAAAAAAAAATACAAAAAAAATCGAAAAAACTGAAAAATGCCTCTCCCCACCCGATCTTCAACCGCAACCCATCACCTACCCGGCTCCAACTCTCCTCTTTGTAGCTCCAACCTCCGACTTGCCTCCACTCTCGATCGGAAAAATCCGATCACCTCCGAATAATACAAAGAGATATGTCTTTCATTGGGCTTCAGCGTAAAGAATGGTTGGAGAGGGGAGGGGATAAGGGGAGGAGGAGGAGGAGAAGAAGGGAGGGGAGGGGGGGGGTGGCGGCTTGGGAGGGTGAGGGGTTAAGATTTTAGGGTTTGTAGTAAGAAGAGGGAGGAAAAAGATAGAGAGAGAAAAAGGACAAATTGCATCCTCATAATAATAATTTTTAAGAATAATATTTTATAGAGAGATGCTCTCTAATCTTGTTTATGTCATAATTAGTAATTTAGTTTAATGTTCCTTTAATTTTGAACACCTATTTTGAAAGATCAGATTTGTAGTATAGTGTTCAATAACTTTTATTTTCCTTTTCCTTTTTGAAAAAAATATCATAAGTCAATGATGTTCCTATAATTGTGAACACCTATTATTTTGAAAGATCTTATCATTTTTTATTTTTCTTTCATTGTTGTTGTAAATGTAACGACATTTTTTTACAAGTTTCTTAATTTTATTTTTTACAAGGCAGAAAAGATTTTTCAAGTAAATTTATCCAAGCACCTTCTTAAAATATTCCTTTTATATTAATCTTGATTGCCCTTCAACTAAAGAACCGATAAAAAAATAATCGAAAAAATCAGATAAAATTCGCATTACATAAAAAAACAACCAATTATTGAATCGAAAAATCAAATAATATTTCTATTACAGCGATAATCCTCCATCGCTAATAAATGAATCCACACATTACAACACAAATAAAATAAATAAATAAATACTTCCCAAATTATATATATAATATAATATATAAATACATCATCTTCAACAAATTAGACCTGGAACGGCCATGGCCAGCTCTTCAAATCCTCATCATCTTGAACTTTCCCACTCCTCATCCCATAACCATTATTATTTCCACTAATGCCCCTCCTCTCCACGTAAGCATAGTAATTCAAGAAGAACGCCAACGTCAGCACCACCCACTCCAAGCAGAACATCAGGATGCAGAGTCCTCCGGCGAGCTTCAGTATCAAAACGCCGTCGTCTTCCCTGACGTAGGATTTCAGGTGGCCCAGGAAATCCGACGGGCGCGTGAAGATCAGCACCGAAACAGAGCCCTGGAAGATGGCGGTGAGGACGGTGGCCACCATGTGGGCGCCGTAGAATTTTCCGGCGGTGGTAGCGGCCCGAGAGGCGGCGGCGCAACCGGAGACGGCGCCGGCGATGGTGATGACTTGGAGGAGGATGAAGAGGAATCCGATGAGAGAGGGGAAGAGGCGGAGGGAGAGGGTTAGGAAGATGCAGCTTGAGGCGGCGCCGAGGAGTATGTAGTTGCTGAGGAGGAAGACCTTGTGGGTGTGGGGGTGGGAGCAGTCGCCGGCGCCGGTGGTGGTGTCGATTGACAAACCCATTTTTTTTTTTTCGGTGATTTTGTTGGGGAAATTGAGTGAGGGGATAAAATTTTGGGGTTTTTAATTTATTGGGTTTCCAGAGAGAGAGAGAGAGAGAGAGAGAGAGAGAGAGATGGTGAGGTGAGGAAGGAGAAGATGTATATATATACATATATATACACGCAGATGGCGCAACGGTCATGTTTGAAGGAGAAATATGACCGTTGGGGAAGATGAATTAGAATGCGTGGAATAAAGTGTAACGGATACTTGGGACAATTTTACCTTTTTTGTTTACTCTTTTCTCTATTATTAATTATTAATCCTATTTTCTTTTTTTTTTATATGGCTATAGTTATGATGTTATTTTTGAAAAATTAAATTGTTAATGTAATACCCTTTTTGAGTGTGTGATGGAATAATATAATTATTTTTCTAACTCAATTCAAATACCTATGAATTATGATCCATTGGATCTAATATTTTATAACCAACTTTTTTTTTTGAGAATATATTTTATAACCAACTTGCAAAGCTAGGAAGCACGATACTTCCCGAGGATACCGGATACATATCCTTTTTACGATCTTTATTCAATACTCTCGTGGATATTCCATGGATATATCTACACATGAAGATAGATAAAATTTATTATATTGATAATTTTTAGCATTTTTTATGTGTCCATGTGAGTTATCACATTTCAGATTTGAGTATTTATGAAGTTTTAGTTTTTTTTTATGCTTGAAACATTGTTTTTTTAGTTATACTTAGTATTACATATTTTCAATAATATAAAAATATATAATTTTATATGTATATACCGTATCCATATCCTTAAAATTTTAAATATATGTCGTATTCCTGTACCTGTGTTGTCGCAAAGATTTCTCAAAAAAAAATCCACGTCTTGTTCTTTCTTTTTTCTTTTCCTATTTTTTTTTCCGGTTATGTGTTGGTTGATTTGGGAAAAATGCAAAATTGGTCATGTATCTATAAAACATTTGTTGCAATATTAGTTCATAACTTTTGAAGTTGCAATTCTTGTCTGTAATAATTTGCCCCTTAGCAAATATAACAATTTAATCATGTAATTTTAGGATTTGATATTTTTAGTCTTTTGTTTTTTAGTTGTGGCAATTTTGGTCTAATTATTTAAAGGCAAAAACTTGCGTGAGGCAGTCTCTCACTGATTTAGATCCGTGAGACGGCTTCCCTTACACAAAGTTTTAAAGTTTTTTTTTTTTCAGATTTTATTTTCTTAGGGTTTATATTTGTTTTTTTAGGATTTATTTTGTTTCTTGGATTTTTTAATTGATTTGGGTTTTTAGGATTTTTGTTTTTTTTAGGGTTTATTTTTATTTTTGGGTTTATTTTTATTTTTCGGGTTTATTCTTCATGATTCATATTCTCAAGACGGAGCCAAGAGTCCCGTCTCACGGGATTTAGATCGGTGAGGCCGTCTCACAAGAGACTTGTTCTTATTTAAAATAATCCATTTTGCCAAATTTATACGTGCCACTCATGCCCACCTAATAATTATGGTGTTATTTTTGAAAAAATTAATGATTAATGTAATACCCTTTTTGATTGTGTAATGGAATAATATATTTTTCTAAACTCAATTCAAATACATATATGATCCATTGGATCTAATAATTTAGAACCATACTTGAAAAGTAAATACATGAATCTTCAAATGACTGTCGCAAAGATTTCTCAAAAAAACAAAAAAATCCACGTCTTGTTCTTTTTATTTTTTTATCCTATTTTTTTCCGTTTATTTGTTGGCTGATTTTATATCTTGTAAATTCTAAAATCATTTTATAAGATGTAGGAATTTATAAAGATTTTTTTGAATAAGTTTAGCAAAATAATAATAAAAAAATTCAAGAACCTAATAAGGCCCAATAGAATAGCCCACCATGTTGATAACAATGGACATTGGACACCCAGATGGACACAATGGAAAAACCGACGTCTACCATTTAACCCGCCATTTCGCCAAACAGGCTCAAAGAAAATCCTATCTCCGGAAATAATTTTACATCATAGCGAGCCCAAAAGTTTAGCCCACTCCAAATTCTTAAACGGGTCTAACAAGCCCAGATAAGTTCCCTAATTATACCCACGATCCATCCGTTCGGTATTTCATTCCAAAGCAAGAAGAAGAAGAACCTACCAGAATAAACCCAACGATGTCGTCGGAAGCACAAATCCCCGGTTCGTGCATAATTTCTCTGAAGATCTTGTTTGCTTAATTCTCATTGTTTGCAAAAACTTTTTAGTCGAGTCCTTTTTCTTTGTTCTTTTTAAATATTCAATGAGAAATTAAAGGGATTTTTTTTCCTCAAAATTCTTGTTTGAATTTATTAGTTGAAGCTAACAACTTATAATGACATTCAGAAACGAGTACTGCAGTGGGTTGGTATATTCTTGGTCCTGACCAAGAGCTTGTAGGCCCTTACACCATCTCTGAGCTGCAGGGTGAGTTCTTTTCATTGTCTAATTATTATCATGTTGAGCATTATTTGCTGAATTATCTGAATGCTGATTATATTGTGTCGTCCGCCTTTTTAAGTTTCATAGTCTTGCTTGCTCTTCAATCAGTTTCCGGGTTCTTGGACGCCTTTCTTTTTCTTATTTATTTTCACTGGATTTCAGTTTTACAAGTATCGGGACAATCACTTCATCTGTATGATGTTCGAATGGTCTTTCGTGATATTGAAATCATGTGATTAAGCTTGTTTAATTCGCCTGGGCAGAGCATTATTCCAGTGGATACTTGTCCCAGAGTACACTTGTGTGGTCAGAAGGGTGCACTGATTGGCAGCCGCTGTCGTCAGTTCCTGGGTTGTTGATTGATGCTCCTCCTCAAACTGCTCTCGATTCGGGTTGTGATATGTTTTTCCACAATTTATATTTTGAATAATGTTTCTTAAGACATGTTATTGAAATTTGTTATTTAAAATTGTTTGTAGCTCCTGTCGCCTCTAACGGAGAAGATGAGTTTGAAAAGTGGCAAAGAGAGGTTAGGGAGGCAGAAGCTGAGGCTGAGAATAGCATAAATGATGATCATGAGAGGCCTACTACACCACCTGAGGGGAAGAAGAATTCACTGATGATGATGGAACTACATATAAGTGGGATCGGTCTCTTAAAGCTTGGGTACCTCAGGTTGGTGCAAAATGCATATTATGTTGTAAACTTAATTGCGGCTCTTTTTTTTTTTTTTTTGTAGCGGTGGACTTGTTTGAGGATTCTTTAGTTTTTCACTGAACTAGTAAACCACAAAAATAGAATCTTTGAAACACTTTATACGATAGAGAAGGCAGAAATAGTTTTATAAGGCTATTCACTGTCCAAGAGTACTTATTCATTTGATTTCTCTTTGATACTAGGAACACTAAATTTTCTTTGATATTCTTAGTTGTGGATACGTTCTACATGTCTTCGTGTTAATCTGGCCTTTTAATTATTGCTTATAATAGGAGAGCATCACTCAGAATAATGAGGATTATGGTCTGGAAGATATGGTTTTTGTGCAAGAAGAGGAAGTATTTCCTACTGTGGATGCTGATGATCTGCTAGTGAACAAAGAGGCTAGTGACGCCACTGAAGCTGTTGAAGAAAAGCAAAATGGCAAGCGCAAGCTGCCGGAGAAATCTGCTGATAAGCAAACTGTGGACAAGAAGGTTGTAACCCTTCTTTCAATTCTTACTGTTGCTTGTCTATTTGGATATCTAATACAAGTCAACTAAGGAAGCTAATTTCCGTATTAGCCTCTGTTGAAATTATTATTTTTATTTAACCTGGTGGTTTTAAATTGCGCCATGTTTTTATTCTGAAATATTCGTTAATTTATATTTTGTGTGATGCGGTTTTTTAGGAAGCGAACAAACCTCCTGATTCTTGGTTTGAATTGAAAGTCAATACGCATGTATACGTGACTGGCTTGCCAGATGATGTTACTACTGAAGAGGTCAGTGGTGATGTCATTTTGATGTTTGTTTGTTTCTCCTATCTGATTACCTTGCTAGCACATGTGCCACATATGATGCCAATTGAAGCATGCTGTTGCATGTCCCTAATGAGTGTCTTCCATTGAGAATGAGACTGACATGAAAGTTTTTATACAGGTTGTTGAAGTGTTCTCTAAGTGTGGGATTATAAAGGAGGTATGCAACATCTTGGCTATCCGTTACCTTTATTTGTATTTTTATATGTCCTTTCTAAATTTCTTTTGACAATGCGCCATGCGGTGAATTTTATTTGGTGTACTTTTTGGCAGTCAAGTTCCACACATTGCGAAGTTGCATATGCTAGTTATCTTTCCCCCTATGTTTCCATGAATCGTGTTCCTTTCCAAAAAATCTGGTTTTTTCTTCTCTATCGATTATTTATTAATATACATCTTGTGACATCGAAGGTGTACTAGTGGTGTTTGGATAGAGATGGGCTGTTAGCTAGGTTGTTCACTAGCATTAGTTTAGTAATAATCTCTTTTCAAGAAGAAAAAAACTGTCCCTGTTCTCTGGAAATATTTATGATCCTATTGACATTCTATTACTGAAACACTTTAGGACCCTGAGACAAAAAGGCCCCGAGTGAAGATTTATGTCGACAAAGAAACTGGAAGAAAGAAAGGGGATGCTTTGGTAACTTATCTGAAGGTAATGTTTCTTTCTTAAAAGTACGGAGGTAACATATTGGATAATTTTGATTATGATTATGATTATGATCATATTCTTGCTTCGTGAATGTATTTCTGTTATTTATATGTTTTTGCTGCCTGTCTTATTTCAACTAATAATATAATTTTTGGGTGTTCACTAGGAACCTTCTGTAGATCTAGCCCTCCAAATTTTGGATGGGGCACCTCTAAGGCCCGATGGCAAGATTACCATGTCAGTTACAAAAGCTAAGTTTGAGCAGAAAGGTAACATGCTCGGCTTAACTGATCATTGTTGCTGCATTAGTTGTTCTTTGGTGTTATTTTCGTTACTGATGTCAAGAGCAATATTGAAATTGCAAATGTTGCACCTCAGCTTCTTTTATTATTATTTTTTTAAAGGCCATAGTAGCCTCTTCAGATGTTTTATTCGTTTGATCTTAATATTTATGCCTTTTACTCCAGGTGATAGATTTGTATCGAAGCAAGTGGACAAGAATAAGAAGAGAAAGCTTCAGAGGGTTGAGCAAAAAATGCTGGGCTGGGGTAGGTCCTCTCACAAGTGTCATTGAAATGTTTGGAAGCTCTCTCCTTTTTAATTTAAAAAAAGCACACACTTTGAACGTAAATCTGTCTAGGATATGCAAAAGCAGTTTCTTTTCTGATATATACACAACTTCTCTATGGATTAGTCTAATAATAGTGAGTATTATATGCTAGTATTTCCCTGGTTTATTGAATGTAGTAGTACTTGCGCCTCTTGATCTTTTTATTGATCGACAATTTCAAATATCTTTCTAACTTGGTATTTCAATACAGAGTGAAAATTCACTCCATGGTTATGCAATATGTTTCAAAGATTCCTTTTTTTTTTTTTTTTTTCTTTTCTGCAAGTTCAAATATGCACTTTCATAGTCTTAATTTACTTGATGTGTCTTTTCAGATTTTGTTTAGCTTAAGTTATTACCAAGATTCTATTTTTGTGATCAAACAGGTGGCCGTGATGATGCAAAGGTGTCTATTCCAGCAACTGTTATTCTTCGTTACATGTTCACCCCTGCTGAATTGAGGGTAATGCACCTTTTCATATTTTTTTTCTGACTTTAGTGATGACAATAGCATGGTTCGGAGAGATGCCTAGCTCAATATGCATTCTTTGTTTAAGTTCAAGATTTTAGTATGATTTATGATTGTAACATAATGTGTGTGTTTGTGAGTATGTGCATATTATTCTGTTGATGTGATGGAACTACTTGAGGTCAAATTAGTAACAGACTAACAGTAGTAAGTAGATATATGTGTCAATTATAACAAATGATATTGACACGGGTCATTTAACAATACACACGTCTCAACGGAATGCATGCATATAGATATAACGTGTTTGTACTGTGAGAAATGTTATTTTGCTTCTATTTTTTGGTGATTGCCACGTGTAGTTGTGATTCTTAGCTTGATGCATTTTGTCTTTTAAGTATGGAAACCTTCCACCATAACTTGTAATGTACCCTGAAAACCTATTAATAAGCATTTTTACGGTCTATAGGCTGATGAGAATTTGCGCTCCGAATTAGAGGAGGATGTCCGTGACGAGTGTGGGAAGCTTGGCCCATTGGATTCTGTCAAGGTATGCCATTTTATTATAGTTAGCTGAATAAATAGTTCCAAAATATACGCACTTCTCTAGTTTTGGATTAATTTCTGTTATTCTTGTATTGACTTGGACTTCTCAGGTCTGTGAGAATAACCCTCAGGGTGTTATCCTGGTGAAGTTCAAGGATGGAAAGGATGCTCATAAATGCATAGAGTTGATGAATGGGCGATGGTAATGTTCACATCCTTTATTCATCCCGGGTGTTAGAATTTTTATGTGGGATAATTACAAGTACTATCTTTGAGGTTTAGCCTAATTACAGAAAAGTCCAGTTATCTTTCAAAATTTCGAATACCCCTTTGAAATGTGTTTCTATTTTACAAATTGCACCTATTGAGAGGAATTTATTTATACTTTTATTTATTTATTTATTATTATTTTTTTGTAATTGAGTGAAACCTCTGGAGTAGTTTTTGTAATTATCCCTTTTTACTTTTTCATCGTGAACTGATGCAATAGATTATAATCGTATAGTTCAGGCGACTGTCTGAAATGGCACGGATACTCCAGCTGAGGATCTTGGCCTAGTATTGTATCAAATATTTAATACCATAGAGACTAGAGTTATCACATATCGAAACGACTTAAATATTCTATCACAGAATGCATGTCCTTAACATCCTACACCTGCATATATAATAAGAGACGTGATCTTTTATCTTTTAACGATCTTCTTCGAAGTGATACTAAATTACGGAGGAGAGGCTATGAGTGGCTATCTGGGTGTGTGTCTATGGAGAACGACATTCTTTTAACATACTACGCCTGCATAGAATTATTGATTTGCATTTATTAGATATTTCCTTTACTATTATTTATTTTCTTGTTACAGGTTCGGTGGAAAGCAGATACATGCAAGCATAGATGATGGATCGATTAACCATGCCTTGATACGGGATATAGAAGAAGAAACTGATAGATTGGAGAAGTTTGGAGCTGAACTCGAAGCTGATACATAAACTTCATTATGGGCTGCTGAACGTAAAAACGTAAATGAGGGGCCTTATGCATGGATATTAAGTGTTTACTTGATGTAGATTTGCAGCTAGCATGACCATTGATATACAAAAACTTTGAAACGGTCTCTACTCTCTAGGGAGTTTTGGCAATCTGTATATTGTCTTTTGCAGTATGTTTCCTCATTTTGCTCTGTCCCCCAGAATTTTAGAGTTATTGCTGTTTCTTTAGCAATTATTTCATATGCGATTTGAGATGTCTAATACTGTGATTGGATATAATACCTGAGAATCAGTTTCAATAATACCTTCAAAGATCCCCTTTTGAAGAAAGTAAATGCAAGCCTTGTTCCATTGCTAAACATTCAGGTATGAATCCCTCCATGCAGTTGTCCTTTTTACCAAAGAAAATCCATTAAAATCTTTTTTGCATCAATTTTTGCTTTTTCTTAGTGTTGTAATGAACCACCGCGACGCCCTATAAAGGTTGTATGTAAAGAGTAGTCATAAAACTGTAATTGGTTGGGCTGTGAGGAACAACCTGAACCGTGTTAGGAATATCTAACTATATTATGGTTAAACAAGGTATGCATTTAAGAAATTATATTAATTTTCTATACGAAAAACACGATGAATTTGATATGATTGTAATTGACTATTGTCATATGCGACAAAGTGCAAAATTTTACATAATTATAAAGTATAATACAAAATAGTTTATATGGTAAATTGTAAAAACGCAAAATAGTTCATTGTCCACATAAAGTAAAATGGAAATATTTACATATTTCATACAGTAAAATGCAACCAAAATCAGTTGATATAGTAGAGCGTAAAAACACGAAATCTGCATAGATCTAGTGTAATTTCCTCACCAAAAAGAAAAATAAAAAATTGCTCTCAGAGGAAAAAAGAAAAGAATTTCACAACCAAATTCTTCTTTGTAAAAACCCTAAACCCTTCCCACTTCCATATCCTCCCAATCCACCACCACCACCCCCACCGCGTCTCCGCTGCAATGAGCAAATCAACAATCTTTTGTCGTCTCCTCCTCCGGCACCGCATTCCTTCGACCATAAAGTATGCGTCCCGTCCATTTCTATCCACTCATTCTCTACCAAATCCTCTTCTCACCTCCCAAACCACCAGAAACTACAGCTCCAAATTCTCGGATGTGAGGGGTCGTGCCGCCGCTGCAGATCGTGCATTGCAAGATATCACGTATCAAGCGCAGCGCGAGAGAATGCGCGAGAGGGGGAGAGGGATAAAGGCGGGGCTTGATGTTGCAGACCTCGATGCGGAAGATGAAGAGGACTACATGGGCGTTGGTCCGCTTATCGAGAAATTGGAAAAGGAGAAAATGAAAGGCGATCCGCCTAATTTAAACCGGTATGAAGAGCCGACTGATTCTGAATCTGATGATGACGAGAGGTCTTCGCAGGATGCAATGAACAAGCAGTTTGACCAGTTTGAGAAGAAGTTCAAGAAGCATGAGGAGCTGCTTGATAAGTTCACTAAGGCTGGTTTGTGATTTCCTCGAACATCTTGCTCGCATTTGTAGTTTTCTGTGTGTATAATTCTCTGTTGATCCTGTGCTTTAATTACATTTTTTTGGATGAATTACTATTGGTGGGTGAAAGGGAAAAATGAAACAAGATGGTGGTGCAAAATTATGCGTTTAGTGTGATTGTGGTATAGTTTAAGAAGTTGTACAACATTAATTTTGGTACGCTGTTTTTTGCATTTATGCAATGTTTGGATATTGGACTTCGAAAAAGGAAAGCACTAGGGAAATGAATTTCTTCACTACAAATAATGTGACCTTATGCATTATGTTGTAGACATCTTGTTTTTCCTTTGCTTTATTCTCTCTAAAACTGGAGGTCCAAACATAGTATTAGAGATGTATGCACATTGCAGAAGAATTTGATTGTGTTATGTGATTTATGATTCTTTTGGATTATGAGTTGTGCAGTAGTTTTTGTTTCGTGATAATTTCAAACAACTTGTGACATGGCACAACTCATCTTATATTTTCTTGAATGAAGTAATCAGTACTCTTTGCAGATAAATGTCATTACAAGAATAAGATTTAGATTCCCTTGGTAAAAAAAGTAGAAACTACACATTGTTTTTCGTTTTTCCTTTCTTGACTTTACCCTCATAAGAATTTATGGAGTTAATTTACAATTTTATATATTTGTTCAATTCTCTTATATGCAATTGTATATCTGTTTGACTTTGAGCAGAGACACTTTCGATGATGCGTTCCAATGGATGAAAAGAATTGACAAGTTTGAAGAGAAACATTTTCGGCTGAGGCCAGAGTATCGGGTGATTGGTGAGTTGATGAATAGGCTGAAAGTAGCTGAAGGTAAAGAAAAATTTCTTCTTCAAGTGAAGTTGAATAGGGCACTGAGGTTGGTGGAGTGGAAGGATGCTTTTGATCCTAATGATCCAGCCAATTATGGTGTCATTCAGCATGAACAGGTTGGATCTTCTGTTGATCATGTGGAGCATGCCGACTTGGAAAATGAGCAACAAACTGTAAAAGGTGGAGATGATGATGACGAGTTAGAGTTTGATGATCTGAAAGAGAAGGATAATATATTGTTGGAAAAGCTCAATGAATTGGATAAAAAACTTGAACAGAGACTGGCAGAATTGGATCATACTTTTGGAAAGAAGGCTAAGCTACTAGAGGAGGAAATTAGAGATCTTGCCGAGGAAAGGAACTCATTGACTGAGCAGAAGAGAAAGCCTCTCTACAGAAAAGTAAGTACATGCATTTATTATTCTGCTGCCTCAGCTGCCTAGTGTCTCATGATTCTCAATGTACAGATGATTGCCTTGTCAAAGTTTACATTATATTAAAGCTCCGATTGGATTTTCATCTATTACTTGTGCATTTGCTTTTGAAATGTCGGGCACCCACTAATTGGTGAGTGGCCTATTGCAGGATGACATAGACTGGGCTTCTGTTATTATCTTTTACATATCCAAGTCACATTTGATAAGATATGCTTGCACGAATGCAATTATTTTATACTTTGATCACTAAACTCAGTAGTAATCTTTACAAAGTTCTGTCTCATGATTTGAAAATTGAAGAAACATTTCTATATTCTGTTGAAAGCATTAATCATTCATCTCAGAAAAGGTGGGTCTAAATTTTTTTGGTCACCTATCTTCTGTTGGAAACAGCAATAAACGTGCAAGTCCATCACTGGTAGAGGAAATCGGTGTGTATGATATCGTCAAACGTAGTGAATTCTATTTAGACCAATGGTATTCTAGTTCTTGTCTGACACACACACACACATCAAAATACCGAGAAGACCCCCTACTTCAAAATACCAACCCCTCCCAAATACCTTATGAATCTTGTGGACTTGTCCCATAAATATCTCCTATTTGTAGATCTTTACAAAGAAGTGTATCTGAAGTTTTGAAACAAGTTTGTCAAGATTTGAAGTTTGTATTCTGATTCTATGGTTTGTATTCAAATTTTGATAGTTTGCATTTAAAATACTTGTAAATTTTTCTAGATCGCCGATTACGCCGTCTTAATTCTTTTTTAAACCTGTGGCGTCTTCTACAAATGTATGCTATATCCTATATATATTGGTTATATGTTTATATATAAACTGCACTTCTTATATATAGTTGTCAATCTACATAAGAAAATATGACTTATATAAAATGACTTAAATTGGTCAATTAATTAAATAAAAAATATAATATTCCAAGTTATATTAATCTAGTCCATTTGTCAATTATACCAAATAGCCCGAGCCCACTTGTTTAAAAGTAAAGCAAGAGCCGAAGCCCATGTAGTTCTTTTACTCTTGCAGAAAAATGAATCCAAAACTTAACAAACGCAACACACACACACACACAAAAACATATATTTAAAAATAGAAAAGAAAAAGATTAGAAGGGTGCCTCAATGTTCATAAAGAGGTAAGACTCATTTATAAATTTGGTCACTGTGTCATCAGCTGGCAAGCGTCGAGATAATTATTGTAGGCAATTGATTTTTGTTGACTTTTCCTGCTTTTATCTCCATCACTTCCTATACAACACCATCTTCATCACCCTTTCAGCCACTTCAGCATTAAGCCCAGCTCTCTGAAAATTAGACCACTGACTTAAGTTTCTAATAAATACGAATTAAGATACAATGGCACATGGCCCACCTGATAGTAGAGCTCTGCCTCCAAAGTCTCCAAATTGCAACTTGCATGCTGGTATTAGTGACAAATTATGTCACTATGTCAGAACCCAGTTATACTGTGTCAACAAAGACACCAATGCAATTAAAGTCGCTAGTTGGTGTCATGTGTCTATCCATATGTTAAAATGACTTCTTTTTCCAAGCATGCATCTTGTATGTGCTTCGGTTCTCGTGTTGCTATTAGCAAAACTTTCCTCATTTTTACTGCTTTGGCAATCGGCAACCTCCATTGGAATCGTACGAGATACTCTTCACACTTGTCCTATTTTATTTGTTATCATTTTCTTTTCCTTTTCATGAATCATGGGAAGCTTATCCCCTTCAGTTATTTGTGTTTTGTCAAACTGATTCATTAAACTTGGTCTATCCTGATAGGGTTTTGATGTGAAGCTTATAGATGTAAACCGAACCTGTAAGGTCACAAAGGTAATATAGCCACTTTGTTTACTCTTCACTGGTGATTTTTTTTTTTTTTTTTTTCACAATTGTGGCTGACAAAGTCGAACAGGGTGGACAAGTTGTGAAGTACACTGCAATGCTAGCTTGTGGAAACTATCATGGTGTTGTTGGTTTTGCTAAAGCAAAGGGTCCTGCAATTCCTGTTGCCCTCCAAAAGGTATCAAGATGATTGGGAGTTCTTGGAAAAGTTTAATTAATTTGGTGATGATTAATTTTGAATGGACTTTTGGAACTGCGTCTCTAGAAGTTCATTTTATGAAGTGTCTATTTGTGGCTTTTATTGATTTTTTTTTTCTTGCACTTCTATTGGATGATCTGCATTTTGAACTAATATTTGGCAATTGTCATAATCACTTTTGAAAAAAGCCTAGATTGAAAAGTCCATCCTGTTAATGGACTTATAATTCGAAAGTGGAATCCAGCAAGCTCTTTGATTTTGTTAACCATGATATGAAGTTGGAATTTGCTATACAAGTTACTAGAACTCATGTTGAAAATTTTTGCTGCTAAATCAACTAGTAAAATTTTCCCTATATGTGCTGCAGGTATTTGATATTTAGCTTCAGATCTAAATATACATTTAAAATCAAGTCATTGTGTAAGAATTTGTGGGATTCAATTCTAAAAGGTTTTAAATGCATTACTTATATATGTTAGCATGTTGCTGATCTATTGCTCCAGGCATATGAGAAGTGCTTTCAGAATCTCCATTATGTAGAGCGGCATGAGGAGCACACAATTGCACATGCAATTCAGACATCGTATAAAAAGACCAAGGTTTCCAACAAATTTTCAATGTGTATATGTTTAATCTATATGAAAATCTTTCCTTTTTGTTTCTATGGATTACCCCTGAAATTTTGGTCTACTGTTTAGGTGTATCTTTGGCCAGCTTCTACTCAAACAGGGATGAAGGCAGGCAGAACTGCACAAACAATTCTCAGTTTAGCTGGTTTCAAGAATGTGAAATCAAAGGTATTAAAATGATATAGGCAATAGTTTTTCTTTTCCTGCTATGTACTGATGGGAATACACTTGTAGGTTGTTGGTTAGAAATCCTCATAACACGGTCAAAGCTCTTTTCAAGGCTCTAAACGCGGTACATAAAAGAATTTTATTCACTTTACTGGCTCTGCTTTCATCTCTTCTCTATTTCACCATCATTTCTTGTGGATTGCTCTTTTTTATTGTTTACAGATTGAAACTCCCAAAGACGTTCAAGAAAAGTTTGGCCGAACTGTTGTTGAGTCATATTTGTTGTGATAGGTATGCTTAGATCTGTACTTAGCAATTAGCATCTCTCTGTTTTACCTGCTTTCATCTTTTCCAATTTTTGCCTTGGGCAACATCTTCCCCTTGCACTTGAAAGACGATGCATTATGCATAATTTGCAAAGAGAGAAGGAAAACACAAATGTTTAGTTGTATTTTTCTGGACTTTTACATGTTTAAATTAAATTAAATTAATTAATGAATTATATAATTTCCTTTGATATTTGTTTCTCTATTTCATTGTAACATGTATCTCGGTCAAATGAAAATTGAAGTTGTACTTGTAGATTTCTATTTTTCTTAGGATAATTACAAAAAAAAACCCTGAGGTTTAGGCTAATTACAAAAAATCTAGAGATGTCTCAAGATTACAAAACACCCCCTCAAGTATTTTATATCATCTTAAATTTAAAGCAGCTATAATATTTCTATAAATATAAGAGGTTCTGTGACTGATTGGACCTCTCATACAGGAATTTCTTTTGCTCAACATCTCAGGTTACTAGTCTACTCTTTTGACTGATTGACCTCTCATGCTGCAATGTTGCATAGCCAAACTGTTCTCATTTTGAACTGAAGCGTACGATAGGGTTATATTATTTGGCCATTGAGCAAAGTACATATGTGACAGCAATGGAAGCAAATGACCGCTGAAATGGAGCATTGGCTTTGTTTTTGAATTGTGGAGTCTGAAAAATGCTTAATGCCATAAGGGAGCAAGGTGCATCATCTAATGTGTTGGGATGTTGTAATAAAGTGGCTCTAAATAATATTACTTGCAAAGTGAACTATTTTTCAGCTTGGATGCTGTGTAGTTGACTTGGATATTATGTCTATTGTAGTCTGAATTTTGGTGCAGCTTTGGAAGACTTGAGCCGTGGCTATGATATGTAAAAAAATGCATTTGTATTTCTTCTAACTTTTATTTTTAAGCTGATCATGAGGTTTTGTATTTTGGTGTTGAATACCTATGATGCTAAGTTTTATTTGTTGGAATAAATTCAAATTTGGAGTTGCTTCGGTATACTCCATCACACAAGAATTCATTTCCAGCCCGTTGATTTGGTATAGTTGAGATTGTGGGGATGTGTATGTTTAAATATTTGTAGCTCATTAAACCTAACATCCAAAAATTTTACAATTGAAAGTAGGGATGATTACAAAAGACCTCTTGTCTTGAGAGGTTTGACCTAATTACAAAAAACCAAGATGTGAGGCCCAATTTTAACAACGTGAGATACGGTGTTATGTAGTGATTATTTATTCGGCTATGTATCACAAACCTATTATTACCAAACGCGACACTATTTTTATTTATTTCTTCCAACGTCAATTCGCACGAATTCACATTTTTGAGTTTAGCAATTTTATATTCTCCTCTAGTATTAATACTTGATCGAATGACTACGACTTTAGAAATATTGAACCCTCGATAAATTAGGAGTATATTCCAATCTCTATCCAAATATTTCACTATATTCTATAATTCATTTTTCCAACAACTTCCAATTAATTTTTTTAGAATATGTATATCTTATTTCACATCTTTAATTTTTAAATTTCTAAATATTTAATTATATATATTTATACATTTTATTTTCTTTCAATTTTGTAAAATAAAAATTATTTAAAAAAAAAAACAATATTTCGAAAATTATCCCTTATAAATGGGGATTAATTTTTAAATTTCTAAATATTTAATTATAGATATTTATACTTTATAATTTCTTATAATTGTAAAAAAATATTTTTATTATATTTTTTAAAAAAATTCGAAAATTACCATTATAAATGGGGAGGTTGTTTCATATTCTTTTCAAGACCTACAATTATATATATATATATATATATATTTACATATATATTATTTTTTTCCTCAACTTTTGTTCACATGCTTAAAGGAGGGACAAAACTTTCTTTCCACCAAATTCTAATAAATAAAAATAACATCATGATTATTATTCCCTCCAACTTTTGGCTCCTTGTCTTAGGGAATCAATCACTTTTGTTATTTTTTTCTTTATCAACCAATACTTTTCATTTCATAATTATCATAAAAACACAAGACTGGCTCCCATTTTCCTCTCTAAAGGATCAAATTCTTCAAGCATAAGGTAATAAAATCTTCATTTATCCCAACTCTATTTTTCTTCTCCAATCCTCAACCTTATACTTTCACCATCTAATCATGTTGAATCCTTCTTGTTGAGGTACTCTAGAAATTTCTTGAAGAATTAGGGACTTAGATTTGACTACAAGCTTGAAGAGGAAATTCAAGACTACACATTATTAAGGTGAGAAAATTATGGTTTTAGTATTTTCCTCTTGATAACATGAAGAATTAAATTTTGACTCAACAATATGAATTTTTGGAGTTTAGGGGCTGACCTACATCATCTCAAGTTGAGGTTAGAGGCTTGAAGGAAAATTTCAATTTTTGAGACTACATTTTAGATCAACCCGAGAAACTACTACGAGGTGGGTGGAAAAATCCTTTCAACTTCTAGGTGTTTTAAATTGAAAATATGCATGTAGTATTTTGTTATTGAGCACTTGAGATAGATATTATGTATTGCATGCTATTTTCTTGTATCAAGTTGGAAAATTTCTCAAGTGTTGCTCGAAAATGCTATTTATCGAAAAATAGGACATACATGTACACTTTATTGTTGCACTTGATGAATGCTTGCATGAAATGGACATGTATGTTTATGACTCTTGAAATCCATATTTTGTATGACTTATAACCTGGACAAGTCGAGCATAATTGATTAAATTTTGATTTTTGGACTTAAAATCTTTGGAAAGTTGGTGGACTTAATTGCAAGAAAATAAAACTTAAGGGACCCCTCTATAATTTTTGAGTTTTGGGACTGTACTCAGGTTCAAAAATGATGTTTGGACATTTTAATAAAGTTTTAAGAGTTTTTAGATAAATAAAATCAACCTTTAAAAGCCCAATGACTAGATTGTAAAATTTTAGAAGTTTAAGGGCTATTTTGCAAATTTCAAACTGTACCAGACCCTAATTTTAAAATTTGAAATTTTAACTCTGAAGGGACTAAAAATAACATATTTTAAGTGTATTCCAAAAATCCAAATGTTTAGAGCTTGGAAAGTAATTTTATAAAAATTGAGGGACCAAATTGTAAAAGATTAAACTTGAGGACCAAAATACAATTTCCAGGACTTATGCAGTCCATGCACCTGGAAATACTAATTTAACTATAACATAATTATATCTTGAACCCAAGGTTCAAATTTCATAACAATTGGACCCCTAAAAGCCTTAAAGGCAATTATTTTAAAATGGAACAAAAATGAGATTTTCAAAAGTTAAGGGACCTATACTTACTCCTTTTTAAAACTGCTTTTGTCCCAATATCCCACTGACCTTAGTGACATTTTGCAACTGGAATCACATTAAAATCCCTTCCGGTTTGTGAGTTCCAATTATTTTAAACTTAGAGCCGAAATGACAATTTTAACAAATTTGGGGCCAATGTGAGAATTTTATAAAAATCCGACCTCAAAACTTTAAACCTAAATCTCTGAACAATTTAGAGAATTTAGGAACTGATCTCATAATTTTTAAGGTCGGGACATTTATTTATTCAATTTTTAACCCCAAAAGAATTGATTTTTACAAAACGGGGCTAATTGAAAATTTTCTTTTACAAGGACCTAACTCGAATTATTTTTATTTTAAAGAAACAACCCTGGACCCTCTGACTTTACTTATTGATTAAAATATTTTATTTTCTCAAAATCCCTTGATTTATCGGATCGTCTTGACCGATTAATACGCGATCATGGGCGACTTCCTCCTTCTTGCGATTTCGATCTATAACGGACTTATGTTCCACCTAATCTTTCAAGATATCGAAGATTGCTTATCCTCCGATAATCATCTTCATCCAAATAACTCCGCCAATGTCATAATTACCTTACGCAACTTTTTCGAAAACTTTTCATGAATCTAACTTCCCGAATTAATGTACTGATTGCTGATTGACTACGAACGTGTATTTAATTTCTTTGCTGAGTCAACTTGGTGTGTCGAGCTCACGATCGGAGTGGATACGTCGGGGGATGGAACCGGCAGCTCATTGCTATTCCACTCTCTCCGCACCATCGCCCTAATCCCGCAACGAGGGACGGAGTTTGTCCAAGAGGAAGCGAGTCGTAGTACTTGAGGTATAATCATGATTATGACAAATCCGAGCCTTGCTAGCTCCAATGTGGATTTTGTCTTTGCCTATGGAGCGATAAGGTGACAGTCTTGGACCATCTTGCTCGGGGAGTTACAAGGAAGAACGAAGGAATCGCTATCGATCCACACGATTAAGTTAAGTTAATTGGACCCGTTTGGTTGTCGCCACAAATCCGTGCGCAACCGCTACTTGTATTGCATAGGTTGACGCTTACAAATCCGTCGCACGCAACCGCTACTTGTCTTGCATAGGATTGGCGTAACCAATCCGTGCACAATCCTCCCGCCGCTTGGACCATAGTGCCGCTGACCACTTAATCGTTTTCTTAATCGTATAAATATATTACTTAAATATATTTATCACGACGATTAATGGGATCGTGTGTGAAATCATGCATCATCTCTCACACATTTTCATACAACTAAATTTCTCGCATTAACTATATACATATCGCCACACTTGCACACAATCACCCCATCCACCGAGATTTGTCTCACCCCTCCTCCTGTTTTCTAACCTTAGAAGATATCTTTGTCGAAGAAATTTGAACCCGCCTTGGATTGAATTCTCGTGCTCCTTTGTTGGACTTACTTCCCTATTGATATCTATGTTCTTTGGACTTGTTTTCCTTTTTTTTTTTTCTCTTTGTTGGCTCTTTTATTTTCTTTTACCATTCTCGGGATTTTGTAATTTAGGGCGTAGGACCCTTTGACACTTAAGTTTGGTGATATGATGTGTACTTTATTTCCTAGTTAAGACTTGTAAGCTATTTGGTTGTTGGGATGTATTTGTAATCGTTTTGTATTTGTAGTTTTCATTTGCTTTAGACCTTGTTTCACTTGGGATTATTGCATCGTTTTCTAGAATGTTGGGTTTATTTACTGTTTAAGTGATTGATCGCCGTCGGGTCACGTTTGGGGCGTGACACAAGAGATGTCTCAAAATAACAAAGTCTTTTAGGTTTGATTGTGTCTTAAATTTAAGGGGATAGCTATAATATTTTAAGAAATATTATGGGATTTTGAAATATTTTTTACTTATGAAGAAAGAAAATGTCAAAGACGGAATCAAATTTCATGGGTTTTTGCAATTTTCATAATATTTTTGAGTTTTTTTGTAGTTAGCCTGAAACTCATGGCGGTTTTGTAATTATCCCTTGGAAGCAACTTTTAAGCATCTTTTTTTTTTTTTTTTTTTTTTTTAAATTTCATTATTTTCTATTGTACCCTCCAAAGGTTTTTCTAGCACTTTGTCCATTTCAATTTCCATTTATTACAACATATTGCTTGAAATTCTGACCGAAGTGCCCTATACATATTAGTCATGGATTCACATACTGTTTACAGTTTGGAATGTAGATGTTAATGCTAATACAATTGCAAAATGTTTTCGCCATCGTAATTACGATACGGTAACATGGCTTGATAGAATTTGAATGAATTACTGTAATTTTAAAAACAAGAACGCTATCGGTAAATGAAGAGTATTAAGAAGATTTGATTAGCAATAAATCCATTTATTCAAAGATATAAAACATATAGAGAAATTAATGAAATACCTCTACTTTTGGAAAAAAGACACTGTTTACGCTCATATATATCACTTTTGTACTATTTTATTGATTTTTTATGCCCCCGCATATGGTTTGGTTATTTTTACGTCTTTTTCCGAATTTTTTTTATTTTTGTATTGCTTTTTATGTTATATCCGTTGTTTTGATGTTGTTCGTATTTGGTTCTTAGTTGTTTCTATATTGTTTCATTGTTGTTTCGATGTTTCAATATAATTTTACTTATTTTTACGCTTTTTTTTTGTTCATGCGTTGTTTTATATATAGTTTGGTTTTTTAATAATATTTTTAATGTTGTTCGATATTTCGTTGTTGTTTCCATGTAGTTTTTAATGTCACAATGCAATTTTTACCTATTTTTAAACTCTTTTATTAATGTGGTGTTTTCTATATTATTTATGTTTTTTAAGGTTATTTCGTATTGTTTTTAATGTTGTTATGATGTTTATTTGTTGTTTCAATATAGTTTTCAATGTTTCAATGCAGTTTTAACATGTTTTAAACTATTTTTTGTTCATGTGATGTTTTCTATATTGTTTTACGTATAGTTTTTCAATATTGTTATCTTTGTTTTAGTTGTTTTCATGTTTTTCGATGTTTTCATGCATTGGAACTAAAACCGAATTGTATTTTTCTATTATTCGTGTGTTGTTTCTATGTTATTTTCAATATAGTTTTTCAATATATGTTGTTTTATGTGTATTTTTATGATTGTTAAGAGTTCGAGTATAACATTGATTATTTAATGGTTGACAAAATTGCTTTTTCACAAGTTTTATTAGATGAAACATGTATAAAACATGTTAGAAATAATAATGAAACAATAACTTAAAAATCCGAAAGAATTGGCGGAAGTGTAAAAATGTCCGAATAAAGGCGGGAGCATAAAAATGGCAGGAAAAATCCGGGAGCATAAACAAGTGTCCTTTTTTTTTTTTTCCAAAAAGTTGGGCAATTATGTCCAAAGCCCAAACATCTATATGCTAATTAGATGCTACCAAAGTGAATAGTGCCCAATTCCCATCCCATTACAACATATGCATGTGATTTTTGCAAAATAAAAAAAAAAAAACAAAAGAATTGCGAGGAAATATGAAAGTGATGATCAGAGCTTCTCTAGCTGCTGCTTTTTCAGGGTGTGCAGAGAAAAGGAAGATAAAAACAGTAAATATTTGATGGAATAAAATAAAGATAATAATAATAGGTGTGCAATGGATATCATGGCTGGGGATTATTAATGTCCAGTAGAGGTCATAACTCAGAGGTGTTTCATCCTAAAACAGGTGACATTAAGTGCTCCAACATTTGAAATTGAACTTCATCCCCTTTATCCTATTTATCATCCACTTCTATCTTGGATACAAGATCAACACCTCCTATAAGTCTTATGATACTGAAGAATAACACATTACATGGCTGTTGTGAAAGTAAGCAAGACAGATGATTTATGGTCTTAGTAGGAGTGCTAAAAGCACTAAAAGCAGACCAAATACTTACGCGTTTGTGGATTATTCGACTCGAGGGTCTTCTTTCTTTTTGATAGAAACTAATTCTTGAGCATCATTCAATCTGACATTGTTCTGTCGAGTCAATGAATTGTAAAATACAAACTATAATAGAGATGACTACCTAACAAACTAGAAGAGGATATGAGCAAACATAACAACCTATCCTTATTTAATACAGATTTTATTAATCTAAATCAAAATAATTCTATTTTCCAGCACTATATATATATATATACACACACATGCAAGACACAATGCTCATTGAAATGAATTTTCACTTTCTCTTTAAAATCAGCTTTAAAAATCAATTTCTCTTCGTAATGCGAGGCTTTTTTTTTATGCAGATACTTTTGCAGATACTTGTTACGCTTTCATGGTGATAGTACCATATATGCAAATTTATTTCCTCTACTTCAAGAAGAAGCAGCACACTAGGCAACTAATAGTTTACTCTACTTCATGGATTTTTACTGGACTTTTTACATGTTGAAGCATTTGAATATGTCAAGAAGAAATATGGCCTATTTCGCGAAGAGTGTTTTCCATTTCTGAGTCGAAACCAGGATGTAGTTCGAAGGCCGGCAAATTTGGAGGTGAATTGGATAAAATTTCGTACTTGAATTTGACCTTTTTTCTTCTAATATTAATAATAAATATTTTATTAGAATCATAAAATATTCATTCGTGGATTTGAGCTAGTCGCGAGCAACGATCATGGCGCTGTGATTCAAAAGCTAGCCAAACAGCCAGGGCTGGTTCTCGTGGTTTTCAAAGCCCGATGTGACATATAAATTTGGCGTTAGCGTGACACAACGAATTTTTTAACTTTGGAGAAATGGTTATCTCAATTTAGTTAAAAAAAAAAATTACTGTTACTTAGAAATTGGAAGTTGGAAGAAAAATTATTTTTCTTGGTAGGAAGAGAAGCCTATTTAGGCTAAAAAATAAGAGAGCTTTGGTGAAGAATCTTTGCTTCTATTGATTATTTGTTTTTCAATTTTTTTAGCTTGTTACAAAATGAGCAAGGCACTCCTATTTATACTAAGACAACTTCTTAACCGATGGCTAGGATTTATTTGATCTAAATGTTATAATTCATCAACTAGAATTATCTTCTAAAATGTCTAGCAACCTAGAAGTTTCTACGAGCTTTCTTCAACTAATATCTAAAATATTTTAATAAAAATTCTAGAACTTGGGGCATTTGAGCTTGGACTCTTATTTTATCTTTTAATTAAAAATATATTTTCAAGCCCAATAGTATTTGGACCTAAATCAAGTTTATATTCCAATAAAAAGACCACAAATATAAGTCAATATGGTCACTCATATAAACGAACAAGACCAACAACGAAATTCATATATCTTTGACATGATCACGATTATATATGCCAACAAAGAAAATCTCATATAAGTTAACAAAGACAACGAAATATAAATATACTTGCCTTTTAATTAGTGTATTATTCTTTCATTGTCGTTTTCTATTTTAGCTCTAGACTCTTTCATCATACCTAAGTTATTAAGTCACAAATTTAAATTCTTTATTATGATTGCAAAATACAAATTTATAAATATATTATCATTTATATATTTGCAATACTAAACACAAAGTTTTATTTAGATAATAATCCTATATAAATACAAAATACAAATTTATATAATTATAACAATTATGAGGATTTTGAAAATTTTACACAACTTATAAAATGATGCAAAATGATATTAGTAACAATAATATACAAAAATATAGCATTTCTTTTCAACAAAACACGAATAAATCGCAATTAATAGATTTTAATATCGATTGAAAAAATTCGTAATAAATTATACAAAAATCATAATACCTTGATTCAAGTTACAATAAAAACCTTAAGATGTTGGCTTCCAAAGTAAAATGTAGTCATGGTGATTTGATCACTAAAAATTATTGAAGTTGCCCACAACAAGAAGATTTGCTATATCAATTGTGGAGATAACTCTAATGGATGTAATTTATAATCAAATGTAATTTTTGGTTTCATAAATATTTATTTGATTTTGATTTTGATTTTGATTTTGATTTGATATATATTTGTAGAGAAAATGTCGGAGATAGATTAATATAAAATTGTGATTTTTTTATAATACTAATGAAATGGGCTCACGAATTTTACCCGTACACCTAAGGCGGTAGCCTCGGGGCGGATCTAGGGGCCCCGGGCCCGCTCCCCCAAATTTTTTTCCACTTTTTATAAGGTAAAAATATAAAATAAAAATTATATGTTTTTTTTTAATGGGAAAAAATAATTGAGCTGGGGAAATTTTTTTTTTTGGCTAGGAGTAATAGAGTCGGGTGACTACGCCCGAGTAGCCTCATTGGCCTCACTAAAGAATCGTGCCTGGTCTTACGAGATCCTACCCCTATATATATGGTTAAAATGAGACCACATATTATAGTGAGACAATGTGAACTCATCTCAACCCTCCTTTAGTTTTATCAATGACTAAGATAAATAGGGGTTATAATTACATTAAATATTTAATTAAATCAAAATAAGGGTATAGTAGTCAAATTACCCAGTGTGGGGGACCATCTAAATATGAAATCGATTATTAGGAGAGAGAAAAATCACGTGGGGAGAGATAAAATCGCGAAAAATTGCGATGGAGAGAGAAAATCACTCATGTGCTCTCCGCCATGCAAGATCTTTGACACTTATCATATATTTGTTGTATATTTAACACTATTTTTTGCATATTAAAATGATCAAACAAAAATATGTGGGGACCGTGAATCTAGGAATCAATTATATGTATAGAGAGAGAATCACGCTCATTAACATGTGGGGACCGTGGATTAAGTAAATCAATTATAGAGAGAGAGAAAATCACGCTCATTATTGTGCTGTATATTTAGCATATATTTGATGTACACTTAACACTATTTTGCTGTATGTTTAACATAATTTTACTGCATATTAAAATGGTCAAACAAAAAATATAAGTATACAACAAAACACATATAAGTATACATCAAAAAACATAAGTGCACAAAGAACATAAATACATACATCAAAAATTAATTACTTATACAACAAAACACATATAAGTATAAATCGAAAAACATATAAGTGTACATTAATCTATACTAAAATATAAGTATACATCAAACATATAAACTATAATCCGTCTTCTTCGACTAGAAAAAAAAGCTAGAACCTCCATTAACAATAGCTTAACCACCATCACCGAAAAAATAATGAAAGAAATAAACTAACTAAACCCTAGATAATGATTTCAACTCGCAATCGCATTCTCCCCAAAAAACAACAAAATCGTAATAAAAATAAAAATTCCAGAAGATTGGTCGTCACCAACATCGCCAATTGAGGTGTTATAACAATTATCTCAGGAGGCAGTTAGAATGGCTGGTGATGCATGGCATAGTGCGTATCTATAGTGAAATAGTCTCTTCATTTCATAGGTGTTCTAATAGCACCAGTAATTTTCTTAAATGGAAGTGTCATATGCAAAGGGCTCTGCACTCTGGGGTGGTTGTAGTTTTCATGAAGATAGCCAGTATTCTTCTTTCTTTTTTTTTGATCGGTGCCAGTATTCTTATTTCGATTTGGGGAAGATGAATTGATTTGGAACAGTTAGCAAATGGAATGAAACTGCTAATAATACAATTACCATCTTACCCTTTGCTGGTTTAAAATAAAATAAAAAGGGCCATTAAATTGGGTAAATCTCAACCATCCAAAATTTCAAATTTGTGGGCGAGGATTAGTCACATTGTCTCACTCTAATAATGTGGTCTCATCCGATCCTATTCATATATATATATATATATATAGGGGAGGTTAAAATGAGACCACATATTATAGTGAGACAAATACAGACTTCATCTCAACCCTCCATTATCTACATCAATGGCTAAGATAAATAGGGTTAAAATTACATTAAATATTTAATTAATGCAAAATAAGGGTATAATTGTCAAATTAACCAAGTGGGGGACCATCCAAATATGGAATCGATTATTAGGAGGGAGAAAAATCACGTGGGGAGAGAAAAAATCCCGAGAAAATCGCTACTTGGAGAGAGAAAATTGCGATCCTTCTGTCATGCGCAAGATGTTGTAAACTTATCATATATTCGATGTATACTTAACACTATTTTCTTCAGTATGTTTAGCATAATTTTCCGCATATTAAAATGGTCAAGCAAAAATACGTGGGGACCGTGAATCAATGAATCGAGTTATATATAGAGAGAAGAATTACGCTCATTAACATGTGGGGACCGTGGATTAAGTAAATCAATTATAGAGAGAAAAAAAAAAATCACGCTCATTATTGTGTTGTATATTTAGCATATATTTGATGTACACTTAACACTATTTTCTTTGTATGTTTAACATTATTTTACTATCTCTCCGCCTCATGACTCACCTCGGCGCTCCGAATTCTCAAAGCGGTGGAGACCGATAATAATTCATGACCTCAAAATCATCGAAAAACTTGTTCCTATTTCCACCCCCATTTTCCCACACCGATCCCTGCCGTAGATGCACCGGATAAGAACCGCTGCTCTACGCCGCAAAGAATGGCGAACACGACCAAGACGATGTTGAGCGAATCCCAGCTCTTTCTAATCGAATTAGGCCTTTAAATATAAAATTACAATGCTACCCTTTTCGATTTAAAATAAATCAAAAATATTTATTAAATTGGGTAAATCTCAACCATCTAAAATTACAGATTTGTGGATGGGAGATTAGTCCACACTGTCTAATTCTAATTATGTGGTCTCATTTGATCCAATCCCTATATATATATATATATATATATATATATAACAATAAGTTGAAAATTTTACATTTTACCACGAGAGAAAAAGAAACGATAAACTAATCCTGAACACGAAGAAAAGTAAACTAATTTATTTAAAATGGCAAGTCCACTAAAGAAAGTGCTATTTATCAAACTATAACACCAAATTAAATTGGATCCCAAAAAAAAAAAGGAAATGTATATAGAGAGGCGGCCAATCAATTGGATTTGAGGAGCTTAAGTTTGAAACGCTTAATGTGGAGCTACTAAAGCTTAATTTCTTTTTTTTTTTTTGAGGGAACTAAAGCTTAATTTGATTGATTGCAATCGGGTGTAATGTCATGCATTCTAAATTGGTTATATTTGCGACTTCTATGATGATTTTATTTTGTCTCAAATTCCCAATTTTGTTGTAGTGATTAGAGCATTTCAATAGACTTTTCAATTGAAAAACACTTTATTTTGAAGAGCCACCCACAAAAAAACCATCTCCAACAAATTCTTTATTTTAATTTTTAAATTTAGATCTTTCCACTCTCCAAATTTGGAGAGCCAAAATAATTCTCTATAATTATTAATTGCATTTAATGATTCATTACTTCCAATATCCTATTTGTTGTTTTCTACACTTTTAATGACTATTTTTGAAAGTAATTTCCAAAAACCACACAAATTTTGAAATAGAGAGCCAAATACAAATAATGTGTTGGAAGTTATAAAAATATCAATCTTTTTATTTAAAGATACTTTTTTTTTTTACGGAGATGCTCTTTAAAATTTAAATAGTCACTTGGGAATGCTCTTATATTGTAGAATGAATATGTCATAGTGCAGAAAAAGAACTTTAATTCATAGGTTTGTGCGATTTTGGTCCAATTGAGTGTTTCAATATTTCGTTAATCTTGTCCTTTAACCATAATATACCTGCGACCAGTGACGGATCCAGAATATTTTTACAATGGGGGCACAAAATAAATACAAGGGATAGTTATATAAACTACACCCGGGTTTGAGCTAATAATAAAACAAACACAACGATTTTTGAAAATTACAAAGCCCCGCTTGAGGTTTGGTTTTTGTATTATATTTTACCTTTTCATAAGCAAAAAAAATTCAAACATCCCCACACTTTTATAAAAATATTACAATTACCCCCTTCCATATAAGACGAAATCAAACCTCATAAGGCTAGCTTTTCGTAATTCGATTACTTCTTTGAGTTTTTGTAATTATCCCAAATCTCGGAGTAGTTTTTCTAATTATCTCTAAGTACAATTATAAGCTTCATAAAAGAACAATTAATGGGGTTTATTTTATTTTATTTACCTAATTAATATATATATATTTTAAAAATACATAATAAATACCCAAAAAGGAAAAACCTATGGGGGCACGTGCCCCCATAATAGGAGTTATGGCTCCGTGTATGCCTACGACCATTAAAAGGTACATGATCGGAATTATTATTTTGACTAAAATATAAAATCGTCAAGAACCGAAACCGCCACGTCAAAAATTACAGGATTAAGATTCCAAAAATTGCAATTAAGCCTAGACATATATTATTTTTAGTGAACTTTGAGTCAATCTCGAAATTAATGTGATTATAATTATGTTTTATGTATCTGAAACTTTAAGTTTCATTTGGATTAATGATTTGAAATTAACGATTTCATGTCCGCTAGATCATTGTCATTTGGCTTTTCGTTAGTGTTTTCCCTCATTTATAAACTTTCCCTACCATTATATTTTCTTGGCAAAAACATAACACATGTATATTCTATTGAGGCTAAGTAAGATAGTAATTGAGTTAGTTTTGTATTAAAAGCTGAATATCGAACTCAACTGAAAAAGACCGAAAATCCTATTGATACATAATACGATTTTATATAGTTCCCTTCATTACAGTGGCGTAGCATCGGGAGGACCGATATATGAAATTGTGGTGGGCCGTAAAAAATTAAAAGAAATTCATATAAATATTAACTAATTTTTTTCTTAAAAATACTACTAGTAAAATATTTATAAATAAAATATTTTTCTTGGCCCCCTTCCTACGACAGTGCTTTATTTTGTAAGAAACTAGATATTGTCATATGTAGTTCATCTGCCCATGGCACAAAGTCCAGCTAATTTTAGTTGAAGCTATTATTTTGTTCGAACTTGAGGTTGATATCATTAAGAGGTTGATATCCGTATTTGGCGTCATACTTAGATTGTTGGACAGGGGAAATAAGAACAATGAGAAAAATAATTTGGGTTAATTACAAAAATTACCAATGAGATTTAGCATAATTACAAAAAACAGAAAAAAACTAGTCATCGTTTAGGGGAACAACATTTGAATGACCTAATGTCTAAACTTGTATATTCATGCAACTAAGAGTCTAAGACATCAAGGACTTCTACAAAAGCTTCATATATATATATATATATATATATATATATATATATATATATATAGTCATTCAACATCGTTAAGTAATTAGAATTACGTAATCTGTCAGCACTCGAATTGAATCTCACAAATACGTTATTTAAAATTTCGTATTAAATATTCTTCAAAGCGATTAAATCTACAAAAAAATTCTGAGTGTCCAAAACATGATAAAACAAGTCATATGTAAAATAAGCGAATTACACATCAACAGCAGAAGATGCTTCACCACCCGAAATTCCTTTATTTGTGGACCGTACTTTAACTCCAAATAACTTATCCCATTGCCCATCCGCATTGTGGGAATCATCTTCGCCATCTGAAGCAATGACAACCAGTCATTTCAGGCTAAAACAATCAAATTATAATAAACTATACATTTTCTTAACAAGTTAATTTGAATACGTGTTTTGTAGCAACTACAGGCTATTAGCAACCTAAGATTCAAATTGCATATATATAGAGCAAGGTAACATAAATCATGTCCAAAAAAACACCCCTGAGATTTGGGTTAATTACGAAAAAAACACAAAAATATTTCAAAATTACAAAAAAAAAACCTCTAGGTTTCATTTTGCCTTAAATTTAAGGGGGGTAACTGTAATATTTTTGTAAATATGAGGGATTTTTTTTAAAATATTTTCAAAAATCACCGGGAAAAATGTAAGACGGAATCAAACCTCAAAGTTTTTTTTTCAATTTTCAAAGAACTCTGGGTTTTTTTGTAATTAGCCCAAGCCTTAGGGGTGTTTTTGAATTATCCCTAAAAACTCACATTACATTACATAATTAATAAATCCGGACGGGATCTTCTATTCCAATTTCGTATTCCATCTTCTGTTCCATCCGATGGATCGTCGCCATGTGTCATTTTACCAAAATAAAATTAACAGTCACTTAACGGAGTAGGAGCAGGCTGTTAAGATGTTTTCCTAAATATCACCCAAGATTTTTGGGTCAAAATTTAGAAGGTTATTCAAATTAGGTAGTAATTTCCATAAACATTATTTTCCAATCCACCATCACCCGGGAGAGGAAGCAGCAGAAATCCACCATCTTGCGGGAGAAAGAAGAACCAGAAAAATTCCCGCACAATCTCGCAACAATCCGTCACTACACATTGTAATCCGAGTTGTCTTCATTTCATGGGACTGGTCCTTTGATTCAAGTGACAAAAAGATAATGAAAATGTCTTCCACTTAAAATGATTGTTGTTATGTAAATAACTAACGGCTTTTTTTCCAAAGTAGCACTCATCTTTTTTGGTTGTAATGTACAATTCAGTTACACACTTCATCATATAAGACTTGGTTATTTACCACAACCCAAATATTTAAGTGTCAAGATGAGCATGTGCATCTGTAGTCGAAGGCTCTAGCAACACCACAATAATTTTGAAGCCTAAATTTTAAGAGGTGAACCAAAAGAAAATTGCAAATATTATATGCTGTCATTTGAAAAGTATAAGAATAATGGAATAGAATTTCCATGAATTACAGAAGCGCTTAAAACAAAAACAAAAAGTCAGTCCAAACAAGTTTTCACTGTTGCATTTAATCAAACAGATGGTAGCCTATTTTTCATGTACTTAAAAAATAAAGCTCAAGTACACCAACTAAGGTCCAAATTCAGGAGAAGAAAGAAAATGATGGTTGTTCAATGGGACTATTCATATCCTCCAAAATTACAAATCAACCAACTTAAGAGGCCTTGACACTCAGTCAATGCAAATCCATAAGTGCACAAGCATCTATCTTCAAGAGCTTACAATTAAGGCATAGCTACTGCAGAGTATCAAATAGTTGAGGCTTATTAATTTCTTAGCTTTGAAATTCCACTGAATATGAGAATATTAATTTTTTACACCACTATAAATCAAAAGCAAGAAGCAATAGCATTGAGAAGAATTTCAATGTGTAGTGACGGATTGTTGCGAGATTGTGCGGATTTTTTCTGGTTCTTCTTTCTCCCGCAAGATGGTGGATTTCTGCTGCTTCTTTCTCCCGGGTGATGGTGGATTGGAAAATAATGTTTATGGAAATTACTACCTAATTTGAATAACCTTCTAAATTTTGACCCAAAAATCTTGGGTGATATTTAGGAAAACATCTTAACAGCCTGCTCCTACTCCGTTAAGTGACTGTTAATTTTATTTTGGTAAAATGACACATGGCGACGATCCATCGGATGGAACAGAAGATGGAATACGAAATTGGAATAGAAGATCCCGTCCGTAATAAATCATGTTCAAATTACAGTGCAAACTATGTAGTAGTAGATGGAAAAACATAGAACACGTAGAGAATACAGTACTAAAACAAACTAAAACCCGAACCTGGATGGTACTTCCACTTTATCAATTTGGGATCTTCAAAACTTGGTTGGTACACCAGTGCGAGAAGAGTGAGCGTTTTCACGGGGCACCGCACCGCACCGCACCAACAAATTCCTGAGCAGTGAAGGCCAAAACCACATCAAAGGACGACACGAGAACCATCTTTTTAGATCCACAAACTTGTAAGTTTTGCCCATCTGCCATGTCGCAGTTGAATAGTCATCATCGTAAGATGTTTTAACATGTAATGTGGGTGATCAACGCAAAATCAACATACAGGAAAAACGAAAAAAGTGCATTCATACCTTGATGCAACGAGCATTGATACAATCAATTGCAAAAGTTGCAGCAGAAATCATACCATCATAAGTTTCGGGGCATATTTCCTGTTCGGTATACGGGGCCAGTAGCAACAGCCCAACCAATGACCAGGAAAACAACTGAGCTCATAGGCCTATATAGCAATTTTTAAGGAAAACAATTAGCTATGATGAAAATCAAAGCTCAATAGCACTACAATAAAAAACATTCACATACAAACATGGATTACAGAGTAGCATTTAAGAAAAAGGGGGCAAAAGAAAACCTAATTAATTCCCTATTTGAACTAACAGATCCAACCAGGCAACCATGAATAAATAAATCAGCAAATTAATCAAACGCATGTTATAGAAGTAGTCAATAAATGAAGAAATTACAAATATATAAAATCGAAAATGAAGATAAAACAGAGTAGGTGTGTATCCCGGTCTCCTTGATACATTTGCGGCGTTCTTTGTCGAAATCGGACTCGGACTCGGACTCGGAGCCGAGATCGAGGTTGGGAATAAAATAGCCCATGACGATATCGTCATCGCTGATTTCTTCATGGTAGTCCATCTCCATGCTAGGCTCTCTCTTCTGCCTTTTTTTTTTTCCCACTCATCTTTTTCTGCGTTTGTTTACAACATACGCGCACAATATTATATGCTACTATGGAAGTGAAGATGAGAAAATTTAAAAAGGGATGCACAATAAAAGGGATTAAAAGGGCGAAAATTGTGATCGCATTATTTCTGCGTGAAGCTGATATTTTGTAACAAACAATCTGTACTAGACTGACTAGTTAGTAGAGTTTAGATTAATTTTTAAATTTTTTTCTCGGAAACAAGAAAAGGACAGTGAATGATTATATTGTTGAAAATTATTTAGGTCTTGTGTCGAATTCAGTTCAAATAATATCCGACTTTTCGATCAAATTAAATAAAAGCGGAAGCAATAGATTTTTCAAATTTTGAGTTTAAATATAAGAACACTAAATCATGCAAATCAAATTCAATAGAAAAATTACCTCTTTTTCTTCACTCGTTCTTCTTTGAAGGATTCACCGATTGTTTTTTGTAGAGAGAAACGTTTTTCATCTATTCTTCATGTGGGATTAGTGTCTTATATATATAGTCTTGCTCCAAGTTGTTTCCTACCACAAGTCGAGAATCCTACCATTTCTAAACTTCCCAAGTTTAAAAGATTTGATTTTTTTGCTTGTCAATTAAGTAATCTAATCACCTAATTAATAAATATATTAATACCATAAATATTTTATCACAAAAATTTGTGGAGACGGTTTTATGGATATAAACCATGAGACGGATCCCTATATTTAAATAGAATTTCGATCAAGCTCATACCCATGAAAATAATCTATATTATTTTATGTGTTTAGATCTGTCTCATGAATTTAGATCCATGAGACGGTTACGCATAAAGACCTCTTCATATCTTATATTTATTTTATTCCCAAATACATCAAATTAAATTGTAGAATATTGGCTCCAACACCCTGAGTGCGCAAAAATTGTCGAAGATTCTTGGTCGAAGCGGGAACAACGAACTAAATTTTAATGATAGAGCAATCAAGTGGGGAGTTGATGAATATGTGGGGAAGGAAGAATTTGGTGATATTGGGAGACAAATTAAAGAAGCTTCGCACAACTCCAACAAATTCAAGGTAAAACACCAAACCCAAATGCACGATGGAAGAAAACAAGGCCCTGGAGACTAGGGCAATGAGTTGTATAAGTTTGGATGAAATTTGGTGGATGCAACGCTCTCGCATACTACTATGGCCGAAGGAAGGAAGCGAAAACACACGTTTTTTCCACACAAAGGCTACAACCCGACATAATAGAAATAATATCCAAATGCGACTCATGGGGCCAAATGGACAGGCTAGAGGATCACACAAAGATATCGGATGCACCGGTACATTTCTTCAAAGACTGTTCTCTCTCTGTTGCCCGAGCCAAGTACACAACGCCCTCAAGTGAAGCCGAGACTAAGGTAATCGACGAAATGAATGATCTCATTATGCAACCATATTCGCGATCAAGTCGCAAAGGCACTCAACCAAATGCACCCTCTAAAGCACCCTGGACCAGGACGGTATGCCCCTTT
Organism: Rehmannia glutinosa; assembly: GCA_016081115.2. Lineage (NCBI taxonomy): Eukaryota > Viridiplantae > Streptophyta > Magnoliopsida > Lamiales > Orobanchaceae > Rehmannia > Rehmannia glutinosa. The sequence goes on along the minus strand of CM071929.1, from coordinate 35,188,665 downwards.
CTTCTTTCAAAAATTTTGGCACATTACAAAGAATGAGGTCTTACATACGCTTTAAATATTCTCAATAATGAACAAGACCCATCTTACATAAATCACACACACATTGTTCGATTCCAAAACTAAAAATCCCGAATGACCCAAGGACTACCGGCCAATCGGTTTGTCTAATGTCATCATGCGCATAATTTGTAAAACCATTGCAAATAAAGCTTAAGACGATTCTCCCGAATATCATTTCCCATACCAAAGCGCCTTTGTTCCGGGAAGACGATTAGTGATAATGCCATGACAGCCTATGAAATTTTCCATTCCATGAAAAAAACGCAAAAAAAGGGCGTAAAGGTTTCTTAGCATTAAAGCTAGATATGAGTAAGACTTATGGCGGGGTAGAGTGGTCTTTTCTTAAAGCAATCATGGATAAAATGGGGTTCTCAAATAAGTTTATAAATCTTATATGGAAGTGCATAAGTATCTTGTATCATATTCGATCTTATTTAATGGGCGTAAGATCGACATATTTTTGCCGCAGAGGGGCCTCCGCAAGGCGACCCATTATCCCCATATTTATTCTTATTGTGTGCGTAAAGATTCTCATCATTACTCAAGCGGGAAGAGGGCGGGGGCGATATACACGGTTTTCAAATTGCGAGGCGTGCACCAACGATATCTCATCTATTCTTCGCAGACGATAGCCTACTCTTTTTCTCGAGCAACAATACCTGAAGGTGAAAAGATTGCGAAATTATTCGATATACGAAAATGCATCCGGCAAAAATCAACTGAGAAGTCCGAGCTATCCGCGAAAGCAGAAATGTACCGAGACATTTCAAAGTATCAAAAATCTACTCGGGTCCGTGAGGTGGAGAATCATGAAAAGTACTTGGGTCTCCTATTCTTTTTGGAAGATCGAAGAAGGCCATATTTCGAATACCATCGAAAAGGTTATCGGCAAAAATGAAATCGTGGAAGGAAAAATCATTATCATGGGCGGGTAAGGAAGTCCTCATTAAATCGGTCATACAAGCTATACCAACGCATATAATGACATGCTTCTTGTTACCAAATTCGGTATGTGAGGAGATTGAAAAAGCTGTCGCTAGATTTTGGTGGGGATACGAAAAAGGGGAGCGTAAATGTCATTGGGTGAGTTGGAGTAAAATGACGAACTGAGAAGAGGAGGATTAGGATTGAGAGAGAATTTCGTTGTTTTAATTTAGCAATGATTGCTAAACAATATTGGAGGATCCTAAATAACCCCCAATCCTTAGCCGCCCAAGTACTAAAATTCAAATATTTCCCTAAGGCACACCTTTCCAAAGCAAATGAGGGACACCAACCCGCATTTGTGGAGAAGTATATGTGCCTCTAGAGAGATCATTGAAGAGGAGCAGCGTGGCGCATTGAAACAAGGCCTTAGTCGATATTCAAACAGAAAAATGGATCGGGATGGGGCGATGGAGAAGACCGAGATCAATCGGCGAGGGCTTACATCCAAACTCGAGCGTATCCGAATTAATCGACCATGAATCAACAAAATGGCGGATCAAGTCGTCAGGGCAAACTTTTCGGAAGAAGATGCGAATGATATTCTCTCTATACCACTAAGCGAAAGGCTACCTCCGGATAAAAGATTCTCGCGATTGAATAAAAAAGGCTTGTTCACTAAAATCGGCGTACCACTTGCCACATCCATGTATTCCAAGCTCACACAAAACAGGCCATCATCCGAAGACACAAATAGACGTGTGGAGCAAGACTGCACATACCGGTCTTACCAAAAATTAAACACTTCATTTGGCGTGCTTGCTTGGATTCACTCCCACAAGGAATAATTTGGCGAGTCGGGGCTTCCAAATTGATTCTATCTGTCCTTTGTGTGTGGCGAAGGAACGGAATCTCTCGTACATCTCATGATGGAGTGTAATATTACAAAACAGTATGGTATTTCTCTCCTTTACGCCTTGACATGAGACAAGTAGTTACCGCCTCCTTCCGTACTATGTGGTGGAATGTATTAACCGAAAAACCGGAGGAGTATGTAGCTCTTTTCAAAGGTGTGATGGCTTGGGCAATATGGAAGGCTCGAAATAAACAGTGTTCGAAAATCGAAAATTCGGGGTCCAAGAGGTAGTAAATAACGCAATGAAGACATGTCACGAGTTCCGTAACATTCAAACGGCATACCGGATGTCTATGTCTTTAGAACACCTAACGCAACCGACCGAAAGGGGATATGGTGAACCGACACAAAGGAAACTCTTTTCTCGATGCAATTTGTTTATAAAGATGGAACGATGGGATTCGGTTTTGTGATTATTAACCAAGATGGTTGCCCAATTATTGCCGCTTGTAAGAGAATAAAGATGGGTGGAGACAAAGATTTTGCGTAAGGACTTGCACTACTATGGGCATTACGAACAGCCATGGAACACATAATATATAACTTTGTCGCAATGTCGGATCGCAAGATATTAATTGACGGGTGATGAAGCGGAATCCCCGACGCTTATTGTGACCTTATTATTGAAGATATCTTGGATAGAGATATTAGCACGCTTGTATGTCTTTTCATTTTATACCTAGAACGCTTAATCGAAATGCTCACATACTAGCACATTATGAAGAATCGATAGATGTCGAAAGGGTATGGAAGCATGATTTCCCGACCAAATATTGCGAGAATTGTTGAATGTGATGTAACCACCGATCTTTTCATGAAATGAAATGAAGAGTGTTTTCCTATCAAAAAAAAAAAAAAAAAATTGTAGAATATTAGACAGGGTCGTTCGGCAAGGGCCCCGTCCCAGTTTTTTTTTATTTATTTTTAATGGTTTAAAATTGGTTTATGTAACATAAAGAGTATAAATTTAACTAAATAAGTATCTTGGTTCTGTGGTTCGCTCGCTACTTTTAACTCCGCTTTTATTGAGTTTAGATTTTTGCTTAATCCAGTTTTTAGTTTTTAAACCCAAAAGCTAAGTTACTCCTCAAAAGCCCCAAAAAGCTTAAACCATTTGTGTTGTCAAATAAAATAAAATAATCCATCTCAAAAAATCATCAATATTCTAAAAACAAATATCATCAATCAATATTTATTTTTGGTAAGAATTAAACTAATGTGTCGTCAAATAAAATAGAAAATAGAGTTGTGTTGTCAAATAAAAAAGAAATCTTCCATCTCCAAAAAAAACACACTATTTATATACATTTATTTCATCATTAGTTGTTCTACTTTCACCATTAGCATGAATTGTATCAATATTTATTTTATTTTGCTTATGATTCTTTATCAATTTCTTTTTAAATTTTAAGATATATTTGTAAAGTTTGTAGTAAATGAGATATTTTATTAATACAAAAGTAGACACAAATATAGGTACACCACAAGGCAATTATTTGCCTTTTTAGCTTTTACACTATGCACTCAACTAGCACTCCACTAATCTATATATAATAACACTCACACTATTTTTATCACTCACTTTCTTCTTTAATTGCCACTCACGTACACACACATATAACACAATCACACATATATATACAAATAAAAGGATTGTTCTAGTATGTCGGTTTGGTCTTATTTTATTTTTATGTTTAATTAATTTATTAATTTTCTAGATTAATCTAGCATACTCTTACTTTTGGAACATATCATATCATTTCCAGGATATTTCTATGATGGCGGTGATGATTTTTCAATTCTCCTCTCAAAGACCGACATTTTCACGAATTAAATTTTCTCGTCGAACCATTCTCGAGACGTGTTCGAAATTCTTCAACTTTGAAACGTTAAGTCCTTTGGTGAACACGTCGGCTATCCGATCCAAGTATTAATATGCTTCATCTCGATGTCTCCTTTAAGTACCTTTTCTCTAATGAAGTGATAATGTACTTCAACATGCTTTGTTCTCGCGTGACATATCGGATTCTCTCGCTATGCGAATAGTCATCGATTATCACAATATAATTCTACCGCATAGTTAATTGGTTGGTGTAGATCCTTCAATAATTGCATCAACCATGTATTTTCTTGAGCACCATTCTTCATTGCTTTCCGATACTCACCTCTGCTGATAAGGATCTTGTAGTCGTGTCTTTTTTGCTACTACACCATGAAATTGCAGTACCGCCCAAAGTCAAAACATATCCAAAGAGTAGACCTTCTAGTATCTCGGCATCCAAATGTAGTCCGCGTCACAATATCCAACAACCTTGAAATTTCTACTCTTCTTGAGAAAATTCCATAGTCAAGTGTTCCTTTTACGTACCTTAGTATACGACGGACTAGTTCAAGATGTGGCTTCTTTGGCTTTTCCATAAATCGACTTGCGATCCCTACTGCATATGCGATGTCGGGTCGTGTTAGCGTCAAGTAGATTAGACTCCCCACAAGTTGTCTGTACATAGTTGCATTCTCCAAGTCTTTGCCTTCTTCAGCACATAACTTGACGTTTGCTTCGATTGGTGTTGATATCGGCTTGCAATCGATCATCCCGAATTTTTGTAATAGATCTTTGGCATATTTTAGTTGGCATAGAAATAATCCATTACTTGTTTTCTTTAATTCGAGCCCCAAGAAATGTTTGAGTTCTCCGAGTTCTTTCATCTGGAACCTTACTAATAGATTCCTTCTGTTTTGCTGAATTTCTTCTTCATCATCTCCAGTGATGATGATATCATCCACATATACCAACACTATTGCAAGTTTCTCTTCTCGTGCTTTTATGAAAAGCCTTGAATCTGCTTTGGTGCTACCGAGTACCCACCTTGAACTAAAAATTCAAAGAATCTTACCATACCACGCTCGTGGAGCCCGCTTCAATCCATATAGAGCCTTTTTCGGTTTGCACACATATTCGTGGATTTTTCTTATCTTCAAACCCCTGTAGGTTGCACCATGTCTATCTCTCTCACAAGTTCCCATGTAGAAATGCATTCTTTACGTCCATTTGCCATAACTTCCATGACTTGCTAGCGGCTAATGCTATTAGGACTCTTCTTGTTGTGATTTTGGCCACCGGACTAAATGTCTCATCATAATCCAACCCATACTTGTTGTAAGAATCCTCGTGCCACTAGTCGAGCTTTATATCTTTCTATCGATCTATCGGACGTCTTTTTATCTTATACACCCATTTATTAGATATGGGCTTAACTCCATCCTGGTTTTGGTACCAAGTCCTACGCCTCATTTTGTCTCGAGCCATGATCTCTTCGCTCATTGCTTTTCTCCATTCGTTATTTTTAACTCGCTTCTTCAAATATCTCAGTTCTTTCTCATTTATATCTTCTTCTACCACTACATTGGCGTGCACGGGATTTGGCTTCCTTTGTCTACTAGATCTTCTTATTTGTGGTGAAGAGCTTGGATGATCTCCAACATCTTCTTGTGGTGCTTCAATCTCTTCTAATTGACTTGGCCTTGTTATTTCTCGGTGTTGCTTCGTGTACTCCAATTTTCCAAGGACTTTGGGTTGCTTTTGGGGAATCTTCAAGTTCTTGTTCTTTTTCGCCCATCATCGCTCTTTTGTGTTTCTTGAAGTTTCACAAATTTCTCCTGAAGTTGATCTTCAATTTCGGTTGAATCTGTAATTCCAATTTTTGCGGCGTCCACCAAGAGGATGCTTCATCAAATATCACATTGCGGGATGTGTAGCACCGATTAGTAGTTGGGTCACAACATCTCCATCATTTTCTTTGGTTCGTCATATCCCACAAATATGCACCTAATTGCCTTCTTGTCGAACTTACTTCGCATTTATGACTCGGACGAACACGTAAATGCATACACATCCAAAGACTCAAGTGGCTCACAGTTGGTTTAGTTTTCCATAGTTTCTCGAATGGTGAGTTGAATCCCGATTTTGCTTATGCGGTAGCCTATTGATTACATGTCTTTATGTCTTCTTCATACCTTCAAATTTCAAAACCTCATTGGTACATTTTTAGCATGTATCATACTTCACACATTTCTCGCAAGGTGTCGATTTTTTCTTTCGCTACACCATTCTCATTTGTGGGGTGTTTGGACACGTCGGTGATGGTGTATCTTTTGATCTTTCAAATATTGGGAGAATTCTCTCGATGTGTATTCTCCCCGTTATCCGTAAATCTTGAAGACATTGATCTTTTCTCCAATTTCTCTTTCAACATTTTCTTTGAAATCTTTAAATTTTGCAAATACCTCGATTTTTCTTTTATAAAGAAAACCCAAACGTACTCGAGAAGTCATCAATAAATGTCACCATATAGCGCATGCCTTGAATCGAAGGTTGCTTGACCGGTCCAAATACGTTGGAATGTACTTGTCTCTAACGGTTTCTTTGCTCTATAACTTGATTCTTCAAATGGTAGGTGTGTGCTTTACCATATTGACAAACAAAGACATATAGTATCATCTCTCGATCTCCAAGAGAAAGACCCTTGAGCATTGATTTATTCATCATCACCTTTAGCTTATGATAGCTCACATGCCCCAACCTTGCATGCCACAAGTCTGCCGTTTCATTCTTCCGTGTCTTGTCTACATATGCGGATCTGGCGACATGACGTAAATGGACTCTAACTTTTGACCTTCCATGATAGGTGTACCATCAATTTTGAGATTTTGATACACCTTTACATCTTTAGGTCCGAAGAGTACATAATTTCCCGAGGTTGTCGGTTGCGCCACCGATGATAGATTTTTCTTCATACCGAACGTGATAGACGTCTTGCAATTGTACTTGACTCGAATCAATCGCGGTGTGATAATTGTCTTACCAATATGAGCTATTGGCAATCTTGAGTTGTTAGCAATCACCACCATTCGACCTCCTTGTATTCGGTTTGTATTCTCGCAGCTTCTCCTTGTCTCCCCGTCATATGATTGGAACATCTCGAGTCAACGATCCAATCATTTTCATAGTCTATTCGTCCCAGGGATGACTACTCTAATCTTGGTTCTCCTCTCCTTAGGCTTGATTCAACGATTTCCTCTCGAGCCTCTTCTATTATTGCCATAGATGCCTCAACATCCCACTCTTCTTCACTGTTATAATTTTCTCGCCCGTTTGATGTTGCTACATTCCCTTCTGCGGAATTTTTCCTATACCAGCATTCTCTGGCATAGTGGTTTGGTTTGCCACATACATAGCATGAGCCCTTCTTCTTTCCTTTGGACGTCTGACCTTTCTTGTAACGGTTTTGTTCGACTCCCCTTACTTCAGACCTTTTTTCTTCTTTTCTTTTATATTCGTTCTTATCTTTATTATTTTGTTGACGTGGTAGGCCTTTCTTTTTATAACTTAGTAAAGCTTCTTCTTCTTTCTTTAATGAAACATCTGCCATTTGTCTGGTTAGAGCTTCTTGGTCAGCCAATATACTTTCAAGGTTGACCAAAGAAGGTTGCTCGACTACCAGATGGCGGCTATAATACCCCCTAAACTCGGGTCTTAAGCCGTGAATAATTATTCTTCTCATTTTAGCTTCTGGAACTTTGCTAGTGGAATCCAATTCAGAAATCTCACGACAGAGAGTTCTTACCTTGTTGAAGTATTCACTTATGGTCATCTCCCCTTGTCTGAGTGATAGGAGCTCATTCTCGAGCAGTTGCAGCTTGAACTCATTCTTCTTGGAAAATAACGTCGCCAAGGTGTCCCATGCCTTCTTTGGAGTGCTTGCGTCCCTTATATGCTCCAACAATTCTTTGTTAATCGTAGTCTTGAGTGCATACATAGCTTTTCCTGCCTTGATTTTCCATTTCCTCAAGGCTCCGGTTCTTCTCGGTGTGCGTAACCTCATCTCCACCAACGACTTCCCACGATCTTGTCCTTGGAGATAAGATTCCATGCACGTCTGCCACGTAGTGTAGTTTTGATTATTGAGTTTCTCCATTCCACCTACCGCTTGTAGGTCTGTCATCGTGACTTGAATTACCTTCTCGTAACCAAGCAAGCTTCACTCCGCTTCACAATCTTAGATTGCGCACGACTCCTCACGACTCAATAATCTCCTCCTTAATTGACGATGAACCCACGCTTACGCGATTTTCCCCAACGTGGCTCACGATACCACGTTGTAAAGTTTGTAGTAAATGAGATATTTTATTAATACAAAAGTAGACACAAATATAGGTACACCACAAGGCAATTATTTGCCTTTTTAGCTTTTACACTATGCACTCAACTAGCACTCCACTAATCTATATATAATAACACTCACACTATTTTTATCACTCACTTTCTTCTTTAATTGCCACTCACGTACACACACATATAACACAATCACACATATATATACAAATAAAAGGATTGTTCTAGTATGTCGGTTTGGTCTTATTTTATTTTTATGTTTAATTAATTTATTAATTTTCTAGATTAATCTAGCATACTCTTACTTTTGGAATATATCATATCATTTCCGATAATTTTATGATGGCGGTGATGATTTTTCAATATTTAGATTTAATTTTTTGATTTTCACCATTAAGAAAAAAATTATTATATTTATTTTTTTCTTTTATATTTTATTTTATATTAATACATATGACCCTTTTTTTTTCCAAAGAATGCACCTTTTAAAACGTAGGAACGACCTTGATATCGATATTCAATTTAACTAATATTTATATATTAACCCAAATTTTATGAAGAATTATTTTTCATAAACCATAAGGAATATAAAATATTAATTTTAACTCGTTTACTATGACAAGGCGAATCGGACCATAAACTTATAATTATAAGTACCAATGAATCGAATAAATAACAAACCTATTTAATTAATTTAATCAACTTATTAATTTCGAGATTTTTCTACTATAAATTCTTTGAGCACTATCCCTAATATATATAACTAAGGTTGAAAATTTTACATTTTACGAGGAGAAAAAGAAACGATAAACTAATCCCGAAACGAAGAAAAGTAAACTAATTCATTTAGAATTACGAGTCCAAGAATGAAAGTGATATGTATCAAAGTATAATGCATCGCTTTGTCATCATATTTTGTTAATTTTTTAATAAGTATCAAATTAAATATATTTATATGGACGTGAAACCCTTTTTTTTTTTTTTTTTTTTTTTTGTTGAGAACCAAACGTTGCATTAATATTTAAGGTCTTTCCTCCTCCGGGAGATGAATGAGTACATGGGGAAATGGTGAAACGCGCATGTAGTAGCGACAAACAACATTACTATAATTAAATATAATGATTTCTCTTTTTGCACGCAGAAAAGTAAACACCAAATTAAATTGGATCCCCAAAAATAAAATGTATATAGATAAGCGGCCAATCAATTAGATTCGAGGAGCTTAAGTTTGAAACGCTTAATGTGGAGCTAAGCCAATATTTTTAAACTCGAACCGAACATCAAACAGATTAATAATAGGGTTATGGGGGTCGACAATTCAACCGGTCTAACTATTCTTAAAAAAATTAGTTGACTCAGTACACATGTATATATATGTATACACGCATACAATATAAATACAACTATAAATATCAAAAAAACTAATAAATATAAATAAAATAAAAGCTAAATTAAAAATTAAATATCCAAATATGTATGTAAATGGAATATACGGAGAAATTATATGTAAATTCACTAAACATATTTCCTTCACTTTTGAAATAAAACAAAAATATATATTTACTAAAAACAAAAAATAAAGATTTTTTTTTTTGCTTTTGAACCAGCACTTAATCACACATTTCCGATTTTCCTCCAGTTTCACCGGTGGCAACAGCTTTTCCCACCCGAAGTTTACTATAAAACCGGACCGGACATATGACCGGTTCCCGATTAAACTGGTCGAACCAAATGCGCCTTGCCAAAATATTGACTAAGAGGGTGTTTGGCTAAGTTTATTTAAAACATCTTATAAGTTCTTACATCCGATAAGTCGTTTTAGGAGCTTATAAGATGTTAGATCATATTTTAAAAATAAACTGTCGTGAGTGTTTGGATAAAATAAGATAGTTGAGCTTATAAGGTGTTTTTATATCTTATAAAATTATTAAGTATATTTTTGTCTTTTGAATGTTTAAAACAAGGAGCTTATAAGCTCTTTTAAAAAAGTTGGGTTGGAGGTACTTTTTTAGAGCTTATAAATTCTCTAACGGCTTTTTTAGAGATAAGCTCTTTTGGGGAAAAATTACCAAATGCATTTTAAAAGCTTATAAGCTCTTAAACATCTTATAAGCTGTTTTTAAGAGCTTACAAGCTCACCAAACACCCTCTAAAGCTTAATTGGATTGATTGCAATGGGTGTAATGTCATGCATTCTAAATTTGCTATATTTGCGAATTTTACCGATGATTTCATTTTTATCCCAAATTCCCAATTTTCTTGTATTGTTTAGAAAGGAAAAGTCCTCGATCACAAGCCGATCGTAGCAGAGGAAAAACAATGCAAAATGTCGTGAAAAAACCACAAAAATAACTTAAAAATGCAATTTAAGTGAAGGGCGTTTTGTCTCAAGGATTTTCGAGTGATATTGTCATTTGTTGTTTTTGTACGTGCTCGAGTATCGTCTTGATGATCTGGTGTATCTTGTGGAATATCGCCCAGATCCTCGCGCTACAATGTCCATATTCTTGATGACTTCGAGGAGCACATGAGTGAATGACAAGCGGAGTAGTTGAAGAGCGCTGGTTTGGTCTTGAAAGCGTCCGATTTGTCTTGTCTTTCTTCTTCTTCATCTTGCTCTTCGTCGTCCGCCATATCGCACCACCTCTTTGGGGCTATTGCCGCCATGGCTTGAAAGCTCCCCGAAAGTTTAGTCGAGTTAAAACTTTTCGAAGGGTCACTAGGTTTTAACACGTAATTACTAATCGAAAGTTCTTGTTATTCACGGTGTCAATAACCTTATTTAAGTTAACCTTCTTCTTGTCAACCAACCGATCAACCCGCACTGATTATGAACAATATCGATGGTTGAGTTCGTAGAGAGCACCACACCGCCGCTTTCCTCGAGCATCTTTATCAAGCTCCTCAAGGATATCGAACGAGTTATGGGTCGCAATATCTTATGTAGAAGCTCCGTTATCCGGGTTGTCTTTCGAGGGTTGTCCTTTTTGTTTTTCACTTGTACCCAAGTTTCACCTACCTCCTTATTTTTACGAGTTTGAGATCGCCCCCAGCATCAAAACGACCAATAGAGCGACTTCATATTTAAAGATGCTTTTTATTTTACAAGAGATGCTCTTTAAATTTAAAAAGCCTTTGGGATACCCCGATATTGTAGAACGAATTTGTCATAGTGCAGAAAAATAAGTTTAATTCATAGGTTTGTGAGTTGTGTCACTATATCATTTAATTAACAAGGCCAACACACTACCACCACCAGCTTCTTGTTGGAAATAAACCCGATTTGGCGCAAATTAAAACAAACATGTGATTGAGTTAGGGATGGCAATGAGACGGGTTGGGGCGGGTCGGCCAAGACTCGATCCATCCCGTGCCTAGAACGGGCGGGGTGACCCACCACAGTCGCGGGGCGGGTCGGCCCGTTTTGCCCCATTTTAAATTAAATTAAATTAAAAAGTGAAAAAGTGAAAAATATATACTTATAAAATATTATTTACAAAATTTATTATTATCAATTTATAAATATTAAATATAATATAAGAATACATAAAATTATATTATAATATATATTATATTATGCAAAATACATATTAAAATATATTTTAAACCTAAAAATTCTAGCCAAGGGGGGGCGGAGTGATACCAGACCCGCTCGCCCCGAGTCATGGGGCGGGGCGACCCAAACGGGACGGGTACCGCGGGTCGGGTCGGAATTGCCATCCCCGGATTGAGTTTTTTTTTTTTTTGAGTAAAATCCCTAGATTGAGTTGAAAAAATGAGTAATTAAATATTAGACATTTGTAGGAGAAAAATTGTAGAAAATTCTAGGGTGTAGATATTTTAGTAGATAACTCGTAGTTGAGTGTAGCGTGTGTTGATTGAACATAATTGTAGAAATGATTTTTTTTTAGAATTTGATTTTTTTACACAAATCTCGGAGATGGGATGGAGGTTGGAATCGAACCCGCATACATACCTAAATTTTACAAACGCCTTACCACTAGGCTACCAATAATTCCCATAACTCGTAGTAAATGGTTATTAAGGTGTTTTAATATAAATAGGATGGTCTAGCACATTTTGTACCAAGCCAAATTTAAAACTAATAATAGCAAAAATATTATTTTCTACCAAAAGCTATCTTCTATTTTGGTTAGACTCCTAAGTAACCTCCATCCTCTAATAATTGCTTAAATATGAGAATCAGATAGCCGATAATGATCAAGCGGTTGAAATTCTCAAGGTCAACCTATATATTTGTGGTTCGATTTTCTCTCTAGGCGATGTACTCAAAAAAGAAAAAGAAAAAGATAGCTTCAATATAATGTATCACATGACTAAGAACAGAATGCAACCATAAAGACTATAAATAAATCTCTAACCTGATTCAACTTTTAGGACATCATTTCCCCAACTTTGTTGCTCCTCTTGTATCCGTCTGGCCGAGTCCGCTAGAGATTTGTAACAAAAATGAACCTCAATCCGTTCAAGTGTCGGAATTTCTCCAACACCGTCTGGAATCTCACTTAGATCCCAACAACGACGAAACAAAATGCACTTGAGGCTCGGGAAATGGCTACTTTCAGTTATCCAATCCCTAAGATCACAATTGTCAATCAACAGATATTTCAATCTAACAAATCCTCCTTCACATGTTTCCCATTCGCCACCTTTGCAAGCGAAGTTTCTTAGTTTGAGCACTTCCAGATAAGGCAATGAACCAACACTCGTCGTCATATCTTTCCAAGGAAGTCGCCAACCACTCAAGGTTAACTTTTTCAACGTCCTCGGAAAAATAGCATTAAGACTATGCATAATTTGAGGACCAACAACTAATTTCAGTTTTTCGAGTTGATGCAGAGACACGAGATTATGGAGGCGAGGACTATATTTGTCTCCGGAATAAAAGATTCCCAGTTTTTTTAAATTTGGAATCATTTTCAGGATCCTTTTGGTACACCTAAGATTTTTTACTGCTGAGAGTGTTTGCAGGTTTTCAAGACCAAAACTTGATCCTGGATTGGGTAAAACATCAAAATAGAAGCAAACAAGATGCCTTAATTTTGGCAATCTCCAAATTTCCGATGGCAAAGATACAAAACATGGCAAGTTGCTCCCCCATTTCTTCCTTGGATGAATGATTAAGGTTTCAAGATTCTCAAGGTTTGATATGGTTTTCGGAATATTAATCTGACAGTCGAAAGCAAGGTACCGTAAATGAAATAGCTCAAATACTTGATCAGGGAGAGAGTTTACATTACCATCTACCACGTCGAATACCCTTAGCAATCTAAAACTCCGTAAAGAGCCTAGTGAAGCTCCTCCACGCTTGAAACATACAATAGTTCGGATGGTTGAGGCATCAATGCTTGCGTAGCAATCTAGATAAGAGTTAGAAATACTTAGACGACGCTCGTTTTTTATTCTTTCTAAGATAGTCTTGCCAACGTACCCATTCCTAACATGTCGATGAAACTTCTCTTGTTGGGCTTGTCTTATGCACAAGTCGCGAACGAGATCATGGAGGCTGCAGCTTTTGATTTTGCCACTGGACTTTCTCTTGGTGACCAAAACAAGACTTCTCTTGACGAGATCCTCCAAATATTCCTCTGCCACCTCCTCAAAGCTTTTCGGAAGAATTGGACGTTTCAGAAAGCCCTCAGATACCCATAATTTGATGAGTTTTGAGACATTGATCTTGTGATCTTCCGGAAAACCTCCCATGTATAAGAAACACGGCCTCAGACGATGAGGCAAGTGGGTGTAACTCAAAGACAGTATCTTTTCGAATTGCCCGTCTTTCGTAGCAACAACTGAATTCACATTTTTAGCAATTTCCTTCCACGAAGCTCTAGTCGTCTTGATCGTGGACAGGAGTCCCGCAATCAAGACGATTGCAAGTGGGAGTCCTCTGCAGCTTCTTGCAATCTCCTTTCCTATTTCTTCCAAGTCACGTGGAAAACATTTGAGTTTGAACACTTTCTGCCGAAGCAGATTCCAACTCTGATCCTCATCCACAAAACGCATCTCATGCAGAAGGCCGGAAGGGCCGACATAAGCGCCACATCCGATAGCCTTGTGGTTAACATGACTCGACTTCCATTATGGTCATCGGGGAATATCTTCCTTACATCATCCCACACCTTCGTACTCCAAATGTCATCCATTACAATCAGATACCTTCTACCCTTTAAGCCTTTGTATACTTTTTCCTTCATTGAATAATCATTGCTTTGTTCAAATCCTTCTTTCATGGAAACTAGTAGGGAAGAAAGAATTTCTTGTGCATTATAGTCTTGTGATACTGTGACCCAAACACGAATCTGAAAATGCTCCTTAATTAATGGATCATCGTAAGCATTTCTGGCAAGAGTAGTCTTACCAATACCTCCCATACCTACGATTGGGATGACTTGGAGTTTGGATGATTCTCCACAAAGCCGAGTTTTTATTTCAATCAAATCATCATCAAAACCAACCATATCATCATTTTTGGTAGTGGGTGAAATTCTTGATGATGAACTAGCAGCATAAAAATCATCGGGCCGAACGTTTTCGATTCTAAAGCTCTTCTCAATGTCCATTGCCTTTCCAACGATTGAAGCAATTTCTTTCCTTACTTTTTTCATCTCATGAAAATCGTAACAAAGTGGTGTATAATTGATCAATCTATAACGTGATTGAATTTGTTGCAACACGAAATATTCAATAATATCTTCTGCTTGATTTGCAACATCCCTGATTCGGGCCTCCAAACTGGTGGCTTTATCTGGAAAATCTTCAAGAAACACTTGCAAGAAAAGAGTGTATTTATGAATAGATCTAATTTGTGGTTCTTGATGAAGAGAAATGGGATATTTATGATGATGATCCAGGATTTTATCTATGGTTTGTGCAAGTGAAACAATAGCAGCATAAGCCATCTATGCTCTGATATACACAAACAATCTTCTTAGAGAAGAGCTTATACCAGCAAAAGCCAAAGTCAACTATGGTTTTCTGAGAACCAAATAATTGTTTCTCAAAAATAATACTTTTTTCCCCCAAACTTTATCTATTATTGTGGGACACATCATGTGGATGGGATTTAGTTGGCAAAGCATAAACTGACAAAACTTGAACATAGGCATTGCAATTCACTATGGCCGGCTTAATTAATTATTCATTAATCTAACATAAAGAAATGTCATTTTGAAATTAAATAATGATTTGTACATATCTTTGTTTGAATATGGATAAGGACTGGATTATGCATTTTTCAAAGAGTAGCCAATAAAATTTGAAGCTATTTAACCAATTTTCTTATAGTGACATGGATTTTCCAGGTTTCTTAATTTCGTCGTCAATTATCCCCAGTTTCTTATATACAAAAAGGCCAATAATCATGAAATATTATGCTGTGCACATTGCACAAGCTTTTTCCAAATTCTGGACAATTTTCCAACAGCTAGCTTTTGTCAATTAGTCCAAGTTAATGTACTAGCACGTAAGCAATGACATTTTCTCCTCACTATGTCATAGACTACCTACAGAATATAACCAACATTCTGAAGCTCTTCTTTTGTCTCTGTAAGATAGTCTTCTTGTTACTCTTCATTTGATCTGCAGATTGTATATACCATATCAGATGTCCAATAATTGAATACTCAACATTGATTAAATATATGGCAATATTATGTTATATATTACTTATGTTTCTTCATATTTTTATTTTTTCTTTTTCTTTGACATATAGTTTGCATGGTAGACGAAAATGGATCGTCGTTCAATAATTTATATGATATAAAACATGTGATTTTCCTTTCAATTTGAATTCGTTTATTATTCATTTTCAATCATAATTGATTAATTTATTTTATCTTTATTTCTAATATATAAATATTTAATTTAGTCAGAGAGACCATGAGTCAAAATATTAAATGGAGACATTATTGAGAATTTTTATTTTCCCTATTTCCATTGAGTGGGTGTTGATTTTCGCATGAGAAATGAAAATACGTTTGGTTGAATGTATTCTGAGAATAAATATGTGTTTAGAAATGAATTGATTTTTAATGAGTATTTTTAGGACTTTTTTTAAATGCAAATACCTGATACAAACAATAAATTATTTTTATGTATTTGAAAATAATATTTAAAAACTTTTTATTATTTAAAATTATCATTGGTAAGTTAGCGGTGGACCTACAATTAGTTTTTTAAGTAAGCGTGGGAGATGGTGATGTAAATTTATAAATGTGATTGAATGACAAGGTAGGAAAATATATAACAAAAGTAGCTTCAAAATTAGATGAAAATCAGTTGTTTTCAATCAAACACTTGATACCAAACATTTTCGATTTTATGAATAGTATAAAACCGAATATAGGTGTTTGGAAATGAGAACATACGAATATGATTTCACTTTCTCATCGCTCTTAATAAAAAGACAAAGTGAATGAAAAATCCGGATGTTATAGCCGAGTTGATTCAAGAGACAACACTCATTCCGGAGATGGAGAAAAGGAGTAAGACATCCATAGATCAATCAATCATGCCTGGACTAAGAATATACTAAAAACGTTGCAAAAAGTGTCAAAGAAGGAGGCACTCAAAAAGTAAAACAAGAGTTGAATTGATGTAAAAAGAGTTGTTGGAGTACCGTTTTTTTTTTTTCTAATTATTAGTCTTTAGTTTGTTAATATCGATTGTACTTTGTTCAATGATAATATGATGTAAGTATCATATTTTTTAATTCAAAATGTCCTAACCGTATTTCACCTACTAAAAATTTAATTTCAATGTTTCAAATTTTATTTTAGAATCAAATATACAAGTGACATTTACCATATATACAAAACAATTTAATAAAAAATATTCCAATTTTAAGATTTAATTTAATTAAATTAATAAATTATCCGGATTACGTGCAACGCACGTGCAACTTACTAGTTTAATTAAAATTTCAATCCAAATCTAAACTCAAACCAATGAAAATAATTATTTTTTTATGTATTTCTTAGTATGCATTTAGGTTGTATTTGGATGAAAGAATTTTGATTTTGGGAGAGGATTTAGGAAAGCCCGTAGAAGCTTATGAAACTACGTAGCTCAAGGTTATTGCAATTAGTAGTTATTTCCTTTTGTTTCAAAAGATCATTTTTCTTGTGATTATTAACATGGAAAAGGATATTCCCAACTAATTAGAAAAATTAACATGGAAAAGGTCCTGCTAATGAACGGATAATGCGGGCAAAAATAGAAAGGGAATGTGAATAAATGGAAATGCTAAATTCCACTTGTTAGGAAATTTACTTGTTTAGATTTTGATGAATGCCACGTAAAACTTAGATTAGAATGTTGGCACCCCATTTTTGTTGTAATTTTCATTGTAATAAATAGGGTTGAGTGAGCCGAGTCAAGTCATTATGCCTATGAGGTACAAGGAGTCAACTGGTGAAGTGAAGTGAAGAACTCCGAAGAACAATTGAGTGTTACCAAGAAAGAAGACTTGAACTCGACCGGGGTATCACTGTGATGGATACAAACCAAGACAACTCATGAAGTCAATTAAAGTGTAAACCAAGTCGTCGACGGAAGCAGTTGAATCAAGACAATCAATTCAAGCCGTTGCAAACACAACATGTAAGGTTACTTATTTAAGTAATATACCCATGATTTCTCGCACTAAGAATAAACTAATGCATAGCGTGCATTATAATAAGCAAAAAGTCGGACATTCAAGAGTACGAGGTAGTGGATGTCGCACATGCCCGAAAAGCACAAGGGAGGAAATCAATGTCTAGGCTGGACTATCATTTGAATAATTGTCTATCTCTTCAACTGACAATATTTCAAATGATACTATATAAGGATCAAGATTCAAAAAGGTAAAAGATAGATAATACACACGAAGAACACAATATTGATTATGCGTACACAAACTTGAGAAGAAGAACAGGAAATACGAAATAGATACGCATACAAAAGTCAATGAAAAATCATATTTCTTCAAGTCTAATTCTATCGATTTCAACATCCAACACACATTGTGAAGGACTTTGAAATCATCAAAGTTGAAGAGAAAAATTTCAAAAATTTGGGGTCTACATTTCTAGAGTGGAAGTGTAGTAAAAATTCAAGTTGCTTGAGGGCCGAGTGATCAAGTACAACAACTTGATCAAGTGGGTCAGAGTAACAAGGCAAATTGCCTCGTGAAGAAGTGAGTCGCAAGAGAAGCCGACCGGGTGATCAAGGCATCTCTAGACTAAGTCAAAGGAACAAGTCACCGGGTGATCAAGACTTGGTTTTAGATCGTGAACCACTTTGTAATCTGATCAATACATAGTGGATTCCTCCAGAATTGGAGAAGAGAGGATTAAAAGAATTACCCCATCTTCGAACCTATATAAATATTGTGTCTATTTACTTTCAACATTTTAATTTCTCGCATTATTTATTTACCTGTTGAATTGATATACATATTCCAAGTGATAACAAGTTAAGCTTATAACAACAAGTGTTAAAATCACAATTAGTTAATTTTTAAAAAGGGTGTTAAGACTTCCGCTTGAAAAATCAAGTCGCTTTATAAGTCATTTTATAAAACCACTAAGTTACTCTACAACCACTCACTTGAGTCCGCTATAGTAACTCACCGACTTGAACCAACTCTGTTTTAATCGCATTTTTTTTTTAGGAAGGTTCATTCAACCCTCCCTTCTAAACCTTCTATTACACCTCTTGGAACCAACACCACTTGAATTTATAACTTTTATTCTCAAAACTTATATGTTAAATGATCAAATTATTCATCTTTTCACTACCTAATACCTAGTATTTATAGGTTTCATAACCTTGGTGGATACATAAATATATGAAGAAAACTAAATGTGGCTTCCTCAGTAGGCTGATTTTACATATATACCTACCGATGACATGACTGGTTTTACATACGGGGTAATTGCAAATTTGGTCCCAAAGGTCTAGCAATTTTTTTCTTGTAAATATTTTAGGTAGCAATTTTAATCCTGTAAGATTTTGATTCTATGCAATTTTGATCCCTCGAGTTATAGTTTGTGCAATTTTAGTCCTAAAAATCTTGATTTTGTGCGATTTTGGTCCAATTAGGTGTTTCAATATTTCATTTGTTCTCACACTATCCTTGTCGTTTGGCCAAAATACCCAAAATACCATGATTGTTAAAAGTTACAAACTGAAATTGCTATTTTGATCAAGGGTAAAATCGTCAAGGATCGAAACTCGCCACATCAAGAAGTTACGAACTAAGATTGTCAACCCCTACGAGTTAAGGGAAAAAATTGCAATAAAGCCTTTACATATACCCAATAATTGTGATGTGGCTTTCTACTACAAATGCTTTAATATAAATTTTAGAGGTAATTTTAATTTCCCCAAAATTCTGCGAGTTTTTTAACTTTGCCCACTAAAGTTCCCGGACGACACAAATCTCCAGGATTAGACTGGTTAAAGCTTGATTATTGCGAAGACTACATTAGATTCCATCTTGATTATGACATACATTGGAAAGCTTTGGAAATTTATTATAAAACGATGTAAAATATTTAAAAGATAATATTCTTTATTTTTTTAAAATATTTAGGATGTAAAACAAAACTTATTTTATAATCAAATAAATGAAAAAATTAAATAAAATATGAAATTACTTTTGGGGTGCCAATTAAACGCCAATAATCATGAAATATATGATATGCAAAAATTTCTCCGAAATGTGGACAATTCTCCAAAACTAGTTTTTGCCAATTAGTCCAACCTAATGGGCATCCCTCCACCATTCAACCACTGCTAGTACATAGGGCAATTTGCTTTAATATAGCAAATTTCGATTAAATCATCAAAATGTGGTGTGTTTTGAAGGTTTTGTGATATTACTCGTTGGCGCATAGGGTGTGTGCGCCAAGCATATTGGCCGGGCGCACCAACCATGTGCACGGCATCAAATAATCTCTTTTTTTTTAAATCCTCGGATGGCGCACGGTGTGTGCGCCAAGTATCTTCTTTGGCGCATCATCGATGTGTGCCAGGCGCAATATTTTTTTTTTTTAAATTTCTAAGGTTGGCGCAGTTGTTCTATGCGCCAAAGATGTTAAAATTAAAACAAAAAATCCGTTATGTGTTCCAATGGTGATATAATTAAGACTGATAAATTGATACACAAATTGCGATTGTTTAAATTGAAAAAAATCAGTTAAGTTTGTCCAAATTATGAGATATTAATTGACTAATAATTGTATAAGTATAATACAAAATGAATGGTGAAAACTATCTTCACAAAATGAATGCAAATTATTCCATCAATAACAAATTTTGACTAATTTTAACTATTATTATAACTAACTTATTGATACACAAATTATTCCAAACATTAATAAGAGAATTTTGACTGATTTTAATAACTATTTTCTATAACTAATCCAAATATGCCCATTAATTATAAATTTACATTCAAAATTAATTTGTCTTAACAAAATTAATTACTAAACACATAATTTTGAGTAATGCTAATCCTAATATCTATGACCACCTATGTCACATCCTGCAGGATGTATCTCTCGGCCGCTCCGCCTTAGACCGTATTCAATTATCAATATCATGTTGGTCGGAAGTAGACGGCCTCGGATCTATATCCATATAACTCCCCTAAAATCCACCGAAATGGTACAAGCGAATGCTGAAAACTTGACGTGCATATGTGGATGCCTCGTCATTCCCACATCCGTGTTGAGCATATCAAGAAATGGTGTGATTTGAGGTGGTATAAACGATCATAATTCACATGTTGTGGCATATACGATTGTGTGATGCGAAGTGGAGAGACTCCCGCCGCATATCCAAATGGACCTCCCGCATATCTAGATGGACTGGCGCATATGTAAATGGACTCAACACATATCCAGATGGACTGCGCACTTTGCACATGTTTTTTATTTGTAAAAATCATTCCTTTACACAACACACAAGTCTCAAAGTCATAGAATTGTACATACGAAGACATACCAATAGAATCATCGTCTACATCTCGGTAACTTGATTCAAGAATGAAGTTCCAACCAATCCCATAATTACCACGAGAATTGTTACGAGTCAAGCTTTTATCTTTGTTGAGCCGCATCCGCTCCATCACCGTCATTGTCCTCGCGGATGCACTTTCATCGTGTTCGAATTTCGACGATGCTCTCCTCGACAAATATCTACAACATCAAGATTTTCATCACTAGGTCTACCAACATCAACATTTTCATCACTAGGTCCGCCAACATCAACATTTTCATTACTAGGTCCACCAACATCAACATTTTCATTACTAGGTCCACCTTGTGTAAATGCGATAGTTCAGAACCATACCTCCTCTAAGGAACTCAAAGATACCGATAATAATTATGTCCTCTTCAAGTATTTATTTCAACATTCTGAATTACAGGATCTAACTCAACAAACAAATCAAAAACTCAATCCCAAATGACGGATCTATAAAAGACCACAAATCTTCATCATTTGTAATAGATACTATTCAACACATATTGTCATAACAATATTTAGCCGAAATTTTCAACTTCCATCGACTTTACATCAACCCCCCATTGAGATTAATATTTCAAATCAATTCACAAAATTCGCTCAGAAAATTCTCCTAGCACCCAATTGCGTTACGGTCATATCTCGCATCACTATCGGTTTGCACAATTTGTCCTCCAAAATATATGATTATGGTGATCATGTTTGACATCGCCTATATATTATAATGACAATACAGTTAAATAATTGAAATAAAATTTGACATTGCTTATATACATGTATTATTTATACAATTTAACAATTATTATATGATAAATAATACGAATATTAAAATTTATTTCAAAGAATAGGAAGTAATTTACATAAACAATATGTACTCATAAATATAATGACGAAATTAACATAAAATATTTTCGGACAAAAATATAATACAATATATTTTGAAATAAATATTAATTTAAGACATACTTGAAAATGCCTGGAAATCCAAAATCGCCAAAAATGCCTAAGCCCAAACCACCGGAAAATGCCAAAAGCCCAAATTGGTCGAAACTACTATCGCCGGAAACTACTATCGTCGTTGGAAACCTTCGTGTGAGTGTGAGTGTTTGCTCGCGTATGTGTGTGTGTTGTGTTTATGCATGTGTGTGTGTGTTCTTGTGTTTGTGGGAGGGTTTTTGGGGTGAGAATGAGAGTGTGAGAGTGATAGAGAGTGTTTGTGAGGTGTGTGTGAGTTTTTTTTTTTTTTTTGGGGGGTTTATAAGGGTTAGGGTACATTTTGGGCTTTTTTTTGTTAAAGGAGTTGGCATGATCCGCACGGTGCGCCCGGGGGTTGATCTAACTTTTTGCGATTGTTGACAGCATCTGTTGGCGGTGATGAAATCCTCGAATCCGTGATTTTGGATTAAGGATGGCGCACCGTCCGTCGTGTGTGCCAGGGGATAATTTTTTTAATATGAAAATCTTTGGCGCACCCACAATGTGCGCCACCATACAAAATTTAAGAAAAAAATATTTAATCGTTTACGCAGATGAGATGCGCCCGGGGCCGTGCCTACCATGAGGCAAATGAGGCCATGGACTCACCCAAAAATTTTGTAAAATTAGGGGCCCATAATTTTGTAAATTAATACATATATATATATATATATACATATTTGTAGATGTTTTAGTACTTAAAAGCCCAAATAAGAATATCAACTCAAAAGCCCAAATAAAAGAGCAAATTAGGCCCAAATATATTGACAAATCCGAGGATGTGGATATTGATGTTGCTATCACTCTTTTGCAAAGACTTATTTCATTTCTTGAAGAATATAGAAAAGATGGTTTTCATAAGTCCATGAGTGAGGCTAAAGAAATGGCAAGTAAGATAGGCATCGAAGCTGTATTTCGAGAAAAACATAATATTCAAAAAAAGAAACAATTTGATGAAAGCAACAGTGAAGAAGTATCACAATCAGCAGAGGATTCTTTCAGAGTTAACTATTTTCTCTTTATAATCGATCAAGCTCGTTCTTCTATAGAAACTCGATTTGCACAGTTTAAAATGTATGAGGAAACTTTTGGTTTTTTATTCAATTTGGAGAGGTTGCAATATGCAGACGATGATAGCTTATCGAGGTCTTACAAAAATCTTCAAAATTCTCGACCTGTAACGGTTGCTCGACATTGATGGTAGTGATTTATTTTCGGAGTTATCATTCTTGAAGTGCTCTTTACCAAGAGAAACGAAATCGCAATTGGAATGGTGGATTATTTGAAGAAAATGGATGGTTGTTTTCCAAATGCTTATATTGCTTATAAGATCTTGTTGACAATACCAGTTACTGTAGCAAGTGCAGAAAGAAGTTTCTCAAAGTTGAAGCTCATTAAAACTTTTCTCCGATCAACCATGTCACAAGAGAGATTGAATGGGTTAGTTATGTTATCAATTGAGAAATGAATTATTGAGCAACTTGATTATACGACTTGATTAATACTTTCGTTACCAAAACCGTAAGACGAGTTGTATTTAATTACTTTGAACATGATTGCTATATTATTTAACTAATTTTGTACATTATTGAAAGCTTATTTTTCAATAATAATTTATATTATCTTTAAATTAGTAAAAAAAGGGCCCATTTAAAAGTTAGATTCAGGCCGAAGAATTGCTAGGCACGGCCCTGGATGCGCTAACATGATTACTACAGCGCACCAACAACGTGCGCCACCGAGTTAAAGGACAACACCCTCACAATACACCACATTTTGACAATTTAATCTGAAATTTGCTATATTATAGCAAATAACCCTAGTACATAAGCAATGTCATATATATTTCCACACTGTTAAAAAGATGCCTGCAATAATGTGAGAGACTGCTTAATTATTTTACTTTAAAATCCACATTGATAGGTGCAGCCAATGACTAAAGTTAAAGAATAAATATAAAATTAATAATGTCATTTTCTAGTACATTGTTGGGTTGTTCATCAAATGTCACAGACTCACAGTGGTCAATATTATTCATCAAAACATATTATATTACACACGGCTTTTGCTGATAAAATATTACTTAAGATATAAACAAACAACAATTTCTCAGAAACCATACTAGCCAAGACTTTTGCTGATCTAAGATAGTCTTCTTGTTACTCTTCTTCTTGATTTGCAGATCTTGTATTTCATATCAAGATTAGAGATGGCTTATGCTGCTCTTGTTTCACTTGCACAAACCATACATCATATCCTGAACCATCATCAATATTCCATTTCAATTCATGAAAATGGAAAACTTAGATGTATTAACAAATACATTGTTTTCTTGCAAACTTTTCTCGAAGATTTTCCAGGGGAAGCCAACAGCTTGGAAGGACGAATCAGGGATGTAGCATATGAAACAGAGGATGTGATTGAATGTTTTATTTCCGAACAAATTGCGCCGTGTTCTGCACACCATAGTTATAATTTGCACGGGCTCAAAAATTTAACACATGAAATTGAGTCAATATCAGGAGAGCTAATGGACATCAGAAATAATTTAAGAACCAAAAAAGCTCGGTTTCGTCGTTCCCTGCTGCTGTTTGTTCATCATCATCAAGACTAATTACAACCACCATAAAAAATGATGATATGGTTGGTTTTGAAGACGATTTGATTGAAATAAAAACTCGGCTTTGTGGAGAATCATCCAAACTTCAAGTCATCCCAATCGTGGGTATGGGCGGTATTGGTAAGACTACTCTTGCCAAAAATGCTTACGATGATCCATTAATTATGGAGCATTTTCAGATTCGTGTTTGGGTCACAATATCACAAGAATATAGCATACAGGAAATTGTTTCACACCTGGTGTTGTCAATAAAATCATCCAACGAAAGCCATCGTGAACAGATAAACAAGTTTGAAAGGAAAACCGAGTTAACGGAAGAATACGTGTACAAAAGTTTAAAGGGTAGGAGATATCTGGTTGTATTGGATGATATGTGGAGTACAAAGGCTTGGGATGATTTAAGAATGATATTTCCCGATGACCATTATGGAAGCAGAATAATGTTGACCACACGGCTATCTGACGTGGCTTCTTATGCCGATTTTTCTAGTCCTCTTCATGAGATGCGTTTCATGGATGCGGATCAAAGTTGGGAACTGCTTCGGCGTAAGGTGTTTGCGCGCGAAGACTGCCCTCCCGAATTAGAAGACACCGGAAAAGCGATTGCAAGGAGTTGTAGAGGACTGCCCTTCGCGATTGTGGTGATTGCAGGACTCCTATCCACAATCAATCAAACTCGAGCTTCGTGGAAAGAAATTGGACTAGTTGTAAATTCAACGGTGGCTACAAAAGATGGGCACTTCGAAAAGATTCTATCTTTGAGTTACACTCACTTGCCTCATCATTTGAAGCCGTGTTTTCTGTACATGGGAAGTTTTTCAGAAGACTACGAAATCAAAGTGTCGAAACTGATCAAATTATGGGTAGCGGAGGGTTTCTTGAAACCACACGGATCAAAAACATCGAAGATGCCGCGGAAGAATATTTAGAGGATCTTGTCAGGAGAAGTCTTATTCTGGTGACCAATAGGAAGTCTAATGGCAAAATTAAAAGTTGCATCGTACATGATCTGGTGCGAGACTTGTGCATAAGAAAAGCCAATGAAGAGAAGTTTTTCTACATGTTAATGGTACGTATGTCGGAGAGGCCATAAAAAATCAGCGCCGCGTGACTATTGCTTATTCTAATCTAAATAGTCTCGCAAACATTTACGCCTCAACCATCCGGACGGTTATTTGCGTTCATCGTGCGAGAGGAAGTTCATTGGACTTGTTAACAAATTTCAGATTGCTAAGAGTATTGGATATGCTAAATGCTAACGCCAGCTCGTTCCCTCAACTATTCGTGTCGCTCCCGACACAAATATTTGAGCTAATTCATTTAAGGTATCTTGCCTTATACAATCATGCCAAGATTCCGCAACCATATCGAAACTTCAGAACCTTCAAACGTTAATCATTCATCCGGGGAAGACGTCCAGGAATACATACCATGTTTGGTACGTTTGCCAATGGAAATCTGGAAGATGCCACGATTAAGGCATCTCGTCTCGTCCTATTTCGATATTTTACCCGAGATTCCTGACGGAGTGACTTTTGAACTAGAAAACTTGCAAACACTTTCTGTAGCGACGGAGTTCAAATGGACTGAAAAGATCCTTAAAATGATTCCGAATCTAAAAAAGTTGGGAATCTATTATTTTGGAAACAGAGATGGTGCTTAATATCGCCTCGATAATCTTGTGCATCTGCAATGGCTTGAAACTTTGGACATAGAGATATTTAGAAGTTTTCGAAAGATTCATAATCCTGTTTTTCCTAGGACGCTGAAAAAATTAACCTTGAGTGGTCGTATACTTTCCTGGAAAGATATGACGGTTGTTGGTTCGTTGCCTAATCTTCAAGTGCTTAAACTAAAACACTCTGCTTGCTATGGCGGGAAATGGGAGACAACCGAAGGAGAATTTCTCGAGCTGAGGTTTCTATTAATTTGTAGATCAGATCTCCAACACTGGATTACTGAAAGTAGCCACTTCCCACGCCTCAAGTGCTTGCGGCTTCATCGTTGTCGGGATTTAAGTGAGATTCCAGAAGGTATTGGAGAAGTTTCGACACTTGAGCTGATTGAGGTGGATGATCTAAACAAATCTCTTGCGGAGTCGGCCAAACAGATACAAGAGGAACAACAAAGTTGGGGGAATAATACCCTTCAAGTTCAGTTCATTCGTACTCATCAGGTTTCAAATGTTCATTTTACCATTTTTCTTCATTTTTTTGGTACCAAAGTCATGTTTCTCGGTACTGAAAAATGTACCGCATCAATTTATTTTTTTGAATAATGCCATGTCTTTATTTACTAAATTTAATTGTTGATGTGGTTCAGGTATTATGGTGCAGTTCAAAAAGCTATCATTCATTTCCGTGAAAAGGCTGGAGAAAGGCTCTGAATCTCCAAACTACTATCATTCGTTGTGGTGCGTTTTTTAGTGTGTTACAAATGATCCATTAAGGAATCTTTGAAGTCTCCCTCGTGGAGTGGTTTAGTTTGGGGTGGGTAGTTTTTTAAGTCTATGTTGTGAATCAATTGGTCTTACCAATTCCCCGCAACTTTAAGTAGTCATGTCAACTCTTAGCTTGTTGGCTATCGATTGTAGTTGTAATTTTAGTTTTTGAGTTATTATAATAAAATACTATCGTTATCGAAAAAAAACAATTATAATATAAATTTGTTTGGCTTTGTATTTCAATTAATGGGGATAAAATTGTGTCGTTTGTTGCATCATGCTTTATAATCAAGGGGATATTTGTAATATAAACATGAAGTTATTTATAATATCTTTATATATAAATTTGTCTTTAAATCTCCATAATTCATTTTAGTTATGAGCAGTCTTTTATGAGACGGTCGCACAATGTGTGATCAGATTGTACTTTTAGTGCAAAAATTAATATTTGTAGTGTAAAAAGTGATACTTTAAAGTAAAAATCGATACTTTATCTGAATACACTTAATTTTAGTGTATTCGACAATGATAACTTCCATCACAATCCCTTATAACACCTCCAAAACCCAGTTTCGAACAACTAGAGAATATAGATGCATCCACATTACATTTGATGCTTCATTCCTTAGTGAGACAGAGAACAGCTTATATTAGCAAAAGCCAAACATGGTTTCTTAGAAACTGATGTATGCTCATATATTCTAATAATATTTTCTTTTATCAGGAAAAGCCATGTGTAATAAATATAACATGGTATGTCGATGGCATTTTGTTTAGTTTAGCTATTGGCTGCTCTTAACATTGTGAATTTTATACTATAATAATTAAGTAATCTTTCACTTTATTGCAGGTACAATTTTAATAGTGAGGAGAATATGTCATTGCTTACGTGCTAGTACATTTGCTTGGACTAATTGGCAAAAGCCAAAAAGTGGCCATTAGGTTGGACTAATTGACAAAAACTAGAGTTGTTGGAGAATTGTCCAGAGGACCAGAATTTGGAAAAGCTTGAACACAGCATAATATTTCGTGATTATTGGCATTTTTGTATACTAGTAAGGTCATTTTTTTAATTTAATTTTAAATCTATATATTGAAATCAATTTTTATTATATTATTTGTATTTATATAAATGTCATTCATGTATTTTAATCTTAAAAGAAAGTTTGCAAAAGACTAAATCTAAACTTATTTATTGGTGAAATATAGTTATGACATTTTGAACTAAGAAACACGATACTTAAATGATATTATCACTCAATAAAGTACATTGGATATTAAAAAACTGATGAGTAATCGATATATAAATTAAAATATATATTCAAGAACTCGTTTTAAATTAATGCATCTCTAGTTTTTTTTAGTGTCTACTTCTTCTTCATACTTAACAACATTTTTTTTGCAATTTTTTTAATGCATTTTTATCCCAGCATGATTGGTTGACGTATGGATGTATTTCTCTTTTACTCCATTTCCTAATGTGTTATCTTTTAAATCGGTTTCACTCAAGATTCAGATTTTAATTCATCGATGTGCCTTTTGTTAAGAACGATAAATAAAATTCCATTTTATGTTTAGAAACTTAGCTCCGTAATATTTTGATTCATGTTCTCCTTTTTTTATATTTAAGTGTATATCTTGGGATGAGAGGAATGATGAGAATCCAATCTCACACCTCTAGCTAGGAATAAAGTTTTTACCACTCGACCATTATCCATTTTTCTCATGTTCTCCATGATTAAATTAATTATTTATATAATAGAAATGAAGATAAAATAGAGTAATCAATTGTAATTGAAAACGATCAATAAATTGATTCATTTTGAAAGAATAGTCATATTTACATATCAAATAAACAGCCAAACCACATTATAGAGAATCGAATTATTGAGTGTCTAACAATATTTATGCTCCATTTATTATCGTTAAGAGCATGCACGACATCATAAATTTATTATTTCCAAATACTTTTTTATTATTAAGTGTCTTTGATGTGACAATTGTTATTCTAATTAATTTTTGTATCAAAAATCGCTTATGTAATATAGTAATGATAAATTTAATAACAAGAAAATTATTAATTAATACATTGAAATAAATAATATGAAGAACCTCAATTACGTCTTTTATTTTGTTTTCTTTTAAAAAATCACTTTACATTCTAAAGATCCATCCAATGGAGCATATCCAATGCATAATCCATCATTCGAGCTTTACAACAAAATTATATAATATGGAATATAATAGGCCAAAAGTGTGTCAAATAACCGTAAAACATAGGTTAAGCCATAGCATTTTTATAAAATTGGCATAACAAAAAATTTTCTCACTTTTTAGTTGTCTTGTACTATGCATGTGACAATTTCAAGCAAAATATAAGTCTCAATTTATTATGTTTCTTTTTGTAAAATCGAAAAATACCATATATAAATTGATAGGCCTATCTTTTTCTTTATGTTAAGCATAAAAGAATTCACTTTATCTTTGTCGGTGAGCATCTTTCAATGTAACATAAAATTTATAACATAATTCACAAAAGTATAATGCATGCATTCGGATGCTTAAAATGTTAAAAATAAATATCTTCATAAATTTCAATCTTCAATCTAATATTAAATCGGTTTTACCAAATGATGAATTTGATGTTGAAAAATGTCGATATATACATTTGAAGAAGGAAATAATATAACTTTTCAAATCTCACTCAAATTCTTTTCTTTTTTGTCTCTTGATATTCCATCACAATTTTTTTATTTATTAATTGCATGTATGTATATTGTTATTCATAGATAGAATTTTATTTAACACAATAAAATATAATATGAAAAAAATAAGAAAAAATATGAGGATTAAAAAATGGTACTCCGTCATTGTAAAATTTAGAAGAAATTAAAACTTGAAAAATGCTAATTAGATTTTTGTTAATTTAACATTTACGATAAAATCAGTTGCACTTGAAAAATACACATTTTAAAAATTAAATTGTTCAAGAGATGGACTTGTTTTTAAAATGCATAACTATGAAAATAACGTCCGACCAAAATTTAAATTATTACTTTAATAATACATATATATGTACACTACAAAATGTTAGATCAAAAGCATAATTATTTTTTATATATAAAAATTAATGTATAGTGCTTATATCCTCAAGATTTAAAGGTGACTAAAATCAATTACTTTTGGTAATGAAATTAATATTTAAATTATATGAACTATTTATTTTCAAAATCATGTCTATTTTTTTGAAATAAGAAGGAATATATTACTTTGATCCATAAATAAACTTTTTGATAAAAATTTCACTCAAATGTAATTTTGTGGTCGCCTAAAATTCAAATATCAAATATGTTTTATACTTATTGTGCATAACTTAATACAATATTTTTAAGTAAAAGATTAGTATATCAACATGTATTTTTAAAATATGTACTTACGATATAAATATCGATTATTATTATTTTTAGTTTTTCATAGCATATATATATATATATATATATATATATATATATATATAGGGGGATCAAGTAAGACCATGTCTCTAGGTGAGACACAATAGACTAATCTCAACCATCCCCCACTATTAATCAATGGGTATGATTTAATTGATAAAAAATATATTAAAATATTAATGTAATTCATATAAGGGTAGTAGGGTAAAATAATATAACAAGTTAGTTACAAAAATGGAATCAAATCTCTTTCTCTCTCATACATCTCCCAATTTCTCAATCTCTCTCTCTCTCTCTCTCATTGCTCCATTAACGCAAATAAAGAAAACTCGTGAAGAACTCGAAAATTACAGGTTCATGAAAATTACGAGAGAAAAACAAGAAAAATCGGTGCAATATTACGAGAGAAATAACGAACAATGAGTTCAAAATCTAAATATGCAACAAAACTCAACTAAATATGCATTATCCGAAAACTATCTATGCGGCGTAAAAAAAAACTAATATGTAGTACAATATATCCAACTATACAAAACATCATAAACTATGCAACAAAATCAACTAACTATGTATTATCTAGAAACTATCTATGCATTGCGGAATAACTAAATATACAATACATTATGTAACATCCCATTTTTATAATTTCCAAAAGCAACATCCCATTTTCATAACTAAATATACATTATATTGAACATATTTATGTAGTGTAGTATAACTAAATATGCAAGACGTTATATTCAATTATGTCTTGTTTCCGTAAAAAAAGTGCCACAAAGTAACTAAATATGCATTATATGATGTCTAATTATGCAAGATATAAGAACCCTAAATATCTTTGTAAAATAAAAATATTTGGAAAGAAAACAGTTCCTTAAATTCCGCCACAAAATTCGGTTCAATTTCACCCATAAAATCATGGGACCACTAATTTAAATTACAAAATTACAACCTTACCCTTAAAATCGTGAAAATTAAGAAATAATTAAAAAAACTGAATTAATCACATCCCTTCAATTTCTAAGATCAATAGGTAAGATAAGTCCACACCGTCTCACCTAGGGAGGGTGGTCTCATTTGAACCAAATCCTATATATATATATATATATATATATAGGATTTGGATCCTGTGAGTCCGCATATCCTATGTGAGTACACGAGACCAAATATGAGGCCTTGATTTAATTTTTTAATGGTTGAGATTAAAAATCAGACTTTACCATTTTTTAATATATAATCTAATGTAAAATAGGGTTGTTTGGTAATTTAACTAAAATCATTCTTGGGAGGAAGTTATTTTTGGGAGTGGGCCAAAAATCGGAGATACGTTTTTATGAGATGTGTTTAATCCAAAATCTTTTCATATTCCATCAACTTGGTAAATGAAGTTTCATAAAAGAGTTGGTCTTATTTCATAACACAAGATTTTTTTCTCTCGCGAAAAATAAATCACCGTGAGAAAACTCCATTGTTGATTATTCAACGGTTACACTCTCTGCAAATCGTCTCTCAACTAACCTACGGCGTGTAGTAGAAATTGCAAGGAGGAGTGTGAAATCTTTTATCCGAAAGTACCAAAATGAAGTGTGAAATATTTTCGTCCAAAATCACAAAAATCGGACTCAACATCTTAGTAGGCGTCTTGAAATTTGCGGCGAGTTGAACCACCCGCAGATACGCCACTTAGGCGTCTTGAAATGTCTTGAAATATTGGTCCGAAATCCCCAAATTTGTTGTTAAATCCCTATTCGAAGGTACCAAATTTGTTCCTCTTTTCTTCGTCCGGTTTTTTTATTCGACAGTGCACCAAATTTGTTGGATATTCGTTAAAATTGCATATTATTGTTGATAAAATTGCTTATGATTTATGGAAATTGCTTATGATATTCGTTAAAATTGCACATTGTTGTTGACACCAAAGTTAGGTTATTATGTCAAATGGGAGGAGAGTGACAATTAGTATTTCCCATTTTTCCCAAGTATTGGGAGATTGTTTTAATGTGGCAAAAAATTGGTTATAGTTGTCAATAAGTATGCTCACATATGTTTTTACAAGTAGTTGGTGATTTGCTTTAATGAGGCAAAAATATTGCTTATCTTTGTGATATATTATGCTTATGAATATTCAAATATGTGCGAAATCTTGGGAATGGTTTTGTTTTTGATTCTTACTTGTCTTTATTATTTGGAAAAACGAAGTTTGTGCAATAAATTCAAGTATTTTGGTGATTGCTTTAATGAGGCAAAAATATTGCTTACCTATGTTTTATATCATGCTTATATCATTGTTTATCTATGTTTTATATCATGCTTATGTATATTAGTGATATGTTTTGACGTTAAAAAGAAGGTTTGCCACGTATTAGACAACCCCTCGATTGGCGGCAACAAAACCCTCAAATACGACACATACCGATAAATTGGTCGATTATGTTCTCTATGGATGATTGAATATATGTTTTCAATCTTTATTTTTGAGTGATTCAAATATATTTTTTTACAACAATTATTTTCGCAATACTTATCGGTGAAGGGTTTTTCGTCAATTGCTCGTGTGATCCAACAATCGACTGCCTCCCGTCTGTGCATGCCTTGGAGGGACAAGGATAACAAAGTTGATTGCGGTATTTTCGCAATGCGCCATATGGAGACCTATATGGAAAGTGGGATAAAAAATTGGGATAAGCGGGCTCCGAAAAACGACGAGGCACAACTATTGATGATGCGTAGAAAATATGCAATTGCAATATGTCCGGATGCAATGAATGAGCCGAGGAGGCGGTATTGGGACGGTGAAGGAGTTTTCCAAAATGAAATAAGATCAATCCAAAACATTTCATTTCGCACTTTTTTTGATAAAAGTATTTATTCTTGTAGTGTTTTTCGACACGGTAAATTTGTTTGGTCTTTGAAGTACTTTTGTAGTGATGTTTGAATGTTTTTGATAATTCTTGAGTGTTAGTTCATGGTGGTTATACTTTCCTCAAAGCGGAATCCAATTGCTTATGTAAGCAGAATTGAATTAGTCTGTATGCATAATTCAACTCTATTGTATGTAATCATTTTCATGGTATGTTATAATGTTTCTAGCATTATTTTAAATATTTTTCAAATGATTTTAGTGTGTTCTTTTGTAAGGCGAAAACAACCGCATTGTAAGCAATATTCGAGATGTTTTATCTTTTCAAGCGTCTTTTTACATTTTTAGCATATTCAAATGATTCGTAAGCGACTGAAACGCTATGTAAGCAGAAGTCAATTGACTTGTAAGCACTATTTCAAAAATTATAACTTATCAAGTATCGTATACTTCTAGCACTATTCAAATATTTTTGTAAGCGTGATTCAAATGCTTTGTAACCAGAATTGAATGGACTTGTAAGCATGTATCTCATGGTATTTTATACTGTTAGCAAATAAGCAAAGTGCAAGGAATGCGTGTATGTACACCCCAGGCGTCAAGGAATGTGTGCGCGGATTTCAAAACTTTTTACCATGTAAGAACCCGATCAGGTGGCTTAGAACACGCATCGCACCCTGTATCCCACCCTTGTCTGTTTTCTGTGTCTCAATTGTGAGACTTCGTCATCATTTAGCACCGCTTTTTCATGAGATGCAGATGAGTTGTTAACCTTTTTGAACCCTTTGCGGTTGCACACTACGTATTACATGCGTATTATACCACTGCGTAAGCGTTTGGTTGTACTAATTCTCACATCAAATCCACGCACGCGTGATTGACTTGTATTTTGCATGTATTTTGGGCTTAATATTGGCTAGAATGTGTTGATATGCATGCATTATATGAGTAAATGGGGTTTTATTCCTATTTTGTGGAAAAGGATTACCCTTTGCTCGTTTTGTAGGAATTTATCTATAATTGTAGTATTTTGGTAATAATTCGGAGCATTGCAACCGCCAATACTTGAGGTAAAAGATGAAATTGGGGTCAAATCGAGAAGAAGTCGGACGAACCGGCGAAAAACAGAAAAAAATAGCCAAGTGCTTGATGTTACAGGTGAGCACGGCGCGGCGTGCTCACTGACACGGCCGTGCTCAACCCATACCTCGAAGAATAAGTGTTAGACCTATAAAGCACGGGCGCCCCGTGCCATATGGGCACGCCCATGCTCTCTTGAGAAAGTTGGACGATCACAAGCGCACCCAAAGATGGGTCAAGTGCCATATGGCATGAGCCGTGCTCATATGCGGGAAAAATAGAGTTTGACTCGTTTTCAACTAGGTTTTGACCCAAACGAAGTACAAATAGACACGGGGCGGCCACAAACAGGGGGGGGCCCGAATTTTACCTAGAAACCGGAGAGAAAGAGCAATTCCCACCGGAGATTTCGAGAGATTGATCAAGACCGCAACCACACCTTCGAGGATTGAAGATAGATCGAGAGATCGTCATCATCCCCGAGTTCACTCATTCCATAGTATCGTTATTTTAATTAGTTAGATTTTGATTATGAATAATTTGTCTATGAATTGTCTATCTTCAATGTCTAGCTAAACACTTTGTGATTTCCGAGTTTGGGAGTAGGTTAATGAACACTTTGTAAGTCAAGCGGCTACGATAATCTAGAGGGGGTGAATAGATTATCTCCATCTTTTGATTTCGCCCTCTTTTTACAACCGAATGCTCAAATACAATAATAAAGGTGCGGAATATAAACAACACACGTCGATTTAAAGAGGTTCAACCCACCTAGGGCCTAATCCTCTACCACCCCAAGATATCCTGGATGGATTTCGAAAAAAAAAAATTTTATTAATTACCAAAATTAATACAAATTCAACTTACAACACCTTGAAGAGCACCACACTCTTCTTCAACACCACCTTTGGAGATTACCACAATCTCCCTTTGAAGATTACCACAATCTTCCTTCAACGGCACCTTGTGAAGATTACCACAATCTTCAACCTTGAAGAATACCAAATTCTTCAACACCTCAATAAGAAGATTACCACAATCTTCTTCACCTATCACCTAGACCATCCAAGTGTGTTCTTACCACAGAACACTCACAAGGATATCTTGTGTTTGAATGATAACCGAAAATCAAGATTACAACTCAATAATGAATATTACAATTTGAGTGCGAAGTGTAATCAAGAATAGCCTAGACCTCAAAGATGTGAAAGTGATAAGCTAGGCAAATTTACAACAAGAATAATAACAATGAAAGACCAAGTGTTTGCTTGAAGTATATCTTGTTGTGTTGTATCTCAATTGTTGTGTTGGTTGCTCCAAAACTTCCTCTATTTATAGGAGATGATTGACCAAGCATAGGCTCCTCTTGGGGATTGAAAATCTACAGAAAATACAATTAAAATCAAGAATATAGTCAAGTAGAAATCAATCCCACAATTTAAGGAAATGTGTCTGTTTGTCAAACGGTCATATTTTTTTTTGTCGACACAGGGGCGACCGGTCGAAAATAAGAGAAAATAAGAACACTTTGAAAATTACAAGAGGGCGGCCGGTCGGCGTGAGGCTCACGACCGGTCGACCCTACCTCAACCGGTCCCCTAAGTGTAAAAGAGAGAAAAGAAGTTCTGTTTCAACGTGAAACTTGCAGTGCCGATCGGCCGTGCACGGCCGACGGCCGCTTGTTTTTTCCTTCCGTCTCATTTTCTATTTCTAAAAACATCTTCAGTACGGGTTGCCCTATAGGGCGACCGGTCGACCACGAGACAAAATGTTGTCCAATTTTTGTCGAAAATAAAACCCAAGAAATACTCCGAAAATTTAGTAAAAACATTTTAAACCAATCGAGAGTATTTAGACAACATTTAGGAACCTTGTTTAGGAGTGAAAAATCCATTGATATAAAATCATTAAAAGTGTTGTCCATTATTATCAAAAATAAACTTGAGGAAATACTCCTAAAATATTAAAACCATTTTAAATCATTTAGGAGTATCTGGACAACCTTTAAAAGCATTGTTTTGGTGACGAATAAAATCATCAAAATTAAGATAAAAACATGTATCAAACAATCTCCCCTTTTTGATGATTACAAACCAAAACAATTTTTACACAAACTAAGAGAGCAATTTTAGAAATGATTTTCCTAAAAAAACATTTGACCGTTTGGAAGCAACCAAAATTTCCAAAAATATTAAAGCAACCAAGTAGGGAGTAAATATTTTTCAATAATAAGCACAAGCTCCCCTATCAACAAGCATATCAAGAATAATGTAAAAGCAATTTTCCATAAGCTAAAAGCTTTTAGCTTTTATAATTTGTTCAAGAGCTTATAAGCTCCCCACCATCACAAAACTTCATTATATAAGTCCATCAAGCAACAATTGGACTAAAAATAAATCACAACTTATGGCTTTTATGAGCCATAGCTTATAGCTTTTATTTCGAGCTTTTTATTAGCTTCTTTGAGCTAACGAGCCATTTTCCTGTTTCTCCCCTTTGGAATCATCAAAAAGAATGTTAGGATGATAAAAACATCATACAAGTATATCAAAGTGCGCCAAAGAGACAATTTATCAACCATTCGAGGAGATAAGCTTATAATCCGAAAAAATGGGAGAAATGTATCATTTGATATCCATAAGCTCGTTTAAGAGTCAAGACATGATCTCAATGAGTATATAAGACATATGAAAGCATAAGAGTAAAAGTCGAACAATTCATTGTGACAATTCATCGAACACCTTGAGTGCATAAAAATAAAAGAGGTTGTATATAGTCCTTGTAAAAGTTCAAGCCAAAAATTATCATATCAACAATCAACCTCATTCCAAAGCTCAATAAGATCATATGCAACATACGCAACATTTGTTCATCAAATAAGAAGCTCAAAGTAGATTCTCAAGGGTTCAACCCAATTGAGATAAGCTAAGAAGGATCAAGGCATTACAAATGCCAAAAATTAGAGCAACCATCAAGTAATATAAGTCATGCCTTAAACAATACATGTATGATATATCAAATGTCCCAATGCATATGCAACTAAGCATAATGATCAAAGCATTTAAAAGAAGCACTTTTACCATCAAGATTTCATACCAATTATCAAACAATGCTTAAATTAGAGTATTTTTACCATCAAATACTCTATCAATATCATGAACACCCACAAGTCATTATCAACTTGCAATATTAACCCTTTTAAGAAAAACAAGCAAATATCATTAGTACAAATGAGTTTTACAAAAGTTCATAAAAGTACAAAGCAATTTAAATGAAAATGCTAGAAAGTAAAGGGGTGGGTAACATCATTCCTCATCCGAGGAGAAGCAAGATCCGGGAATTAAGTCCTTGATGAATTTCTTTAACTTGCCGATAGACTTTTGCATTTTGGAGGTCTTTTGCTCCAAAGCCTCATACCTCGTCTCATGAAAAGCCCTCATCTCATCAAATTCGGTTTGAGTATACCTCTAGGCGGTTGAGCACCTAGTATTACCCTCCCGGATTGCTCGGTTCGCCCCTCTTCCGCCAATCTTGCGGCCTCGATGTCATCAAAGAAGTCATTAGGATCGGGAGACTCTTGACCTCTTCCTCTCGCCATTTTGGTTGGTCGGATTTCCATGTTCTTGCGCATAGTGACCATTTGGGCGATGTTATCAATGTCAAAGTCGTTTTGAAATACCTCCGAGTTACACTCCGACGAAGGTAGTCCCGATTGAATAATAAGTTTACAAATCCAATTTCCCATAACCAATTTCTTATTACCTTGAGTAATGGACTCGATTAGACATTGAATAAGTATGACACCAAAGTTAAGTGGTTCCTCCTAGCAATCTTATAAGTCAAAAATAATCCATATTGCTAGGCATCTTTCCCGACTTACCACAAATGCAATATGCGACAATGACCGATAAAATACGATGCTCAAGTGTCATTGCCAACAAAGAATACTTTGGCCATACTCCCAAATACGTCTTAACTTCTTTCATCGACACCCCCAACATTTCATCATTCCAAGTCCCACAAGAGAAATAATCCCAACCACCTTCTCTAACATGTAAAAGTCGGCAAATATCATTGGGAGTCTATCTAAAATGACGACCCTTTATAAGCGAATTAACGGCAATCGGCTTTCTTTCATTATCATATTCGACCCACATATTGGCATAAAAGAGTTGGATAATATCATCATCATACAACACATAAGCATGCTCCCATAAATACATCCAACCTTGCTCCTCAAAAATCCTCTTATAGTAGGATACTCATTTGTAAATGAACTAAAACGACACATTTTAGTCCGAGCAATAGATTTACCTCCCATCCCCGAATCCTCATATTACCATTCCGCATACTTATTGATGAAATTAATAGCATTGCGGGAATTAGAGCTTGAGTAACAAAAGATTTTTACCTTTCGCCCAACGGCAATTTTCGAGCGAAATTGTTCCGCGGAGCTCGGTGATTTGGGCCCGAGAGAGAATGGGATTTTGAACATCATCACCTTCTTGAGCCACGTTTCTTTGAGCGGCTGTTCGGCTTCGTCTCGCCAATTTCTCGAAGTACCCTCTCTCCACCCTTTCTTCTCTTAGAAGTGGGATTTTGATCGGTGGAATTTCTAGGAGGAGCCATATATGTAAGATTCTAGTGAAAATAAGAAGATTAGCAACAAGAATCGTGAAAAATGATGAAGAATAGAAGATTTTAAAGAAAAAGGGGTGAAATACGCTTGAACAATGGTTTGGAGAAATGTTTGTTCTGTTTACGAAAGTGAAGAAACGGACCAGTTATAATCTTGAAAAATAACCCTGGCGGCCGGCCGAGGTATGGGGCGGCCGTCGATGTGCGAGGCGACCATCGCCCTGCTTTGACCGTCCCAGTGATTTTTCTTTCTCCCGAGTTTTCCAAAATTCGATTTTTCACCCCAAAAGTTTTAAAACTTTGCAAAAATATAGGTTTGGACTATATCCAACAAATATGGGTTACGGAAAACATATAAACGATAAAATTGAGACTAAACACGTAGTGCCTTTTAAAAGAAAATATTTGCAAGATCAATTAGGGGCACTTAAGGGTCAAAATGAGATATCTTGAAAGATATGTGCATAAGCATAAAATCGAGTTTAAAGAAAAATACGAGTAGACATACCTCGATGGTTTAAGAAACTTGATGACGTAATAGCCAATGAGTATGCAATATGTATCCTACACAATTCTTAGACAAAATTTGCACAAAAACACAAGTGTAGGCAAGTAATATCAAGAAAAGAGCTTATGCTATAAAAATACATAAGAGATAATAAACCACAAAAGTCTAATTAAATGCACAAGGGTTTTAAAAACATTATATAAGGTCTTCTTTTTCACAAATACTTTAAAAGCACAAATATATATTGAAGACCTCAATTTTAAAAACTAAATACTTGAAAACTCATTTTGCAATTAAGACAAAAATGAATAAAATACATATTTAAATGGGGAGATACGGTTTACCAATTACTCCGTTTCCATGGGTTGTGTCTTTCCCATTGTTGATGATATCTTCCCATTGAAAAGTCACTTTGTTGATGATGGCCCTTTTGATTACTCCATTTCCAAG
This sequence comes from Rehmannia glutinosa, assembly GCA_016081115.2. Classification (NCBI taxonomy): domain Eukaryota; kingdom Viridiplantae; phylum Streptophyta; class Magnoliopsida; order Lamiales; family Orobanchaceae; genus Rehmannia; species Rehmannia glutinosa. The sequence continues at coordinate 35,148,529 of CM071929.1, read as the reverse complement.
GTTTGTTGCCTTCCCTTTGTTGAGAGTCTCTTCTTCTTTGAAAATCATTTTGTTGATGATGTCTTTGCCATTTCCAAGGATTATGTTTTTCCCAATTTTGATTATATCCTCTTCTTGAAAATTGGCTTTGTCGAAAATAGTTTCTCCTTCTTTGATCAAATGAAACGGTCATTTGATGTCTTCTTGGCGGTATGAATTTTCTTCGATCATTATTTCGCCGGGTACCTAATAACACATTATTTTGTGGTACCCTTATGTGTTTGGGTCCTTTAGGATTAGTCTTGAGACTTTTAGGTCTCCAACAATAATTAGAGCTATTTCTAGCCCGACAAGTGTTTACCGTATGACCCTTTTTACCGCAATAAAAGCATGTAATAATTCTAGGAGCATAATGACCAACATGCTTATAGACTTGATTCCTTTTCATATGATTAACAACATTAGGCTTATGATCAAGTCCTTGTTTCATTTTATCACAATTATGAACATCAACAATATTAGGCATTTTGTTGGTACTTAAGTTGGATTTTAATAAATCCTTTTTCATGCCTTCAATATTCTCAACAAAAGTACTATTTTCTATTTCAAGGTTTCTAACCTTATCAAGAGTGGTGGTGTGAGCACATGATAGTGATTCATAGGAAGTAAATAAACTATCCTTATCATTTTTCAAAATATTGAATTCCTTTTTCAAATTTTTGTACTTAACAAGCAAGCTTTGGAATTCATCTTGAAGATCATCAAAATCATTTTGCAAATCACTATAATCATTTTGAATAACAATATCATAAGAAGTAGAGGCTTAAGACATACCTCATTTTCTTCTTCAATGCCCATAAAGCAATGTTCAACTTCTTCATAGTTGGAAGTTGTAAGAGGCTTGTTCCTTAGATTTGACATTGTATCCCTTTGAGAAGTAGATGCTTTTGTTTGACTCCTTTCATTTGCAAATACTCCATAGATGGCTTCTAATTTTTGCCATGCTTCATGTGCCGATGGATGGAATTCTATAATATGTTCATATTCCAAATTAGTAAATGAACAATACAAAATATTAAGAGCTTTACCATTTAAGGAGATGAATTTCTTCTCTTCATCATTGAGCTCTTTGGTGTGTGGTGTGTCTTTCATCGGAATGGACTCTCCATTTATGACGGTGTTCCAAATGTCGAACCCGCAACCTTGTAAATAACATTCCATTCTTTCTTTCCAAAAAATAAAATTTTTGGAATCAAATAGTGGTGGCTTGGTGGTGGAGGTGCGGATAGATGAGCTTCATTCGTAGCCGACGATCGTTCCTCTTCACTCGCGATGTGAAACGAGCTTGCCAAAGAGTTTGGCTCGATACCACTTGTAAGTCCAAGCGGCTACGATAATCTAGAGGGGGTGAATAGATTATCTCCATCTTTTGATTTCGCCTCTTTTTACAATCAATGCTCAAATACAATAATAAAGGTGCGGAATATAAACAACACACATCGATTTAAAGAGGTTCAACCCACCTAGGGCCTAATCCTCTACCACCCCAGTATATCCGGGATGGATTTGAAAAAAAAAAAGAATTTTATTAATTACCAAAATTAATACAAATTCAACTTACAACACCTTGAAGAGCACCACACTCTTCTTCAACACCACCTTTGAGATTACCACAATCTCCCTTTGAAGATTACCACAATCTTCCTTCAACGGCACCTTGTGAAGATTACCACAATCTTCAACCTTGAAGAATACCAAATTCTTCAACACCTCAATAAGAAGATTACCACAATCTTCTTCACCTATCACCTAGACCATCCAAGTGTGTTCTTACCACAAGAACACTCACAAGGATATCTTGTGTTTGAATGATAACCGAAAATCAAGATTACAACTCAATAATGAATATTACAATTTGAGTGCGAAGTGTAATCAAGAATAGCCTAGACCTCAAAGATGTGAAAGTGATAAGCTAGGCAAATTTACAACAAGAATAATAACAATGAAAGACCAAGTGTTTGCTTGAAGTGTATCTTGTTGTGTTGTATCTCAATTGTTGTGTTGGTTGCTCCAAAACTTCCTCTATTTATAGGAGATGATTGATCAAGCATAGGCTCCTCTTGGGGATTGAAAATCTACAGAAAAATACAATTAAAATCAAGAATATAGCTGTTAGAAATCAATCCCACAATTTAAGGAAATGTGTCTGCTGTCAAACGGTCATATTTTTGCTGTCAATACACAGGGCGACCGGTCGCACAGAAATAAGAGAAAATAAGAACACTTTGAAAATTACAAGAGGGCGACCGGTCGACGAGGCTCGGCCCGGTCGACCCCTACCTCAACCGGTCCCCCAAGTGTAAAAGAGGAGAAAAAGAAGTTACTGTTTCAACGTGAAACTTGCAGTGCACGGTCGGCCATTTGGGCGGCCGGCCGACCGCTTATTTTTTCCTTCCGTCTCATTTTCTGTTTCTAAAAACATCTTCGTGGTATGGGTTGCCCTATAGGGCGACTGTCGACCACGAGACAAATGTTGTCCAATTTTTGTCGAAAATAAAACCCAAGAAATACTCCTAAAATTTAGTAAAAACATTTTAAACCAATCGAGTATTTAGACAACATTTAGGAACCTTGTTTAGGAGTGAAAAATCCATTGATATAAAATCATTAAAAGTGTTGTCCATTATTATCAAAAATAAACTTGAGGAAATACTCCTAAAATATTAAAACCATTTTAAATCATTTAGGAGTATTTGGACAACCTTTAAAAGCATTGTTTTGGTGATGAGAATAAAATCATCAAAATTAAGATAAAAACATGTATCAAACACACTTTTATATGATGATTAATGATAATTGAAGTTAAGGTTTTCTTCCTCTATTCAAGTACTTTGCTTGAATTCTTGTTTTATCAAAAGGCCATTGATTTAAACTTGTTTGATGTATTGATTCATAATTCTAACCAATGAGTTTCAATACTAGATCTTGAGTACTTGACACAAATAGCTTGCAAGATTGAGAAGTCGTGAATATTTGTGAGATCTTATAATCTTTTGAACTTTTGGGAGTTGGATATCGCATGTTGAGTAGAGATGCTAGCATAGATATTCCAATCAACGCTTTTACATACATCTCGAGAGAGAGGGTAAATTACTTTGGTGATTGGTCTATAGAGAAGAATACGTTTAACCTTGGTTTGATTAATGTGATAATAAAAGGGGGATATTAATCAAACCATAACCCAGGAATCCATCCATTCATACTTGATCTTTCAATCAACTCTCTCGCTTTGTTTCTTTTAGGATAGATTTACGCTTTAGTATTAATAAAACCAATCCATCTCAAATCCGATCGTCTAAATAAAAATAAGGCTATTATAATCCGAAAGACTTAGTACATTAACTTATTAGTCCCTCGTGGATTTGCCCTTGCTAACCCTATTCTATAAATTGCACCGTACACTTGCGGTGAAGCTAAAAAAATAAGGCGAACAACGCCCATAATTCTTGTAGAATTGTATTCCGTTGTCGACACTATCAAAATTCATCCCTTTTTTGGATTCATATGTTCGTCACAAAGAAACAAACCATGGCGGGAGTAGAAAGCGACAATAGGGTCAATAACGGAGAAAACAACTAGGCCAACGGGGTCAACGCCGAGTTACCCGATGCGAGGTTCCAGGTGGCTCGGCAATCAACAACAGCGATTCGCGATTACTTTTTCCCAATCAATCGCAACTATGGTGGAATTGCCAATGTCCCAATCAATGTGAATAATTTTGGTGAAGCCAACATTGATATCGATGGTGCAGCGAGAATCGGTTTGGGAGTTTCCCGTCAAAGATCCCAACTCTCATCTTGCGAATTTCATACGATTTGCAATACTATCAAGATGAATGGGGTGATGATGATGCTATACGTCTTCGCCTATTTCCTTTCTCTTTAAGGGATAAGTGCTAGAATCAAGCTAGCACCCTAACTCGAGGAGTGTGAACAACTGGGATGATGGTAGTCGAGGTTCTTCTTCAAATATTTCCCACCAAGTAAGACACTACAACTTAAAAGTGAGATCACTCACTTGGGCGGTTTGACTCGAGCCTTTGTACGAGGCCCGAGAAAGATTCCGGGATTTATTGAGGAGGTGCCCGCATCACGGATTTCCTGGAGGATCAACAACTCGTTTCTTTTACAATAGGTTGATGGGACAGACTAGATCATTTGTGGATCTGCCGCAGCGGGGGCGCTACTTGCGAGGTTTTCCGAAGGATGCGTTCAACTTATTAGAGAGATGGCCATGAATAGCTATCGGTGGCCTCCGAGAGGACTAATGTGAAAAAGGTAGCGGTATGTCGATTCGGACCCACCATTAAGGAGTTGACAACCCGGATGGTCGTCGATCGACGAACCAATTAAGTGCTTTGACAAAGGCAAACGAAGGAAACGGGGTGCAAGTAATGGGGAGTTCCTCTATATCCGATAGAGGAAGCAAATTATGTGAATAACCAGAATTTCAACAATTTCCTAAACAATCAAAATCCCACTCATTACCATCCGGGCTTAAGGAACCACGAGAACTTCTCCTACGCAAACACAAAGAATGTGATGCAACCACCACCGAGGTTTAATGTGACAAACGGTGTCATTACTCGCAGATCCTAAGCCAACCATGGAAGATATGTTCACCTCGATTATGAGTGAGACGAGAACAGTTCAACAAGGATGAGGCAAAGATGGATAAAATCGAAAACCATGTCACCCAATTGGGGTCCCAGATGAAGAATCTTGAAACCTAATTTGGTTAAATAGCTACGATTATTGGTGGGTAACATCGAAAGGCCAATTTCTCGAGCAACACCGAGATAAACCCAAAGGAGCGAGTGTAAAGCCATTCGTCTGAGGAGTGGAACGGAATACGAGGGACAAAAATACCGAAAAACTCGAAAATCGCAGGATAGCACAGCCCGTTCGCCACCGCACGCCGCCCGTGCGCCCGAATAGGCGATTGATGTGCCGGGAGATGCGGAAATGAAGGCAAATGGCGAGTTGAGGCAGAGGAAGGAGTTGAGGAACATCGTGCTGAACAAAAAGGGGCTGAGAAGCTTAAATCACCCTCTAACCCTGATATTTCTAAACTTAATGTTCCCCTTCCTTTTCCCCAACGTTTTCAAAAGAAAAAGCTAGATGCGCAATTTGCTAAGTTTTTAGATATTTTTAAGAAACTGCATATTAACATTCCTTTTGCATATGCATTGGAGCAGATGCCCAATTACGCTAAATTCTTGAAGGATGTTATGTCAAAGAAGCGGAAGATGGCTAGTTTCGAGACAATCAATCCGGGAGAGGAGTGCAAATAATCCAAAGGAAACTACCACAGAAATTGAAAGATCCTAGTTTCACTATCCTCAGTGCTATTGGTGATGTTTTTTTAAGAAAGCACTTTGTGATTTAGGAGCGAGTATTAACTTAATGCCATTGTCTATTTTCGTGCAACTTGGATTGGGAGAGGAAAAGCCGTCTACGGTCACCCTACAACTCGCGGACCAATCACTTACTTATCCAAAGGGAATCATCGAGGATGTACTTCTCAAAGTAGATAAATTCATATTTCCCGTGGATTTCTTGGTCTTTGGATATGGAGGAAGACAGAGACGTTACTTTGATACTTGGGCGTCCATTCCTAGATATGGGAAAGGCCTTAATAGATGTGCAAAAAGGAGAGCTCACGTTACGGGTTAATGATGAGCATGTTTTATTTACTATCTATAAGGCACTTCAATTTCATGACGGTGTGGAACATTGTAATTTCATTGACGTAGTTGAATCTTGCATTGATGAGTATGCAGATCATACACTGTTTAGGGATAATTTGGAGTTTGGTTTGACACATTCGTGTTCAACATCGAACATGACCATTGATATTGATAACCAAGACTTGTATGATTGCGTTTGTGCTTTGGATAATATGCAGGAACTACCGAGGAGCGCAAGAGGCGCGCACACGCAGAAAAATGTACGGGAGTCAGTTCTACAGGGGCGCACGGCCCGTGCTCTTGAGCACGCCTAGGTCGTGCGCATAGCCGAACCAAAATTTGAAGAAATCAATGAGGCACGGCCCACGCCTAAGGTCGAAGAAAATCCTGGAGAAGTCAAGACGGCATGGCCCGTGCCCGTAGTCGAAACAAAAGTCGAAGGATCAAGACGGCACGACCTGCCCCATCAAAGACGGGCAGCCCGTGGGTCCATCCGACGAGGCCAACTCGAACCCATAACTCAAGCCCTTGCCCGAGCATCTCAAATATGCATTTCTTGGAGTGAATAACACTAGTCCTGTCGTATCATCTCTTTTAACTTCAATTCAACTCGATAAATTGCTTAGGGTGTTAAGAAAACATAAGTCGGCGATAGGTTGGTCAATCTCGATTTAAAAGACATTAGTCCATCGATCGTAATGCATAAGATTAGAATGGAAGATGTCTATAAACCTTCGGTGCAAAATCAAAGACGATTAAACCCTATAATGCAAGAAGTCGTTAGAAAAGAAGTTTTAAAATGGTTAGATCTTTGGAATTATATATGCTATTTCTCGATTTTCTTGTGTAAGTCCTGTTCAAGTGGTGCCAAGAAAAAGGGGGATGACGGTAGTGAAAACGAAAGTGATGAGCTTATAGCGACTAGAGTAGTTCTTGGATGGCGAATTTGTATTGATTATAGGAAATTAAATGATGATACTCGCAAATATCACTTTCCCTTCCCTTTATTGATATGATGCTTGATCGTTTAGCGGGATATGATTACTATTGTTTTCTCGATGGTTATTCGGGTATAATCGATCATGATTGCCCCGTAGGATCAAGAAAGACGACCTTTACTTGCCCCTATGGTACATTTGCATTTCGCACGCCATTCGACTTTGTAACGCACCCACTACTTTTCAAAGATGCATGATGGCTATTTTCCATGATTTCATTGAGAAAATAATGGAGGTTTTTATGGATGATTTTTATGTCATATGATCATTGCTTGGATAACCTTTGTCTCTAGTTTTGCAGAGATGCGAGGAGACTAACCTTGTTTTAAATTGGGAAAAGTGCCATTTCATGGTACGAGATGGCATTGTTTTAGGCCACCGAGTTTCTTCCCAGTTTGGAAGTTGATAGAGCGAAGGTTGTGGCAATTGAGAAACTCCCACCTCCAACAAATGAGAAAGCCATTCAAGCTTTTTGGGAACGCCGGATTCTATAGAAGGTTTATCCGTGACTTTTCTAAAATCACTAAACATTTAAGTCGAGTTATTAGAAAAAGATACGGCTTTCAATTTTTCCGATGATCGTTTGTGCTTTTTGAGATTCTCAAGAAGGCTTTGGTGACAACACCAATTCTAGTAGTTTCGATTGAGTCGCCCTTCGAGCTAATGTGTGATGCCGACTTTGCGATTGGGGCTGTTTTAGGTCGAAAAGAGACAAGATGTTCGAGCCATCTACTATGCGAGAACTTTAGACAAAGTGCCCATTAAAACTACACAACCACCGAGAAGAAAATGCTAGCAATCGTGTTTGCATTCGACAAGTCCGATCTTACTTGATTGGAACTAAGACGATAGTCCACACCGACCACGCGCAATTAAATATCTATTTAACAAAAAAGATGCCAAACCGAGGATCGATTCGGTGGATCCTCTTGTTACAAGAATTCGATGTGGAGATTCGAGATAGAAAGGGCTGCGAGAATGTAGTAGTCGATCACTTGTCCAGACCGGAATACAAGAAGGAAGAGAAAGGAGACACAGAGGCAATTAAGGAGAGTTCCCGATGAACAACTTATGATGTTACAAGCTAAATTCCCATGGTATGCAGATTTTGTTAACTATTTGGTTGCGGGGGTCTTGCCTCTCCGGATTTATCATCTTATCAAAAGAAAAATTCCTCCATGACATCAAGTTCTATATGTGGGGCGACCCCTTGCTCTTTAAGAGGTGCGCCGACACCATCATTCGACGATGTGTGCCTCAAGAAGAGTGGGAGGAGTTCTATAACAAATCATTCTTCACCTTCCTGGGACACTTTGGTCCGACTCAGACGTTGGCTAAGGTAGTGCAAAGTGGATTATACTTGGCCTACGTTACTATCTATTTGTACAATAGTGTGATAGGTGCCGCGGATGGGGAACATCTCGAGACGACATGAGATGCCCATGACCAATGTGATGGAGGTTGAACTCTTTGATGTGTGGGGATCGACTTAATGGGCCCTTCCCATCTTCGTCGGGTTATCAATACATTCTACTTGCAAAAGAGTACATATCTCGATGGGTTGAGGCAATTAAGCACACACCAATGATGCACGAGTAGTGCTCAAATTCCTAAAGAAAAATATATTCATTCGGTTTGGAAACCCGAGAGCTTTGATTAGCGACGGGGTCACACTTTGTGAATAAACTAATGAGTATTTTACTCGCAAGTATGGGGTCAAGCACAAAGTGGCATTAGCATACCATCCGCAAGCAAATGGGCAAGCAGAGGTATCCAATCGCGAAATTAAGCGATTTTGGAGAAGACAGAAATATAAATCGCAAAGATTGGGCCATGAAGCTAGATGACGCACATGGGCATATCGGATCGCATACAAGACACCATTGGGTACATCACCGTATTAGTTAGTATTCGGGAAATCGTGTCACTTGCCCGTCGAATTGGAGCATAAGGCGTTAAGGTCAGAAAGAAGTTAAATTTTGACTTCCAAGCAAAATTGGTGAGAAGAGGGTCGTGGCACTTAAATGAGATGGAGGAATTCTGGGATGAAGCTTATGAAAATTCCCCGATTTACAAAAAAGCGAACCAAAAAATGGCCCGATCGAATGATAAAGAAGATGGAGTTTTTGCCGGTGAACAAGTCCTTTTGTTTAACTCGCGTCTAAACTCTTTCCGGAAAACTTAAGTCTAGATGGTCGGGGCCGTTTGTGATAAAGAAAGTGTTAAATCCTCCGGGGAATAGTGGAGTTGTTGAGCCGAGATGGGGAGACATTCATGGTGAATGGCCAGAGGATCAAGCATTACTTGAGCTGGGATCAAAAGGAAGAGGTGACACGCCTCACTTTTCTAGAGTCGTGACCGACTAAACAGGCGTCAAGCTATAGACGTTAAATTTAGCGCTTGTTGGGAGGCAACCCAATGGTTTTGCGCTTTTATTTATTCCCATGTTTTCTTTCTTAGTTTGTTTTTTCCCTTTCTTAGTTAGATTTATTTGCTTTCATAGTTTACGATTTTTTTTTGTTTTCTATGCCAAAAAAAAAATGAAAAATGAGGACAAGGTCGACACCTAGCACGTGCGCAGCCCGTGCGCATCTACGCATGGCCCGTGGCCGATCGCATCCGAGGAGTCCTTTGTTCGGCCATAGCACGGGCCGCCCGTGCCGTTTGGCACAACTCGTGATCTTTCCGCACTTGGGGCTAGATTGTTCGCCCTAGCACGGGTCACCCATGCCGTCTGGCACGCCCGTGCCCCTTCACGTTGGGGCTTAAATTTGGTCGGGAGGCTAAGGTCTTTACAAGAACTTCTCCCTCTCTCGCGCGCAAGCATACAAAAATCGACCGCCTCCAAATATTTTCCATAATTCTCCTATAATATCACCACTAATCACTTCCCACACTACTCTAAACACAAATTACACTTGTGGAATGGCTTGGAAGTAAGGATTTGGGGTAGAAAGCACCTAGGGTTTCGAAATCCAACTCTCTTCAAATTCTCGTGATTTAAGGTATGAATTGCACTTTTATTTCGAATTGCTTGAGGATTATGAATTAGGGTTGATATATGATGCTTGTGTGATACTATTGCCATGATTTTGATTGAAATTTTCTATTGGGCATTTTATTGAACACCTTGTGGGTTGGTGAATTGTGATGATTTTGGTTGATTGCTTGATGGATTATACATGTGCTAGATTGGGTAAGGTGTTAGTGGCTAAGATTTTCAGCAATTATATTGTTATTTTAGTTGAAAGCTTAATTGTGGATTAAATTGTTGAGATGAGACACTATGCCTTTGTTGGATTGTTGTATTAATTCATCATTTGTTTTACTTGGTACGTATGGATTCTCACGATTGTTTTGCCAGTACTAATTTGAACAAATGGCTGAACCACAAAGAGGTCGGGGTGGAGGTCGAGAGAGACCCGCTCGGGAGATAGACCCAAACATCTCGCCGCCTATGGACTCACCTTCACATAGCTAGACATTATGGAGCAATTGAACCGGCTCATCACTCATTCTTTCGCACCCACACGCTATGCCTACGATGAGTGTACCCGAACTCTCCGGAATAAACGAGGATGTGTGGCAAATATTTGAACGAGTAGGATGGACCGGGTTCATGCAAGGGTGGTGTCCAATCTATAGAACACTCGCACTTGAGTTCTTAAGCACCGTCCCGTGTTACGGACACGCTACCATGAAATGAGCCTTGACGCATCCATTTCAGGATGGGCAATGTATGGAGGAACGTTACTATTGCCGAATCAATCGATTTTTGGCGTCTTCGTTTCGCCTTATTTTTAGCTTCACCGCAAGTGTACGTGTAGTTTATAGAATAGGGTAAGCAAGGTCGTATCCACGAGACTAATAAATTTATGCGCTAAGTATTGAACCAAAATAGTCTTATTTTTATTTAGACGATCGAAAGTTGGATGATTGTTGTGGAAGTAAAGGCAAGAAATAACCACAAGAATACAAGATACTAAAAATAATGGAATTATCAAGAGAATGAAATGGATTCCCGTTATGGTTTCAATTAATATTCCTCTTGTTGTCTAATTTAATCAAAGCCAAAGTTATTATCAATAATCCTATAAGACGATCACAACGGTATTTTATCCTCCTCTCGAGATGCATATAAAACGTAGATTGAAATACTTATGCTAGCATCTCTACTCAACATGAAGCATTCAACTCCCAAAAGTTTAAAAGATCAAATATCCTCACAAATATCTACAAACCTCTCGATTCATGCAAATATTTATGTCGAGTATTCAAGATCTAATATTGAAACTCATCTCTCGAATTATGAATCAATATATCAAACAAGTTAAATCATTGATCAAGTGATAAAACAAGAATAAGCTCAAAATACTCAAATAGGCTTCAAGATAATAACTTCAACTAAGATTAAAACATCCAACAATAGTTCATTAATCTACTTCCAAAACCCGGAAATCACAAGAAGTTTAGCTACTCATTACAAATAAACAACTCATAGACAAATTGTTCATATTAATGGCAAGCTAAAATGAAAGATTAAAGCACAAAGAATGAGAAAACTTAGGGAAATGGATAATCTCTCGATTAATCTTCAATCCTCAAGCTCGATTCGACCCGATTCTTCCCTTGATTCTTCCTTTATGAAGTTGATGTGTTTCTTGTGTTCTTGGGTCTTTTCCAGACCTTTCCTCCCTGGTGTGCGCCCAAGAAGTGGTATTTATACCCTTTTTGAAGTCTGGTCAATTTGCTTTTTTTGGAGTTTTCTGCAAGAACGCACGGTCGTGCGTCCACGCACGGTTACCCATGCTCAAAGCTGTAGGAAAACATCCAGTCTCTCAGAGGGTGCACGGGTCGTGCGTCCACGCACGGGCTACCCGTGCGCCATCCCGTAGAAAACATCCGGTCTCAGGGGGCGCACGGGTCGTGCGTCCATGCACGGTTACCCGTGCGCCACCCAAACGTCCAAATTTGTTTGCGGGGTCTTCATAAGAGTTGTAGCCCTCTCCTTTAGCTTTCCATATCCACTTGAATCACCTTAATATCAATTTTGTAGAGAGAGTTATGGCCAAAATACTAAACCACCGCCATCTTTGGAAATTCCATACGCGTTTGGATGTTCCTTGAGATAAATCTCCTTGTTGTTTGATCATCCATGCTTCTTTTGACACACGACTCATCACTATGACTCTAGAATCCATATAGTTGGCTTCCAATTGGGTGTAATCACTTGATTCTTGATGATTCTAGGTTGCAATGCTCGTATTTGTCACAAAATCACTCCAAATATCGTTAAATTCCTACAAAACGAGTAAAGCATAATATCTTTCCCACAAAGAGAGAATATATATCATTTCATACACGTTATTGCATGTTTATAAACAATTATAGCCATAAATATGCCCTAAAATACATGCAAAACTCACACCTATCACGCACCATCAAACGCCCTGCATCCGAATGGCCGCAAATTACACTCGCGTGAATTCTCGCGTTGTTGATCAAACCCCGAAATCGGTTTAATGTAATATGTTGCACGCTCCTCCAAGGCCTCGTCACTCCGCGACCCCGTATTCCGCTATATTCAAAAAGTGACATCCCATTCGGTGTTAAGCCAATTCAACAACGGGGTATGCAAGTGTAGGAGCTATACTTACTTTGGTGTATGCTCACCCGCACCCCTTATAACATGGGGCGCATTTCAGGAACACGCCGTTTACGTCAATAGCATGACACGGGGAAATATTAATTGGGAGAATGATAACCCTATCGCTGCAAAGATTTTGGGGTCGATATGAGCCGTATGGAGCCATTAGCGGCCGAACAAGCATCAACATGCAAGCCCTCCGCACCATGACGATCATAACGAAGAAGAGAATATCCTCTCGTTTTCAACAAAAAGTCGGGTTGGCATTTCCCTTCCTAACCCGCACTCATACTGTGGTTGACAACCAAATCAATCGGCTCATGTACTGACAAACATATTAGAGTCATGGAAGGTTTGGCAAAGACGAAAAAGACAAAAGATAGTCGGGTTACCCGACGAAGAAGACTTGTGATGGAGGCGCGGAGTATGATGATAGACAGGAGGAGGATTCGAGCGGGGCTTGAGCGGGAGGCTTGAGCGGGCGGCGGCCTGAGAGGTAGCCCGACATTCCAGAGAGCACCCGCCAAGCGATAACATAGAGACGACTTGATCTTTCCGAGAAGTCGAAAGCAAAGGTACCAAGCCCGAGCTTGTGGTACCAAGCACACGAGCATCGGGAGTTAGAGATATTGCGATATTACATCGGATCGAGAATTGGCATATCTTCCAAGGCCACTACCCGCCGCTACCCCCACAAAGGTGATACGAGTCCTATCCACACTTTTCATTGAAATTCCACCTTCTCTTTCATGCGCTATAATTTCATTCAAGTTTGGAGGGAGATGTAGTATTTTTTATGGGTGTGGCGTTTGCATTCATTTAGTTGCATGTAGAGCATATAGGTTGCATTGCATTAGATGTTTGAATTTTTTATTATGATTTTAGCACGTTTATAGCTTTAGCACGTTTATTGCTTTTCTAGTGTTAGGGAGTGAGTTGACCGCTATTGTGTGTTTGTTGTGTTTAGATTGTGATCTTGATCTTGGGAGCATTTGCGGATTGGTTTGTGTTGTTTTGAATTGGATGTTGAGTGTGAGTTGATCGGGTTGAGAATAGTTAATATGGAGCATGTGAGTATTGGATCATGGTTAACATACTTTTGAATTATGCACTTACAAGTCAGCGAGCTTTTGAGCCTTTTTGCTTTCATATTATGCGGTCTTGTTTGTGATTGAGTGTGTCATTCATGTTGATTTGAATTCTAGAACTTGATTTGGTATATCCGTCAAAAGTCACATGTTGTATGCATTCATGAAGATGGTTTTAGGCCATCTTTGTTAAGCCTTTCAAACCTTTTTGCCTACCTTTTGAAATTTGACTTCCTTAGTTAGCCAATTTGAGCCTATTGCCTGATTTTTTGATAGCCACATTTCAAGCCTTCGAACCTTATGTGATATATCACATTACCCTAAGCTTAAGCGTATAGCATTGAGAAAAAGGGGATGAATAAAGGGTTGAATGAAGGGGTGTCGAAAGTTAGAAAATGTGAACATGTTGGATGCTTGGGAATAAAAAAAAAATCGATTGCAAAAAATGAGTCGGCCGAGTGAAAAAAATAGGTCAAGATTGTGATGTAAGGCAAAGGGAAATGATGTGTACGAAAAAAAGGGAGAAATAGAGAAGTGATATGATATAAGGCGATTGGGAGTACATAGTTGATTTGAATTAGAAATCAATTGAGAAAAACAATGTGTTTTCCAATCTATACGCTTGAGTTGAGTCACTTTATCCATATTTTCCTACCTTAACCAAAGAGCCTTCGTTACAACCTTAAATAAAGTCCCCGTATGATTTGTGAATTGCATACAAACGAGTGGCGGAGATGTGAGACGATTTGCAAGCATATGGTAATTCTTCAACATTGTGATGACTTGAGTGAATACATGTCCCTTATCATTCTCGTGAGTAGAGTATACACTTTATCCCCGAGAGGCGTGATTTGAAGTGTTTTACCATGATTTTTATAAATTTGTGCTCCGTGTTAGCTCTTTGAAACTAGGTTGATTTGTGCTTGATGCTATGGATAGATGACATGAATTGTGATACGGTGTTCTTGGGTTGCTCTTCTTTACCCCATTTGTGTTGTCTTGTTTACAAAGTGTTGACTGGGGACCCAACGCTTTAAGTTTAGGGGTTTGATTGACTTGTATTTTGCATGTATTTTGGGCTTAATATTGGCTAGAATGTGTTGATATGCATGCATTATATGAGTAAATGGGGTTTTATTCATGTTTTTTGGAAAAGGATTACGCTTTGCTCTTTTTGTAGGAATTTATCTATAATTGTAGCATTTTGGCAACAATTCGAGCATTGCAACCGCCAATACTTGAGGTAAAAGACGAAGTTGGGGTCGAATCGAGAAGAAGTCGGACGAATCGGGTGAAAAACAGAAGAAAATAGCCAAGTGCTTGATGTTACAGGTGAGCACGGGCGGGCGTGCTCCCTAGCACATCCCGTGCTCAACCCATACCAAGAATAAGTGTTCGACCTATAGCACGGGCAGCCCGTGCCATATGGGCACGCCTGCTCTCTTAAATTTGGGCGATCCGCGCAAAGACCGCAAGACGGCTTTGGCGTGCCATATGGCACGGCCCGTGCTCATCTACAGAACAACATGAGTTTGACTCGTTTACCGGGGTGGCCACAAACAGGGGGGGGCCGAATTTTACCCTAGAAACCCGAGAGAGAAGAGCAATTCCCCACCGGAGATTTTGAGAGAATGATCAAGACCGCAACCACACCTTCGAGGATTGAAGATAGATCGAGAGATCGTCATCATCCCCCGATTTCACTCATTCCATAGTATCGTTATTTCAATTAGTTAGATTTTGATTATGAATAATTTGTCTATGAATTGTTTCTATTCAATGTCCGGCTAAACATTTTGTGATTCCTGGTTTGGGAGTAGGTTAATGAACACTTTTCTTCCTCTATTCAAGTACTTTGCTTTAATTCTTGTTTTATCAAAAGGCCATTGATTTAAACTTGTTTGATGTATTGATTCATAATTCTAACCGATGAGTTTCAATACTAGATCTTGAGTACTTGACACAAATAGCTTGCAAGATTGAGAAGTCTGTGAATATTTGTGAGATCTTATAATCTTTTGAACTTTTGGGAGTTGGATATCGCATGTTGAGTAGAGATGCTAGCATAGATATTTCAATCAACGTTTTTACATACATCTCGAGAGAGAGAGAGAGAGTAAATTACTTTGTTGATTGGTCTATAGAGAAGAATCGTTTAACCTTGGTTTGATTAATCGATAATAAAAGAGGGATATTAATCAAACCATAACCCAGAATCCATCCATTCATACTTGATCTTTCAATCAACTCTTTGCTTTGTTTCTTTTAGGATAGATTTACGCTTTAGTATTAATAAAACCAATCCATCTCAAATTCGATCGTCTAGATAAAAAATAAGGCTATTATAATCCAAAGACTTAGTACATTAATTTATTAGTCCACGTGGATTCGACCTTGCTAACCCTATTCTATAAACTCGCACCGTATATTTGCGGTGAAGCTAAAAAAATAAGGCGAACAACGCCCGTAATTCTTGTAGAATTGTATTCCGTTGTCGACATTATCAAAATTCATCCCTTTTTTTGGAGTCATATGTTCGTCACATTCTCGTATCCAATTCAAGATGATTCCGTTATTATTTCAATCCATTTGTTCGAACACTTGCAATTATAATCAAGTTTCATCAAAGAGAAACAATTAAGCAATATTTTAAAAACACATTAGCATAATGGTAAACGAGTATAAGCAATTGCATACCATATATAAGCAAAGTCTTGGTCTCAACAAATGGGGTTGTAATCAAATAATTTCAATAGATACAACCTACATATGACGAAAAAACAACGACCAATTAACCTGATAGTTTATAACACCGAAAAAATGCATTTTCGATCATAGCATATATGTTTTTTAAAGAAAAAAATGAGGGACGAAGAATTGCATTTCATGCTTCAAAATATGTTCATAATTATAAACATATTCGTATTCATCAATAAGCAACATTATGGATACGAACAAGCAACTTGCTGGGTAAATATGAAAAAAAAAAACGTGGATGAGAAATTGAATTTTTCTGCATTCTAAAGTATGTTGATACTTATAAGCACATTCATAGGCAAACGAAAGCATAATTGTGATTACGAATAATCAACTCACTGGATAAACATAAAAGAAAATGGGATGAAGTCTTGACTACCAAGTAAGTTCATATTTATAAAGCATATTATCCGGAACACATAAGCAATACTATAGACACTCATAAGCATATTTTCGGGTAACAACTACAAAAAAATGAAATGATTGATCGAATGATTGATTTAGGAAAAATACGAATCAAATTTTAAATTGATTCAAGAAAAATGGACAATATAAACAATTTGGAAGGCAAGAAAAAGTATTACCTTGTTCTTCATTAGTGTTGAAGCATTCTCAAAGGTGTCATCCATTTTTTTTCTTGCTTGAATTCTTGAAATGTCGAGTTTTGCGTAGTATAGAGGAAGATTTGAGTTGCGTAAACACGGTGGAGAAGGTGATATGGTCCGGATGATTTTTTCAATAATGATTTAATTTGGTGGATTATGATTGCAAATTTGATGGTAACTCATCCTATTTTAGTGGGATTTACTAGATTTAGCTAACACAACTATTATTATATGGACATTTACCCTCACATTGACTTTATCACATAATTTATCATCATTAATCGGGTTTAATCTCAAATGCACCAAATCACTATATTTGTGGCTTGAATCGTCCTATGTACTCATATAATAGGGGGTTCTATATAACCTCCCCTATATATATATATATATATATATATATATATATATATATATATATACATATATATATATATATATATATACTTCTTCAAAATTTCATATTGTGATTAATCTTGTTTCCATATTATATTACTTTTTTTTTTGTTAAGTTAGATTACTTCATACCTAAATAATATAATACATATCTTTTACCTAAACTTAATTATATAATTTATTAAGGGTATATGTAAGTTTTAAGTAAAGCTAAGTATTGTCATAAATGTTAAAATGTACATATGTAAGTGATTTTTCTTCAATATTTCTTCTACCATTCTTACAATAGTGTATATATATACCATTTTTAATTGTATTTTATTTAAATCTATTTTAATTTATTATATTAGTTTTTATTTTTTAAAATCAAAGTCTATTTATTAATGCAGTTTTTTTTGCAACCAATACACCTCTGTATAATTAATAAATAAAAAAACTACCAGAAAATAGAAAATACTAAATAGGAACAATAATTTCAATATAAATTAAAATTCCTCGTATGTAAAATAGAATAAGATTATTAAAAGTCATATTGACTTCTTATTTATAATTTAAAAATAAAATATTTTGATACAATAAAATAACTTTTTTAATCCAAACTTGTTAGACCTTTCATCCTACTAATTTAAAATTTATTATGCCAAGAAAACTAAAATCAAAATTAAAAATATATTTTCCTGCTCTCTATAACTCTATATTAAAATATAATTTATAATTATATTTTGTTAAGTTTGAGAATAAATATTTATCCTTTTAAATATCTTTTATAGTTAACTTCATTTTTTTATTATCATATTTACTTGGGCTTATTTAACTAAAAGAATACACAATGATATATTATTAAAATTGATAAATGAATCTAAATTATAGGATTTGAAAGGTCAAATGGTGCATCCATAAAAAAATAAGTGCATAAATAAATGTTAAAGAAAAGTTAGTTATTTTAATTTATTCTTCTTGGAACAAAATTTTCAATTTAGCCTCATAATTTCGAGTATTAACTATTTTATGGTGTTATTTTAATTTTTGTTGTAAAATCATTTTTTTTACTTTTTCATTTATTTAGTTTTACAATAGAAATATATATGCCAATCCTAAGAAAAAGTAATAAAAATATAAATATACCGTTGTGGATAATCAAAATTAAACAAATATTACTCATCTCATCCACTTCACTTTGAGATTTAAAATCTCATTTCATTAATTTCAAACACATAACTATTTGCCAAGTTTTTTTTTAAAAAAATATTTAGAGTATATACTTATAATATATTTGTTTTGCAAATTAAACTTTACATTGTCACAATGATCGAGAGTTTTTTAATCAAAAGAATATGTAAATAAAAATAACTGATAATTGAATCTAAATTATGTTAAATCGTATATCTATTATTACGGAAAAAACCTACATAAAGATTAATGAATATATCTTACAAACATAATAATATTTATTCAAAATTTTAGTAAAAAATTATATTTAACTTATCTTAAAAATTAATTATTTTTTATGGGAAAAAGCATAAAATCACTTGAAATTTCAATGGTCACAAATTCCCATCTTCCCATACCTAAAAATGTATCGTTTACTCCAACTAAAACTAATATTAACTCACAATTTAGAGTGTGTGATAGATGATAAATTCATTATTGTATGATATTCTCAATCAATGGTGAAGTTTAGAAAATGTGTTTTGTCTTGCTATTTATTTTGAATAAAATAAAATTAATTGTTTTATTTATGTATTTTTTTCTCTTCATTTTGTTGTAAATTAATATTATTTTTTTCATTTTTGATGTATTTAATTATTTAGGAAATTAAAGAAAGATATTATAAATGTATATTTTGCATAGCACTCAACTTTAAATAGCTAAAATTCTCTCATATGAAGTCTTATAATATGCTTATGACATATGGTTGGAAAACTTCGATATCTAGTGTAATATAAAATAAATATTATCTAAAAATTTAAAACATTCTAAGAATTAAAATTGAAATAAATTATATATGAAATGTTTAGAATATAAAGACACTTGTCAACATTATTAAACAAATAAAATCAAAATCAATATGAAAAACTACCTAATTACCCTTAAAGCTAACTTTACCATGAACACATTTTTGGCAAATCAAAATTTTCAAAAAACTTAAAACCTATTCACACTTTTATAATAAGTAGGTAGAGATATAGATAAGAAACGAGGGGATAATTGACGACTTAAATTAAGAAACCTGGAAAACCCATGTCACTATAAGAAAATTGGTTAAATAGCTACAAATTTTAGCGACAGATTTAATCCGACTACTACTGCAAGAAAATACCATTTTACTAATTAATTTTGTTTTATTATTTCTAATTTATATCTAGTGACATTAAATTTTATTGGTTACTCTTTGAAAAATGCATATAATCCATTCCTAATCCATATTCAAACAAAGATATGTACAAATCATTGTTTTATTTCAAATGACACTTCTTTATGTTAGATAAATCAATAATTAATTAAGCCGGCCATTGTGAATTGCAATGCCTATGTTCAAGTTTTGTCAGTTAATGGTTTGCCTACTAAAAGCCATACACATTTTCCTCAAAAAAAAAAAAAAAAAAAGCCATACACATTATGTGTCCCACAATTCTAGTTTAAGTTTGGAAAAATATTATTTTTGAGAAGCAATGATTTGGTTGTTTTTTTGGGGATAATTACAAAAACACCCATGAGGTTAGGGCTAATTACAAAAAAAAACTTAGAGAGTTTCAAAATTACAAAAACATTCCTTAGATTTGATTTTGTCTTAAATTTAAGGGTTATATGTATTATTTTTTACAGATGTCAAGGGTTTTTGAAATGTTTTTGCTTTTAAACGGAAAAATGTAAGATGAAATCAAACATCAATGGGGTTTTTGTATTGGATGGATTTTTTTGTAATTAGCCCAAACCTCGTTTTTTTTTTTTTTAATTATGCTTTTTTTTATGAGCAATGATTTGGTTGTTCAGACATCAGTTTCTCAGAAAACCATAGTGGACTTAGCTTTTGCTGGTATAAGCTATTCTCTAAGAAGATTGTTTGTGTATATCAGAGCATAGATGGCTTATGCTGCTATTGTTTCACTTGCACAAACCATAGATAAATATCCCATTTCTCTTCATCAAGAACCACAAATTAGATCTATTCATAAATACACTATTTTCTTGCAAGTGTTTCTTGAAGATTTTCCAGAGAAAGCCACCAGTTTGGAGGCCCGAATCAGGGATGTTGCAAATCAAGCAGAAGATATTATCGAATATTTCGTGTTGCAACAAATTCAATCACGTTATAGATTGATCAATTATACACCACTTTGTTACGATTTTCATGAGCTGAAAAAAGTAAGGAAAGAAATTGCTTCAATCGTTGGAAAGGCAATGGACATTGAGAAGAGCTTTAGAATCGAAAACGTTCGCCCGATGATTTTTACGCTGCTAGTTCATCATCAAGAATTTCACCCACTACCAAAAATGATGATATGGTTGGTTTTGATGATGATTTGATTGAAATAAAAACTCGGCTTTGTGGAGAATCATCCAAACTCCAAGTCATCCCAATCGTGGGTATGGGCGGTATTAGTAAGACTACTCTTGCTAGAAATGCTTACGATGATCCATTAATTACGGAGCATTTTCAGATTCGTGTTTGGGTCACAGTATCACAAGACTATAATGCTCAAAAAATTATTTATTCCCTACTAGTTTCCATGAAAGAACGATTTGAACAAAGCAATGATTCAAAGAAAGAAAAAGTATACAAAGGCTTAAAGGGTAGAAGGTATCTGATTGTAATGGATGACATTTGGAGTACAAAGGTATGGGATGATGTAAGGAAGATATTCCCCGATGACCATAATGGAAGTCGAGTCATGTTGACCACAAGGCTATCGGATGTGGCCGCTTATGCCGCCCTTCCGCTTCGCATGAGATGCGCTTTATGGATGAAGATCGAGTTGGAATCGCCGGCGAGAAAGTGTTCAAACTCGAATATTTTCCTCGTGAATTGGAAGACATAGGAAAGGAAATCGCAAGAAGGCTGCAGAGGCCTCCCACTTTGCGATCGTCTTGATTAAGTGGGACTCTGTCCACGATCAAGACGACTAGAGCTTCATGGGAGGAAATCGCTAAAAATGTGAATTCAAATTGTCGCTACAAAAGACGGGCAATTCAAAAGATATCTTGTATTTGAGTTACACCCACTTGCCTCATCATCCGAGGCCGTGTTAACGTGTTTCTTATACATGGGAGGTTTTCCAGGAAGATCACAATATCAATGTCTCAAAACTCATCAAATTATGGGTATCCGAGGGATTTTTGAAACGTCCAATAGTTCCCAAAAGCTTCGAGGACATGGTAGAAGAATATTTGGAGGATCTTGTCAAGAGAAGTCTTGTTTTGGTCACCAAGAGAAAGTCCACTTGCAGAATCAAAACTTGCAGCCTCCATGATCTCATTCGCGACTTGTGCATAAGACAAGCCCAACAAGAGAAGTTTCTTCGACATGTTAGGAATGGCTATGTCGGCAAGACTATCTTAGAAAGAATAAAAAAGCGAGCATCGTCTAAGTATTTCTAACTCTTATCTGGATTGCTATGCAAGCATTGATGCCTCAACCATCCGAACTATTGTATGCTTCAAGCGCGGAGGAGCTTCTCTGGGATCTTTACGAAGTTTTAGATTGCTAAGGGTATTCGACGTGGTAGATGGTAATGTAAACTCTCTCCCTGATCAAGTATTTGAGCTATTTCATTTACGGTACCTTGCTTTCGACTGTCAGATTAAGATTCCGAAAACCATATCAAACCTTGAGAATCTTGAGACCTTAATCATCCATCCAAGGAAGAAATGGGGAGCAACTTACCATGTTTTGTATCTTTGCCATCGGAAACTTGGAGATTGCCAAAATTAAGGCATCTTGTATGCTTCTATTTTGATGTTTTACCCAATCCAGGATCAACTTTTGCTCTTGAAAACTTGCAAACACTTTCAGGAGTAAAAATCTTAGGTGTACCAAAAGGACCCTGAAAATGATTCCAAATCTGAAAAAACTGGGAATATTTTATTCCGGAGACAAATATAGCCTCGCCTCCATAATCTCGTGTCTCTGCATCAACTTGAAAAACTGAAAATAGTTGTTGGTCCTCAAATTATGCATGGTAGTCTTAATGCTATTTTTCCGAGGACGTTGAAAAAGTTAACGTTGAGTGGTTGGCGACTGCCTTGGAAAGATATGACGACGAGTGTTGGTTCGTTGCCTAATCTGGAAGTGCTCAAACTAAGAAACTACGCTTGCAAAGGTGGCGAATGGGAAACATGTGGAGGAGAATTTGTTAGATTGAAGTATCTGTTGATTGACCAATCCGATCTCAGGGATTGGATAACTGAAAGTAGCCATTTCCCGAGCCTCAAGTGCGTTTTGTTTCGTCGTTGTTGGCATCTAACCGAGATTCCAGACGGTATTGGAGAAATTCTGACACTTGAAAGGATTGAGGTTAGATTCTGTTGCAAATCTCTAGCGGAGTCGGCCAGACGGATACAAGAGGAGCAACAAAGTTGGGGAAATGATGCCTTTCAAGTTGAGTCAGTTTAGATATTCATATATCCCTTGGAATTAAAACTAATAATTTCAAGCCTTTATTTATTTTAGAAAAATTGCTATCTGAAGTTGGTTAGCCTATTATTATTCCCCTGTTTCAGGCTGGTCATCTTGAGTGTCAATTAAGTCTTCAATTTTATTACTATTTTTATGGTTGCATTCTGTTCTCTATCTCTCTATATGTATATATATATATAGACTTTTGTTAATTTTTTAATAAGTAGCAAATTAAATATATTTATATGGACTTTAAACTATTAAGTCGTAGGAAAATGGTGAAACGCGCATTCAGTAGCGATAAACAACATTACTAAAATTATATATAATGGTTTCTCTTTTGCACGCAGAAAAGTGAACACCAAATTAAAATAGAAATGTTATAGGCGGCCAATCAATTGGATTCGAGGAGCTTAAGTTTGAGACGCTTAATGCGGAGCTACTAAAGCTTAATTGGATTGATTGCAGTAGGGTGTAATGTCATACATTCTAAATTGATTGTATTGGCGACTTTTACTGATGATTTCATTTCTTGTAGTGATTTGAGCATTCTAGAGAGACTCTCTAATTGGAAAATCGTGAATTGTTAAACAGGGCTATGATAGCACATGTAAGATCATATCAATTTCAATTAGTATATTTCATATAAATCGAATAAGTTCTTTAATACCCAAAATCTTTCCAAATCATGATATTCACAACTGTAAACTTACTTACCTTGATCCATTGTAGGAATTCTTTGGAGATGAAACTTTGTACTTTATAACAAATAACTAAAGCTCTCTAATAATGGTAGATTATTCCCTCTAGCCTCACCTTTTCTTGTTTCTTGATGGATAGAAGTTATTCTTTTCTATTGTGCTTATATAGAATACTATTCATAAGATAAATCCTTTCATCGTATAATCACTTTTTATAAGGTAGAGGAAAGGGCATCTAGACCCTTAGTTTTAATATCCTTTAATGCCAAGCTATACATCAAAATTTGGCCTATTAAATTAAAACCATGAATGTTCATTTAATATGAACTTGTAACATTCATTTATGTTACATGAACTACATTATTAAATGTTATGTTATATGAACCATCCATTAAATATTGAAAATATTACATCGGAAAATTCTAGGGTGGTAGATATTTTAGTGGATGACTCACGTAGTTGAAGTGTAGCGTGTGTTGTACATAATTGTAGTAATTTTTTTTTTTTTTGGAATTTGAATTTTTATACAAATCTTAGGAGAGGGCATGGAGTTGGGAATTAAACCTAGACACAAACTTGAGTTTTACAATGTCTTATTACTAGCATACCAACAATTCTCATAATTGTAGTAATTGATAATAAAAATAGGATGGCCTAGCACATTTTGTACCAAGACAAATTTGAAACTAATAATAGCAAAAATACTATTTCCCACCAAAAGCTATCTTCTTTCTTTGGTTAGCCTCCTAAATAACCTCAATCCTCTAATTATTTTCTTCTTCAACTTCTAAATAGCTTCAACATGAAAAATTTAATATAGGTCAAATGGTTAAAATTCTCAAGTCCGGACCGTGCTGGATTCGATATTCATCATTTCCCTTCCCAAACTATGTAAAGTCGTGGATCAAGGAATCAATAGTAGGATAGGCTAAGAAGTAAAATTTTCACTAAGAAAACTATATATATAGAACAAATATTTTTTATATATATAACAAATAACTACAATACTACATTATTTCTCTATAAGAGTAGAAACCGCTTTATAAAATAAAAAGTATATACAGTGGTATTTTTATATTATCAATCAAATGGACATATCATTGTTGAAATATAAAATATATTTAGTTTTCTTATTTAAGTGTAATTTTTTATGGTTAGGATTTTAGTCCTTTTATGGTTATGTTTTCTATTTGCGCTATATAAGGCTCTCATTTGCTTTTTTGTAATTCACTTTTGCTTTTGCATAATAAGAATGCAAGTACTTTATGGTTTCTTTGATATCAACATGGTATCCGAGCCAAAATTTTAATCTTTTCTTTTAGAAAATTCATCCGTCTTCGCTAGTTTTTTTTTATTTATTTAGATTCGAATTTTTCTTTTTCTTTTTGTTCACCATGAATGTTATGATTGTGGGAAGATGGGCATATTACTCGTGAATGCTCCAACTACAATAGGCGAGCCTCTTTGGGATGGCAGATCGTCTTTTACCTTTGCTAGTGGAGGGGATTTAGAGCGGGGAGGCGGTGGTCGACGTGGAAAATCTGGGGTCTGAACGGGTATTGGAGAAGATGGGGTTTAATTGAGAAAGGATTTTGAGGAAGTATTGTTAGTAATTATTTTTCGTTTGTTTTCGCTTGACTTTTGGTTTTTTTTCGGGTCTAGATTTGGTTCATTTTCTCTAGTTTTGGTTCGTTTCGCTAGCTTTTGGTTCGTTTCTCGCTAGTTTTTGTTGATTTTGGTTCGTTTCCAAAGCTTTTAAATTCGTTGATTTTGGTTCGTTTCCGATAGCTTTTGGTTGATTTGATTCGTTTTTGCTTGTTTTTTGGTTTAGATTTGATTCGTTTCCGCTGGCTTTCTGGTTTAGATTTGGTTCATTTTTGCTAGATTTTTGGTTCATATTTGGTTTGATTTCACTAGTTTTTTGGTTTAGATTTGGTTCGCTTTTGCTAGCTTTTTGGTTGATTTGGTTCGTTTTTCGGTAGCTTTTTGGTTAAGATTTGGTTTGTTTAGTTGGGTGAATTTGATATGGTTTGAGTAACAAAATTTGGTTGATCATCTTGTGGTTAGTTGTGAATCATCTTTCCTTTTGTCGGATTTAGTTATTGGTGACTTGGTTTTCCTTTATTTGGTAAAGAGTATTCAAGACTTGAAGATGTGTACTCATGTTGCCCTTTTGTTTATTTTTCGGTCAGTGATTCATGATATGTTTACCAAGACAAATTTCACTTCCGTTTTTCGTTTCTTGTTTGACAAACTCTCGATCTTCTTCACATTTGCATTGTGAGTTTGAGGGGAGTGTTGAAATATAAAATATATTTAGTTTCCTTATTTAAGTGTAATTCTTTTATGGTTAGGATTTTAGTCCTTTTAGGGTTATGTTTTCTATTTGCCATATATAAGGCTCTCCTTTGTTTCTTTTGTAATTCACTTTTGTTTTTGCATAATAA
The DNA here is from genome assembly GCA_016081115.2 of Rehmannia glutinosa. Classification (NCBI taxonomy): domain Eukaryota; kingdom Viridiplantae; phylum Streptophyta; class Magnoliopsida; order Lamiales; family Orobanchaceae; genus Rehmannia; species Rehmannia glutinosa. Next base: position 35,122,548 of record CM071929.1, on the reverse strand, counting down.
AAATACAAGTACTTTGTGGTTTCTATTCTCAATATAATTTGTTTTCTTGCCCACAAAACAAGAAGAAACCAATAACCAAATATAAAAAAAAGCCTAAGAAAATAGACAACTTTTCAATTTAATACTTGATGATGACACCTTTTTTTTTTTTTTTGGCGAAAAGCCCAAAAGGCAGGGGACTAGAGAGTCCCCAACCTGTATATTAATCCTCAAAGGTATTACAATGTTTGAGTCAATTTATATGATAAGTGTACTAATGATAAATTAAGGATTACAAAAAGAGTATGTCTAAAGAGATCAAAAAATATATTAAGTTATAGCATCAATGTCATGATAACACAAAAATTTTAAGTTTTATATTCTTGATTTTTAAAATAAATTTAAATTTCGGAGTGGACTTGAGTTTTGGGTTAAATTTTGGGGTGGGCTAATTATGGATAATATAGAAATTATAGTACTAAAATAAACTTATTGAGAATACGCACTGGCTCTCCCCCATACAACTAAAGGTCTTGCTAGGGTGGATCAACTAGGACTATCCTCTTTTATGACACGTCCGAATTCCCTAGTCTTTCGTATTTCATGTCAAATGTAAAACTTAGATAGGTTAGGAATGTGACCTTAATCCCCACACCTATCGGGGATGATCAGGCGGAAAAAAAAAAATGCTCTTTCAGGATTATGGGAAAAACAGGATTAAGCTTTTGGCGAAAACGAAAGCTGTCAGATCTCTTTTAATTCAACTTTTCAAGGTTGAAATTACCAAAAATGTCAATCCAATGTGAATAACTTAAGCCAAAACTTGTGTAAGACGATTGCAAGGTGCGGCGGGTGATCTTTTAGTGTAAAAAGTGATACATTGTCCGAATGCACTAAGATTAAGTGTATTCGAGATAAAATATCAGTTTTTACACTAAAAGTATTACTTTTTACACTACAAGTATTAATTTTTGCACTAAAGCGCAATCTGTCGCACCGTGCGATCGTCTTATAAGAGACCTGCTCAGAATTATGGAGATTTAAAGACAAATTTATATATAAAGATATTATAAATAACTTCATGTATATATCACAAATATCCCCTTGATTATAAAGCATGATACAACCAACGATACAATTTTATTCCCATTGAAATACAAAGCCAAACAAATTTATATTTTAATTGTTTTTCAGTTACCTAAAAATAGTAGTTAGAGAGATTCACAGCCTTTCTCCAGCCTTTTCACAGAAATGAATGATAGCTTTTTGAACTGCACCACAATACCTGAACCACAGCAACAATTGAAGTTAGTAAATAAAGACATGACATTATTCAAAAAAATTGATGCCGGTACATTTTTCAGTACCGAGAAACATGATTGGGTACCAAAAATGAAAAAAAAAAAACGGTAAAGTGGACATTTGAACCTGATGAGTGCGAATGAACTGAACTTGAAGGGTATTATTCCCCCAACTTTGTTGTTCCTCTTGTATCTGTTTGGCCGACTCCAAGAAGAGATTTGTTTAGATCATCCACCTCAATCAGCTCAAGTGTCGAAACTTCTCCAATACCTTCTGGAATCTCACTTAAATCCGGACAAAGATGAAGCCGCAAGCATTTGAGTCGTGGGAAGTGGCTACTTTCAGTAATCCAGTGTTGGAGATCTGATCTACAAATCAACAGAAACCTCAGCTCGAGAAATTCTCCTTCAGTTGTCTCCCATTTTCCGCCATAGCAAGCAGAGTGTTTTAGTTTAAGCACTTGAAGATTAGGCAACGAACCAACAACCGTCATATCTTTCCAGGAAAGTATACGACCACTCAAGGTTAACTTTTTCAGCGTCCTAGGAAAAACAGGATCATGAATCTTTCAAAACTTCTAAATATCTCTATGTCCAAAGTTTCAAGCCATTGCAGATGCACAAGATTGTCGAGGCGATATTCAGCACCATCTCTGTTTCCGAAATAATAGATTCCCAACTTTTTTAGATTCGGAATCATTTTCAGGATCTTTTCAGTGCATTTGAATTCCGTAGCTACAGAAAGTGTTTGCAAGTTTTCTAGTTCAAAAATCACTCCGTGAGGAATCTCGGGTAAAATATCGAAATAGGAGGAGACGAGATGCCTTAATTGTGGCATCTTCCAGATTTCCATTGGCAAACGAACCAAACATGGTATGTATTCCCTGGATGTCTTCCCGGGATGAAGGATTAACGTTTGAAGGTTCTGAAGATTTGATATGGTTGTTGGGATCTTGGCATGATTGTATAAGGCAAGATACCTTAAATGAATTAGCTCAAATATTTGTGCCGGGAGCGACACGAATAGCTGAGGAAACGAGCTGGCATTAGCATTTAGCATATCCAATACTCTGAGCAATCTGAAATTTGTTAACAAGTCCAATGAACTTCCTCTCGTACGATGAACGCAAATAACAGTCCGGATGGTTGAGGCATAAATGTTTGCGAGACAATTCAGATTAGAATAAGCAATACTTACGCGGCGCTGATTTTTTATGTCCTCTCCGACATACGTACCATTAACATGTAGAAAAAACTTCTCTTCGTTGGCTTTTCTTATGCACAAGTCTCGCACCAGATCATGTACGATGCAACTTTTGATTTTGCCATTAGACTTCCTCTTGGTCACCAGAATAAGACTTCTCTTGACAAGATCCTCTAGATACTCTTCCGCGGCATCTTCAATGTTTTTTGATCCGTATGGTTTCAAGAAACCCTCAGCTACCCATAATTTGATCAGTTTCGACACTTTGATTTCGTAGTCTTCTGAAAAACCTCCCATGTACAGAAAGCACGACCTCAAATGATGAGGCAAGTGAGTGTAACTTAAAGAGAGAATTGTTTCGAAATGCCCATCTTTTGTAGCAACTGTTGAATTTACAACTAGTCCAATTTCCTTCCACGAAGCTCGAGTTTTATTGATCGTGGATAGGAGTCCTGCAATCACCACAATTGCCAGGGGCAGTCCTCTACAACTCTTTGCAATCGCTTTTCCGGTGCCTTCTAATTCGGGAGGGCAGTCGTCGCGCAAAACACCTTACGCCGAAGCAGTTCCCAACTTTGATCCGCATCCATGAAACGCATCTCATGAAGAGGGCTGGCAGAGTCGGCATAAGAAGCCACGTCTGATAGCCGTGTTGTCAAAATGATTCTGCTTCCATAGTTGTCATCCGGAAATATCATTCTTAAATCATCCCAAGCATCTGTACTCCACAGATCATCCATTACAACGAGATATCTCCTACCCTTTAAACTTTTGTACACGTATTCTTCGGTTAACTCGGTTTTCCTTTCAAACTTGTTTATCTGTTCGCGATGGCTTTCATTGGACGATTTTATCGACAACACGAGGTGTGAAATGATTTCGTGTATGCTATATTCTTGTGATATTGTGACCCAAACACGAATCTGAAAATGCTCCTTAATTAATGGATCATCAAAAGCATTTCTAGCAAGAGTAGTCTTACCAATACCGCCCATACCCACGATTGGGATGACTTGGAGTTTGGATGATTCTCCACAAAGCCGAGTTTTTATTTCAATCAAGTCGTCATCAAAACCAACCATATCATTTTTGGTAGTGGGTGCAATTCTTGATGATGAACTAGCAGCAGCAGGAGAATCAGGGAGCCGCGCTTTTTTGGTTACAAAATTATTTCGGATGTCCTTTACCTCGCATGCTATTGACTCAGTTTCATGTGTTAAATTTTTTTAGACCGTGCAAATTATAACCATGGTGTGCAGAACATGGCGCAATTTGTTCCAAAATAGAACATTCAATCACATCCTCTGCTTCATATGCTACATCCCTTATTCGTCCTTCAAAATTTTTGGCTTCCTCTGGGAAATCTTCGAGAAAGGCTTGCAGCAAAATGATGTATTTATCGAGATATATAATTTGTTGTTTTTCATGAGGAGAAATGGAATATTGATGATGATTAAGGATATGATGTATGGTTTGTGCAAGTGAAACAAGAGCAGCATAAGCCATGATCTTGATATGATATACACAATCTGCAAATCAAAAGAAGGAATTAAGAGTAACAAGAGGACTATCTTAGAGGGACAAAGGAAGAGCTCATATCAGCAAAAACAGTCTCTAATATAATATTTACGTTTTGAAGAATAATGTTGGACACTGACATTTCAACAACCCACTTATTGTACTAGAGATATTTTGAACAACTCAATTATTGTATTAGAAAATTACACTATTTTTATTTTTATTTTTTTATCTTTAGTTATTGGCTGCACCTATCAGTCTATCACAGTGAATTTTATAGTATAATATTACAGCATGCTCAAGGTTGTAACCGGTGTTTATGTAACACCCCAATTTTTTTAAAGAGTGTAACCATGTATAAATTCTTCTCTAAATAAAAAGGTTTATAAGTTCTCACAATTATAGAAAAATAAACTACTAAATTTAACTTCCAAGAAAAATAAATAACCTATATTTAAAAAAAAATTCATTAAACTATTATCCATGTTCGCAGAAGAATTTAAAACAATAAACATTGTTTGAACTCTCAATAATTATAAAATAAATTCAAAAGAAAACTTTGCATGACTCCGATCACATCCATCCACCACGTGCCACGCCCGACTCTTAACTCCGAAATTTTTTTAAATGAAAGGGGTGAGCTATCAACAACTCAGTGGGACGCATCGTTTAAATCAAATACACAAACATAATCATCATTCATACACACCTATGGTTTTCATGGTTTGATCAAACAAACCCGTAGGCTAACTAGAGCGTAGTGTACAATTAAATGACGTTCATGTTTGTACAATTAAGTACCTTCGTGTCATGTATAAATGTTTAACGTGTCCATACATATAACAATTATAACAAGGCATTTAAAGTAGACAATAAGCGATGAAACCCCACCTTAAAAATGCGGTTCGTGAACTTGAAAAATATTGAATTGCCTCGAAAAATCCTAGACCTTGAAAGTATCGTTTCTTATATATAAAAATAAATTTAACTTAGTACATGGCTTTAGAGAAAAAAAAATTAGGATTTAAAAAAGATAAGGAAAGAGAGAGCGAGAAGGAATCGAAATCTTGTCAAAATTCAATCAACAAGTGAATTGAATGGGCTATTTTGAAACTTTAGAAGCCTTTGATGGGTTGAATTGTTATTCTTGGAAAAATGGGCTTAGATTCCAAAACTTTGAAAATCCGTCAACTGAACCTTATCAACTCAGTGGTTACACTCTTCTTCCTCACCAAAATCATTTTTTTCTTTTTGAAAGGTTTGACTGAACTCGTGAGATCATTCCGGTGAATATTCCGGCGAGGTTCGGGTGGGTCGGTTGTCTTAGGTGAAGTTGGTGGTGATGGCTACGGGCTGAGATTGGTTGTTTTGGAGATGGAATGATGCAGATTGAATAGAACTAATCTGAAAAATATTTTGATGAATTTTCTTGGTTGTAGGACTATGAGATTGCAAAGAGTTGAACCTCGCGTGAGATTTGTTGGGACTTTACCTTGACAGAAAAAAACTATTTGGCGTCTGATTGCGGTGCGGGTGAAATTCGTGAGATTGGTGAAAGAATGTAGATATCTGAAAATATATCTGATTTTAGGCTTAGAGAATCCTTATTGCATTAGGCCATATATTAGGTTAAATCTATTTGGATATTTACAAATAAAATTCTTTTCTATCTGATAAATTTTATAAAACATGAGGACTCCTTTTTGATAAATTTTATAAAACATGAGGACTCCTTTTATCAGATAAAATTCTGCAGATTTTCAAATAAAATAAAATACACATATGGGCTTTAATAAAATGGGCTCACAAAACAGGCCTATCAATATAATAATTACTGGGTTCTACAATAGAAAATTTCTATGTTAGGCCAAAATTAAAATCCTAAAAGTCAAAAATTAAATCACCATCCCAAAGATAAAATAATTTATAGGGTGTTACAGTTTACATCTACACAAAGTTCTTGCTGAAAACATGTCGGTGGAGAATTCAAACAAACAAACGTACAACAATTCTTGCAAATTATAAATCACATGCACATGAGAGTATCAACAGAATGCTTCAAAAACAAAGTGCCGAAGAAAAAGTAAATAAAATAGATATGTCATTATCACCATCAGTTAGATACCTGCAATTAGGCACCAACTGCAACAAAAAATGGGAACATAATAGATAAAGAAATATTTAATTTTTTTAATGATTGCAATACTGCCAATAAGGGTACATAATCATTTACGTTGGCATTCATAAGAACTGAACCAAAGAAATGGAAACAAATTTAGTCCATGAATTTTCATAATAATATCCATGATTATCCTCCAGTTCAAAGCTACATCCAGATGCCACAGATGACTCCAACTCTGTTTCCCAATTTTTCACACACACAATAATTCCTTGAATACAGGTAATGATTATTAAACTTACCAATAACCAATCAAATAAATTTAGAAGAAACTCAAAAATAAAAAGGAAAATAAAAAGAAACTTCAGAACCAAAGGCACAAGAAAGAGCAAAATTTTAAACCTGTAGATATCCAAGTTGAGTTCTCTATGGAGAAGGTCACCAAACTCCTCACGGAGGGGCCGAATCGCATAACCCATATGACATAGTGACTCAACTTGTGTAATTTGTCCACCTTTCGCAATTCGCAGTTGCCTTTTCATTGCCCAGGTATGCGTCTCAGAAGGGTATATAAGGTAATAATGAACGAAGGGTAATTTAGAGAATCCAATTTTTTATGGAAACATTCGTAAATTTAGGAGTGTACGTGTATAGATAGATAGAGATATAGATATAAATAGACATAGATGTAAATATAGATAGATAGATAGATATAGATATAGACATATAGATGTATATAGAATAGATAGTGGTTGCTCCTAAAATACTCGATTCCTTGAAATTGCTCTCCACCGAACTCCGCCGTGAACCAACACAAAAGGGAGGTGGAGGGTGGCTCCAAACACTTCCTCTCCGATCTTAAGTCAGAAAGAGTGTTTCACAAGAAAGAAGCGAAAATATAAAAAATATGAGAAAAAAAGTGTGATTAGGGTAAGAATGAACCTGAACTTGGGCTTTTATAGCTTAGCCCGGATTAGGGTTTCCGTAAAATCCGGATTCTATTACGATTTGGTGACATAATCATGATTAAGATAAGATCGAATCTTCAAAACCCTAATTTACCTCTAAATTCACCGGGTCTGAGTTGACCTCATGTATTCCAGGTTAGTAGTTCGGGTACTTCTGTGAAATCTTATGGATGTATCGGTCAACCTAATCCTTAGACCAAGCTCACCCCTACTCAACTCGTTAGCACGTCAGGTTGGACTGGAGAGGATTTAACACTCATTCCGACTGGACCATTAATACTTTACCCATGAAGATTTAACAGCTCAGCTCATCCTTAGCAAGAAACTTCCCTAGCTCGGCCCCATGAGCAAAGCTAATCAGCTCGGCCTAATAGGGATTCTCAATGCCATTTCAATACAAGAGCCTTTCAGCTTGACCCAACAGGAATTCTCAGTACTGTCAATACAAGAGCCTCTCAGTTCGGCCCAATGAGCAGAGTTCATCAGCTCGGCCTAATCTATATTAACCCTCATCAGATAGATAGATAGAATAAGTAAGGTACCTTGGACATTATCGCAGGCTGTGGAAATATATATGTCATTGCTCATGTATAAGTGTAGCTATATGTCATTGCTTTTGAAGAATTGTCCAGATTTCTGGAGAAATTTGTACACATCATATATTTCCTGATTACTGGCCTTTTAATTGGCACCCAAAAGTAATTTGATGTTTTCTTTAGCTTTTCTATTTGTTTAATTATAAAATTAGGGGTGGCAGTCCCTGACATGGCACAATAATCCGATAAAAACCTGACACGATAAGTTACTGACTAACACGAATCTGACACGATATTACCAATTTGTCTAAAAGCGTAGTTATTTAATGTATTTTAAGCATAATCCGAAATCAACCCGAAATCAAATATAAACCCGACTTGATGACCCGAATTGCCACCCCTATATAAAATAAATGTCTTTTTACATCATAAATATATTTTTTATTTTTTATTCAAAAAAACTAAAGAATATTGTCTGACAAACATAACTCTTATTATACTTAAAAAAAATTAAATAATATTACATCGTTTTAATATAAATTTTGAAAAACTTTCCAACAGTATGTCGCAAGGATACAGAGAACTTTGTATCAGAGAATTTTGGTGGTTGAAAGTTGAGCATTATGCAGTTCTATGTGTTTATGATATATTTTTTCATTTCCAAACAACTGAGATCAATCTATAATCTTCCTCAAAAAAAAAAATAATACTCTATTGAAAAAGAAAAGATGATTTACAACATAAATGAACATAAGGAAAATAAAAAAAATTAATTCTAGGAATTCTGGTGCTAAAGAATATGGTAAAATACAAAATCCGCGTGAACCACCCCTAAATACATGAATAACATATTCGTAATGCAATAATTTATATAGTTTCTAGTCTTTCAATCCAATATTTTTACTAGAAAATATAATAAGTTGTATTTAAAAATAATTAATAACCTAAATAATTTTCAAAAAAATTAAAGTAACAAATGGTTTAGATTAATATAATATAAGCATGAGAAATTATTTTGATTATTTGAAATCAACACAATGTACTAAACATTTAATTTAAATGAATTTTGAACTCTTTTTTTAAAGAAAAATAAGTATATTTTCCTAAACTTGATTAGATACACTCGTATACATATATATATATATATACATATATATATACAGTTTAAATAATATATAGTTTACACATTTTTATTTAAAATAGTCGAAATATTATTAAAATGCTTTTTTCAATTTAAAAGAATTACTGCAAGCACATTGATAGAAACCTGGGACATAAAAATTGTCGTTCTGCGGAATCTTGAAGTACATCAAATGGACGTAAAAATTGTTTTTCTAAACGGAGATTTAGAAGAGGAGATTTACATGGAACAACCTGAAGGATTCTCTGCATCTGGGCAAGAGAACAAAGTTTGTAAACTGGTCAAGTCATTATATGGCTTGAAACAGGCACCAAAACAATGGCATGAAAAATTTGATAATGCCATGAAAGAGTGTGGATTTAAAATAAATAAATGCGATAAATGTGTTTATGTTAAAGACACTGAAAATGGCTATGTCATTTTGTGTCTTTATGTAGACGACATGCTTATCATTGAAGTAATGATAAAATAATTAAATTCACTAAAGATATGTTGAACTCGAGGTTTGACATGAAAGATATGGGTTTAGGCGACGTGATCCTTGAAATAAAGATTTCTAGAACTTCAAATGGACCCGACTCTTGACCGGTCACATTATGTGGATAAGATTCTAGAAACATTTAGTAAGGATTACACGTCGTCGCTACAACTCCTATAGACACGAGTCAACACTTATCAAAGAATAGATGTGAGGCTATGTCTCATTGGAATACTCACGAGTCATAGGAAGTCTGATGTACTTAATGAGTTGTACAAGACCAGACATTGCTTATGCAGTGAGTAAATTGAGCAGATACACGAGTAATCCAGGGCATGACCACTGGAAAAGTATAGTGAGAATACTAAGGTATTTAAGATACACTCGTGATTTTGGACTGCACTATACAAGATATCCTGCTGTTATTGAAGGATACATCAATGCTAGCTGGATATCTGATATTAAAGACTCTAAGTCTACAAGTGGATTTGTATTCACTTTAGGTGGTGCAACATATCGTGGAAATCTTCTAAGCAGACGGTTATAGCTAGATCCATAATGGAGTTTGAGTTTATAGCTTTAGACAAGAGTGGAGAAGAAGGTTTAATGGCTCAAACTTCTTAGAAGATATTCCAAGATGGCCAAAGCCTGTGCCAAAGAATTTGTATACATTGTCAATCCGCAATTGGCGGGACACAGAGCAATATGTACAATGGTAAGTCTAGACATATACGTCGTAGACACAATACCATTAGACAACTACTCTCAACTGGTGTTATCTCTATTGATTATGTGAAGTCAAAGGATAATTTAGCGGATCCGATAAGCAAAGGGTTAAATCGAGAGTTAGTTGCAAAATCATCAAGAGCAATGGGACTTAAGCCTCGGAAAAATGAGTTGATACAATGGAAACCAAACCTACTTGTTATTTGGAGATCCTAAGATCTAGGTTCAATGGGACAACCTAATTGTAAAAAGACTCTAGGATCACTTGGGGATTTTTTCCTTGCCCATTCCTTAACAAAGAAACCCGTTGAAAAAGAGGATAAGCATTTGGCTTTTAATGATTTTTGTGCGTCGGGAAGCCGAGTTGGGTAGTGCGGGCTACTCTAAAGAAGAATCACCTATGTGAGAGAGAAGTGGGGCCGCTTCGAAGAGAATTGTATGAGGTTCAATTCTTAGAACCTCTTGCGAACTGGAGACATATGTTCGGGGCCATGAATGAACATAACAATGAGAATCAAGTATGTTAGGAAGAATCTGTGTGAGATATCATCATCGTTTACACAAAAAGGCGTAAGATTCAAAGACATCGCGTCTCTTGATAAGCTAGTAAAGTAAATATATTTTCATAAGGGAAGGTTCAAGGGTAACACCTACCTATCATATGCGGGGTTCAACTACCGGATTTTATCACCAAATCTTTGTATCTTGAATTTCCATTCATGTGGGGAATTGTTGGAAAACTTGAATGGAAATTGTGCTTTGGGCATAATTTTCTTGGACAATATTTAACTCAATAGTGTTTAATTTTGTAACATCTAAAACTCCCAACTCATAGAGTAGTGGGAGAGTGATGACACTTAAAACTCCCAACTCATGGGAGTAGTGGGAGATTGATGGCACTTGAAACTCCCAAGTCATGGAGGAGTGTGAAGTGAATGCCCCAAGTCATGGGGTAGTGGGGAGTTAATGTGGCTTGATCTTGAAACCTATAAAAAAAAAGGAGGTCCATGGTTTTCACAATCTACACAACTAAACTACTACACTTGCATAACAAAAGTTCTTGCATATTGCTCTTGTATTCTTTGGCTTCCAATTGCATTTTGGTGGTGATTTCCAAACATAGTCTTCAGTTTGCCGGAATTGAGGTAATCCGGTTTTCCCGTCTTATCCTGGGAAACAGACGTCCAGAATAGGGGACGAATCTGTTTTAAGGATAGTGTGTTCAACACACGATACGGGCCAATTTTATATTGTGCTTATGTAATTTAATTTATTACAAATTTCTGTTAATGTTCTGTAATTTGTAATTCCTTTTTACATTGTGTAATACCAACTGTACTAGAAATATTCTTCGTATTTTGCCTACAATATGTATACCATTGCTTATGTATAAGTGTAGTTATATGTGTCATTGCTTTTGGAGAATTGTCCAGATTTCGGGAGAAATTTGTACACATCATATATTTCATGATTATTGGCCATTTAATTGGCATCCAAAAGTATCTTACTTTTTTCTTTCTTTCCCTCCCTTGTACTCCTTCCATGGGAGGATCCTTCCTCCTTGGGAGGATGGGGGAGAGCTTTTGTTTATTTTAGGTTGATTTATGTTGTTTTTTTTTCTTCTCTGTTTTCTGTTTCTTCTTTATGATTCTCGCACCTTCCCCATCGGCGATGACAGGCCGCGTGTGCACGGGTGTGGTGAAGAGTTTCCGATGGTGTTTGGGCTGGTGGTGTGCACGGGTGTGGTGAAGAAATCTAGAAAGATGAAATAAGTGTAATTTTTTTATGTTTCTAGGTCTACTAGTTTTACTTTTTGCTTTAGCAAAGAACTATGTACTTTTGGTAATTTTCTTGTCATTTGACAAGTGTGTTTTGTCTTATCCTTTGATAAGTGGTTGCATGTTTTTCCAGTCAGTCTCTTCCTTTGGTAAGGATATTGGTAATTTTATTGGTCGATATTTGGACTCGGATCATCATAGTTTTGGTAACCAATGGTTGCGTAACTCGGCCACAGGAAAAATTCCGATCGGGAAGCGGACAAATGATTATCATGCGGTTAGGGAGGAGAATGTCACGTGGTCCTATTTTTCGGATATTATTAAACTAGATAAAGGAAAGCATGTCGATTATGATTCTCCTTTAAAAGTGGGAAGTGGTTTGAGTGGGTTGGCAGTTTCCATACGTGGACAACTCGTACTTCTTGGATGTTATCATGGAGTGTAGGAATTTGTTGGAGTATCTTCCAAATGTGTCTTGTTTTTTTATTAAGAGATCAGCGAATAATGTTGCTCATGTGTTAGCTAGAGCATCATATTCTATGCAGTGTCAAAGAGTGGCGAGATGATCATCCCCTCTTTATCTCGTAATGAATTGCGATTCGATCTGCTTTAATAATGAAAATTCTTCCTTTTGTTTTCAAAAAAAAAAAAAAAAATTGGCATCCAAAAGTAATTTGATGTTTTATTTAACTTTTCTATTTGTTTAATTATTGAATTAGGGGTGACAAGTCCCGACACCGACATAATAACTTGACACAAACCCGACACGGTTCTGAGACTAACACGAATCGACATAATAATATCAATTTGTCTAAAACGTAGTTATTGAATGTATTTTAAACATAATCCGAAATCGTTCAAAACTAAACACGAACCCGTCCTCATGACCCGATTGACACCCCTGTATAAAATAAATGTCTTTCTACATCCTAATTTTTTAAAAAATAAGAAAAATAAAGAATATTGTCGACAAATATAACTCTTATTATACTTAAAAAATTAAATAATATTACATCGTTTTAATATAAATTTTGAAAAACTTTCCAACAGCATGTCGCAAGGATACAGAGAATTTTGGTGGTTGAAAGTTGAGCATTATGCAGTTCTATGTGTTTATGATATATTTTTTCATTTCCAAACAACTGAGATCAATCTATAATACTCTATTGAAAAAGAAGGATGATTTACAACATAAATGAACATAAGGAAAATAAAAGAATTAATTCTAGGAATTCTGGTGCTAAAGAATATGGTAAAATACAAAATCCGCGTGAACCACCCCTAAATACATGAATAACATATTCGTAATGCAATAATTATATCGTTTCTAGCTTTTCATTCCAATATTTTTTACTAGAAAATGTAAAAGTTGTATTTAAAAATAATTAATAACCTAAATAATTTTCAAAAATTTAAAGTAACAAATGGTTTAGATTAATATAATATTAAGCATGAGAAATTATTTTGATTATTTGAAATCAACACAATGTACTAAATATTTAATTTAAATAAATTTTGAACTCTTTTTTAAAGAAAAATAAATATATATTTCCTAAACTAGCTCAAATATTTGTGCCGGGAGCGACACGAATAGCTGAGGAAACGAGCTGGCATTAGCATTTAGCATATCCAATACTCTGAGCAATCTGAAATTTGTTAACAAGTCCAATGAACTTCCTCTCGTACGATGAACGCAAATAACAGTCCGGATGGTTGAGGCATAAATGTTTGCGAGACAATTCAGATTAGAATAAGCAATACTTACGCGGCGCTGATTTTTTATGTCCTCTCCGACATACGTACCATTAACATGTAGAAAAAACTTCTCTTCGTTGGCTTTTCTTATGCACAAGTCTCGCACCAGATCATGTACGATGCAACTTTTGATTTTGCCATTAGACTTCCTCTTGGTCACCAGAATAAGACTTCTCTTGACAAGATCCTCTAGATACTCGCGGCATCTTCAATGTTTTTTGATCCGTATGGTTTCAAGAAACCCTCAGCTACCCATAATTTGATCAGTTTCGACACTTTGATTTCGTAGTCTTCTGAAAAACCTCCCATGTACAGAAAGCACGACCTCAAATGATGAGGCAAGTGAGTGTAACTTAAAGAGAGAATTGTTTCGAAGTGCCCATCTTTTGTAGCAACTGTTGAATTTACAACTAGTCCAATTTCCTTCCACGAAGCTCGAGTTTTATTGATCGTGGATAGGAATCCTGCAATCACCACAATTGCCAGGGGCAGTCCTCTACAACTCTTTGCAATCGCTTTTCCGGTGCCTTCTAATTCGGGAGGGCAGTCTTGGCGCAAAAACACCTTACGCCGAAGCAGTTCCCAAATTTGATCCGCATCCATGAAACGCATCTCATGAAGAGGGCTGGCAGAGTCGGCATAAGAAGCCACGTCTGATAGCCGTGTTGTCAAAATGATTCTGCTTCCATAGTTGTCATCCGGAAATATCATTCTTAAATCATCCCAAGCTTTTGTACTCCACATATCATCCATTACAACGAGATATCTCCTACCCTTTAAACTTTTGTACACGTATTCTTTGGTTAACTCGGTTTTCCTTTCAAACTTGTTTATCTGTTCACGATGGTTTTCGTTGGATGATTTTATTGATAGCACGAGGTGTGAAACAATTTCTTGTATGCTATATTCTTGTGATATTGTGACCCAAACACGAATATGAAAATGCTCCTTAATTAATGGATCATCGTAAGCATTTCTGGCAAGAGTAGTCTTACCAATACCTCCCATACCTACGATTGGGATGACTTGGAGTTTGGATGATTCTCCACAAAGCCGAGTTTTTATTTCAATCAAATCATCATCAAAACCAACCATATCATTTTTGGTAGTGGGTGCAATTCTTGATGATGAACTAGCAGCAGCAGCAGAATCAAGGAACCGCGCTTTTTTGGTTACAAAATTATTTCGGATGTCCTTTACCTCGCATGCTATTGACTCAGTTTCATGTGTTAAATTTTTTAGACCGTGCAAATTATAACCATGGTGTGCAGAACATGGCGCAATTTGTTCCAAAATAGAACATTCAATCACATCCTCTGCTTCATATGCTACATCCCTTATTCGTCCTTCAAAATTTTTGGCTTCCTCTGGGAAATCTTCGAGAAAGGCTTGCAGCAAAATGATGTATTTATCGAGAGATATAATTTGTTGTTTTTCATGAGGAGAAATGGAATATTGATGATGATTAAGGATATGATGTATGGTTTGTGCAAGTGAAACAAGAGCAGCATAAGCCATGATCTTGATATGATATACACAATCTGCAAATCAAAAGAATGAATTAAGAGTAACAAGAAGACTATCTTAGATAATCATGTCTATGACAGTGAATTTTATAGTATAATATTACAGCATGCTCAAGGTTGTAACCGGTGTTTACATCTACAAAAAGTTCTTGCTGAAAACATGTCGGTGGAGAATTCAAACAAACAAACGTACAACAATTCTTGCAAATTATGAATCAAATGCACATGAGGGTACCAACAGAATGCTTCAAAAACAAAGTGCCGAAGAAAAAGTAAATAAAATATATATTTCATTATCACCATAGGTACCTGAAATTAGGGCACCAACTGCAACATAAAATGTCCCAACTTGAAGGAGAAAAAATTTAGTCCATGAATTTTGTTTCTAATAGATAAAGACAGAACAAATAGAGACAATCATGGCTAGAAACTATAATTGTTCCTCTCATTTATTACTACATACAACTGTCAATAGCTGATTATAATTTTCATAAGGATTAATTACAAAAAGTACCCCTGAGGTTTGACCAAATTACAAGAAAACCAAGCTAACTTTCAAAATTACAAAAATACCCGCGAGGTTTTATTTTATCTAACATTTAAACCCTTCATAACTAAAAATATTGTAAAATCTCTCTTCATATTTATAAAATATTGTAGTTTACCCCTTAGTTTTAACACTAAATCAAATCTTTGGATACTTTTTATAATTTTAAAAGTTAGCTGGATTTTCATGTAATTAGATCAAATCTCAGGGTACTATTTGTAATTATCCCTTTTCATAATAATATCCATGATTATCCTCCAGTTCAAAGCTACATCCAGATGCCACAGATGACTCCAACTCTGTTTCCCAATTTGTCACACACACAATAATTCCTTTAATACAGGTAATGATTATTAAACTTACCAATAAGCAATCAAATAAATTTAGAAGAAACTCAAAAAGAAAAAGGAAAATAAAAAGAAACTTCAGAACCAAAGGCACAAGAAAGAGCAAAATTTTAAACCTGTAGATATCCAAGTTGAGTTCTCTATGGAGAAGGTCACCAAACTCCTCACGGAGGGGCCGAATCGCATAACCCATATGACATAGTGACTCAACTTGTGTAATTGCAGAACCCCATTACTTTCAAGGTATCACTACAACTTCAAAACTAAAATCATCCATCCTCGATTCCTCGCTGACGTACAGGAACGACAACCAGTTGCCCTTCAAAGTTCAATCCGTCCCATATTCTTCTTGTGCCTTTTGAGTCGAGTTCTTCCTTTGAAGCCGCTTATTCGATTTCTGACTTTGAATCACCGTGGTCCCATATTGTCGTTCAGAGTGTTTGTACCTTTCACTGTAGAGATGCCAGTTTGTCCACCTTCCGCAATTCGCAGAGTTGCTTGCCTTTTCATTGCCCAGGATGCGTTTCAGAAGGGGGTATAAGGTAATAATGAACGAAGGGTAATTTAGGGAATCCAATTTTTTGCCGAAAAATTCATAAATTTAAGAGTGTATGATATAGATATAGATATAGATATAGAGGGTTGGATCCAATGAAACCATTGTCTGCGGGGTGAGGCACCGCAGGACCGATCTCAACCGTTGCTATTTAATTTCGGATCGCTAAGATTGAGGGACAAATATAATTATTAATTAATTTATTTATTAACATTAGGGGTAAACTTGTAAATGAACACAAAATTGATAATTACCTAAACTAAAAGAATCGTTACTTTTATGGAAGAGAATCAATAATTGAATCCTAATCATATCCAATCACAAAAATTGAATCCCTAAAATATATTTATCCATCATCTTCGTTCTTCTTCACTGTCATCTTAGACCAAAAGAAAAAAACACACACACACACAATCGTTTCTGATGTGTTGCGGAAAAATTATTGCAACATTATATTTTGTTGAAAAACAACGTTATATTTTGTTGAAAAACATCTAGAACACGAATTGCAGTAAAAATGTGAATCTAATATTTGTGCAACAACCAATAATAATGGAAAAGACTATAGAAGTTTGCAGCGTTGTAGAATGTTTTCAACCCATAATCCTTGTGGTAGAAATTTTCTATTTTGAGATGTTGTATAATTAGTAGAATTTTACTGTATATTTAACTCTACGTTGTTGCATATATAAACAAGTTCTATATCATGGGTCATTTAATATCTTTCTAAATATTGTTGCATATTTAGAGTGATATAACTGCATGTTTATTGCAATATTGATGTATAGTTTACTTTGGGATCATTGCATTTTTTTTTTAAACCAAACGCCAGATAAATACAGTTCAAACCAAAATAAACAGTGATACAAATCATTGCTTCATAATAAACTTGTCAAACCCACTGAAATCACAAAAAAATGAACTGAAATATAAAATCACGTTAATGTAACAGCAAAGAGAAAAAGACATAAGAGAGCCAATAGTGGTCTTTCGGACATACGTATTAAAATGCCAAACGAAGTACAGCAACAAAATCAGTGATTGCATGTTTAATAACATGATTATGTTGTTGCATATTGATAATGACATAACTGCATCTTTATTGTAATACTGGTGTATAATTTATTTTCGGATCATTGCATGTTTTATTTTGTGATGCAGCTTAATTAGAAGACTATCTTGTATTTTTCGTGTAATGTCGAGGTTTAGAAAGTATTAGATTCCTGAAAGTGAACTAAAATATTCGCGCTTCTTCAACAACAAATCCTTTGCAATCCAGAGAATTCATTCACTGAAAAAAAAAACTAAAATTGCAAATACTGGTATAAAGAAGGTGGAAAACTAGACTAGAAAAGCAAAAGAAAACATACATTAATTATATAGTTGGAACTTATGAACCTTCAAACAATGAAAAATTTGAAAAAAAAAAAAAAAAAAAAAATTGGCACTTCAATGGGGGTGTCTAAACTAATTTATTATATAATTTGTCAGCTCTTAGTTTAGTCACATGTTGAAAACTCTTGCAAAAGCGAATTGAATATTGAATGCTACATTACATTAAACCAGTATACCAGAAATCATGTTTTTATGCTGTATAAGGGTTCTAAAAGTTTAAAAGATATTCGGCAAAAGCCCTAAAAACAATAGATAGAACTTCAATGGAGAAAGAAAGGCACGAAGAAAACCCAAAAAGTGTATAAAAAAGTTAAATTGAAATGCTACCAAATCGTGCATTTAAGATATGGTAGATATCAGTTACCAAAACCGTTACTTGGAAAGGACCATTTTGTCCTCTAACACTTATCAAAAAAATTACAATTACTGAAATATCCTTAATACGAACCAAATTACCACCAAATTTCCTTTAATTACCTAAAGTAAAGGAGATAATCTTAGCCGCTCAAAATTAATAATTAACAATCCAGATTAATCCTCATGGTCTTACCCTAAGATATTGGTCTCATTTGAACCAATCCCTAGATATATATATATATAGATATAGATAAATAGATATAGATAGATAGATAGATAGATAGATAGATAGATAGATAGATATAGATATAGAATAGATAGTGGTTGCTCCTAAAATACTCGATTCCTTGAAATTGCTCTCCGACCGAACTCCGCCGTGAACCCGCACAAAAGGGAGGCCGGAGGGTGCTCCGTGTGCCTCTCCAATGCTTAAGTAGAAGAGTGTTTCACAAGAAAGAAGTGAAAATATAAAAATATGAGAAAAATGTGATTAGAGTAAGAATGGACTTGGACTTGGGCTTTTATAGTTTAGCCCGGATTAGGATTTCCGTAAAATCCGGATTTTATTGCGATTTGGTAACATAATCATCGTTGGACCCAAGGGGGCCACTGCCCCCAAAATTTTCCAAAATTTTTTCCCCAAAATTTTTTGAAATTATATTTTAAAGGGTAAAATAAATAAATTAATTTACAATTCCCCCAAATTTCAAAAAAAAAAAGAATTCCCCCAAAATTTTTCCAAAAATTTCTTTTCCCCAAAAAAATTTTCCAAATTATTTTTTAAAAGGTAAAATAGATGAACTAATTTATAATTTTCCCCCAAAATTTGATAAAATTTTAAATAGTTGTCTTTTACAATATAAAAACCATTAATTATGGTTAGTATATGGAAAAAAATTTCACATAGTATAAATTTATAAACTCGGTCCGTTTTCCGTCCCCCAAAGTCGAAATCCGCGTCCCGCCACGATAATCATGATTAAGATAAGATCGAATCTCCAAAACCCTAATTTACCTCTAATTCAAATTAGAGTTGACCTCATGTCTTCCAGGTTAGTAGTTCGGCTCTTACGTGAAATCTTATGGGTGTCTCATCAACCTAATCCTTAGACCAAGCTCACCCGTACTCAACTCGTTAGCACGCCAGGTTGGGTCAAGAGGATTTAACACCCATTCCGATTGGACCATTAATACTTGTTTACCCATGAAGATTTAATAGATCAACTCATCCTTAGCAAGAAACCTCCCTAGCTCGGCCCCATGAGCAAAGCTCATCACGGCCCAACAGGGGGATTCTCAATGCCATTTCAATACAAGAGCCTTTCAAACTTGACCCAACAAGGATTCTCAATGCCATTTCAATACAAGAGCCTTTTAGCTTGACCCAACAAGGATTCTCGATCACAAATACAAGAGCCTCTCGGTTCGGCCCAATGAGCGAGTTCATCGGCTCGGCTCGGCTAATATATATTAACCCTCATCGATAGATAGATAGAATATGTAAGGTACCTTGGACATTATCGCAGTCATGGAAATATATATGTCATTGCTTTTGGAGAATTGTCCGTTTTCGGAGAAATTTGTACACGATCATATATTTCATGATTATTGGCCTTTTAATTGGCACCCAAAAGTAATTTGATGTTTTCTTTAACTTTTCTATTTGTTTAATTATAAAATTAGGGGTGGCGATCGTCGCGACTATGACACAATAACCCGACAAAAACCTCGACACGAAGTTCTTGACTAACACGAATTTGACACGATATTACCAATTCTAAAACATAGTTATTTAATGTATTTTAAGCATAATCTAAAATCAATCCAAAACCAAATATGAACCCGACTTGATGACCCGAATTGTCACCCCCGTATAAAATAAATGTCCTTTTACATCATAAATATATATTTTTTTCAAAAAAAACTAAAGAATATTGTCTGACAAACATAACTCTTCTTATACATAAAAAAAATTAAATAATATTACATCGTTTTAAAATAAATTTTGAAAAATTTCCAACCGTATGTCATAAGGATACAGAGAACTTTGTATCAGAGAATTTTGGTGGTTGAAAGTTGAGCATTATGCAGTACTATGTGTTTATGATATATTTTTTCATTTCCAAACAACTGAGATCAATCTATAATACTCTACTGAAAAAAGAAAGATGATTTACAACATAAATGAACATAAGGAAAATAAAAGAATTAATTCTAGGAATTCTGGTGCTAAAGAATATGGTAAAATACAAAATCCGCGTGAACCACCCCTAAATACATGAATAACATATTCGTAATGCAATAATTTATATAGTTTCTAGTCTTTCAATCCAATATTTTTTACTAGAAAATATAATAAGTTGTATTTAAAAATAATTAATAACCTAAATAATTTTCAAAAAATTAAAGTAACAAATGGTTTAGATTAATATAATATAAGCATGAGAAATTATTTTGATTATTTGAAATCAACACAATGTACTAAATATTTAATTTAAATGAATTTTGAACTCTTTTTTTTAAAGAAAAATAAGTATATTTTCCTAAACTTGATTAGATACACTCGTATACATATATATATATACAGTTTAAATAATATATAGTTTACACATTTTTATTTAAAATAGTCGAAATATTATTAAAATGCTTTTTTCAATTTAAAAGAATTCTTGCAAGCACATTGATAGAAACCTGGGACATAAAAATTGCCGTTCATGGAATCTTGAAGTACATCAAATGGACGTAAAAATTGTTTTTCTAAACGGAGATTTAGAAGAGGGGATTTACATGGAACAACCGAAGGATTCTCTGCATCCTGGCAAGAGAACAAAGTTTGTAAACCGGTCAAGTCATTATATGGCTTGAAACAGACCAAAACAATGGCATGAAAAATTTGATAATGCCATGAAAGAGTGTGGATTTAAAATAAATAAATGCATAAATGTGTTTATGTTAAAGACACTGAAAATGGCTATGTCATTTTGTGTCTTTATGTAGACGACATGCTTATCATTGAAGTAATGATAAAATAATTAAATTCACTAAAGATATGTTGAACTCGAGGTTTGACATGAAAGATATGGGTTTAGCTGACGTGATCCTCGAAATAAAGATTTCTAGAACTTCAAATGGACTGTCTATTGACCAGTCACATTATGTGGATAAGATTCTAGAAACATTTAGTAAGGATTACACGTCGTTAGCTACAACTCCTATAGACACGAGTCAACACTTATCAAAGAATAGATGTGAGGCTATGTCTCAATTGGAATACACGAGTCATAGGAAGTCCGATGTACTTAATGAGTTGTACAAGACCACTGGACATTGCTTATGCAAAGTAAAATTGAAAGCGATACACGAGTAATCCAGGGCATGACCACCGGAAAAGTATGGTGAGAATACTAAGGTATTTAAGATACACTCGTGATTTTGGGTCGCACTATACAAGATATCATGTTGTTATTGAAGGATACATCAATGCTTTAGTGGATATCGATATTAAAGACTCTAAGTCTACAAGTGGATTTGTATTCACTTTAGGTGGTGCAACATATCGTGGAAATCTTCTAAGCGGACGGTTATAGCTAGATCCATAATGGAGTTTGAGTTTATAGCTTTAGACAAGAGTGGAGAAGAAGGTTTAATGGCTCAAAACTTCTTAGAAGATATTCCAAGATGGCCAAAGCCTGTGCCCAATTTGTATATATTGTGATAGTCAATCTACAATTGGCGGGGCAGAGCAATATGTACAATGGTAAGTCTGACATATACGTCGTGACACCATACCATTAGACAACTACTCTCAACCTGGTGTTATCTCTATTGATTATGTGAAGTCAAAGGATAATTTAGCGGATCCGATAAGCAAAGGGTTAAATCGAGAGTTAGTTGCAAAATCATCAAGAGCAATGGGACTTAAGCCTCTGGAAAAATGAGTTGATACAATGGAAACCAAACATAGTTGATCAAGATCCCAAGATCTAGGTTCAATGGGACAACCTAATTGTAAAAAGACTCTAGGATCACCGGGGGATTTTTTCCTTGCCCATTCCTTAACAGTGAAACCCGTTGAAAAAAGAGGATAAGCATTTGGCTTTTAATGATTCTTGTGCGTCGGGAAGCCGAGTTGGGTAGTGCGGGCTACTCTAAAAGAAGAATCACCTATGTGAGAGAGAAGTGGGGCCGCTTCGAAGAGAATTGTATGAGGTTCAATTCTTAGAACCTCTTGCAGAACCAGGCATATGTTCAGGGCCATGAATGAACATAACAATGAGAACTGAAGTATGTTAGGAAGAATCCTGTGTGAGATATATCATCGTTTACACAAAAGGCAGAACAGTTCAAAGACATCACGTCTACTGATAAGCTAGTAAAGTAAATATATTTTCATAAGGGAAGGTTCAAAGGGTAACACCTACCTATCATATGCAGGGTTCAACTGCTGGATTTTATCACCAAATCTTTGTATCTTCGAATTTCCATTCATGTGGGGGATTGTTGGAAAACTTGAATGGAAATTGTGCTTTGGGCATAATTTTCTTGGACAATATTTAACTCCAATAGTGTTTAATTTTGTAACATCTAAAACTCCCAACTCATGGAGTAGTGGGAGAGTGATGACACTTGAAACTCCCAACTCATGGAGTAGTGGGAGATTGATGGCACTTGAAACTCCCAAGTCATGGAGGAGTGTGAAGTGAATGCCCCAAGTCATGAGGTAGTGGGGAGTTAATGTGGCTTGATCTTGAAACCTATAAAAAAGGAGGTCCATGGTTTTCACAATCTACACAACTAAACTACTACACTTGCATAACAAAAGTTCTTGCATATTGCTCTTGTATTCTTTGGCTTTCAATTGCATTTTGGTGGTGATTTCCAAGCATAATCTTGATTTGCGGAATTGAGGTAATCCGATTTTTCCGTCTTATCCTGGGAAACAGACGTCCAGAATAGGGGACGAATCTGTTTTAAGGATAGTGTGTTCAACACACGATTCGGACCAATTTTATATTGTGCTTATGTAATTTCATTTATTACAAATTTATGTTGATGTTCTGTAATTTGTAATTCCTTTTTACATTGTGTAATACCAACTGTACTAGAAATATTCTTCGTATTTTGCCTACAATATGTATACCATTGCTTATGTATAAGTGTAGTTATATGTGTCATTGCTTTTGGAGAATTGTCCAGATTTCGGGAGAAATTTGTACACATCATATATTTCATGATTATTGGCCATTTAATTGGCATCCAAAAGTATCTTACTTTTTTCTTTCTTTCCCTCCCTTGTACTCCTTCCATGGGAGGATCCTTCCTCCTTGGGAGGATGGGGGAGAGCTTTTGTTTATTTTAGGTTGATTTATGTTGTTTTTTTCTTTTTTTTTCTTCTTTTTATGAGTCTCGCACCTTCCCATCGGCGATGACAAAGCCGGTGTGCACGTGTGTGTGGTGAAGAGTTTCGATGGTGTTTGGGCTGGTGGTGTGCACGGGTGTGGTGAAGAAATCTAGAAAGATGAAATAAGTGTAATTTTTTATGTTTCTAGGTCTACTAGTTTTACTTTTTGCTTTAGCAGCAGCTATGTAATTCTGTTGGTAATTTTCTTGTCATTTGACAAGTGTGTTTTGTCTTATCCTTTGATAAGTGGTTGCATGTTTTTCCAGTCGGTCTCTTCCTTTGGTAAGGATATTGGTAATTTTATTGGTCGATATTTGGACTCGGATCATCATAGTTTTGGTAACCAATGGTTGCGTAACTCGGCGCCGGAAAAAATTCCGATCAGGAGGCAGACGACAGTTATCATGCGGTTAGGGAGGAGAATGTACGTGGTCCTATTTTTTCGGATATTATTAAACTAGATAAAGGAAAGCATGTCAGTTATGATTCTCCTTTAAAAGTGGGAAGTGGTTTGAGTGGGTTGGCAGTTTCCATACGTGGACAACTCGTACTTCTCGGATGTTATCATGGAGTGTAGGAATTTGTTGGAGTATCTTCCAAATGTGTCTTGTTTTTTTATTAAGAGATCAGCGAATAGTGTTGCTCATGTGTTAGCTAGAGCATCGTATTCTATGTCTGGTGTCAAAGAGTGGCGAGATGATCCTCCCCTCTTTATCTGTAATGAATTGCAGTTCGATCTGCTTTAATAATGAAAATTCTTCCTTTTGTTTTCAAAAAAAAAAATTGGCATCCAAAAGTAATTTGATGTTTTATTTAACTTTTCTATTTGTTTAATTATTGAATTAGGGGTGACAGTCCCTGACACGACATAATAACTTGACACAAACCTGACACGAAGTTACAGACTAACACGAATCTGACACAATAATATCAATTTGTCTAAAACGTAGTTATTGAATGTATTTTAAACATAATCCAAAATCAGTTCAAAACTAAACATGAACCCGTCCTCATGACCCGAATTGACACCCCTGTATAAAATAAATGTCTTTCTACATCCTAATTTTTTAAAAAAATAAGAAAAATAAAGAATATTGTCTGACGAATATAACTCTTATTATACTTAAAAAATTTAAATAATATTACATCGTTTTAATATAAAATTTGAAAAACTTTCCAACAGTATGTCGCAAGGATACAGAGAACTTTGTATCAGAGAATTTTGGTGGTTGAAAGTTGAGCATTATGCAGTTCTGGTGCATAAATGAACTGTGTTTATGATATATTTTTTCATTTCCAAACAACTGAGATCAATCTATAATACTCTATTGAAAAAAGAAAGATGATTTACAACATAAATGAACATAAGGAAAATAAAAGTTAATTCTAGGAATTCTGGTGCTAAAGAATATGGTAAAATACAAAATCCGCGTGAACCACCCCCTAAATACATGAATAACATATTCGTAATGCAATAATTATATCGTTTCTAGCTTTTCATTCCAATATTTTTTTACTAGAAAATGTAAAAAGTTGTATTTAAAAATAATTAATAACCTAAATAATTTTCAAAAATTTAAAGTAACAAATGGTTTAGATTAATATAATATTAAGCATGAGAAATTATTTTGATTATTTGAAATCAACACAATGTACTAAATATTTAATTTAAATAAATTTTGAACTCTTTTTTTAAAGAAAAATAAATATATATTTCCTAAACTAGATTAGATACACACGCATACATATATACAGTTTAAATAATATATAATTTACACATTTTTATTTAAAATATTCGAAATATTATTAAAATAAAATTTTCAATTTAAAAGAATTATTGCATGCACATTGATAGAAACAAAAGGACTAAAAAGTCTTAAAATTAAATCCGAGACTTAGTTATTGACACGAGACTATAAATTCTTGTATGTATTCAGGGATAATTACATAAACACCCCTGAGGTTCGAGCTAATTAAAAAAAAAAAAAAAAAGAGAAGAAAACCTTGGAAGAACATTGATGAAAACGAATGACTAAAAAAAAGCCCTGAAACTAAATCCTTAAGATAAAAAGGAAACATCCAACCAAACAAGCAGAGCCTCCATTTGCAAAGAGAAATCCATCAATTTGTGTCCCTCAATATGGCTCATCATCAACATATGAATTGAAAACCTGAAAGCTTAAACAGGAAAGAGTTGGCCAAGAAAACAGACTCCTAAATAATTAACTTCCAACATATATGAACACAAATGTCTCCCAAAACCTTGGATATTGAAGGCTAGTTAAGTCAAATTCAAGTTCTTTGCATTTAGGGAGTTATTATTAAATAAGGACTCGAAAGAGATGTATGTACCTCTTGAAGGACATCAATATTGCAGGCAACGAACTTGAAGGACATCATTTCCCCAACTTTGTTGCTCCTCATGTATCCGTTTGGCCGACTCCACAAGGGATTCATTCCCATGCTTAACCTCAATCAGTTCAAGTGTCGGAATTTCTCCAATACCGTCTGGAATCTCGGTTAGATTCGGACAACGATGGAGCGATAGGCGCTTGAGGCTTGGAAAGTGGCTACTTTCAGTTATCCAATGCTGCAGATTCGATTCGTCAATCAGCAAAACATTCAGCTGCGGAAATTCTCCGTCGGTCGTATCCCATTCGCTGCCATAGCAAGCGAAATCTCTGAGCTTAAGCACTTGAAGATTAGGCAATGAACCAATAATCGTCATATCTTCCCAAGGAAGTCGCCCACCGCTCAACGTTAACTTTCTCAGCGTCCTAGGAAAAGCAGGATTAAGCTTTTGCTGAGAACGAAAACTGCTATACATCGTTAATTTCAATTTTTCAAGTTGATGCAGATACACTAGATTTTCGAGGTGACAGCCACCACTAGAATAAATGATTCCCAATTTTTTAAGGTTCGGAATACTTCTCAGGGTCCTTGGCGTACATCTAAGATTTTTCACCACAGAAAGTGTCTGCAGGTTTTCTAGAACCGAAACCGCAGCTTCCGGAATGCATAAAGCATGAGAAGAGGAGGACACAAGATGCCTTAAATTCGGCATACACCAACATTCCCGTGGCAAATGTACCATAAACCGTTCGAGGTAGCTCCACGATGCTCCCACCGGATGAATGATTAACGTTTGTAGATTCTGAAGGTTCGATATGGCAGCAGGAATATTCTGGGGATAGGCTAAGGCAAGGTACCTCAAATGAAATAGCTCAAACAATTCATCAGGGGGATAGAGTAAATAATGAGGACTGTACGAGCTGAATTCGACATTTAGAACATCCAATACCCGGAGCAACCTAAAGTTTCCTAATGAGTCTAGTGAATTTCCACTAAGAACAAAGCATATAATAGTGCGGATTGTTGAGCCGTAAATGTTTGCAAGACAATGTAGATCAGAATGAGGAACACTTACGCGGCGCTGATTTGTTATACTTCTTAGAACCTTCCGAACACATCTGCCCTTAACATGTCGAAGAAACTTCTCTTCTCGTGCTTGTCTTATGCACAAGTCACGGACCAGATCATGGACGCTGCAACTTTTGATTTTTCCGTTGGACTTCCTCTTGGTTACCAAAAAAAGACTTCTCTTGACAAGATCCTCCAAATATTGTTCTGCTACCTCTTCAATGCTTTTGGATCCATTCGGTTCCAGAAAGCCCTCAGCCATCCATAATTTGGTGATTTTCGAGACATGGATCTCGTAATCTTCTGGAAAACCTCCCATGTATAGGAAACACGGCCTCAAATGATGAGGCAACTGAGTGTAACTCAAAGATAGAATCTTTGCAAACGGCCCATCTTTTGTAGCAACAATGGAGTTTACCTTTTTCGCAATTTCCCCCCATGAAGCTCGAGTCTTATTGACCGCGGATAGGAGTCCTGCAATCACCACAATTGCGAGGGGCAGTCCTCTACAACTCCTTGCAATCGCCTTTCCGGTGTTTTCTAATTCGGGAGGGCAGTCTTCCTGTGCAAACACTTTCTGCCGAAGCAGATTCCAACTTTGATCCTCATCCATAAAACGCATCTCATAAAGAGGGCTAGAAGAGTCGGCATAAGCAGCCACATCCGACAGCCTTGTGGTCAATATGATTCGACTTCCATTACGATCATCAGGGAATATCATCTTTAAATGATCCCAAGCCTTTGTGCTCCACATATCATCCATTACAATGAGATATCTCTTACCCTTTAAATTCTTGTACACATATTCTTCCATTAATTCAGTGTTCCTTTCAAATTGGTTTCTCTGTTCACGTTGGTTTTCGGTAGATGATTTCATCGATAACACGAGGTGTGAAACGATTTCTTGTATGCTATATTCTTGTGATACTGTGGCCCAAACACGAATATCGAAGTATTGCATGGTTAATGGATCATCATAAGCATTTCTAGCAAGAGTAGTCTTACCAATACCGCCCATACCCACGATTGGGATGACTTGGAGTTTGGATGATTCTCCACAAAGCCGAGTTTTTATTTCAATCAAATCATCTTCAAAACCAAACATATCAACATTTTTCATGGTGGGTGTAAGTCTTGATGAAGAACTAGCAGCAGCAGGAGAATCACTGAGCCGCTTTTTGGTTCGAAATTATTTCTGATGTCCATTAGCTCTCCTGCTATTGACTCAATTTCTTGCGTTACATTTTTGAGCCCGTCCAAATGACAACCTTGGTGTGCAGAACATGACGAAATCTGTTCCGATACAAAACATTCAATCATATCCTCTGTTTCATATGCTACATCCCTTATTCGTCCTTCCAAGCTATTGGCTTCCCTGGAGAATCTTCGAGAAAAGTTTGCAAGAAAACAATGTATTTGTTAATACATCTAAGTTTTCCATTTTCATGAATTGAAATGGAATATTGATGATGATTCAGTATATGATGTATGGTTTGTGCAAGTGAAACAAGAGCAGCATAAGCCATCTCTAATCTTGATATGATATACAAGATCTGCAAATCAAGAAGAAGAGTAACAAGAAGACTATCTTAGAGGGACAAAAGAAGAGCTTAGATCAGCAAAAGTCTTGGCTAGTATGGTTTCTGAGAAATTGTTGTTTGTTTATATCTTAAAGTAATATTTTATCAGCAAAAGCAGTGTGTAATATAATATGTTTTGAGGATTAATATTGACCACTGTGACATTTGATGAACAACCCAACTATGTACTAGAAAATGACATTATTAATTTTTTATTTATTCTTTAACTTTAGTCATTGGCTGCACCTATCAATGTGGATTTTAAAGTAAAATAATTAAGCAGTCTCTCACATTATTGCAGGCATCTTTTTAACAGTGTGGAAATATATATGACATTGCTTATGTACTAGCCAGAGTGGTTGAATGGTGGAGGGACTGCCCATTAGGTTGGACTAATTGGCAAAAACTAGCTTTTGGAGAATTGTCCACATTTCTGGAGAAATTTTTGCATATCATATATTTCATGATTATTGGCCGTTTAATTGGCACCCCAAAAGTAATTTCATATTTTATTTAATTTTGTTATTTATTTGATTATAAAATAAGTTTTGTTTTACATCCTAAATATTTTTTAAAAATAAAGAATATTATCTTTTAAATATTTTACGTCGTTTTATAACAAATTTCCAAAGCTTTCCAACTGTGTGTCATAATCAAGCTGGAATCTAACGTAGTCTTCTGCAATAATCAAGCCTTAACCAGTCGTGGAAATTTTTGTCTGTCAAACTTTAGTGGGCAAAATTAAAAAAACTAGCAGAGTTTGGGGGGAAAATTAAAATTACCTCTAAAATTTATATTAAAGCATTTGTAGTAGAAAGCCACATCACAATTATTGGCATAAGTAAAGGCTTTATTGTAATTTTTGCCCTTAACTCTTAGGGGTTGGTAATCTTACTCCTTAACTTTTTTATGTGGCAACTTCAGTCCTTGACGATTTTACCCTTCAAACAAAATAGCAATTTCAGTCTAGTAATCATGGTATTTTGGGTATTTTAGCCAAACGACAAGGATAGTGTGAGAACAAATGAAATATTGAAACACCTAACTGGACCAAAATCACACAAAATCATAATTTTTGGACTAAAACTGCACAAACTATAACTTGTGGGATCAAAATTGCATAGAATCAAAATCTTACGGGATTAAAATTGCTACCTAAAATATTTACAGGACAAAAATTGCTAGACCCTATGGGATCAAATTTGCAATTAAGCATGTATGTAAAACCAGTCATGTCGGCCGGTATATATGTAAAATCAGCTACAGGAAGTCACATTTAGTTTTCTGCATATATTTATATCCACCAAGGTTATGAAGCCTATAAATACTACTCGGTATTAGGCAGTGAAAGGCAGACTGAATAATTTGATCATTTAACATTGGGATAATTAAAAAAAAACCTTGAGGTACGAGCTAATTACATCCAATGATTTTTAAAAATTGCAGAAAACTCCTTGGGTTGACTCTGTTTTGCATTTTTTCCTTTGTAAACAAAAAAATATTTCAGAAACCCCTTGATAGTTATATAAATATTACGATTAACCCCTTAAATTCAAGACAAAAGCAAACCTGAGGTGGTATTTTGTAATTTTGAAATAACTCAGGTTTTTTTGTAATTAGCCTAAACCTCATGGGTGTTTTTGTAATTATCCCTTTAACATTTAAGTTTTGAGAATAACAGATATATATATATATATATTCAAGTGGAATTTAGTATATCCATTTGTTCACACTCCCTTTCTATTTTGCCCCGCATTAACTGTTCATTAGCAGGGACCTTTTCCATGTTAATAATCACAAGAAAAATAATCTTTTAAAACAAAAGAAGGAAAAGCACTGCACATCCAACTTTCAGAACTACATGAGAAAGTCACACAACATAACTGAGATTTAAATTTGGTAAGCTTGAAAAGTTCAAGTAGACAGTTTAAGCATAAACATTAATGCTCCTAATTAGTAAGCATCATTGACCCATGATCCCTGATGATTTACCTACTTACAGGTTATCCATGGAAACAGAGTTCCTTAATCAACCTCTGCCTCTTTAATCAGCTGGCTCATCATCAACATTGATTGAAAACTCTGAAAGCTTAAACAGGAAAGACTTAAAGAAGTGACGTAGTAGTCGTTTGTATTAGATCGGCAAATGAAAGAAAATGAGAAAACATATATTTCTGTAGATGTATGATGTATTCAGCAAATTCTGGGCTTGAAAATAGTATAAAGACTGCAGATTTCTTAGCATTTTGTAAATCTAGTCCTGATTTTACATAGTGTGTGATTTTTAGTTAAATATTTATCTTATTACAATAAGATGAAGCTACTAATTAGTTTTTTTTTTTTTAATAATTGGGAGGAGTGGAGGGGAGGGGATAAGAATCAAATAACTGATTAACAACACTTGCAGAGGATGCCACTTGAGCTGCAATGCTCGTGGTTTGAAGTTTCTAAATTAAATGAAGACTGGATTTCTATGCAACTTTAAGTCCTAAGTGATTTAATAAAAAAATTCTTACCTGATCAAAACTGTTCACATTAGCATATCAATATTGCGGGCAACGAACTTGAAGGGCATCATTTCCCAAACTTAGTTGTTCATCTTGTATGCGTTTGGCCGAGTCCACAAGAGATTTGCTTCCCCGCTTAATCTCAATCAGTTCAAGTGTTGGAATTTCTCCAATACCATCTGGAATCTCAGTTAGATTCGGGCAACGATGAAGCAACAGGCACTTGAGGCTTGGGAAGTGGCTCCTTTCAGTTATCCAATGCTGGAAATGTGATCCCTCAATCAGCAGAAATTTCAGTTCAAGGAATTCTCCTTCATTTGTTTCCCATTCGTCTCCCACGGCAAGCATATTTTCGTAGTTTAAGAACTTGAAGATTAGGCAATGAACCAATAATCGTCATATCTTTCCAAAGAAGTCCCCAACCACTCAACGCTAACTTTTTCAGCGTCTTAGGAAAAGCAGGATTAAGCTTTTGCCGAAAACGAAAGCTGCCAGATATCGTTAAATTCAATTTTTCAAGTTGATGCAGATATACAAGGTTTTCAAGGTTACAGTCATCATCGTAACAAATGATTCCCAACTTTTTTAGGCGAAAAGTTCTCAGGGTCCTTTGGGTACATCTGAGATTTATTACTACAGAAAGTGTTTCCAGGTTTTTTAAACCCAAAGTTACATCTTCTGGAATGTGCAAAGCATGAGAAGAGGCGGACACAAGATGCCTTAACTGTGGCAAATCTAAGAATGTAAAATATACCCGAGCTGGTCCGAAGTTCCGCGATGCTTCCACTGGATGAATGATTAACGTTTGCAGATTTCGAAGTTTCGATATAGCTGAAGGAATATCCGAGTCATAGTAGAAAGCAAGGTACCTTAAATGAATGAGCTCAAACAACGCATCAGGGGGAGAGACGAAAGAATCATGAAACCAGAACAAGCTGAAATTAGCATTGACCACATCCAATACCCTGAGCAATCTAAAATTTCCTAAAGAGCCTAGTGAACTTCCTCTATTAACGAAGCATATAATAGTACGGATGGTGGAGCCGTAAATGTTCGTGAGGCAATTTAGATCAGAATGAGCTATACTTAGGCGACGTTGATTTTTTATGCTTCTTTTTGAAATTTTGCTACCACGACTACCGTTAAAATGTGTAAGAAACTTCTCTTCTTGGGCTTGTCTTATGCACAAGTCCCGCACGAGATCATGGACACTGCAACTTTTGATTTTGCTATTAGACTTCCTATTAGTTACCAAAATAAGACTTCTCTTGACAAGATCCTCCAGATACTCTTGTGCACCCTCTTCAAAACTTTTAGATGCATTTGGTTTCAAAAAGCCCTCAGCGAGCCATAATTTGATGAGTTTCGAGACACGAATCTCATAATCTTCTGGAAAACCTCCCATGTATAGGAAACATGGCCTCAAATGATGAGGCAAATGGATGTAACTCAGAGATAATATTTTCTCAAACTGCCCATCTTTTGCAGCAATAGCTGAATTCACATTTTTGGCAATTTCCCCCCACGAAACCCGAGTCTTACTGACCGTGGATAGGAGTCCTGCAATCACGACAATTGCGGGGAAGTCCTCTACAGCTTCTTGCAATCACCTTTCCAATGTCTTCCAATTCAGGAGGGCAACATTCATGTGCAAACACCTTGTGCCGAAGCAGATTCCAGCTTCGATCCGGATCCATGAAACGCATCTCATATAGAGAGCTACAACAAGAGTCAGCATAAGCAGCCACATCTGCTAGCCTAGTGGTCAACATGATTCTACTTCCATTACAGTCATCAGGAAATATCATTTTTAAATCATCCCAAGCCTCTCTACTCCACATATCATCCATTACAATGAGATACCTCCTACCCTTTAAGCTTTTGTACACTTTTTCAGCCATTGATTCATTGCTTTGTCCAGGTATTTCTACACTGGATGATTCTCTCATGGAAACTAGGATGCGTGACAGAATTGCTACTAGACTATAATCTTGTGATATTGTTACCCAAGCACGAATATCAAAATATTGCATTGTTAATGGATCATCATAAGAATTTCTAGCAAGAGTAGTCTTACCAATACCTCCCATACCCACGATTGGGATTACTTGGAGTTTAGACGATTCTCCACAAAGCCGAGTCTTTATTGCTACCAAATCATCATCAAAGCCAATAACAATATCATTTTTGCCGGTGTGTGATGAACTAGCAGCAGAAAATTCATTGGGTCTTAAGTCTTTGACTGTGAAGCTCTTCTTGATGTTCATCACCTCTACAGCGATTGAATCAATTTTCTCTGTTACTTTTTTAACCTTATTTTCAAAATGATAATATGGATCGTTTCCTTCAATAATATCTTCTGCCTCATTTGCGACATCCCTGATTCTTGCTTCTAAGTTGCTGGCTTTCTCTGGAAATTCTTCAAGAAACGCTTGTAGCAAAATAACGTATCTATCGATAGGTGCAATTTTGTATTTACGAGAACGGTTCGGGATCTGGTCTATGGTTTGTGCAAGTGAAACAAGAGCTGCATATGGAAAAAAAAAAAAAAAAAAAACAAAAACAACCAACACTTTAACAAGATTTTGCAGATCGAATGAAGGAAGAACAAGAAACAGGGTAAGCTTGTGAAATTGGTCTATTTTATATGGGAAATTAGGTAAAATACCCCCTCATTATTAAACAATGAAAAATACCCATTTTTCCTCCTGAAAAGTCCGAAATGCCCTTATATTTAAAAAAACCCAAAAAAATAAAAAAAGAATATGAATAGGCGGGAACCCTTCATTTGCCCATTACTCTCTCTCTCTCCCTCTCACGTCCGACTCATCTTCCATTCTTCTCACCTTCCAACCCACGTCCGACTCACGTCCGACTCCACCGCTTTCTTCTTCGACACACGAACGTCCTCACGAGAACCTGACGAGCGAGCACTTGTTCCGACGAGTTGTTTGACGCTCTCGTTAGTGTTATCCATCGCGATTGTTTGACGTCTCCGTTTTTGAAAATCAAAGGTCATTCTTCGGTTGAAAAGGTTTGTTGTTTCATTTTCTTCTCTTATATGTTTATTTTAGTTAGTTTTTTTGAACCATTTTGGGTTTTGTTTTGAAAACAAAATAATAAACAGTTTAGGGTTTCGTTATATGACTCCAAACGAGATTTAACGTTGAATGATTCATGTTTTGCGGAGTTAATGGTGTGTTTAGGTTGGAATGTGCTTGTACTTGGCTTTATTCCAACATTTTTTTGTTGCCCACCTATTAGCCATGTGCTTTGCCCACGCGTTGCCCACACGAGTGCCCACTGTTGCCCACATGAGTGCCCACGTCGTTGCCCACTTCAGGTGCCCACTTCTTTCCCACTTTGTGGAGTCGTGATGTGTTGTATGGAGTCTGTGGAGTCTATAATGTGTTTTTAGGTTGGCATATGTATGGATTTGGGTCTTTTCATGAATTTTTAATCTTGTCCACCTATTTGCCTTGCAGTCTGCCTACATGTTTGCCTACTTGTATCTAACACTACTTTGTGGAGTCTATGACGTGTTGTGTGGATTTTATGATCATATTCTGTAGAGTCTATAATGTGTTTTTAGGTTGGAATATGTATGGACTTGGGTGTTTTTGATAATTTTTATCTTGCCCACCTATTTGCCTTGCGATCTGCCCACACGTGTGCCTACTTGTACCTAATACTACTTTGTGGGGGTCCGTGACGTGTTGTGTGGAGTTTATGATCATCTTCTCATTGAGTATATAATGTCTTTTAGGTTGGAATATGTATGGACTTGGGTGTTTTTGAGAATTTTTCATCTTGCCCACCTATTTGCCTTGCATTCGCCCACATGTCCTACTTGTACCTAACACTATTTTTCATTGTGCGCTTCAAGAAAGATGGCGCTTGTTCAAAACGAAAGGACCAATTTCAGCGAGATTAAGTGCTCGTTAATCAATGAGGAAGAAATGCAGAATAGTTGGTTTTTTGAGCGTTAGGAATAGACAAAGGTTCAGGGGAATCGTCTTTGGCCAATTCATGGATGTACAAAAGTTGAAATTTCAAGGCCAATTATATCTCCACCTTCTCTTTCGACAAGACAAATCGATGTCATTGGACAAGATAACATTCCACTTCAACAATAAAGAGGCGATTTTGGAGTAATCTGAATTCTCATTGATCACGGGACTTGGTTTTGGGTCCAAGTCTACTATTCCATCGTCCCTGGGGATCTTCAAAAATGCTTTAGGATATTTAATCCCCTTTGCCGATACATGTGGAAAACGCTTTAGAAGAATGGTCCAAGAAAGAGAAAGGGATGGAGATATGACCATAAACTGGCTTTGCTATGTTTCTTATACGGTGTTCTTCTTGTAAAGAGACCGTAAAACCAAAAAAGATTGTGGAAGAATATATTCACCTTGTCGATGATCTAGAAGCATTTAATGCTTATCCTTGGGGAAAAGTATGGCCGACGAGTAAAGGGT
Organism: Rehmannia glutinosa; assembly: GCA_016081115.2. Taxonomy (NCBI): domain Eukaryota; kingdom Viridiplantae; phylum Streptophyta; class Magnoliopsida; order Lamiales; family Orobanchaceae; genus Rehmannia; species Rehmannia glutinosa. The sequence goes on along the minus strand of CM071929.1, from coordinate 35,086,931 downwards.
TTTTGGGAAAGAAAAGAAACGAAAGAAAAACACGATTTTGAGAACTTTGACATCCACGGCTTCCACCCCGCCTTACAAGTATGGGCATATGAGGCGATCCCCGTCCGCCAAATTGTGTGCCATCACAACAAAAGCTTCCAAGAATCGGGTGCCACGTATTTTGCGTTGGTCAACCGGCGGAGGTTTTTACATTTGATAAATTGAAAACAACAATCTTCGGACTTTGCTTCCGGGGATGATGATACGGTAAGCTTTTTTAATCAATTTTTATTGTGTGTATGCATGCCCATTCATCGTGGGCACTTGTATGCCCACATTACTACCCACATGTTTGCCCACCTTTAAATTTGACATTCACTACCGCACACGCTTATACCCACATGTTTGCCCACTTTTGTGCCCACATTCTCGCCCACATGTTTTTGACTTTTGTTTATATGTTTGTAGCTCGTTGTTCACAAACACCAAACCGTCAAACCGGAGCAAGATATCGAGTCCTTGCAAAACTTATTGTGTGGGAAGATGCACTTGAGAAAGAGGATTTGAGAGAAAAAATGAAGAAGAAAAAAAAAGAAATCTTTGAAAAGAAAAATGTTTGAGGAAAAAAAGGAGGGTGAAGGTAATGATCGGGATGGAGGGCCAAATCCTCCCGTGGATCGGTTTGGTTTGTCGAGGAAAGTCGACAAAATTGAGTCCATGTCTTGCCGAAGTCAATAATGGAGCATTTGGGATGCTCAATTCTTCAAGAGGTGGGCAAAGAACAAGCTCCATCGAGTGCCCACCGTAGTGACGATGGTGCCGACACCGTGTCGACAAGGATGGCGACCAGGACGCAGCCTGGCCGCGTTGCCCAACACGATGACGTAGTTGAGAAGTGGTTTGATGAAAACAAGGACAACAAGGACGTAGTTGTTCATTGTTCGATTGAGGAAGGTCACAAATTTTGTGCCTCGTGGTTCTTGAATATCCGTGACACGTAAGGATGGCTGGATGATCGGGTATGTGAATAAAATCACTTACATTTTCCCCGCCCACTTCTTCACCTATCTTCCCGCCCACTTTTATTTTTACTTGCCTACAACTCGCGCTTTTGTTTGCCCACATATGTGCCCACATTGCAGCAAATGGACTTGTTGATGCGCCTCGTTGCGTAAAATCAAAAAAATGGCCGAACGTTTCTTGTCGAATCGGACAACCGTTGATATGCTATTTTGGGTATGTAGCATCATTCATTTACACAAACATTTCATTCATCTTGTTTTTTGATATAAATTTGTTTATGACATTGATTTACTTTTATTTGAGAATAATTTGACTATAAAATGGGGTGCCAAGTTTGTGAAAGCTTTAAAGAACAAAAAGAAACTCGGTCTTGGTGGAAGGAGGACGAGACGATCTTTGGAATATTTGATGGGCACATATCCAATAGACGGTGTAGGAAATCATGGGCGATGTTGAGAAGGTCTATGGCATGGCCACGCCACCGCAACCATTGGGTGGTATATGAGTTGGACTTGAACAAAAAGTTGATCGTTGTATATGATTCAATGTCCGAGTCCAAGTCATTCAATACTTATATTGGACAATTCCGTAAATTAGCGTTGATGCTACCAAGTTTGTGCGAGGAAGCTCATATTTGGGACAACAGGTCGAGCCCACCCAAAAGGATTGGAATATTGAACGGTATGAGCATCCTCCGCAACAATTGAATACCGATGATTGTGGAATAATGTGCATGAAGATTGTGGAGTCCTTGGTCACGGGCGCGGTGTAGTGAAAATCAACCCCAAGAGGTGCGATGAATTCGGGCTCGAGAATTTGCTCGAAATTATACAAAGAAGGAAATATTAGATGTTAATTTGTAAGTATATTGTGTGGATTAAACTTTTATTTATGTTTCCTATTATTGATGTCAATGTAGTACTTGTATATTATTTATGACGTTAGTACTTGTATATCAATCGTAATTATATATGACACTAGTACTTGTATATTCTTGTAATTCCAAATTAGGCACGCCCACAATCTTGCGACAATCATGCCTACGCAAATGCCCACTATTATAAAAAATTGTATAAGACACAGATCTAAAATTAGGCATGCCCACAATCCTGCCTAAAATCATGCCTACGGAATTGCCAACTATATTCAAAATTTGTATAAGACACATCTGCTTAAGCAAATGTAAATATTAAACAGTTTAACAATCATAAACAATGTAAAAATCTCAAAACATTAAAGAGTTTACATGCCCACAATCCTGCCTACAATAATGCCTACGCAAATCGCCCACTATTACAGACTTTCGTATAGACACGATGTCATGCCCACAATCCCGCTACAATAATGCCTACCATTTTGCCCACAATCCTGCCGACAATCATGCCTACGAAAATGCCCACTATTTCAAAATTTTGTATAAGACACATCTGCTTAAGCAAATGTAAATATTAAACAGTTTAACAATCATAAACAATGTGAAAATCTCAAAACATTAAAGGGTTTCCATGCCCACAATCCTGCCTACAATAATGCCTACGCAAATGCCCACTATTACGAGACTTTCGTATGACACGATGTCATGCCCACAATCCCGCCTACACAAATGCCCACAATCCCGCCACTTTCTAAGATTTGATGTTACTTCTCACCGGAAAGGGTTTTAGCATGTTTTGCGATTCAATGTTATCGCTTCACAATCCACCCACAAAAAAATTTTGACATTCATATAGCGCACATAAATACCCACCCAAGTGCCCACATCCTGTCGCCGTTTACTTTGTCTCCCCAAACAAAATGACATTTGAATTTAACGCCCACACAAGCGCCCACACAAGCATTAAAATACCCACCCGCACTTGGGTGGGGTATTTATGTGGGCAAATAGGGGCGCTTGTGTGGGCAAAATTCAAATGTCATTTTGTTTGGGAGACAAAGTGAACTGACAGATGTGGACACTAAGGTGGGTATTTATGTGGCGCTATATCAATGTCAAAATTTTGTGGGTGGACAAATCTAAACCGATCTTTTATATCTATCTATTTGCAGCAGGGTTCATATAATGCTCTTATGGGATAGAGTTTAGGATTGTGACATAAGTACATCCCGATGGAGGTATACAAGGAAGCATTCCAAAACTGTTCTTCCTTCGTAGTTCACTTACGCCAATTGTTGTGGAAAGCTTATATTTTCTCTAAATTCAATCCATATGAGTGTGAAATAGAGTTGACCAGTTGGTTTGGCTATGAACATGTTGATCCTTTGCCACCATGTCCAATCCGATGATGATGACGATGTCGAGCTACTTGTTCGCATGAATAGCGAGAAGCCTTTGTCCTGCTTCGGTTTGTCCGATTAGAAGGAAAAATAAGAAGAAGAAAAACACTCTTTGGAGTCACTAGTAGCAATCAAGTGATGTTACCAATTAAAAAGAACCTATCATTGAAGAGCTTATGCCACCTCCTAAATTTACGACGAAAAAGCGTAAAATGAGGGCTGCAAAAAGAAAACCAAGTACACTTCCATATTTTGATATGACTATGGAAGAACTTGAGAATGACCCTATGTTTTGGGAGGATGTAGATATGTCAAGTGGCGATGACTGTCCTATTACTTCTGAAGAGAATGATGGTGGTGTTGAAACTATCTACATCCCAATTGTTCAAGAGGATCTACCACGCCCCAAGAATAACATCGATAAAGGCAAAGGGGTTGTCAAAGAAACATCTGGTTTTGAAGAATATTTAGGTATGACTATTGAAGACCTTGAGAATGACCCTCTGTTTTGGGAGGACGAAGATGGTAGTGGTGGTGGTTGTGGTGGTGGTGTTGAGGCAGCAGCAGGGGGAATGCTAAACTCGGGGTGGACACAAAAGTCGTCAGAGAGTAGGCAAGAACATCAACCGTAAAATCGCCATGATGATGGGCGGGATAATGGTAGGCGAAGTGTAGGCAAGATTGTGGGCATAAGAATGACATCAATGTGGGCGAGGGGTTGTGGGCAAGATTGTGGGCATGAAGGTGGGCATACTTGGGCATGGTAGTCAATCATGCAAAAGGAATTCTCGCTTTAAACCGGGCACAATGGTGGTGTGGGGCCTATTAGCAATCAAACAAGCGATTGTAACTCTATCTCAAGATGATGATTTACAGGTTGGTCAAGTTTTCCGTCGAAAGAAGAATTTACTCGCGACTTGCAATAATTTGTATCTTTGAAAAATAGACAACACATTGTTAAAAAGTCGATACGCTTAGATTTGTTGCCAAGTGTGTGGATAAAAATTGTGGGTGGATGATACGCTACGTTACTAGCGCGGCGAGGTGGGCATCTATGGGTTGTTGTGAAATATATAAATTGTCATGAGTGTTCGATTGAAATGAACAACCATGAGCATCGGCAGTAGGAGTAAGGTGTTGGGTAAAGCGATTATGTACAGTATAAACAACCCACACATTCATACCCACCTCTAGCTATTATTCTTTGAAATAAAAGATAAATTCAATGTGGACATAAGTTATGACAAAGCATGGAGAGCAAAGGAAGAAGCAATGAAATTGGTTAGAGGTTCTCCTGAAGATTCGCTCAAACAACTTGCGGCTTACTTGGAGCGTGTCCAACAAGTCAATCGAGGCACTCGTGACCGAGATTGAGGTGATGAAGGTGGTTGTTTCAAATATTATTTTATGGCTTTAGGTGTGTGTATACATGGATTTTGGACATGTATTCGACCCATATTAGCCGTGGATGGTACGCATCTAAAGGGGAAGTACCGAGGTATGTTATTAGTGGCTACCAAGATGGGCGGTAACAACCAAATTTACCCTTTAGCATTTGCCATTGTTGACTCCTTCGAGAATGACGCTTCATGGAAATGGTTTCTTGAAAAGATAAATGGCTTGTTGGCGGAGAAGAAGGATTTGGTTATTATCTCGCATCGCCATCGCCTATTGCTAATGCCGTTAAGGAAGTTTTCCCCGATGCACACCATGGAATTTGCATCTACCATCTAAGACAAAATGTTGTTGCCAAATTTAAGGATGTCGATGTATCGGCTCTACTCTATCGTGCCACTAAGACATATAATGAATCCGATTTTCGACATATCATGAACGAGATATATTTTGTATCTAGTGATATATATAACTACCCGACGACGAAAATATTCGTAAGGAGCAATGGGCTCGTGTTTTTTCCGGGTAGAAGATATAGCATCATGACTACCAATATCGCGGAGAGTCTTAATGCCGTGCTCGGGGATGCTTTGGAATACCCTCCGGTGGCCCTTTTGGATGCAATCTTAATGATGTTGATGAGGTGGTATGAACGGAGTAATGTGGTCGTGAAGATGAAATATCCATTGTGATTGGGTGAGAAAATTGTTCGAGAGCGGGATGAAAAGAGTAGGAGGATGGATGTCCAAACATCGCATTACTACACCTACTATGTACTTGATGGTGATAGGAATGCCGAGGTCGATTTGAATGCAAGAAAGTGCACATGTAATGTGTTCCACCGATCAATTACCATGTACACATGCACTAAAGAAGCCAGCTAGAAAGTTGGAATACCAAGGTGCGAACTCGCCTCTCAATTTTACACAACTAGGGTGATCAAAAATTTTAAATAACCACCCGCACCGCCCGCACCGCGCCGCACCGCACCGTTAAAGTCAAATTATCCTAAAAACCGCAGTTGAAAATTTTAATGAAAAACCGCACCGCCACGGCGCTGCAATTTGCGGTTTCGACGATAAACCGACCGCCCAAACCGACCGCATATGCAATGGTTAATAAGGTTAATTATGTAATTAACATATCTCAACAAACCTAACCCTAAGTGATAAGTCCGTAATCTGAACTCTCTCATTTAAGCATCAAGTCATTTCTTCCGTCTTTTAATCTTTCTTTCTGCCTTCTGGATCTTGAAAAAATTCTCTCTCTACAAAACTACAAATCTACGCTTTTTCTCATCATTTCACTCAAGTCAATGTCTAAGGCTTTAAGCAAGACTACCTAAGCCATTACCCACAACAACACTACAGAGAGTTTGTTGGTGCCTTGAATTTTTATTTTCTACTTCGTGAAACAAGCACAAAAATTAATAAGTAAGTTTCCTTTTTCTTGCAATTTTATTTTAATGATTATGATAACAAAATGCTTACAAAGATTAATGTTTGTTTATTTAATACAAAATATGTTAATTATTAGGTTAATACAGAGTCTGGGTATAACATAATAATTATTTAGATGATTAGATTAGCTCTAATGGATGCCAATTAAATTAAAATTAGTCAAGTTTTCATGCTTTTAGAGTTTAGTCTGCAAACGTTTTTTAAAGTTTAATCGGTTTTTATGCTTCCATTTCCATTTTGGTACAGATAGCGAGCAAGAAATAATTTTAAGAGGTTTTGCGTGGTGATATTGACTTCTCATCGGATACTTTGTGTAGAGCTTAACCTGATTGAAAATCATGTTTACAATTATTGTTTACACGCCAAATGTATTAATGCGGTGGTAGATTCATTTTGTATTGGACTAATATGGAGAATTCTACAGATGCAAAAGTATGTTCTATTTATTTGAAATAATTTTATTTTCTTACATATTTGATATTATTTTTATGTTTGGATTTGATATTAATTAGTATTCATTTTTTGTATATCTTAAGCAGAATGGTACTATACCTGCTGAAAAGGTTACTGATGTGGAGATTATAGTGGAAACTTTAGCTTCAAATGAACAAGAAAGGTCTCAAGAATCAGGTGATGGAAAAGTTATTTCTCAAAATAACAATTTAAATGAAAAAATCGTTGCACAAGAATCTCATCCAAAAATGAGTAAACCTTCCAAGTTAGAGCCCAAGAGAAAAAAAAAAAGAACTAAAGCAATTGATATAGTTGAGAGAAAAAGATAAGGTTACTTACAAATTTGGGGTCACTTTACTAGGTTAGAAGGTATTAATCCACCTGAGCTTCATGCAACTATTGTGGCACAAGTTATGTCTTTGCTCATCCAAAACTTAATGGAACTACTAGTATGTGGACACATTTGGAGTCTTCGTGCAAGAAGTATCCACTTAGATTTGATAAGTCACGGACTATGCATGATTATAAAAGTGCACGTGGCAACCAAAATGATAATCCTACTATCAAAGGGAAAATTTTAAACCTTGAAAGAAGTTCGAAAAAATCTTGCTAAATTTGTAATCATCGATGGAATGCCTTTTAAGGTTGTGGAGGAGAAGGTTTTAGAGCTTATTCTCATTCTTTGGAACCAAGGTTTGAAGTACCGCCTGGGCACACTTCTTTAGGGATTGCATGAAAGTTTTTCATGAAGAGAAAAAAAATTGAAAAGAGTTATAAGAAAGCAAAGAATATGCTTGACCACCGATACGTGGACTTAGTGCAAAATTTAAACTATATGTGTCATACTTCGCACATTGGATGTACGGTGATTGGAAATTGCAAAAAGAATCATAAACTTTTGTTTGATTGAAAATCATAAAGGGGAAACAATAGGAAAACAAATAGAAGAATGTTTGATTCAATGGGGCATTGATAAAGTTTTCACAATTACGGTGGATAATGCTAGCTCTAATGATAAAGCAATCAATTATTTGAAACGGAAATGCAAATGGAAAAATGTCATCTTGAATAATGATTACATGCATGTGAGGTGTTCTGCTCATATTGTTAATTTGATTGTCAAAGAGGGGTTAAGAGCAAAATGAGGCTATCATGCGGGTTAGGAATGTCATAAGTATGTACGGTCCTCTCCAAGTAGACTAAATGCATTCAAGAAGTGTGTAGAAAAAGAAAAAATTGATTCTAAAAGCCTTGTTTGTTTAGATGTAGAAACGCGGTGGAATTCGACTTTTTTGATGCTTGAGGCTGCTGAGAAGTTTGAGAAAGCTTTTGAGAGGTTGGGGGATGAAGATCAAAAGTATACAGATTACTTTGATTGTTATGACTTAAATCAAGAGGAGGAATGTGAGGGTAGGAAAAGAAAATGGAAAGGAAATAAGATAATTGGACCTCCGATGGAAATAGATTGGATGAATGCTAGGAATTTTGTCAAGTTTTTGAAAATCTTCTATCATGTGACTTTGAAGTTTTCGGGTTCATCATACATAACTTCAAATGTATTTTTTCGTGAACTTGCTCATCGTGCATGCTCGGTTTATCTAACATGATTAGTAAGGGTGATTATGGTATGGTTTCTATGGCTATTCGAATGAAAGAGAAGTTCAATAAATATTGGGGAAATATTGATCACATCAACTGGTTGTTCTTTGTTGCTGTTCTTTTGGACCCAAGATACAAGTTAAAGTATGTTAATTTTTGTTTTGCAACAATGTACCAAGGAGATGTTTCTTATGTGAGCAGAATGACTCAAAAAATTGAGGATTTGTTGGTTTTGTTATATAAGAATTATTCGATTCTAATTTTCAGAAAAAAAAAGATGAGAATGCGGTCAAGATTATTACATGCAAATAGATGAAGAAGATGATCCAAGTGAGTTCTTTGGAATCTCGGTTTGCTAGGCATTTGGAAGAAAAATATGTTGAGAGCAAATCTGAAGTAGCAAGATATTTACTTGATGGTTGTGAGAAATTGAGCAAGGATTTTGATGTATTAAATTGGTGGAAAGTGAATGCTCTAAAATATCCTGTTCTCTCCAAAGTTGCAAAAGATGTATTAGCTATTCCAATTGTCTACTATTGCTTGAGAATGCGCTTTCATTACTTAGTGGTCGCGTGATTGATCCTTTCGAAGCTCTTTATCACCTAAAATGGTAGAGGCTCTTATATGCTCTCAAGATTGGTTACGTCACCTTCTTCAATTGATCTTCGTGAATTAGTGGAGGATATTGAACAATTTGAGAACATAGACAAAGGTAAAACACTTAAATATTTTCTCGTATTTTTTTTTTTGATGGAATATTTTCGTATTTTAAGATCATGCCATTACATATTTCTTATTCATAATAATGGTTACTATTGTCCGACTTTACGAGTTTGAAGGACCAAACTCTTCTATGAGCTCGATGATCAACAAGAGTGAAAGAGAATTTTTATTAGGTTCACAACTCTTATATAGTAGTTTCATTTTCAATAGTTTTTTTGGTTGTTATCTTAATTAATGTTACTTTGTTTTTGTGGAATTTGCAGATGACTTGGTACCATGGATTCAACGCATATGGGCATTTAGAGGATTATATTTAGTTGGAAAAGGAATTGACGTGGCTTTATCTATATGTAATTTAAGTTAGCATTTTATTTTATTTAGTGGATGTTAGACTTTAAGGTTATGTAACAAAGCTACACTTTGTTGACATTAATGCAAACAGTATAACTTTTTATTATTGCTACTGACTTATTTTTATTGTATGTCGATTAAAACCGCAAAACCGCCCGCCACCGCCCGCCACCGCTTAAAACCGCACTTTCGATTTTACTTTATAAAACCGCAATTTAATTTTTTTTTTTAGCAAAACCGTTCATGGCGATTCGGTTTGATATAATGTAAAAAACCGTGAAACCGCACCGTGATCACCCCTATACACAATCGATGCACTAATAGTCGCTGCGTATGCAGAGGCCATCTTCCCCGTCAGAGGCCACGTGGACTTCCTCGAATACCCCGGAAGATCCCGATTGAATGTGTTGCCTCCAATCATGCGGCCCCTAGCGGTAGGCCACGGAAAATGAGGATATTGTCCTGGGCGAGCAAAAATGAAAAGGAAGTGTGGCCGATGTAAAGACACCGATCATAATCGCAAAACATGCAAGAAACCCATTCCGGTGAGAAGTAACATCAAATCTTAGAAAGTGGTATAAGTCCAAGCGGCTATGATAATCTAGAGGGGGTGAATAGATTATCTCCATCTTTTCGATTTCGCCCTCTTTTTATAATCGAATGCTCAAACACAATAATAAAGGTGCGGAATGTAAACAACACACGCCGATTTAAAGAGGTTCAACCCACCTAGGGCCTAATCCTCTACCACCCCAAAGATATCCGGGATGGATTTCAAAAAGGAAAAAGAATTTTATTAATTACCAAAATTAATACAAATTCAACTTACAACAACACCTTGAAGAGCACCACACTCTTCTTCAACACCACCTTTGAGATTACCACAATCTCTTCTTGAAGATTACCACAATCTCCAACGGCACCTTGTGAAGATTACCACAATCTTCAACCTTGAAGAATACCAAATTCTTCAACACCTCAATAAGAAGATCACCACAATCTTCTTCACCTATCACCTAGATCATCCAAGTGTGTTCTTACCACGAGAACACTCACAAGGATATCTTGTGTTTGAATGATAACCAAAATCAAGATTACAACTCAATAATGAATAATACAATTTGAGTGCAAGGTGTAATCAAGAATAGCCTAGACCTCAAGGATGTGAAAGTGATAAGCTAGGCAAATTTACAACAAGAATAATGACAATGAAAGACCAAGTATATGCTTGAAGTGTATCTTGTTGTGTTGTATCTCAATTGTTGTCTTGGTTGCTCAAAAACTTCCTCTATTTATAGGAGATGATTGATCAAGCATAGGCTCCTCTTGGGGATTGAAAATCTACTGAGAAAAATACAATTAAAATCAAGAATATAGTCATAGAAATCAATCCCACAATTTAAGGAAATGTGTCTCAATCAAAACGGTCATATTTTTTTGTCAATACACAAGGATGCGACCGTGCCGCACGAAATAAGAGAAATAAGAACACTTTAAAAATTCAACAGGCGACCGGTCGACATAGGCTTCGACCGTCGACCCCTCGTCTCAACCGGTCCCCCTAATTAAAAAGATGAAGAGATTTTGTTCTGCTTCAATGCCAAACATGCGCAGTACCGGTCGGCCGACCGATCGACGCCTTGAGCGGCCCGGTCGAACTACCTATTTTTACTTCCGTCTCATTTTCTGCTTTCTAAAAACATCTTGGAGTGCGGGTTGCCCTATGGGCGACCTGGTCCGACCACGAGACGTAAATGTTGTCCAATTTTTGTCGAAAATAAAACTCAAGAAATACTCCGAAATTTAGTAAAAACATTTTAAACCAATCGGGAGTATTTAGACAACATTTAGAAATCTTGTTATAGGAGTAAAAACCCATTGACATAAAATCATTAAAAGTGTTGTCCATTATTATCAAAAATAAACTTGAGGAAATACTCCTAAAATATTAAAACCATTTTAAATCATTTAGGAGTATTTGGACAACCTTTAAAAACATTGTTTTGGTGACAAAATAAAATCATCAAAATTAAGATAAAAACATGTATCAAACAAGTGGGGCGGGATTGTGGGCATTTGTGTAGCGGGATTGTGGGCATGACATCCGTGTCATACGAAAGTCTGTAATAGTGGGCATTTGCGTAGGCATTATTGTAGAAAGCGGGATTGTGGGCATGTAAACCCTTTAATGTTTTAAGATTTTCACATTGTTTATGATTGTTAAACTTTAATATTTACATTTGCTTAGCGGATGTGTCTTATACAAAATTTTGAAATAGTGGGCATTTTCGTAGGCATGATTGTCGGCAGGATTGTGGGCAAAATGGTAGGCAGGAGTGTGGGCAGGATTGTGGGCATGACATCTGTGTCCTATACGAAAGTCTGTAATAGTGGGCGATTCGTAGGCATTATTGTAGGCGGGGATTGTGGGCATGTAAACTCTTTAATGTTTTGAGATTTTCACATTGTTTATGATTGTTAAACTGTTTAATATTTACAATTGCTTAAGCGGATGTGTCTTATACAAAATTTTGAAATAGTGGGCATTTTCGTAGGCATGATTGTCGCGGGATTGTGGGCAAAATGGTAGGCGGTGTGGGCGGGATTGTGGGCATGACATCTATGTCCTATACGAAAGTCTGTAATAGTGGGCGATTGCGTAGGCATTATTGTAGCGGGATTGTGGGCATGTAAACTCTTTAATGTTTTGAGATTTTTACATTGTTTATGATTGTTAAAGTGTTTAATATTTACATTTGCTTAAGCAGATGTGTCTTATACAAATTTTGAATATAGTTGGCAATTGCGTAGGCATGATTGTCGGCAGGATTGTGGGCATGCCTAATTTTAGATCTGTGTCTTATACAATTTTTTATAATAGTGGGCATTTGCGTAGGCATGATTGTCGCGAGGATTGTGGGTGCCTAATTTGGAATTACAAGAATATACAAATACTAATGTCATATATAATTACGATTGATATACAAGTACTAACGTCATAAATAATATACAAGTACTACATTGACATCTAATATAGGAAACAAATAAAAGTTTAATCCACACAATATACTTACAAATTAACATCTAATATTTCCTTCTTTGTATAATTCCGAGCAAATTCTCGAGCCTCCGAATTCATCGCACCTCTTGGGGTTGATTTTCACTACACCGCGCCCGTGACCAAGGACTCCACAATCTTCATGCACATTATTCCACAATCACCGGTATTCAATTGTTGCGGAGGATGCTCATACTGCTCAATATTCCAATCCTTTTGGGTGGGCTCGACCCTGTTGTCCCAAATATGAGCTTCCTCGCACAAACTTGGTAGCATCAACGCTAATTTACGGAATTGTCCAATATAAGTATTGAATGACTTGGACTCGGACATTGAATCATATACAACGATCAACTTTTTGTTCAAGTCCAACTCATATACCACCCAATGGTTGCGGTGGCGTGGCCTATGCCATGACATTCTCAACATCGCCCCATGATTTCCCTACACCGCCTATCGGATATGTGCCCATCAAATATTCCAAAGATAGTCTCGTCCCTCCTTCCACCAAGACCGAGTTTCTTTTTGTTCTTTAAAGCTTTCACAAACTTGGCACCCCATTTTATAGTCAAATTATTCTCACAAATAAAAGTAAATCAATGTCATAAACAAATTTATATCGAAAAACAAGATGAATGAAATGTTTGTGTAAATGAATGATGCTACGTACCCAAAATAGCATATCAACGGTTGTCGATTCGACAAGAAACATTCAGCCATTTTTTTGATTTGTACGCAACGAGCGCATCAACAAGTCCATTTGCTTTGCAATGTGGGCACATATGTGGGCACAAGAAAGCAGAGTTGTAAGCAAGTAAAAATAAAAGTGGGCGGGAAGATAGGTGAAGAAGTAGGCGGGAAAATGGAAGTGATTTTATTCACATACCGATCATCCACCCATCCTTCGTGTCACGGATATTCAAGAACCACGAGGCACAAAATTTGTGACCTTCCTCAATCAACAATGAACAACTACGCCCTTGTTGTCCTTGTTTTCATCAAACCACTTCTCAAATTCTTCAATCAATGCCTCGTGGGTAAAGGCCCATTGGATCAAAGAGTTGCGGTGAGGAATTTCCTGAGCATCCTCCACAACCACCTTACCCTTCTTCCTGGGGACATGATGACTTAGGTCCGTAAAGGTGATTTCTTCGTAGGGCCAGGTTTTATCGCCCTTTTACATTTTTGATAAACAACGCTCACCAAGTTTTGAGATCCGAATCGACAGACTACCAATATCGACAAAATAAGGCTTGCATTGTCCCCATCACTTTCGGATGCACCATCCTCGAATTGTTGGATTTGAAGCCACAACCTCGGTGGTTTGAACCATCAAAGTAATGCATCAAGTTTTGAAGGCTTGGCAATCAATTCTTCAAATCCTTTGTGCGGGACATATGTAATGGGTTGGGCGTCGCCGCCGCGAACAAGGGCAAAAGGACTGTGTATCTTTTTTTTCATCAAAGTGGTTTCATCACACACAGTCCTGGTATACCTTTTGAGAAAACATCGAGGAAGGGGATGAAGGCTTGTCGGCAACGATGTGGGGGAATGTCGGCAGCAGAAGTCGGGGAATGTCGACAGTTTGTCGGCAACAATGTTGGCGTAAGTCGGCAGAATGTCGACAGCTTGTCGGCAACAATGTCGCAGCGAAGTCCCGATGCGTCATCGTGTTGGGCAACGCTGGCTGCGTCCGCTCGCCATCCTTGTCGGCAAGATAAATCGCCGCACCATCGCTTCGCACTATGGTGGGCACTCGATGGAGCTTGTTCTTTGCCCACCTTCTTGCAATTGAGCATCCCAAATGCTCCATTATTGACTTCAAGATGGACTCAATTTTGTCGACTTTCCTCGACAAACCAAACCATCCATGGGAGGATTTGCCCTCCATCCTCATCATTACCTTCACCCTCCTTTTTTTCCTCAAACATTTTTCTTTTCAAAGATTTCTTCTTTTTTTCTTCTTCATTTTTCTGTCTCAAATCCTCTTTCTCAAGTGCATCTTCCCACACAATAAGTTTTTGCAAGGACTCAAGATCTTGCTCCGGTTTGATTTTTGCTTGTGTTTGTGAACAACGAGCTACAAACATATAAACAAAAGTCAAAAACATGTGGGCAGAATGTGGCACAAAAATGGGCAAACATGTGGGTATAAGCGTGTACAGTAGTGAATGTCAAATATAAAGGTGGGCAAACATGTGGGCAGTAATGTGGGCATACAAGTGCCCACAGTAGCTGGCATGCATACACACAATAAAAATTGATTAAAAAGCTTACCGTATCATCATCCCCCTAAGCAAAGTCCTCAAGATTGTTGTTTTCAATTTATCAAATGTAAAACCGTGGCTTTGGTTGACCAACGCAAAATACGTGGCACCCGATTCTTGGAAGCTTTTGTTGTGATGGCACACAATTTGGCGGGCCTGGGATCGCCTCATATGCCCATACTTGTAAGGCAGGGGTGGAAGCCGTGGATGTCAAAGTTCTCAAAATCGTGTTTTTCTTTCGCTTTTTTTCTTTCCCAAAACCCTTTACTCGTCCTACCATGCACGCACGTGTTTTTCTTCACCAAGAAATCGAAAGCTACTCTTCCCCAAGGATAAGCATTAAATGCTTCTAGATCATCGACAAGGTGAATATATTCTTCCACAATCTTTTTTTGGTTTTACGGTCTCTTACAAGAAGAACACCGTATAAGAAACATAGCAAAGCCAGCTTGGGGTCATATCTCCATCCTCTTTCTCTTTCTTGGACCATTCTTCTAAAGCGTTTTCCACATGTATCGTGCAAAGGGGGATTAAATCTCCTAAAGCATTTTTTGAAGATCCCCGAGACAATGGAATAGTAGACTTGGACCCAAAACCAAGTCCCGTGATCAATGAGAATTCATTCTCCAAAATTTGCCTCTTTATTGTTGAAGTGGAATGTTATCTTGTCCAATGACATCGACTTGTCTTGTCGAAGAGAAGGTGGAGATATAATTGGCCTTGAAATTTCAACTTTTGTACATCCATGAATTGCCAAAGACGATTCCCGAACCTTTGTCTATTCCTAACGCTCAAAAAACCAACTATTCTCACTTTCCTCATTCGATTGCAACGAGCACTTAATCTCGCTGAAATTGGTCCTTTTCGTTTTGAACAAGCGCCATCTTTCTTGAATCGCACAATGAAAAGTAGTGTTAGGTACAAGTAGGGGACATGTGGTGGGGTGCAAGGCAAATAGGTGGGCAAGATGAAAAATTCTCAAAAACACCCAAGTCCATACATATTCCAACCTAAAAGACATTTATAGACTCAATGTACATGATCATAAACTCCACACAACACGTCACGGACCCCCAAGTAGTATTAGGTACAAGTAGGCACACATGTGGGCATACCGCAAGGCAAATAGGTGGGCAAGATAAAAATTATCAAAAACACCCAAGTCCATACATATTCCAACCTAAAAACACATTATGACTACATAATATGATCATAAAATCCACACAACACGTCACGAGACTCCACAAAGTAGTGTTAGATACAAGTAGGCAAACATGTAGGCAGATCATAAGGCAAATAGGTGGGCAAGATTAAAAATTCATGAAAAGACCCAAATCCATACATATGCCAACCTAAAAACACATTATAGACTCTGCTGGACTCCACACAACACATCACGGACTCCACAAAGTGGGGAAAGAAGTGGGCACCGAAGTGGGCAACGACGTGGGCACTCGTGTGGGCAACGCCGGGGCACTCATGTGGGCAACGCCGCGGCAAAGCACATGGCTAATAGGTGGGCAACAAAATAATGTTGGAATAAAGCCAAGTACAAGCACATTCCAACCTAAACACACCATTAACTCCGCAAAAACATGAATCATTCAACGTTAAATCTCGTTTGGAGTCATATAACGAAACCCTAAATCTGTTTATTATTTTGTTTTCAAAACAAAACCCAAAATGGTTCAAAAAAACTAACTAAAATAAACATATAAGAGAAGAAAATGAAACAACAAACCTTTTCAACCGAAGAATGACCTTTGATTTTCAAAAACGGAGACGTCAAACAATCGCGATGGATAACACTAACGGAGACGTCAAACAACTCGTCAAACAGTGCTCGTCGGAATAGGTTCTCGTGAGGGCGTTCGCGTGTCGAAGAGAGAAAGCGATGGAGTCGGACGTGAGTCGGACGTGGGTTGGAAGGTGAGAAGAATGGAAGATGAGTCGGACGTGAGAGGAGAGAAAGAGTAATGGGCAAATGAAGGGTTCCCGCCTATTCATATTCTTTTTTTTTTTTTTTTTTTTTGGTTTTTTTAAATATAAGGGCATTTTAGACTTTTCAGGAGGTATTAAGGAAAAATTGCCCATAGCAAGTCAATTTTGGGATCGGACACGCAAAGGGGTCCAACCAACCGTCCAAGCTTGTGAAATTGCCCATAGCAAGTCAACGAATGTTGGTTTTTTCATCGAAATTGGTCTTGTAACTTTTATTTGTAGGTAAAATAAGAAAGAAGAAGAAATAATATTATTGACAAATAAGATATAAATTTAAATAAAATATATAAATATTAATAAATTATATAATATTATATATCAATATTAAAATAATTTATTAATATTCTTTTTAAAAAATTTGATAACTAAAAATTTTTATGTAAAAATCATATAAAAATCATTGTTCAAAACTTCCGCCTAGTTCCAATTAGTCATCATCTCAGCATCTAGCCCCCCTTGTCCGCTTATGTTATTCTTGCGATTAGCCCGTCTGCCCCACCCAAATCTCGCCAAACCCCGATTAGTCTCGCCAGGCGCTAGGCCCCCGCTTGTCGTCGACTAGCGCGCTAGCGCTTTTTAGAACGCCGCTAACAATATAAAAATTATAAGAACATGTTGATATTATAATATAATGATAAAATATAATTAATTTTACATTTATAATTTTTAAGTACATTAATGTTAATATATATATACATGAAAAATCATATAATAAAAATAATATTTGCATCTAAAACAAATATTTAAGTTTAATTAAATAAAAATAATTTATAAAAATATTTAAATTTTATGCAAAAATCATCAAATCAATCGGCTGGGTATAGGTTCTAATTGAAATTCTATTTAATTATAATTTTAGTATTTTCAAACACAACTTCTGCTTAATCAAAATCCAAAACAAAGAGAAATGCCCTTTAAATTTCTAATTCTACTTTTGGTTTGAATTTTACAAAAATTAAACACTTTTTAAAATTTATAATTTATCAAATACTACTCTTAATTAATTAATTCAACTTTTAGCTTTTATTTGCAAATACTAGCAAAGCCTGATTCACAACTACATTTAGTTTTTGCTACGATAGATCACTTTCTCCAAAAGCATAAACTTTTGCAAATACTACTTTTCCACATGGGAAAAGGTCCCTGCTACCGCTCTCTAAACAGATTTTCGAAACCAAGTTTTTCTTTTTCCTCATTCGACTTCACAGGTATCAAGAACTCATACAAACAGCACAACAAAAAGAACCAGCTCCAATTGCTAAATTAAAATTTAATATTACAGCCTAATCTATACATATACAAATAAGATGTGTATAATACAAAAGATTGTAAGACTTCATGAACCAATCTACAAAGTTGAACGGTTACAAGTATTTGATAAACTAATTTTAGCAGCTACGAGCTTTGAAATCATTAATGGAAAAAGAATTAAGCTAGTTTCCACAAAAACGAGCACAAAATAAGCCTCCACTGCCTGCATTCCACTGTTCCTATCATTTCGAATATGTTTCTGCCTTTTCCTACACCGAAGATTTAGAAGTCGGATTTCATAAGCCTCGTCGAGGTTTTATGGTAATGTCATCATAGGGATTCCGCTGCTCTACGTGGATGTAGTCTCTTGTTTTAAGGACCTGGAACATTTTTCAGGCCAAACACAAGTATTAAAACAATCATGTATAAGACAAACAGGATATCATTAATATTCGAATACAAAAAATGCCAACCAAGAAGACAGTTCGAGTCAAAGTGAAATGAATTTTCGTACAGATTCATCAATCCAGATAACACGAAAAGATTGGAAAGAAATGTTAGAAAGAAAAAACAAAGACAATTGTACAAGATACGTATAGAACTACTCGAATTTCTTGTCTCATTTACTCACTAAGATTAAGCTTTCTTTCTGGTAGCTAGCATAGCACAGAACTATTCACTATTTTAACCGCCTTTAAGAAAAGAAAACTTTATCATTGAGAAAAGAGTTTGAACATACCAATGTTTCAAAAAACATCCTCGACGCTTCCTTGCGTGATTTACCAGTTAAAAGATTGTCCATGGAAAGAGACTTCCTTCCGAATTCAGCCTCTTTACCAAATGCAGCTTGTAGATACTTGGAAACAGCCCTATAAGTTTAAATGAAGCTAGAGATTAATCTGTATTCCAATCTCATTGATAGGAACTTTAACAAACAGAAAATCATAAAAATATGCAATACAACAAAAGATAAGAGGTACAGACCTTCCGATTTTAATGAAAGAGAAATTCATCAGTACTTATTATCTTACAGTATCAATAAAAAAAAATACAAATTAAACAATCTAAACCTTTTCTTCTCCAATTTGCATCGCTCATTACAAATCAAAATCATCAAACTTGGCTTAATTCTCAACCCAAATGAATATCAGAAACTTGCAGTTAACAGATGATTTCACAGGAAAAAATACTAGAAGGCAGTCATAAAATATGTTTCTTATGACTATTTGAAAACCTCAGGTTTCAGCATGTATGAACCCAGCTGTTCAAAAGTCAGCTAGAACACCACCAAAGGTTCATGGGAGATGAGGACAAAAAATCTTCAGATCAATTGTCTATTTTATGACAAATTGGCCAGCGATTTCTAATGATTCAGAATCCTTTTTGGCCAGCAACTTGCTGATTGCTAAGCAGTAAAAAATGTCTAAGATGGATGGATATATAACTCAAATTCTTATTTCGAACCTTGTGTTTTCTGGCTTTAGGAAGTTCCCCTTGAATCAAAGCATAATGTAATCCTAA
Source organism: Rehmannia glutinosa (assembly GCA_016081115.2). Taxonomy (NCBI): domain Eukaryota; kingdom Viridiplantae; phylum Streptophyta; class Magnoliopsida; order Lamiales; family Orobanchaceae; genus Rehmannia; species Rehmannia glutinosa. The sequence continues at coordinate 35,067,576 of CM071929.1, read as the reverse complement.
GATTTCATAATCCAGGTATGTTTACATTAAACCATAACATGATAGCCAAGGGTGTTTCTTACTAATTTATTGTGAAGGCCTTACTGAATAATTAAATGGATGTTATAAAGGTATTTAAGATACATGTTTGGTCACAAAGCCTTTATGAAGGTTGTTTGGACCAAGAACCCTTTTAAGAAACTTCAAGTATGTTTCCAACTATTACATAAACAAGCAGAAAAAAACGAAGAAGCAGAAAGGGATAGAGATTTTCACTTTTAACAATCGGGATATCAATCTTGGCCACATTCTTAGCAGAAACTCAGAGACAATCATAAAAAGAACTCCATATCATCAAGAGGTGAAACTCGTAGAACATTACCTTGTGCGAGAAGACCACCCAGTGTTCTCGGTATAGTGTGTCTCTTCATCATCAGGCATATGATCATCAGCTATTTCATTTAGCTCATCGTCGTCAACATTTAGAAACTCTGAAAGCTCAAAGACATATGAGTCAACCTTACATGGTTCCCCATAAACATATAACCAGCAATACACATCTTATAAGATATGACCTGGTTTTAGTGATCACATCCCTAATATTGTCGGGCAATTTATAGTGCATACCAGGCTTTTGTAAGGCAAGAGACGGGCTAATTTAGCAATTGATATTTTATTGTAGACATTCATGATTATAAATCACAAAAATTAGACAGACAGATTTTCCATTGCAAATAATTGCAAAGGATGATGCACTCTTTTACAAATTCAAAGTCAAAATCCAACTCAAGTGTTTTTACAAAATACACGTTCATTTGTTAAATCATGACTCAAATTCCAAAATACTATAACACATAAATAGAATCTAAGCAGAACAACTACGGTGTACAGGTAGCACCAGAACTCCCATTGGCCTGTTACAGAACGTCGATTATATATGTATATATTTAATTTTGGTGATAATAAGAAAATAATACTTAATAACCATTCAAGCCTTTTGTTTTGGCCAGCAGATTGTTCCCCAATGCACATTAGCCACAATAGAAGACACGAACTTCTAATGTGTTCAACAAATGAATGACTGTTTTAACAGTTAAGCTAAGCCCTAAGGCTCATTGCCTACAAGGTTTTTGAAAGTCCTCTTTTATTTATTATCCCCTTCGCTCCCTGTTCATAGACTGGCAAGAAGATGGTCTAATTAAAAGTTAGAAGCAAACCTGTATCATTTCCAGCAGTCGAATAGTTTAATTCCTGCATCATAGAGACACAAAGTTGTCAAAATAAAAAAACTCATTAAATATAAAAATGATTTAAAATATCCAAAAAGTATACTATAAATATTCAAAATTATGTCACTTTATATCGTCAATGTTCACTTTTTTGAAATCGAGATTTTTTAACCAGAACGAAAAAGATTCAGAATGTTTGTGAACATGAAAACAACTTACATTTCGATCATGCAGGTCAAAACCAGAAATTTCTGCATCCATCATGCTGGGTTGATAAGCTTCCGCGTGCTCTGGATTCTCACCATTATTAATGGAGCCATCCTCCAGCACGCTTACAAGCTCTCCATGTGAAAATTCCACTTCTCGCTGTTCTTCAAATGCAGTATTATAAATTTCACTCTGAAAATTATACTCCAACTCTTCATGGTTGGCATTCCCTACCGACTCAACAGCAGCATCTTGGGCCACATCTGGCAGAATATCATCCCTTGCTCCAAGTTCAGTTTCACCCTCCCTATTAGCATCACCATCTTTATCTGTCATTTCATTTCTAGCAATTGCTTGTGCGTCATCAACATCTGCATGATCCAACTCAACTGATGGTACAGCCATCTTCTGATCAGGAACAACTGCTGATGCATCCATATTCACATGAGAATTTCTCTCATCATACTCATTCAAAGAAGCTGTCTGAACCATACCAGCTGAAGCATCACCAATATCACTGGTGGCATGTCCAATGGAGTCTAATGGGTCAACTTCAGCAACAACAGAAAGATTTACGGAACCAGCATCTGTTAGACTTACTCCTACTTCAGCTACATTCAGTGAAGCCTCCATTTGTGAATCATCAGGCCCCACATCATTAGTAGGCTTAGACTGCTCTTGACTGAAATTAACTTCTGTACTTGTGCAATCAACTTCCTCCACCCTAATTTCACTCAGGATAAGATTCTCACTAGGCTCAGCTATCTCATTGTTTCTCACAATCAAAAGCTCATCGTCTTCCCGCCCACTTTTACCAGGACCCTTATCATTTTTTTCATTATTTGGGAAGTTAAATGCAATTCAGCCACAGTTTCAAGAGAAGCACCGTCTTTGTCATTCAGGGAAGCTAAGTTTTGTTCAACCATATTTTCAACGGAAGCACCAATTTTGTCATCCTGAGAAGGCAACCTTGCATCGGTCACAATATCAAGAGAAGCGTCATTCACATCATTTTTGCAGACCCTGATGTGACTCAAATCATAAGCTTGACCATGCAGAGATGCCAATTCAACTGATATGCCTACAAAAATAAATGAAGACAGATAAGTGACCACCTCATATGCTGCCCGTTCCAACACACATGCTAATCCATAATGCAGGAAAAATTGGATTGACAAGAAAAGGATACATCATCCACTTAAACAGGATCATCGGTCAACAACAAATAATTAAATTGAACTCATAGAAGACCAAAATAACAAATAAGCTAATGATTTCTCTCTAGACTCCAATAAAGGCATATTAGATATTACTAATGTTTCATGTAACTTAGATGCCTAGGTATATAAACAGAATTTGTTTTTGCTTTGAGCATTTCAGGGGGAGGAATTTGGGAATGGAAGCAATGTGTTGTTTGTGTATTGAAGAGACATTTTGTCTGGTTAGTGGTGTCACATCAGACTTTCTTAGTGCAATACAGTGTATTCTTTATGGCAATAATATATATAATATATTAATGTTTAAAAATTGAAAAATGCAATGATGTTAATGTATAGTGGGTCTCATTTTGTTTTTGGGGATGATGGGATTTGTTTTGGGAGAATGGGGAGATGCAAACTACTCTCTTTCCAGCAGAAAGAGTTTTCTATTGGGAACATATCCAAACATAGCCTAAATGCAATGGTATGTGTCATTCTAACCATATACCAGTCTAGAATTGACAGCACAGACTCCTCGAAATCAGACTTCTGTGAGGCCAACAAATTTGGTGAAAGGTCTTAATTAGTAAATGTAGAAACCTAAATGAACCCAAACATATCAAACAAAATCAATCATCCACAGAGAACATTCTGTAGACTACATACAATCCCGATTGAGATTTACATACACTGAGATAGTAACATCACTATCAAAATTTTCAAAACTGTGAATACACAAGGAAAGTTGTAATTAATAGACGTCACCACTTACAATGTTGGCATTACAAACTCACCAGTGAATGTAGTTCCAAGAAAAATTTCATCTTCCATGTGCTGTTTCTGAATCATTGAGATTTCAGGAGCGTGCAAGGAGCTTTCTTTCTAACACGGCGTATGTCTTCCGTGTTGGTCAGCTGATGACGTATTGTACTATCAAGGAAGAGAGACAACATAAGTTTCAACTTTTTAAGAATAACATGGACCAGCAACCAAATATGTTCGAGCCAAAACAATGGAATAAGAGAAAGCTTGCTATCATTAATTAACCAAGTAGCCAAGGTGAGTAAGCAAGACGGAGAGAAAAGCCACGAACGCAAGTCATCAGCAAATATATCCAACGAGAGGGAGAGAGGGGAGGGAGAGAGTCATCAGGAAATATGGGGAGATGGTAACAAATTCAATTAGTCAAGTGATCATTTCTATGAAGAAAAGATATGTGTGGCATGCTATGCACAAATTACTTCATAATTGGTCTTAACACTATCCAGCTTTGCAAAATGTTGAAATTGGGATGAAACATGAATGCGCCACATCAAGAGAGATAAAATGTTATCAGTGCCACAAGGAAGAACATACTCGCCATGCAAAACCATTGTATCATCCATAAGCACTTTTCTTTTGGGAGCGCCAGAACGAGGAGCAGCACGATTACGTTTCGTTGATGTCACCTCAGAAAGAGGAGGTGTTGGCTTTACTTTCAAAACTGAAGATCTTCTTCCAGCTGAGATATATATTTCTCATCAAATCACAAGAACATTCAAGGGAAAGTAGATCAAGGATATATAAGAATTAAAGCAAGCACACAGAATGACACGAAAGAATCTGATATACCTAAAATGGAAGACAACAAATCATCGTCATCTGGAACTGATCTTATGGTTCTTTTAACACGGACTTGTCTTGAGGATTCAACTGAATTCAGACTATGTTCTGTTAGTGTACTTTCAGTAAAACTACGCTTTCTGCCTGCAGCAGTTTTGCTCCCAGCATCACCCTCATCATGCCCCCAAAGTCACTAGGGCTAACCTCCACCAGCATGTCTCTATGTACATCCATATAGCCTTCTGGTACTGAAAGCAATTTTTCAGGAGCAGCTAGCTCAGATTCCTTCGAATTATTTACAATCTCGTCCAACCAATCCTGTGAATTCGTATTATGTACTTGAGCATCAGCTTCACTAGTAGCAACCTGAATATTTTCCTCTGATGCAAGTTCTTGTACTCGATCTTCCTTCGGACTTTGCTCTGAATTACCAGTTATACAGTACTCTGTACCTGATAAAATAAATGCATTCATTATCAAGTCAATAACTATTATATCAACAACAGTCTGTTTGATCCACAACTACGTTGTCCACACATGTAATTCACAAGCAATCCTAAAATTCTAGAAAAGCGTGTTTTACGCCACCTACTATGAAGGCATGTTTTTTTTCCACATTCTTCCTCTCCTTCCTGAGTTACATTTGTTGTCTACAACAACTCCAATCTGTTTACAATTATCCATAAATCCCATGATTGCTTACTATTGGTCATCAGTTAATTTGTCAAAGGTTCTAATTGTTAAGTAATGTATAACTTAGATCAAAAGAAATCAGGACTTGAATGCATAACTCCGCAAATAAACTGACGACTTAAACAAGATTATGTTCCATGCAAATAGCAACAGGTGACTGATTGCAATTTTTCACAACTTCTTCAAAAGTACCTTAACAAAGTGAGGATCACTGTCCAAAAACAAGTTGACAAGCTACAAAGATCTAAGGCGATCAATTAGGGTCTATACTGGTATATCCTTACTATAAATTGCATGTGAGCTTGATAGACAAACCTAGCTTCGCAGTCTCTTCCATTCCATAGGTTGCTAAGGCGGCATTATCAGATTTTACATCAGCATCAGTTGACATGCTATCCCCAGGTTTTGTCACATCAGGGTGTTCCAGGATGGAATTACATGGCCTGAAAACCAGAGATTCACTAGCCACCTCTTTGCCATGAGCCTCGAGGTTCAAAGCGCTGGAATCTGTAATTTCCTGACAAGCTTGAGATTCAGGAGTCTCTCGGAAAGATTCAACTTGGTTTTCCGAAGCTAATTCTGAACCATCATGACATGATTTCTGCTGATTACTTGCGCCTCCCACACAACCAGGAACTTCAACCCCGGGTGATGCTAGATCTTTTCCTGATACATCTACAGAAACTTGCTGGACAGTGCTAGCCAAACCGGAAATTTCAGAAGCACTTTTTTCCAAGCCAACTTCATTAGGGCGTTGATCATTATTGTCGGTTTCATCAACTGAGTGAAAATAGGTCTTATCTTCGTTGACAGCTTGGGTCGGTGAATCTTCCTGGTGTGGAACATCAGATGCCTTGATGATCTTATCAGTGAATTCTGAATCTGGTTGTATCGCTTCAATTTGACTTAATAAATGAGTACTGGCTCAGATACTGACGAAGATTCCTTCAACAAAACAAATTCAACATTACCTTCAATGGGAGATTCTCCTTGTGGCTTTGATTCTTTTATTTCCAAGCCACCCGAAAGGTACCCATTCTCCTCATGTGGCCCCAGAGGTATTGTATCAGAAATGGTATCATCTCGAGAACACCAGTCTACCTCTTGTTTATCCTCGTAAGGAACATTATCCGTGTTCTCCTTTTACGGTGGATTCCATTAAATGATATTCTGATTCCAGATGGTCATCACATGCTGAAGCATCTTTCACATTAGATAAATTTGGCTCTTCCACCAGTCCCGGAGTACGAGGAGCCTGTGCATAGTCCATGAGATCAGCATGTTCATCAGCATCATCAACCTGCATATAAGAAGATCATCTTCGCCAAATAAATCTAAAAATACAAAAGGTGAACATTTCCTCATGTGGTATTGTGAACCAAACCAACTGAAAATCAACGATAGTTTGGGGGTAGATTTTTTTTGAAAAATACTCCAAAAAGAAACATCAGTCCAAGGTCATAATAAATATTAAATGTGGACTGCCGCAGTTATCCATTAAAAAGGGTTTTAGTGTTTCAAGCAACTACCATAGTTTCTGAATTGGCGGCCCTATCTTCAGGATTTTCATCTTGCTTGAGGGGGACATTGATCCGAAAGAGGTCTGGGGATCAGCACTGAAATCAGAAAGAGTATGGCATGAGAGATCCTTCTTGTTCAGGTATTATCAAATACTGATCGACAAAATCAATCACCAAGGCATGAACCCTGATAATTCCAGCCTATTGTATGAGAAAATATACTTCAAGAGGACAGAAAAATGATGAATAGCAGAAGTTGCTGCTTAAATACATGTAAAGCCCATCTCAGATACAGCAACATTAACATAAAAAGTCGTGCAGATAAGAATGCACATAAAGTAGATCAGGCAAAGTAGGAAACAAAAATAAATTCTCTTTTCCGTTTCTATATTTTGATAAGTATCACATAAATTTTTTCTTATCCCGACGTATTTTATTAGACGTCACCATCAACCAGCCAAAAAGATGAAATAATTAATGACTGGATGTTCCATGAAACATATGTCACAAAACATAATAGAAACTAAAGTGGCAAATGGAAGGGTCATATCGCAATTTGTTTGAGATCTAAATAAATCGGGTCTAAAATAGGGACCTAATCCAATGAAAATCATACTCAATAATAATAATAATGACAACAATGATGATGGGTCCATATAAGACCCAAATTAAAAGAAAAGTAGATTTAACTCCAAAATTTAAGAAAATAACCTAAAGAGGTCCATAATCTAAAGAATAAGATCCAACCCACTGGATCTAGCACTAGATGATATTCAAGCCTAGGCCACCCTACTGGAAACCCAGCATAACACTTCCATATACACCAAAAGTACCATTGATTACTGTCTAAAATGCATTTATCTTTTCCTCGTCTTCTCTCTAACTCAGACCTTGTAAATGATTCAATACTAACATTCACAATGTTACAAAACTTTAAATTTAAAGGCAAATGAAAATGAAAACATCGCTATTAAGGAAAATAAGGAATTATGCAGCTATAAAAGTTTAAAGTGAAGCTAACCTCTCATTGGCATGTCCTGCATTGCCAATGTTGTCCAAAAATAGTTCCTGTATGCAATTGTCAGTGAAAAACAGCTAGTAAGAGTCAATATTTCGTAAGTTAACAATGCTAACAACAATGCTATTAGATCTATTTGTACATTTTATGATAGATGCCATTAATAAAGCATGGAAATGAGTGGCCTTAATAATCCAGAATAGTTTCAAAGCTTCTCAATTTCCCAAGTCATGCATGAAATACATGCCTTGCTAAAACATGAACTGAAAGTCAAAGAAAACTTAACATAAACTGAATATGGAAAAATAACATTCCCACAAAAGATCAAAGGAATAAAACAGAGAATCTAAAAGTTCTCCATAAGTGCTTAAAAAGCTTACATTTTCTATTATTCATTATTATTAACACTTAAAAAGGTCTGAATCTATCACAATGTAACGTGAATTAGACTTGAGAACATGGAACTAGCTTACGTAAACTATCATCATCCAATCTTCATAAATTCATGCAGTCAGAAATGCAAAGATGGCAAAAGTATGATGAACAATATCCCAACAGAGAAAACTTTCATTTACACTCCTTGCAAATTCAAAAATAATTAAGTCATTTTCACTGCTTGAGGTAAATCAGTTTGAATGTGTTCGGCTGATAATGAACCTAGTTTATATAACTTGCTACATGTATTCAAGGAACACCACATACTATCACATGAAAAAAAAGTACAACAGTGTAAAAATGGAACAGAATTAAACTTAATACAGCATCAATCATGATGTACCTCATCAAGGTCCAGTCCCAAGGCATCGCCATCACCAAATCTCTCTAAGAAGAACAGAAGTAAAAATTAACAAGGTATAAACGTATAGAAGCATCACATAAATACTAGTGGAAAAAAATTAATGAATCTTCTTATGTTTCGTCACATGGCGCCGCTTGTCGCAGTATGTAAGAAACAAGAAATAACAGTTAGGAGGTCTCCAATAAGAAGCTTGCGCAAAAGAAGCAAAAAAACAACTAACCATCCAGCCCAAACTTTGATGTGGAGTAACTGACACCCTCCATCGTGTCCTGAAGGGTGATTTGCTCTCTCGAACTAATATGATGATCTACATAGTTACTGCGAATTTTGCAGTTGACATGTTAGACTGGATGAAATTAAATATCCGCGCTTGAAGATACAATAACACAATCGCTTCCAAACATCCTTGAAAAAACTCAGGAACATGATATGTAATAGGTATGCCCAAATGTCTCCTACCATTTGCCATGTCACTTAGATAAATCCATAGAGAGCAATCTCTCTCTATATATATTCTACTAGTCAACTGATCCAATGAACCCTAAATCAAGTTATGTCTACGTTGGAGCTTCAGGATATGCATTGTGTGCAAATAAAAACTAGTTGATTCAATTCTAAAGAACTGAAATTTTTTACACCATTAAAGTAGTGACTTTACCAGAGTATAACGTACAAAGAAAATTTTAAGCACATTTATATAGGGAAAAAAAAAAAAGCTTTAAAGATATAAAAGTTAAAAACTTTCGCACAAACCCCTGAAAATGTCGCTATCTGGCAGCTCAAAATCATCAAGGTCAAACTTCTCTGGCAAGGTGATGGAGTGATATGGAGCTTTTGACTCTTCTGGAGGTAGATCCACAGCAGTAGAGCGAAAAGCTTGCTTGACTTTGAGCAAAGCCTCACTGCAATCATCAAAGAGGTAGTTGACCTTTCTATTATAGATTCTCACCACGCCAAGCAAAAGATGGCTGGATAATCGAAGTGCAATCGCACCTCAGGGAAAAGAATTGAGTCTGTACAAATAAAAGCAGCAAGGGTAAATAAGGAGAAATACATCCTTATTATAACAAAATGGATAATTACAAAAACTACCCCTAAGGTTTAGCCTAAATACCATTAAAAAACAGTTATCTTTCCCAAAAAAAAAAATTGACATTTGTTTCTATTTTATGATATGCACCCTGAAGACGGGTGTTATTCGTTAGGTAATACAAACCTCAAGGGGGTGCTTGTAACACCTTAAGGGGGTATTTGTAATTTTGATAGATAATTGGAGTCTTATTATAATTAGGCTAGACCTTAGGTGTAGTAGTTGTAATAATACCTTACAAAAATGTCCAGACACACATTAGTTAATATAGAAAAGTTGATTAAATTAATTGAACTGATTTCAGCAATTTTTTGATAATATTAATTCTTCATGCAGATCACAAGGTTTTTTATGCCCTTAATTGGAGGTACAAGAGTAAGGAGTCATAGTAACGGTTAAAATTTTAAGCGGTTACTAACAGAAATTACCCAATTGTGTTCGCATATTTAGCATCGTGGTGAAACAAATAAACCATGATTTACCACTTTACTTAACTGTCTTTTGAATTAATTTTGTTCTCTTTAACCGGTCACAGACAATATTTTTACATTTTTTAGTTATATGGCTGTATGTTGACCACTGTGAACTCATGAAAGTATTTGCACTTCTTCAAGTTGTTAAGTTAGTATTCGAAAAGGACTGGCACGCAGCAGTTGGTATCCCCATCCCATCCCCAGCTAATTGACCAAGGTAAGATTTGTGAAATGAAATATGAGTACCCAAGTAGGTTCTTGAGGAATTGTTTAACAGAAAGTACATAATATTAATGATACCAGTTACATTTCATTGCATATCATAATTTATTTAATTTCTTCATATAAAGATTGAGAGATTTCCAACTAAAAATTGTGCATAGCCAAGCAGAGGTCCAACGTCACAAAGGTCAATTATTTCATAGCTTTCAATCCTGAAGTTAAAAGAATATTGCACAATGTGCATACCAGAGGTAATCTTTTGTTTGGAACCAGTGTGGTTTTTCACTTACTAAAGGAAACATGCAAAACAACTATAGAATAGTTGCAATACAATGTGTACTTTCTATAGCTTCTGGGAAACTAAGACAGGGAAACAATTCCTTTTTCTTTTCCCTAACATAATAAAGAAAACAATGAAAATAGAATAAAAATCTAAATGGACCTAAATTTACTTTCATGTTATTAGCTACACAGAAAGGAAATCTATTTTATCGAATCGAGGCAAGATTTGAGGCACTAAGATGTTTGATCCAATATGTAGGAAGTATCTTCAACTGCGAGTGTTAATTGATGTTATTGAACTTAGCATAGTACATTGTCCACTAAACTGACCCTATGTTAAATGGAACGGATATGTCCACTAATTCCTCAATTTGGTAATTACATTAATACATTTTGATATTATTTGATTTCAATCACTTGCCTAATTTCATACACCAATTAGCAAACAACAAAATCATGCATGCCATCGTACCTGTTCTAGTTTTAGTAATACTAATCAAAATTTGCATTATGAATAACAACTTCTTTTATCCCTTTTCCTTATTTTTATTACCACATAACCAACCATAAATTTCCATCTACTTATGTGTGTGCTTGCATGTGCATGTGTGTAATTGTGTTAACCATGAGGATATATCATTCAACAGATGGAGCAAGAGAAATAACAGCAATAAGATATGAAAAAAGAGAGGTCGATCATTAAAAATTAAAACTTTACCTACGGAAACCCCAATATCAGTATCAGCAACCTGATTCTTACGGAGCTTACGCTCCAAGTGTGCTGCTATCCAAATGGTCCCCAATGGACCCTTTTTCGCCAATATGAACTGCGAATAAAACATTTTTCCTTTCTCCCTCTTCCAATCCCAACCAATTTATTTTTCTAATCTTACAAACAATGATGATACAACTACCCTGAGTCGTTATTCTTCTAATATTCCATTCCTATGTACATATACAACATTCAAAACCCTAAATTACACACAACGAGAACGACAGAAAAAAAAAAGTTTTTTAACTTAAGAACATAATTAAAGCACCGAGCTTTTCACTTCAATCAGGACCCACATGTGAAATCAAACACAATCCGCATTCAATTCCAATTCTCAAACCAGAGCCCGAACAAACAAACCCTAGATTCCTCATAAACACTAAATTACCATACGCAAACCCTATAAAAACCCTCGACACTCCCAAAACCAAGACTTCCCTCGAAAATCCACCTAAATTATCAGCTCAACGAATTTGAAGAAACCCCAATTGAACCTAGGAGCTTCAATTCCAGCTAAGATCGAAACCCGAAGAAAGAGTGTACGATGGCAGTTGCTTGCACAGAGACGTATGCATACAAGTGATCTGTATGTATAGGTAGAGAGAGAAAGTACTTAGAGCGAGAGGGAATCTTGAATTTTTTGTGAACTGGAGTGAAAATTTTTTCTTTCTTGAAATTATTTTGAGAGTTCAAAAGCAAAAAGCAAAGCGCCTTTGGACACCAAAAGAGTTTTGGGTTGTTCGAACTGGGGAAAGTCTATTGTGTAGCGGGTGCACGGTCTAGATTCTTTAGATACAGCCGGGTTAAAAACTCGAACGGTGTGGATCTGTCTACCGTACGGTCAATTTGATTGCAATATTCAGATAACAAATTATTTAATCTTTTAATTAATTTATTATTATTATATTCCATTTTATCTGATTTGATGTTATTGATTTTGAAATTATTGGACTAACTTTTGATGAGAAAAAAAAACTCGACGGTGTGGATATGTCTGCGGTGCTGTAAATTTGATTACCATAGTCAAATAACAAATTATTTAATCTTTGAATTAATGTATTATTATTATTATATTCAACTTTATATGATTTGATGTTATGGATTTTGAAATCATTTGTTTTGTTCTTGACTAACTTTTGAGAAGTAAAAAGAAAAGAAGTACGGTATTAGTTGAAGGGCTTAAAAACAAAACAAATTAATTAAAAGTTTGTTTGAGTTCGGTTAGTTAAAAAACGAACTAAGCTTTAATATATTTTTTCATGCGATAAAATATGAAGCTAGGATCAATTAATAAAATATAATGAAATATAAGTAAAAATATCAAACAATAATTGGTGCTTTAATTAGTCGACTCATGTTCAAATTTTGACTAAAGTTCCTCTCAACTCGATTATTAATCAAAGCAAATTCAAGCATTAGTTTTGGAGGTCTGTAAAAATTTGAACAAGTTTGAATTGTATTATGTTCTAGCTAACTTATGTGTTTCCTTTTTTCAATATAGCAACAATTATGTTGGTGAACATTTTGGTAATCCGTACATTCTCCCTTTGATTTGTTCTTCGCCAATTTATATCTCGAGTTAGGGATTACAAAAACTACCCCGATGTCTGGTTTAATTACTAAAAAAACCCATGAGTTTTTGAAAATTACAAAAACCCATGAATATTACATGTTACCCCTTTATAAGCAAAAACATTTCAAACACCCCCTTACATTTATAAAAATATTGCAATTACCCCTTACATTTAAGTTTTAACACGGAATCAAACCTCAAGGGTATTGTAATTTTAAAATATCTCTGGGTTCTTTTTGTAATTAATCCAAACCTCAAGGTAGTTTTGTAATTATCCCCTCAAGTAATGCTATAGAAGCAAGTAGATTTAGCAAAACACAAGAAGTTGCCTTAGAATTGCACATAAAACTACAGCAGCCAATTTGCTAAACAAATTAGAGTTTTTAATGTTTTCTGTCATTCTCACTGTATAAAAAAAATAGAGCTTTCTTCTTTCTTTACTTTATATAACTTAACTCCCCCTCAAGACAAAAAATAAGGCTAGGCTGACGAAAAGGAACATCAAAACAGAACATTGGAGAGGCTGCTTAGTATAATTACGAAATTAGTAAGCTGAAAACTGGCAAGAGATAACATGCTCATTATTGATCGATCGTTAAGATACAACACGTGCGGCATAGAATACAGAAGTTCTCATATCAATGGATTATGGACAGAAGAAACAGTAACATGTCTTCACAAACTGATCGCTGCGAATAACCGATGAAAAGGGCGCTACACCAGCAATGCTCGCGATTGGCAGTAAATATATAATTAATACAATCACTTCTATAAACAATACTAAGCCTGCAAAAAGCTTGCATATTTGGCACCTAGAAATAGCCTTTGGATGCAGAGCAATGCATTTTTAGTAACTTCAGCATTTTCATGGTTCATCAGTTTCATTACCCGGTCCTTTGCTTTAAGGTCATTCACAATGACTCGCCCGGCAGGATGGCACTGAATGAACTGTGAGAGATCATAGCAAGCAACAGCAAGTGTTCTGGGATCAGTGGACGTGTCCAGAATTGTGATCAGGACTCTTAGAATCTGCAACGACGTGTCACCTTATCAGTTTTGAGCAAAAAAGAAAAAAAGAAAAAGAACAGTATGTTCCAACCTGAAAATCATGTTCTTCAAAGTTTGTAATGTTTTCCCGCCAGAATATAGGATCTTTATGCATGGGTGACCAATCAATATGTCCAAGGAGGATTTCCTGCTTATACATATCAAAAGAACTTAGCTTCTTGATGTTATCTTTCAACCCGTCTTCCAGTTGGTTCAGAGCTTCTAGCAAATCCTGCAGAATAAATTTGACAGCTTCATACTAAGAGAATAAGGAAGATCGTCGTAAGAAGGGGGAGCGTTAGCCTACTGCCGAGACCTTGGTGAAGCTCCATACACCACAACGTAAAACACATATTGAAAGCAAACAAATAAGCTTACTACAGCAAGAACTTGAAATTTGTATCCAAACTATCACCAGTTGGAGAAAAAGAAAAAAATTGAACTCATACTGAGAAATGCTCTCTTTTATTATGTCATTGTAAGTTTGATAAATTGATCAACACCGTCGACTCGCAACCTCAACCCAGAATCAAAAGGAAATACATAAATGGAAAAATTAAGAGGAGATGGGGGTAGGGTGGAGTTCAAATAAAACATCACGTACACTCAACACCAGTTTTTTTGGCAGGGCAGTTGTCATGATAAAACATGCTATACCAGGAATATTGACTCCGCTAAAACAGTATCACATGAAAATTCATGAATATTAAGAATATGGTAAATTGCTCTATGATAAAAAGAAAGAACTAATAGGCACTTTTTATTAAAAGGACGTGTCACCTTTGGCAGCATTCTTTCATGTAAGTTGTTGTTAATTTATTTTCCTGCCAGAATAATCACAAACCATTATGATTGGTTGGCATTCCTATAAAAAGATTTTCTCACCTCATCACTCCATGCCTGAGCTTTCAAACTCTGAACAAGCTGTGGCAATCCCAGGTCTACCATCTGAGCACCAAAAGCCCCTTTGTGCAACAAATTTCTGAGAGTCAAGACAACTACCCTGACAACCTATCATAAGTTGATAAAAAGTTATTCTCAGTGGAATGTTGAGTTAAGAAGATTTTCCATGAGAGAAGCTTAGTATTATGTAAACTTAGATATAGAATATTCAAATCTATTATCAAGAATAAGGATGCCAATTATTTATGTAACTGACATCTATATGGGATCCAAAAAAGTCTAGATATGTTAGGCTAAATAAAAGAATTATATAATAAGGAACTCACCTTTTCCTTTGTTGATCCCTTGATAACTTCAATCAACCGTGGCAAGGATCTAGAAGTAGCCAAGTTCTCCACTGCAGGTTCATAGTAAGACAGGAGCCACAGACAAAGGCATGTTTCATAGAGGAGCTGTTCCAAATTTCCAGTCAAGAAATCATACATTACTATTACAAAGCTAAATATGCCAACTCCACTTGTGTAGGATAGAATCAGAACCCAATCAACCAACTGCCCTTAATAGATTTTGAAATGGCAAAGTTGGGATTAGAAAGCAAATGCTTTACTATACTGTTATCCCTTTTTTTTTTTTTTGGAGAAAATACTACACTGTTATCCTGAATAGACTTTACCTGGATTGATTGTTGAGTGGATGCTGGAGAAATTAGAGGAATGAGCAACCTTACTCCATCTGCTTGAACAAATGAAGATCGCACCACAGACTCTTTCAGTAGAGTAGCGAGGCAACTTATAGCTGTTGGAATGCCGCCGCTAGGATGAGCTGGCTTCTTCAGCTGTATATGTAGACAAGCATGAATTGGCGGCTAATATATTGATTGATAATCTAAGATTTTTTCCCCAATTGAAGGATCTTATTGGTATACTCACCAATTTATTCCCTCAACCAAGTTCATGATAAGACCACTCTCCAAGCTAACTATACAATCTTAGATTTATCTTTCAAAATTAATGAGATTATCAACTCAAAAACGGTACGAATTTTTCAAAATGCTTGCACAGCTTGAAAGTTAGTGGGTCTACCTATAAGTACTTTTAAGTTTGAGAATTATGGCACCCAGTTCTTTGAGGTTCATTACTCATAGATAAGTAACTAAACAATAGCCTAAAACACTCCAAATCCAAAGTTACCTTTTACAAATGTTACAATCTTATACACTGAAAAGTTATAAATGGGAATTCATTTTCTCAACTAGCAAACTACATCATCATAATATAACCAGTATTATGCATGCAACACCAACAGTCACCTCTTAGATTGGTCCATGTTATTTAGCTAATTTGTTAAACAGTCTTCCAACAGTAGTTACTTAGATCCACAAAGTTGTTCATTGTTGTACGAAAAATAACAAACCCCATGAAACTTTTAGTTTAATTGCATGATGAGATGATACCTTTCTCCCTTTGATTTTAGCACATTTGGTTCAGTTTGTGTATAAATTACCTTTCTTTGAAGCTAAAAAGACGAAAATAGATATTCTGAAATTTCCTCTCAAGCATATACAACCGCACTTTCCTATTTTGTACTTTTCCAATTCTGGGTTTTACTAATTCATTTATCATTTTCTGCATGAGAAAGGTCTATGAAATTCTTGCATAGTTTATATACTTTCAGTGATGGTATAGTCTGCCAAAGAATGGTAAGAGAGAGGTTTATTTGAAATTGTTAATGTTTCACTTCCAGTGATGGTAAGACATGTTATAGACCGCCAAAGAATGGAAAGAGCACAAACCTGAGCGCACAACCACTCAACCAGTCCCTTCAAAACTTCATTTATGGTTGTGATTTCCTTCTTCGAATTCAATGTCCCATTAGCAATGGCGCTCTCATGAGCTTTCGGCCTTCCACTGAAATTGGCAAAAAAGGGTAAGTTCTGCAGAAGACAACTAATATATTTTGCATGCACAATTTATGTCTTTGCACACCTTACTATCGAAGAAAGTATCTTACAGCTCTTCTCTTGTATAAACCAGTTACCTTTCCAGAGCAATCTGCAAAAGAAATTTGAGCTTCTCATCCATTCAAATGAAAGAACCAGGGTGACAGGCATCACAATTTCAGCACATAGAGATAACGCCTACTCTAGACAAAATGCTGTCCTAACTATGTAGCAATAGATGCAAAACGGTGCTGATCCACCTTTTCTTTTGTGGAGGGAGGGAGGCCGAAGGAAGATGGACCAGCACACAAATTAATATTTTCAGTCAACGGAAATGGATAAACTAGGTCCTAGACAAATATAAGATGAAAAATAACAAGTGCAGAATCCTTGCCTCAGGAAAGGCTCATATATATCCTCGTCAGAGAGAGATTTATCATGAAATATTCTAGATCTTTTTTGGGTTTGCTGTCATGAAAATAAAAGAAAACGTTAGCCATTTGTTATTGCAGAATTTAATTGAAGAGCATGCATTTTGTCAGTAACCTGAAAGCATTTCATCAATAAGAGCTAAAACATATTCCACTGTCTCTTCCTTGAATATGTCACGCAAAATGCTCACGTAAACGCGAATGTAGGCTGGGCCATCCTGCAACAGTTTTGCAAACTGTCAACTAACGTCTAACGACAATTATATATCAAAGCCATTTTACACTTCAACTTCAGCATTAACATAATGCACCATATCATGCAAGGAGCCAATCACTGAAACTGAATGCTGCAACAGCAAGTGTGCATGTGCACTACGATGAAATTCCTCCAACTGTATTACAGGGTACTCAAAACTCATGATACCAATTGAAGGAAACTCAGAGTTAGGAGACCAATTTAAAAAACCATAACATAGTTAATGACATTTCGAAAAAACCCAGGGTGAGGTGCATAGCTTCATTTTATTATGCATCACTCTTTTCCTTTTTCCTTTTTTATTTAAAAAAAAAAACTTGTTTTGCCCCTGTCATAAACTTCTTTCTGAGTTCCGGCAGCATCCCCCAAAATGTAAAAGACAAAGCATCCACTTTTTATATCAGAAAACATAGACATTTTATAATAATGACAACGTTAATTAAAAATTCCAAGAACAAATTATTCACATTTCCATACTCCTTCAAATCCTCAACGACCAACTTACAAACAAAATAATTATACCAAAATGCACGGTAACCACCAAATAAATAGTACAAAAACATTTATAATATTATCTCACTGGGGAAAAAAACAGATATACAGCAGCAGTAAGGCAATTACATCATCCAGCAACTGAGCCTTGTAATTCAACGGCTTCTTATCGTATCGCCGTAACAGCTGAAGCCCAGTTCCCGTAATCAGCTTAGTCGTCATATAAGTCTCCCATGGAATGTCCCTCCTCAAGACCTTAACCGAAAATTCAATACCATCAGGAAAAACAAAGAATCAAACCCATAATTCCATCAGAACCCTGACAACAAATCAAAAAAAAAAAAAAAAAAAAAACTCTCATAACTAGATCAGCATCCAAACAGAAAAACCCATCAGGAACGAAAATTTTCATCATCTGATTCCCATATGCCAACATTTCATAAATAAAATGCATTGAGCGGATACACAGTGTACGCGTAGGTGGCGGCGTACCTGGTCGGTCGAGAGCTCCGTTTGATCTGCGGGCATTGATGAAATTGTCTGTAACCAGGGCGGAGCTAGACATATATATTTGGGGGCTAATTAATTTTGGAGGGACTAAATTAATAAAAATAAATATTTGAAACTAAAAAGATTATTTTAAAAAACATATACATATATTAATTGAGTTTTAAGTTTTTTTTTTTTTGGGGGAGGCTAAAGCCCCTGCATACAAGAAGAAGGAAACGCTCCTGAGTTACAGATCGAAATCTAGAGAGAGACGGTAGTTACACGTGATTTTTATAATATACTGTTTTTTCTCGTTGTGTATTCGTTCATAAATTTGATGGCAAAAACTTTGATATGAGACGCCTCACTGATTTAGATCCGCGAGACTTTAGCCTTTACACAAAGCTTTTAAGGTTTTTTTTTTTTTTATTTTTCTTAGGGTTTATATTTGTTTTTTTAGGGTTTATTTTGTTTCTTGGGTTATTTTTAATTGATTTGGGTTTTTAGGATTTTTAGTTTTTTTAGGTTTATTTTTTACTTTTTGGTTTGTTTTTGTTTTTCTGGTTTTTTTCTTCATTGCTCACATGCTTTTAGGGTTTATTTTTGTTTTTTCATGGTTCATTATTATTTTTAAATTTATTTTCATGGTTCATGTTCTCAAGACGGAGTTCTTAGAAGGTCCGTCTCACTGATTTAGATCCGTGAGACCGCCTCACAAGAGACTTACTCAAATTTGATAATTTTAGATTTAGAAGAAATGAAAATAAAGACATTTTATTTCTCAAAAAAGAAAATAAAGACATTTTCCTGGGGAAAAGCCATGGATGGCCTTTTAAGTGGTCAAAGAATAAATTTAGTCCAACTTATTGGAGATATACAACTATGGCCTTTTTAATACAAAATGTCTTAAATACTCTTTTTTATATCTTATAAATACAAAATTGCCCTCATTCTTATTTTTACCGAAATTGACCTAAACCTCATTCCACCCATTTTCTCCATTATTATTCTTCTTTGCGAGGTGTTGCTAGGTTTCTGATTTCTCCCAAAGTATCCCCAAAGTATATTGTTGATATTTGGAGGTAAGAACATCTATTTGTTACACATTACCATATTGGTTAGATATTTTGGTTTCCCCAAAGAAAAAGTTGAACTCACGATTCGAAAAACAAATTCGCGATAAACGACTACGGTCATTTACCGACGGATTTGGTCATTTCGACAATAAACGACTTTAGCCGAACTCGGGTCGTTTTTTTTTTTTATTTGTTGAATTGTATTGTTTGTTGATTTTATGTGTTGAAGTGGTACTTTGATTTTCACTACGAAGAAAAATCAAACACATAATTGCTTAATAAAATTTCTCCAATAAATGACTATGGTCGCCATCGATCGAATTTGGTCGTTTGGACAATAAACGAATTTACTCAAACTTGGGTCATTTTTATTTTTTTATTTTATTTGTTGAATTGTATTATTTGTTGATTTCATGTGTTCAAGTTGTTCTTTGAGAAGTTATTTAATTGTGGTCTTTTTTTGATTTTTTTTGTTACATGTCAATTGTGTTGTTTATTGATACGATCGTATTCTTAATTTCTTCCTTTGATTTGAATTGCAGATATGACTTCACCTTTTTGGGTAATTGTATTTTATTTTGGCGAGCTTGTCAACGAAGATACATGTCGTAGGTGTGGGGCATTCGGGCACAACCGACTTACATGCCGAGATCAAAGACCATTGGTTGACAGACAATGATAAATTTAGTGTCCATGAATAAACGACTATGGTTGCTATAAAACGACTTTGGTCGAATTCGGCTAATGATGTTTGTAAATGACTCGCAATCGTATAGG
The DNA here is from genome assembly GCA_016081115.2 of Rehmannia glutinosa. Classification (NCBI taxonomy): domain Eukaryota; kingdom Viridiplantae; phylum Streptophyta; class Magnoliopsida; order Lamiales; family Orobanchaceae; genus Rehmannia; species Rehmannia glutinosa. The sequence goes on along the minus strand of CM071929.1, from coordinate 35,047,508 downwards.
ACTCGACTATACAACTTTGGTCAATAATACCTTATGAAAATATTATGAATTTGATTATGGAGATGAAATATATATTAAAAGTGAATGAAATAATAATTTATAGATGAAATATACTCCAAATGACCAAGGGCGAGTGAAAATGACTACAGTCGATGTCCATTTCGACTAAGGTCGAGTATAAGCGATCATGAGCTTGTATAGGGACTCGACTTTAGTCGGTTTCCCCTCGACTAAAGTAATTTTTTAAATTTTTGTACTTTAATCTTGTATTTAACTACTAAAATTCACATCAACAATGTTAAAAGACTATATAATGATGTTAGAAGTGTTTTTGTAACTATCGAATCACACCTCATTTGAATCTTTAAAACATATCTCAAGATATGTCATATTTGGTTTCAAAGTTCACAAACACAATGGTAATGTAAACGTATTGCAATCACAAACAATATTACCTTATGAATTTGATTAAATGATGAATTTGAGAAATAAATATGTTCAACTACCCTTGAATATGTATTAAAATTGATTGAAATAATAATTTATAGATGAAATATACACTAAACGACCAAGGTCAAGTGAAAACGACTACGATCGATGTCCATTTCGACTAAGGTCGAGTGTAAGCGATCGCAATCGCAGGACTCGACTTTAGTCGGTTTTCCTCGACGAAAGTCATTTTTTAAATTTTTTGTACTTTAATTTTGTATTTAACTACTAAAATTCACATCAACAATGTTAAAAGACTATATAATGAAGTTAGAAGTGCTTTTGTAACTATCTAATCACACCTCATTTGAATCTTTAAAACATATCTCAAGACATGTCACATTTGGTTTCAGTGTTCACAAACACACTGTAATGTAAATGTATTGCAATCACAAACAATATTACCTTATGAATTTGATTAAATGGTGATTTTGAGAAATAAATATGTTCACTACACCTGAATATGTATTAAAAGTGATCGAAATAATAATTTATAGATGAAATATACATCAAACGACCAAGGTCGAGTGAAAACGACTACAATCGATGTCCATTTCGAATAAGGTCGAGTGTAAGCGATCGATCATATAGGGACTCGACTTTAGTCGGTTTCCTCGACAAAAGTCGTTTTTAAATTTTTGTACTTTAATCTTGTATTTAAGTACTAAAATTCACATCAACAATGTTAAAAGACTATATAATGATGTTAGAAGTGTTTTTGTAACTATCTAAAATTCATATCAACAATGTTAAAAACCTATATAACGATGTTCATTTCGAATTTTCATAAAATGTTATCAAATATTCACATAACGTTACAAAACAATAGCTTATAAGCTATTCAACTACTAAAGTCCACAATTCCCATTAGAACCTACAAAATATTCATAAAATGTGATCAAATTTTCACATAACGTTACCTAAAGTCGCTTTTCCTCGATGAAAGTCGTTTTTAAAATTTTTTGTACTTTAATCTTGTATTTGGTTAAATGGTGTCATGGTGAATTTGAGAAATAAACATGTTCAACTACACTTGAGATATGCATTAACTTGATTGAAATAAGAATTTATAGATGAAATATACACCAAACGACCAAGATCGAGTAAAAACAACTACGGTCGATGTCATTACGAAATCTTGATAGCTTATAAGCTATTCAACTACTAAAATCTATAATCACAACTCATTATAAAATCTATAATCACAAATCATTAGAATATTCAAAATATTCATAACATGTTATCAAATATTCACATAACGTCACCAAAAAATAGCTTATAAGCTATTCAACTACTAAAATCCATAATCATATCCCATTAGAACCTACAAAATATTCCTAACATGTGCAAAATATATATACGGGTCACAATTTTCAAAGTAGATATCTACAACCATTTTCTCTCCATACTCCTTTACCAAGCGTTCAGGCGCTCAAAAACTCGATAAACTTGATTGCAAAAATCCCACAATCACCCCTACAAAATGACAACAATACTTAGTAAAAATTGCATGAGAAACTTTTGCTTTAGAATACAACAAGATAAAAACTTACGAGACTTTTTGTTGGGGTACTCCTTCAACACTATTGATTATAAGTGTTTTTGTACATCAACCCCAACAGTCTTTACCAACTTTGGGATTAAAGTGGCATCTTTTTTCAATAAAATTTGAAAATTTTCCTCTGTGATGCAACCCTTGTCTGGATCATAGACATTTATCACAGATTTTTCAAGTCTATCTCACAAGCAATCTAATGTTTTTCCTCAAGGACATGATAGTAAATATGAGTGATGTCCTTCCAGCCCTTGCCTTCCGTAGGCAATATTCCGTTGATGTATCCATTGAGAAGAGAATATACATAAAAAGTTATCAACAACAAAATAGAAATTCAGGCTCATATACTATCAACATGAGATATTAATAATATTCTGTTCAGTTTTCAGTTTCTTCAAGAAAACCCTTTTTTTTTCTTCGAATTTTCCAGGTTCATGTTCATATCCCATTTTCATTTATAATTTATAATACAACTCATGTTATAAAAAGCGTTAGCTGGGTGCTCATGCGCGATCGGCAGACGCTTAACGTCGCGGGGTTAGCGGCTAATCAAATCAAAAAAAAAAAATCGTAGGCGGATAAGGAGGCTTAAAGCTTGGTGAAGATTTTTACAACAGAAAATACAACAAAGAATGAGTAAAAATAAAAAATCCATGCTGAAAACCATATTGTGTATAGATATTCGAAATGTGGAAAATTAGCTGTCATTACTCATTAAATTCCTAACAAATAAATGATTAAATGCCCATTGCATCCTAGTTGCAAAGAGATATATTTCAGCACCACATGCTTCAATCAAACAACATCAAAATAACTAAATCATTAATTAAGCTCCATGAAGCTGGAAAATATAAAAGCTGCAACCGAGAATCTTGATAATTCCTCTCTGCAGAAGTACACTGAAAGAAGTAAAAACTAATATCACAACCAAAAAATGAGCAGAAAAAAAAATTCCCTACAAGAGTAAAGAAAAAAACATATTCATACTTCAGTCTTCACCAAACATGTGTAATTTCAACATGAACGATCATTTTCTCTTACTCATTCAAATATAAAATCACTACTTTAACTATTCTTCCCCAATATTTATTACCACCAAAACAAAATAAATAATTTATAAATCAAACATAATTTCAAGAGAGACAAAATCTGCAATTTTAAGAGTCGATTGTTGGTTGATGAACTTGATTGAATTCTTTCGATTATGGTTGTCAGATTTTGGAGAGTTTGTCTTTGGGTAAATAGCAGAAAAAAAAAAAGAGAGAAAATGAGAATGAGAAAGAAAGAAACAGAAGAAGAAGACCTGAATAAAAGGGAAAGGAGTGAAATAGGATTTACCAAATTATGCATTTGTTCTTTTTTTTTAATGGGTCAATAGTCAAAATGGATCAAACTAGCAGATTTTGTCTATATTTTTGCCCATATTTCAGGCCCATACACAGAGCATTCAGAACATGCTGAGGGACAAAATATAGAAAAAGTGGAAACTATCAAATATAGCATTCGAAACACGCTTGAGGACCTTCAAGATTCGATTTCCCACATACACAGATATGGGGAATCGACCAAACAGATCACCTAGCGTAGCTTGGGGGAGTCACCGCCTCGGCAATCATATGTTGATGAGGGCACGCTTCACCACCTTCTTGCGCTCATTCTGGATGGACCACCGGGATATCCGAGCTTGATTTTCATAGATCATTGGTTCTCCTTTTTTCTTTAGATTTCTCTCTATGATAGTCTTCTGATATCGTAGTGATATGTTATTTGTTCTTTGATTTTCTCCCGCCTTTAACTTACATTGTATCGTATGACATTTTGATTATTTGATATACGGTAGGGATCACGCCTCAATCCCCACCCTGGTGTTATTTTGCTTAAAAAAATTGTATCTCAACCGGGTTACCCGACTCTATTTGATAGTTTCCACTTTTTCCCTGGGCAAAAATATGGGCCTGAATGCGGTTGGGCTTAAGCCTTTGTGGACCCAATTAGAGTTTTGGATCCCAATATGATTAAAAAAAAAAAAAAGGATATTCGAGTAGAATGCATGAACTCCACTTTCCTTAATGAACTAACAAATATCATGGATGTTTATGTGAAAAATTAAAATTTAAGGTTGTGATTGGATATATTTTTATTTTAAAAAATTTATTTTCCTAGAGAATAGTTTGAAAAATTGTTATGGAGAATAAAAATATTTTTGAAAATGTGAATAGATATTAAATAAAAATATAATGATGATGAAAGATGATGTGATATAGAATGAGTAAAATAATGATTGATAGTTAAAAATATGTGATTGGGTGAATAATAAAATTTATGAGAAAATATGTAATAATGATTTGTTTTGTTTTAAAGGTGGGTAGATGTGATATGTGTAAGAAAAAGTAAGAGAGAAAAATTAGAGTAAGTAAATAGTGTGTTTTTTGAAAATTTTTGTAGAAATAACCTTCTAATAAAGAACAAAAACACAAAAATGATAGGCAAGCACAACCTAGTGAATTAAATTCCTAATAGAAACAATCCGTTTCACCTATAGTATTATTGAACTTAGACACAATAATTTACTCATTCTCAATCGGATTCAAGTCCAATATCATAAAATGTTAACAATGAATTTGATCAATTGGCAGTCCTAACCCAACTAAGTTATCTGTTACCCATATCTCAATCCATATGGTCAGTCTTTTATGGGTTTCTTTCTTGGGCCTAATCTATTTATCTACATTTTAATATAGAGGAAATTACACAAAATGCCCTCTTTTTCAAAAAAAGACAAAAATGTCACCTTATTCCAAATATACCCGATCCGCTTTTTTTTTCCCCAACAATACCTTCCTTAATCCCATTGGTTGCTATCCAGCTTTACCCCCTCCTTTCGTTTCATCACCTCCTTCTCCGCCGAGAATTTGCGTTTAATAACATGGATGTGAACTTCATGCGAACTCCGCAATTGCCTTCAAATCGCCCCTCCACCTCAAACGTTGTCCGTTGGAGCTCCTCGAAACGATCATCTTTGTTCCATGACATCGATGAGTTTTTTGATTCAATGAATTTAAAACCCTAACCTAATTGAAATCGAGGAGAAATAATGGGGAAAACAGAAAATTGAATAATTGAGATTTGAAACTAATTTTCTTGGCTTTTAGGATTCAAGTGAGGCAAAATTTTCAGCGATTTTGACTCACCGGTTTTCTTTTTTTTTTCTGTGTGTTGAATGCGAATTTGAATGATTTGTTGATTTTGTGTTGTCCATGCATAATTTTTCGCTTTTATTATTTTGTGGTTTGAAGTTTTCCCCATTTGTTTCGATGTTGTTTCAAAGTTGTTTCTTTTATGTTTCTTTTGTTCTAATTTATGTATTTTCCATTTATTTTGTTTTTTTTTATTGTTTTTGATTTGTGTTATCTATCCTTGAGGAAGATATTTTTTTATTTCTTTTGTAGTGAATGTGGGATTTTTTGTTGCTTGTTATGCCAAACACCTTATTGTTGGGAAGGCATGGACGTCGAAGTGTTGGAGACAGAGAATGAAGGAAGAATGCCCGTCATATCCTTCACAATCATGTTAAGTTGAAGCTTTGGTGCAAAATGGTGATGACGATGACAACGACATTTCCAGATTTTTACCTAATCCACTTCCTAATGATTTTAGAGAATTGTTGTTATGTAAATCTTAATGATATGTAATCGGTTGAAACATGTAAGAAACATAAATGAAACATGTAAGAAACAATTGTGAAACATGTGGTCATGAGATAAAAGTTTGTAGTAATTTGCTTTTAAATTTGGAGAAATATAGTGTAGTTTTTCCCATATACTCTTGACTTTTTTTTTGTCATCCTTGTAATTGTTGATCTTTGCTTCATTTCGATGATAAAATGTCTAATCTTGAACTAAAGATCTCACGTCTCTAGCAAAGTTGTTACTAGTAAGTCTTTCCCCGCTACGAATTGATGCATTCAATAATTCTATGATGTTGGAAGTCAATACAAAGTATTTTTGCTTTGACAAATAGTCAAAATTTCTCGTAGCCGATGATGGACAAGTAAGCTCAAATTTTCCGAATTGAATTTGTTGTTCTAAGATTCCCCTAAAAATTGATGTCCATTGGAATGAGTATTCCCGTTATCTCAAAGTTCCTATACTTTTTTTCTCCCATTGTCCATTGTGGTATACTACACCTTGTCTTTGCTCCATTCAACTTGGATTTCAATGAATAGTTGGCTTTGAAACATAAAAGAAACATAAATGAAACATGAATGAAACAATGTTCGTTGGTATAGCTTGAAAAACAATTGTGAAACATAAAAAAACATATTGAAACAAGAAAGAAACATATGTGAAACAATCACGTAATGCATCGCATTCGCTTTTTTTTCAATGTTTGACACGTTTTATTCTTAGATAATCACGAGAAGCAATGTTTGTAGGATTTTGGATCATAATTCAACTAAATAATTATTTTGAAGCTTACAACTTCCAGGTTTTTTATGCATGCAAAATTACCCATTCAATTCAATGTCAATCTCAACCCGTTATTGAATCCTAAATTTCAATATGTAAAATCATGAAATATATCTAAATAAGGTATTCTCGCTCAAATCAATATAAAAACCGCGTTTTTTTCCCTCTTTTGCCTTCTTCTTCCTCGATATTGATCTTGAATTGTGATCTCTATAGGAGTTTTTTTTCCCTTCGATCATGTTTCCTCGAATTTGGATGCCATTTGCCTCTGCTTTTCTTAATATTTTGGGATTGTATTTTTGATCGAGATCTTCTTGCGAAAATAAGAAAAGATAGGGAGATGGGGAAACGTCGCGCAATTCACCGAAGATCTCAAGATTGGGTAGTTTTGTCCGAAATCTGTTTGAGTTTGGTATATTTGGGAACAATTTGGCCAAATTACGGGCATTTTTTTCATGAAACATCCTGCCGGGTGGGCATTTTGCTAGTATTGGGCATCCAAAATCGGGTATTTATGTCCTTTTCCTTTTAATATATTCATCAAAATACCTCAAGATGAGGGCCAAAATGTAAATTATCCATTCAATGATGACGCCCACTTACATACGAGCTTTTATAGAAAAAAATTAGGGTGACAATCAATTTCCGACACGAACTCAACCAAAAGTTTAAGAGAATTAGTTTGAAAATCCGAACACGTTGACAAGAATCGATACCATATTGTCAATTTGTCTTAAGACATACTATCTTATATTTTATTTAATTTTTTTATGTATTTTAGGGCTAATCCGAAATTGACCCATATTAATTTACTCAAACACAATTGGATTCAAGTCGAATGTCACTAAAAAAACAATAAGACATGATATGTCATCCCTTGAATATTATCCGAGTAGATAGTATTATCATGTTCAAAACCAAAGCTCAGAAAACATGAAAGTTTCAAAGAAAATCACGTATCAGATTTTTTTCATTTACACAATTAATCACTATTATGCAGTCCAATTACATGAAAAGGATGTCTTCCATTTTTATTCTAAGTACATATCATACAAAGGAAAAGGGTGATAAGAATCAAACATCATACCTGGCCGGGCTTGAGTCTTAACCACTGCACACTATCCGATTCCAAAAACAATATCTTCCATGATTATAATTTTGTCCATTTGCTGTCCATTTTGCATATCCAAAATAATGAGTGATCACAGTTCCAACCAGAACAAAAAGAAGAGACAATAAGAAAGCTTAGTCAAATGGCATTAGAGAATAGAAAAGTTTGTGCAGGCCATGCTTCCTATCTTTGTCTTCTTTTGTTATCACCATGACTCTGCAGGCCGAGGAAATAAAATAGAATTGAACAAAAGACCCAAAATTGTCCTTTCTTATGATAAAAAAATCCAAAGATTAGAAAAAAATTACTTTACTACGGTAGCAATGAAGTAATTATTTTGGAACAAAGGAGCAATAATCAATAGTTGTATCAACTAAAACCACAGGTTGTAATGCATAAGCATTGTTGCACCCCAGGCTAGCATGATAAGATTTTGGGATAATTACAAAAACACCATGAGGTTTAGCCTAATTACAAAAACTTTTCTCTTTCAAAATTAAAAATACTTTCCAGGAGTGATTTGTTAGAGAGAAACAAATGTCAAGGAAGTATTTGTAATTATCAAAGATAACTAGTTTTTTTTTTTTTTTTTTTTTTTATTTTTTAATTAGGCTAAACCTTAGGGGTATTTTGTAGTTATCCCTAAGATTTTTGACATATACATGTCAAGAAGTATGTTCACATACTAGTAGCTACAAGAACTTCATCAGAAGGTAAAATATTGTTGTGGCAGTTTATTGCTTTAAAATAAATACTCTAGGGAATAACTGATAACAGCACTTGTACTAATGACTGTAACAATTAGACCAACAAAAAATGATCTGTAGGGCCTGCCTGAAAGATGCCTCACTTGCAGAAAAGTTCAAACGATATGCTGTTGAGAATTAGTTTAAACTAATCTTGTTGCTTTAACATGTATAATTTGGCTAGACATGATCGATTTTCATTGTGTAGTGCCATTTGTTGTACTTCTTGTTTACGGGGCCTGCCAAGCCGGCGGATATATCATTGTAGTTTTCTTGTAGTTCATGCTGTCATTGTAGTATAGTGATAAACAGTGGAAGGATTAGTTGAATTGGTTTGTAAAGACAAAGTTTAATCATTTAATGTAAGAAAACCAAATAATCACAAGCTTTCCTTTTTTTTTCCCCTTGACTATGTTCTCTTTCTAAAAAAAGAAACCAAAAAATGGAAGTAATGGTTATGTTGAGTTTTAAGCAATAATTGCTTAAGTACTTGGACGAAAAACTCAACCTGATCTGGGAAACAACACGGTGTTGTGTAGGCCGTGATCATATATCTCTGTTAAAGAGAGAGCATTTTTTGAAGGTTGTCTTGTGTTTATTGCCTTGAGGAGAGAAATTAAGTGCAGCCAGCCATGGCAACCGCACGGCTGCTGCTCGTATGCTATCTGATGATTTATTTCTCCGTATGGATTCATGTCATCCATGCTGTGACAAACTCACAAGACGGTAACAGCTCGCCTACTAACAGCTTTTAAGTGTGTATTTGTGTGAACTCATTTTAAGTTGTGCCTTAGAGAAATTTGCAGAAGTTGATGAAAAAGTTCTTCCTATCATTACTCGTTTATTGTGAAGAAAATTTCATAGTTCCTTATTCTTGACAGCTTTATGATAATCTGGGCACTATACTTATGAATGTTTCTTGATTCCAATTATGGCAAAATTGTTTTTTAGGCCTAATTGGAGATTTGTCTTTTTTCTTTTTCGGCATGGATCAGTCATTTAAATTTTTAAAAAAAAAGTCATACTTTTGGTTCGATGACCACCTATAGCAAGTCAAAGTGACCGGATCGAAGTCTGATTTTTCTCATCTAAAGGATTGAATCCAAAACCGCCAAAAAGAAAAAAAAAAACTCCAAGTAGGCCTTTTACTTTAGAGAACGAAAAAAACCAATTTAGCGTTTAATTATTATTATAGCTGCTCCTATAGAAGTAGAATGCAGAATATGAAAAGACAGAGTATAAATTCTAGATAATTACTTGCATTTCATGTCCAAACATAGGATCACAAATAGCAATGATACTGTTTCTATCAAAATTCTTTTAAACGCGAGTCTTGATTGAAAAATCGATGCAGTTGCTGTGCTTCGATCACTAAAAGATCAGTGGGGAAACACTCCACCGAGCTGGGGTAAGTCAGAAGATCCTTGTGCATGGGATGGAGTTGCTTGCAACAATTCAAGGGTCATTTCAATGTGAGTATATCATATATTCCAATGCACATTTATATTTTGAAATAACAACCAAATTTGATACATTTCTATCGTTCTGGCCGAATAATATTTGTGCGTTGATTTATTGATGCATCGATTCTGAAGAGGACTATCGACAATGGGAATAACCGGTAAACTGAGTGGTGACATTGGAGGCCTCAGTGAATTGATTTCCTTGTAAGTTCTTTCGGATTTTTTCATGTACTTGGTGTAATTTTCAATAAGCCTATGATTAATTTGGAGCTATTGATTTGCAGAGATTTGTCGTTTAATCCTGGCCTAACTGGTTCCATCTCTCCACGCCTCGGAGATCTGCAAAAGCTGACAATATTGTGAGATCTAATAACTCATAACCACAAGAATTTACGTTCTTTCTCCATAATTTACTTGGGGAGTTTTGGAAACACTTAAAAAAAGTGATTGTCAGCTTTTTACCTAAAAAAAGTAGTTTTTAGTGTTCTCACTTCTGATTCTGCATAGATTAATCAGAATCTGAAAGGGGGAGGGGAAGGGTGTTTTAGATCTTTGATTCTGCTTCTGGTTTGACTTTCACACAAATAATTCACACTTATTCAACATTTAGTTTTTCATTTGCAAACACTAACAACTTCTAAATCTCAACTACTTTTCGTTTCTACTAGAATAAACCACTTTTTCTAAAAGCAGAAGTTTTTGCAAACACTCCCTTAGTTTCATACGTGTTCTTCAGGATTCTGGCTGGATGCAGCTTTACAAACAGCATACCAAGTGAACTTGGAAATCTTTCAGAGCTTACTTATCTGTAAGAACTTCTGGTTTAACTAACTTATATGATGAGTTCCCATGTGACAATGCCTTATTTTATTTTCCAATGACACTAAAATTGGCAGAGCCCTGAATACAAATAAATTAAGCGGTGATATACCGCCTTCTCTGGGTAAACTCTCCAAGCTATATTGGCTTGACCTGGCAGAAAATCAGCTGACAGGACAAATCCCTGTTTCATCAGCTTTCAGTCAGGGACTTGACCAGCTTAAAAATGCAAAGCACTTGTGAGTGTTTGTTAAACTTTTCATTAACTTCATTTCTTCCCTACTTATTTAACACTTTCATTGCATATATATATTTACTGATGTAATTATGGTTTTGCAGCCATTTCAACAAAAACCAGCTTTCAGGCGAAATCCCGAGCGAACTTTTTAGCTCAGATATGTCGTTGATACACGTGTAAGTCAAGAACCAACTTACTTCCAGAGTGTTTGCAAAAACTTCTGCTTTAAGAGGAAGTGATTTTTACTGATAAAAGCGAAAAGACGTTGACGATTAGAAGTTGACAGTGTTTGCAAATGGAAGCTAAAAGTTGAATCAATTAAAAGAGATTGTTTGGTGAATGAGCTGTAAAAATCTAAAGTACCCGCCACTACTTTTAGATTCTGATTAAAATATGCAGAAGCAGAACGAGTAGTTGACATTAGAAAACACTTAAAACTATTTTTTCTCAATCAAAAGCTGAAAATCATTTTTTTTTTTTAAGTATTTCGCAAACACTTCCTTCATCTCCAAGTGTTTATATCTTTCTTTTGATTCTTTTTGCTCGAGAAACATTGGCAGACTTTTCGACGGGAATCAATTGGAAGGCAACATTCCATCCACAGTAGGACTTGTGCAGACACTTGAGGTTCTGTGAGTAAAAAAAGAATCACCAACTTCATCTCTTGTTATTACATCACTTTCAGCTTTTGGCATAAATCACTTATCCTGTTTTTCCTAATTCCCATGTCCAGTCGACTTGATCGCAATGCCCTGAAAGGAAACGTCCGTCCAACCTCAACAACCTTACTAACATCCTTGAATTGTGAGTATTATTTTTTCTTGTACATTAGTAATCATTATCAAAATTATTACATAAGAGCACCTACTGATGATTTTATATTCTACTGCAGGAATTTGGCTCATAATACATTGTCTGGTTCATTACCAAACTTAACTGGATTGATCTCACTCAATTTCTTGTAAGACCTGTTTGTTTTTTATATTCTACTGTTTTAACTTTTACTTATTTTCTTTCTTTTACTGAAAAAAAAAAAAAAAAAACTCACATTTACCATGCTTTGTTTAATCTTTCACAGGGACTTGAGCAATAACTCTTTTCAACAATCAGAAGCTCCAGAATGGCTCTCAACTTTACTGTCACTAAATACTCTGTCAGTATTGTTCTGTAACTTACTAGCCAAATGTGATAACATAGTCAAAACAAGTATCATTTCTTTTGTTGGGATAATTACAAAAAAACTGAGGTTTGATTCTGCCTTACATTTTCCCTTCATAAGCAAAAAAACATTTTAAATTCTCTAACAAAAAAGGGTTTCCCAGAGGTTTTTGAAAATTGCAAAAATATTGATTTTATTTTTCTACATTTTCCCTCTTCATAAGCAAAAAAAACATTTTAAAAACCACTCTTATATTTATAAAAATATTACAGTTACCCTCTTAAAATTTTTAAAATGTAAGACAGAATCAAACCTTGTCTTTTTTGGGGAGGGGTAATTTTGAAACATCTCTTGGTTGTTTTATAATTAGCCCAAACTTCAGGGATATTTTTGTAATTGTCCTTTTATTTTTTGCCTTCAAAATAAAGAACATATTAGTCTCATGTAATGAATATGGTTTTTGGTACTCAGGGTAATTGAGTATGGACCATTAAATGGATCAGTGCCATCAGAAATTTTCAGTTTACCTCAGATTGAGCATGTGTAAGTCTAACAAATTAGCACGAAGCCAACACAATATTTCTTGAAAAATACATTACATCTGATAAATTTGCCGACAGGAAACTGAGGAACAATGCCTTTAATGACAAGTTAGACATAAGCAGCAACATTGCCCAGCAGCTTCAACTCATTGATTTGCAGAACAACAACATATCATCACTTACACTTGGCCCTGAATACAAAAGTACATTAATGTAAGAACAGTTCATCATTGTTTTAGTAAAAAATTACAAAAAGTACCTTGAGGTTCAACTTAAGTACAAAAAACTCCAGTTATCTTTCACAAAAACAAATACTCCCTTAAGGTGAGGTTATTTACTTAAAATAGAAACAATGCCAAGGGGGTGTTTGTAATTTTAAAAGATAGTTGATTTTTTTTTTTTGTAACCAGACTGAAACTCAAAAGTGTTTTTTGTAATTAACCCCCTTTTTTCGTCTGAGATGAAAATAGGGATAATTACAAAAAGCTCCCCGAGATTTTGGCAAATTACAAAAAATCCAGAGTTGTTTTAAAATTACAAAAATATGCCCCAGGTTTGATTATGTCTTAAATTTAAGGGTGTAACACTAATATTTCGATAACTATCATGGGGACTTTGAAATGGGTTTTGCTTCTGAAGGGAAAATGTAAGACTAAATCAAACTATGAAGGGGTTTTTGCAATTTTCAAAAACCTTTAGATTATTTTGTAATTAGTCCAAACCTCAGGAGCTTTTTGTAATATCCCTGAAAAATATGTAAATTTTACCATTGAGTCTCATAAACCTTTATGATAAGCTACAGGTTGATTGGCAATCCAGTATGTTCTGCTGCTTCTCTGAAAAACACCATTTACTGTCAGATTCAGCAGCTTGCAAAGCCTTATTCTACCAGCCTTGCACACTGTGGAAGCGAAACGTGTAAATCCGATAAAAAACTCAACCCGAAAAGTTGTGAATGCGCTTATCCGTACGAAGGAACGTTGTCCTTCAGAGCACCCTCGTTCAGCGACTTAACGAATGCCAGTTTGTTCCAATCTCTAGAGACGAGCCTTTGGACGAATCTAGGCCTTTTGCCTGGATCAGTTTCTATTCAAAATCCATACTTTAATGGTGATGACTATCTGCAAATGCAGCTTGAACTTTTTCCATCCAATGCTAAGTACTTCAATAGGCCAGAGGTTCAGAGAATTGGATTTTCGCTAAGTAAACAAACTTATAAGCCTCCAGAAGGCTTTGGACCTTATTATTTCATAGCATCTCCTTACATTTTCGAAGGTAAGATCAAGGTCGCGAAAAAAATCCTAGAGTTATTTTCTACCGCAAAATGCGATTGCTTATGGAAATTTTTCATAAAAATATACTATTCACTCACTTTCCCTCTTTTCATCCACCAATTACTTTTACTCGTTGAAAAACTATGAGATCATAATGATTGCACATTTTCCCATAAATTCTATTATTCACCCACTCACATATTTCTAACTACAATCATATTCAATTATTATTTTAATGTATCTATATTAAATCAACGTTCATTATTACATTTTCATCTCATATCCAATCACATTCTCAAAATTCATTTTTCTTTCAAAAATTGTTTCATCTTTATTTTATAGCGGAAAAAAAAAAAAAAGTCCAAAATGAAAGGATATCCAATCACCCCTAAATAGTTCGTTATTTTGAGTTCTAAGTTGATTGGTTAATAGGAAAGCTTCTTTTTCAGTTACAAAGATGGTAATAATGTTTCAGATGAGCGCGGGAAAGCTCACTTGAGCACGGGTGCCATTGCTGGAATAACATCAGGATGCGCATTTCTGGTGCTGGTGCTAGCGGTTTTAGGGATATATGCTTTTCGTCAGAAAAGACTCGCTGAACAAGCCATATCATTAAGTAAACCATTTGGTAATTCTCATTGTTTGCTGAGATTGCATTTTAGATGTCATGGCTCTATGTCTGCAAACGCTGTGATTGTCAGCTTTTGGCTGGAAAAAAGTATCTTTTTCAAATGACAACTTTTGCTTCTAATTCTGCATAATCAGAATCTACAAGTAGAGAGAAATGCTTTAATTTCTAATTCTGCTCTTGGTTTGATTTTTACAGACAAAGAAGCATTTTTACAACTTATTTACCAATCACTCTCAGTTAACGTATTCAACTTTTAGATTCCATTTCCAAACACTACCATCTTTTGATTCTCAACTACTTTTAGCTTTGCTACATATTATCACTTCTAAAACATAAGATTTTGCAAACACTTCCTTAATCAAAATTTACAACTTTTACACCAAACACTCACTTTAAACTATTCAACTTTTAGCTTCTATTTGCAAACACTACCAACTTGTGATTCTCAACTATTTTTCGCTTCTACTTCTCAACTACTTTCGCTAAATAAATCACTTCCTATGTGTAGTTTTTTTCCACCTAGGTTGAGAATCACTTTATTTTAGAGTCTGCAAACACTCCCATTCTATCATATGTTTCTCGACTTATTTTCGTGATTTCTTGCATCCAGCGTCTTGGGTACCGAGTGGCAAAGAGAACGGAGGAGCACCACAGCTAAAAGGAGCTAGATGGTTTTCCTATGATGAGCTGAAGAAATGCACCAATAACTTCTCCGAAAGCAATCAGATTGGCTCTGGAGGCTATGGCAAGGTTGCTAAGTAAAGCCCTTTGTACATGCATGTCCTGATAAATTCTCAATTTTTTATATGTAGTTACTTTGTTTTCTGGTTTTTCAGGTTTACAGAGGATTGCTGTTAGATGGACAAGTAGTTGCAGTTAAAAGGGCTGAACAAGGATCCATGCAAGGCGGACTCGAATTCAAGACCGAAATCGAGCTGCTTTCACGAGTGCATCACAAGAACCTTGTTGGACTTGTGGGATTTTGTTTTGAACAAGGTGAACAAATGCTGGTTTACGAGTTCATGGCTAATGGAACACTGAGGGAAAGTTTATCAGGTAAAATTTCTTTTCACATTACATACCAGCTGCAAAAGTGAAAGAAAGATTAGATTTGAAAGAAGAAACAACAGAAGCAAATGCTATTACACCCCCAAGGTTTGGCCTAATTACAAAAAAATCTAGCCCCCATCATGTTTGATTTTGTCTTAAGTTTAAGTTTAAGGGGTTAATTGTAATATTTCTACAAATATTAAGGTGGTTTTTGAAATGCTTTTTGCTTATGAAGGGGAAGTTCTAAGTGGAATCAGACTTTAAGGTTTTTTTTTTTTTTTGTATTTTTCAAAATCTTTGATTTTTTTGTAATTAGCCCAAACCTGAGGGGTTTTTATGTAACTATCCCTTAGAATTATGAATATCCCATTGAGAGTGTATTTGATTTACACCCCTAATAGAGTGAAATTTGTAAAAAATAAACATATGTCAATGGTTTATTTGTAATTTGGAAAGATAACCACATCATTTTGGGATAACTACCAAACCACCCCTGAGATTTGGAGTAATTACAATAAAACCCAAAGAAGTTTCAAAATTACAAAGAACCCCTTGAGGTTCGTGTCTGTCTTACTTTTTTATCCCAACTTTTAGTTGAACTGACGGGATTTGTTGACTTCAAAATATTTTACAATTACATTCCTCAATTTTTTCTACATATTACAAATTGACATACAAATGGGCTATAACATTTAGCAAAATTTGAGGATGTAATTGTGAGGTACTTAATGATGTGAGCAAATTCCATCAGCTCAAAAATAACGGTTGGTTTTTCTATAAAATGTAAAACGAACCTCACGTTGGCTATTTCTTTAACATTTATTGATCTTTGAGTACATGATCTGCCCTTCAATCTGTTAAAATACTTTTCATGCAATCACTTTCTGATAACTGATTTGAACACTACAAGAACAAGATGATACTAATATTGCAGCAATATATTTGCATGTTATGCACAGGAAAAAGTGGAATACAACTGGATTGGAAAAGGAGGATAAGGATTGCCTTAGGCTCGGCCAGAGGATTATCTTACCTACATGAACTTGCACATCCTCCAATTATTCATCGGGACGTAAAATCGACCAATATATTGTTGGATGAAAATCTGACTGCTAAGGTTGCTGATTTTGGATTGTCTAAACTGGTTTCTGACATTTCAAAAGGGCATGTTTCCACTCAAGTCAAAGGCACACTTGTAAGTACACTGCACCTCAAAGTTCTTTATCCAAATGGTGAAGATGATCCACAATATGCCTGAGAATTAAGATATGGCTAAATTACAGTAACTATCAAGGGTTTGTATAATTACAAAAGTCCCCCATAAGGTTTGGACTAATTACAAAAAAAGAGATGTTTCAAAATTACAAAAAGGAAATCTCAAGTTTGATTATATCTCAAATTTAAGGGAGTAATTGTAGTGTTTCTATAAATGTAAGAAGGATTTTTGAAATATTTTTTGCTTATTAAGGTAGAAAATGTAAGACGAAATCAGTCCTAAGGGGGTTTTTGTAGATTTCAGAAACTCTATTTTTTTTTATAATTAGCCCGAACCTCATGGGTTTCTTTTGTAATTATTCCTAAATCCAAATATTCTCTTTAGGATGCAATTTGTAAAATAGAAACAAATATTGAGGGGTTATTTGTAATTATGAAAGATATCGAAGTTTTTCTTTTTGTAATTAGACTGAACCTTAAGGATATTTTTGTAATTAACCCTTAAAATATTTATCTGTCTTACAATTTAAGAATAACTTCGGTATTCTGGAATTTGCACTTGCTTGTAGGGTTACCTGGATCCTGAATACTACATGACACAACAGTTAACTGAGAAAAGCGACGTTTATAGCTTTGGTGTGGTGATGCTTGAAATGATTACCGGTAGGCAGCCGATTGAGAAGGGAAAGTATATCGTTCGTGAAGTAAGAATAGCCATGGACAAGAACGATGAAACGCATTATGGACTAAGGGAAAAAATGGATCCTGTCATAAAAAACACAGCTGATCTCATAGGATTTCCGAGGTTTCTTGAGTTGGCCATGCAGTGTGTGGAAGAATCGGCGTCAGACCGTCCCACAATGAGTGAGATTGTGAAGTCTTTGGAAACTATGTTACAGAACGATGGCCTAAACACGAATTCGACCTCTGCATCATCGTCCGCCACAGAATTTGGACATGATAAACATCCTTATAATGATTCTTTGCCTAGGAAGAAGGATGGCAATGAGAGTGATGCTTTTGACTATAGTGGTGGATATTCAATTCCAGTAAAAGTTGAGCCTAAGTAATCAATTATGTTACATATATATTACTAGTTGTCTATTCTTTGATTTAGAAATTTTCACTTTTGAAGGAATTTGATGTTTGATTGAAAGATACACAAGAACCTCTAATAAGATGTAGATTTGTATAAATTATTTTCCCACCTTTTGAGTTCATATTCCTGTTGTAGTCTGTGAACCATTGACTTTGCATGTCCAAGCAAGTTTCTATGCCTTTGTCTGATCAATAAAACTTTTTTCCCTTCTGATGGGCTTCCTGTTGAGCATACTTATGATGGTCTCTAGTATAATATCATGCAAAAGTTAAGAGTAGTTAATAAGGGGAAGCCCTAATGAGAAAGATTTAGGAACAAGTTCATTTAGTTAAGGGATAATTTTTTAAAAAAAAAAAAAATCCCCAGGTTTGGGGTATATTGACAAGGAAACCCAAAAAAATTTCAACATTACAAAAACCCCTTGAGGTTTGATTATGTCTTACAATTACCCCATTCATAAGAAAAAAACATTTCAAACACCTCTTTACATTTATAAAAATATTACAATTACCCCCTAAAATATAAGACGAAATCAAACCTCAAAGGAGTTTCTGTAATTTTGAAACTTCTCTGAATTTTTTTATAAATACCCCATAGCTCAGATTTCCCCCCGTAATAATCCCTTTAGTTAAAGGAAAAAACTTATCTAAGTCTAATGCAAAAGAATGAGTTTAACCAAAAGAGAGAAAACTCAAAACAGAATTCCTACAAAATGGAGAGAGAAACAAAACAAAAGGAACTAAAATGTTCTTAGGACAAAGGAAACAATAACCATATCAAAAAGATACTGACAAATGACAATACATACCAAACTATTTATAACTCTTATTGCTTTTCAGAACCATCTCGTATACAAAGAATTATGCAACAGGTAGGCTGTTGTGTCCCTCAACAATGTCGTGTATGCAGACATCAGTTGCCCCTATTTCCTAAAATTGTGCAACGGACAATGCTTATCTGGAGATAAGCAAATTTAACACATTATCATTTCCTTTTATGTGAGCGGAAAAAAATATAAAAAATCCGCCTTAAGGTTTCAAGTTCAACCACATATGGTTGAGATATGTCAACCGAGTTATAACAGTAAACATAGGCCAACCAAACCACACAGCATTTGTCGATTAACCGAAATTCTATTATGCTTTTCCTGCTTCAGCAGTTTCAGCATCTTCATCATCTTCTGCTTGGTTGGCTAGCTTGATAATATCTTCCACGAGAATTTTTCCCTCTGTCACAAGTATAGAGTGAGAATCGTCTTATTATATGAAAAATAAAGTGCCTGAAATTGACTATAGGACATCAAAACAAAGGTCAGAATCTAAATTGACATCCCCAAAGTTACAGTTAAGAGACACCAATACCTTAAAGACTATACTTCCATTTCTGACAGAAGCAGGACGTAGATTATTTTTCCAATAACATTTCATCAACTCTGTACTCTTTTTTTGGATAATTACAAGCACCCCATTGAGGTTTGTATTTGCCTCACAAATACCCCACTCTTGAGGGTGCAATTTAAATGGAAACAAATGTCAATGGGGTATTTTTTTAATTTTTTTGACAGTCAACGGGGTATTTGTAGTTTTGAAAGATAACTGAGTTTTTTTTTCTTTTTTTAATTAGGCTAAACCTCAGGGATAGTTTTTGTAATTATCCTTTCCCCCACCTTCAGTAGCTGGCTTTTGTCATTCATTTTTGTCATTCAATATGAGGGTCGTACTTGTTGAATTTAAATTCACTACTTTGCTCAACATTCAGCGGATAATTCACATCTCCACAAAAGAAAAAAGCATGTAGCCGCGAGTTTCAAAACATTCATGTCATAGGGAGAAAACTATGCTGGAACCAGAATGGGGAAAATAAGTAGCGTGACCAACCTCTATCCTTGGACAGCTTGCTAATGAGTTCTTGTATTCCCTCCTTATCTAAGGTGTCTTTCAGGTACATAGCAGCAGATGCAACCTCCTCCGGAGTCACTTTGCCATCATAATCCCTACCCATCAATGGAAATTGAATTACTTACAATTTATATTTAACAAAATAATATAGTGAAAAGAAGATTAACATAAATACAGGGAGGCAACTGTTTGATCTTTCACCAGGAAAATCTAAGCGGCATAATAGACTCTATAAAAGCTGTTAAATGGGCTTGGATAGAACTCATCCTCAAAAGCTAGTTCAAGGGGAGAGGGTGCACAACCCACATTTATACACAATAGTAGCCCAGTAAATTGGCGATGTGGGACAAACACAAACTCTAACACCCGCCCTCACACTCGAGCGTGCCAATGCAAATGGGCCGGGGTCCAATTTCCAGCATCGCCTCTAAACCGAACCTGGGTGCTCTGATACCATGTTAAATGGGCTTGGGTAGAACTCATCCCCAAAAGCTAGCTCAAGGGGAGACGGTGCCCAACCCACATTTATACACAATAGCAGCCCAGTAAATTGGCGATGTGGGACAAACACAACTCTAACAAAAGCAATAAACATATTGTAGAAGACATTTGGTGAAATGATAAGCCATGTTTACTGCTATCATTGACTTTGAGTTTCATTCAGAGGAAGAAATGATGAAAACCACAAAGCTTTGTTCTACTGATGCTTGGCCCCAGTAGAGATGATGCAGGAGGCATTCTCCTGTTGCTAACCAACAGCTTTCACTACCATTTCATTCACATATTTAGAAATGCGAACAAGGCCATACTTACAGAGCAAAAACAAAATCATGTACCTCACCCCCAGTCAGTGATTAAAATAAGGACAGTATAAAATTAAACATAAAATGGTACTTCTACTATGGCACTAAGAAAAAGATGAAGAACAATACTGAAGCTGCTTTTCCCTTTCAAACATACGGGGGCAGCAAAGAGACGCAAGGATGAACTTGAAAAAAGTTGCAAAGTTGGGTCTGGAGGGTTTTTTGTTTCAAATTGGGAAATATCTTCCACATCCAGGTTCTTATTTAAAAAAAAAAAAAGAGAGAGAGAGAGATGGAACCACTAAGATACTAGAGGGTTTCCCACCCCACAATATGGAAGAGATTTTAACTGCCATGACCAATAATTTTATGAAAAGTCCCTTTGCCCAGCTGTTCTCAGCTCAGACAAAGTAAATGATAATTGAAGAAACAAAGTTGTCAAGAAGTTGACTTGGAGGCACTGATAAGGAATCAACAAAGGATTAAGAACATGATTGATAAGCAACTGAATTCTTAAAAACACTAAATCAAACATAAAGTTTCAATGACTTATGTAGCTTAATTAATGGAGATTCCAGTGATACCTATCAAGCAACCGCCACCGATCGCCAATTTTCGCATCTACATCATCAATCTCCTTTTCAAGCTTTTGAAGCATAGCATCAACCTACAATGTGAAAATACCAACAAACGTGAGATAACTTATAGAATAGTTCTCGATCCATAAGTCGAATAACTGCCAAAAGAAGGTGGTCCCAAATTACTGAAATAGCAAAAGAATGTATGGAAATTATCCTCACCCTGTTTATAAGTTGTGCAGAAACTTTATCGCCAGCAGTGCTCTCAGCAGCAGCATCACTTACCTCTCTAGCTGCTCTATACGCCTTTCTGGCTTCTTCTTCTCCGTCAGTAGCCTCTTTCTCCACCATGTCATTGTAAAGCCCAATCTACAAATTACACATCAATCGAGAGATTTTCACCAACGTGCCAACTCCACAATAAATATTAAGAAATCTTCTTCAGATGCATTTAGCTTAGCACACATGAGAATATCTGCATCAGTCCTAAGTCCCAAACATCATGAGTTAGCTTAATAAGACAATTTGATGACATCATTATATGCAAGAGCATATTGTTTGGACTGCAATGTAGGAGGGGACTAAAATGAAATGTATGGAGCTGAGAGACATCAAGATTAAGGTGGAAACTTATATACTGACAAATGCCCCAGATTCCTTATATGTTCTGAATGACTTTGTTTACTGTATTTGACTCTGTAAATTGATATCACAGGAAATTTACACCATTCAAGAACCATATGCCAAAAGGATTAATACTAGGTTCAATGCACATATAAAAGGATTCACATTAAATAACTTTCAATGAACTAAAACATATGCTAATAGATATTGATGTAAAAACCAGGCTGATTAGGATAAAAGAGAAAGAAGACAATCAATCTAAAAAAAAAAAACTCAGGATGGTTATATTATCTTTTGCTCACTGGATGTACAGTAAACTTCCTAGCCACTATCCCTCACTCTTTTCTGTCTGCAGAGAGAGAATCAGAAGGGCCCAGGAATTGGATGAGTTCAAAAGAATGCGGAAAGAAATCTGAGAGTACTAAGGTCAAGATAAATTTGAATATTGAGAGACAAAATGGACTTGAGACGACATAAAAATGATAGAAAAAAAAACTGATCAGGAAATAAAAATGGAGTTATGATAGGTTGGCAGCAGGGAAGAAAAAAGTGTGTGACTTGAAGAAATAAATTATGGAGCATCTTGTTTCTAAAGTAAACTATTCTATACAGCATTTTATCAGTCTTCACTAAAATTGCTTACATGGCATACAAGAGCCTTCTTCACATCTTCAAGTTTTTATACACATATAGCTGTTACAAAAAATATTAGCAAATAGTTATAGTTACCTCTTTGTTGACAAGTCTTAAGAACTCTTCGCGCTCCCTGCTCACAGACTGAAAGCAGAGAAGCAAGTCAATTTTTGTGACATGTAATATTAAGCAACATGTAAAACATCAAAGAGAGAGCATACTATATCCATACCGATGCCGATGCTAATACAGCCAATGCACGACTGAGCTCACAAAGTTGCTCTTGCTTATCCAAAGCTTTTGCCTTCTCACGTTCTTCTGCTTCTTTTGCAGTTGCTGTCACCATCTCTTCCAAGGCCACGTCCTTCTGCCTTGTGACAGATTCCTTCAATTTAGCCTGTTCCTCCTCTTTCTCTTCCTCCTCCTGTAATCAACAAGTTTAGGACTACCAACAGAAAATACAGAAATAAAGTGAAAAAAGTAAAGGAAAACCTCAATGTTGTATCTTTACCAATATTGAAACATAAAAACACACTCATGTAAATTAAAATGCTTAACTTGTCAAATAGCATTACAGGTAGAGCTGAAGCATAATAAATTCAAGAAATGTTACATATTACATGCAAGTATGAAGAACAAATATATGACAAGTTAGTAATAAACAGACTATAAAGAGCGGTTTGAAAAGAGTTGCTACTTTGAATGGCCACTATATGGGAATTCCAAAGAAGTAACGTATGGCAGATCTAGATCTACCAAAGGATTGATCACTTGGTATGAAAGTCAAACTTCTTCCCAGCTTTGTCAAGATTTAAAGCGTAAATTATGTCAATGTGTCTATAATAATCTGCGAGAAACTATAACTATCAAAATATGATTAAAAGAAGGATCAGGGTAGTTGTCATTCGGATGACAGTTTTCCAACAAGCTTGACATAATAATACTCATTATTTCTTCTTTTCATGCAAATGAGAGCCCACAAAACAAGTGGCCAAAGTCAGACCTTGATTAATTCTTCTTGCATTTCCAGGAACTCTAACTTCCTCCTCCTTTCTGAGACAGAATCTTCAGATGGCAAAGCTGTTACTCCAACAGTATCGACCACCTCATCAGGCAAAGATGAGAGTGTAGCTTGAACAGCTTCCTCTGGCTTGACTTTACCAGAGACACTGAATGCTCTGTAAGAAGGTTCAAGAAAAAAGAAATTTCACCAATGTTGGAATTACAAAGCCATATATAGATAGTTGAAGTATAGGTTACCTAGACAAAATTAATAAAGATGATGGTACAGAATGGTTGAGAGATAAGTCCAGCCAATCTTGCAGCTGCAGAGAGACATATATCCAAATTAAAAATAAAAATTCCCTGTTAACTCGTAATAATTGCAATAGCATATAGCGGGCATATACATTTTACCCACAATATTGGTTGAGAAAGCCAACGATTGTTTTAATACAAACTCAACTAAAGGCAGGCAGAGAATGCGTCAATCGTGTTCATTAGCAATTTCACATGATGCATAAAACAAACATGGAGAACGAAATACTTCCTGAAAAGCAACTCCATTAAGGATTGACTTTAAAGACCCAAGAGAAAAACCTTACAAATGAAGTACAATACATTTAGAACCTAATAGAGGAAATAAGCGGGGAGCACCACTAGTTTTTGTGCTTGTTTTAAAGAAGCAACAGTTTGTTCCATATGAATTTAAATTTTTAGACTGGGGTGTTTGGCTGTTCTAGAAGAAATTGGTGAAACATATCAAACTTGGAGATATGGGATTAGGGCGAACCCTGGGAAACATAAAAGGAAAATAAAAAAGCAAATGTCATCAAGTTGTCTAAATCCTATTCGAGAAACTAAGTGAGAACAATTAGAATACCCATGTATTTGGCAAGTTTGGCTCTAAGTTGCCACACTCATCAATCATCATCAAATCGTTGGCTTGTGCAATCAGCATGATAACACTTCATCACAAAGTAGGCAAAAAGGGTCATGGCCACCATGCCGCCAACAACAACATCAACAACAACAACAAACTAAGCCTTTATCCCACTATGTGAAGTCGGCTATATGGATCATATCACAGCATCGTTTACGGTCAAAAGCTATATTTTATTTATTTATAGATACAACACGTGTTTTTTAATAGTTTCTTTGCAAGTCTTTTTAGGTCTTCCCATGCCTTTTTAATTTGGGCGAGTGATTCCCTGTCTTCCACACATCGCACAGGTGCATCTAAAGGTCTCCTATAAACATGTCCAAACCATCTTAATCGCGTTTCTCTAATTTTCTCATCTATTGGTGCTACTCCCACTTTTTTTTAATGTGTTCATTTCTTACTATCTAATCTAGTGTGTTCGCACATCCACCTTAACATTCTCATTTTTGCTACCCTCATTTTTTGTGCGTGTTCATATTTAGTCGCCCAACATTATGCTCCATCAAGCATTGCGGGTCTTTGGCTATTTTATAAAATTTTCCTTCAATTTTAATGGTATTTTAAGGTTGTAAAGGAATTAAGATGTGCTCCTCCATTTCCAGAAAATTTAAAGCTATTTCCACGAGTAGTACCAATTCTTATAAAATGAACAAGACTTTAAAAAACCTTAAGAAACCTGTTTTCTCATTTCATCAACTGAGAGGAGTCCCAGCAATCCACGATCTCGACATGCTTGGCGGAGCTCCTCCTCTGAAAGAGACTCTATGCCCTCAGCTTGAATCATCTTGTCATCATCCTTTATCCTGCAACAAGAAAAACAGATTATTTAAAATTAATACATTGAACTAAATTTGTCTACAAGATTTTGGTTTTTCTTAATTATATGTGAAACCGGTGTTCCCCCATAAAATACTCCTTCCTTAGTATGATTCAACCAATTATGCTTTTCTCTCTTTCCCCTTCTGAAGTTTTCATATAATTAATGCCATGAAGCATCAAACATTGCACAGCCCTTCGGATCTAGTGTTCAATTGGTACCAACATCAGTAACCAACAAAGAAATTCAGAACTTGCAGGAAAGGTTTTCATACTACTAATGGTTATATGCCTTCACTACCCATCAATTAGTAAGCAGCTTTACAGAAAAGCGTCAGAAAGACAACTTTCATTCTTTCAAGTTCCAACCTGCACTGGATATCAACTTTCATTCTTTAAAGAAATATAACCGCAAATTTAATTACAAACAGGAATAAATGGTAACAGACAATTGTATCTTACAGATGCATATACATAGATATCATGTATATTAGTGTATAAGCAATGTGCTGACCCTGAGTTATTACAGTTGCATGTTAATTTTAAACATTAAAATTTCGCTAAGTTGCTAAAATGTAAAACATTAACAATGAAAGACCATGTTTATGACCCTTCGCATTGTTCAGCCAACATGGACACAAACAAAAGGCAAATGAAGAATATTTTCAAATGTCCAGTGATTCCAATGAGCCCTTTCTTTACCCTATAGTGGTTCTCTTTACATTTCCATGTCCCATGATGACTCACGCCTTTACATTCTCATGGTCACGTTTCCTTCTACTTCCCTCCTCTCGCTATTCCCTGTTATCCTTGGCACCTTCATTATCCAATTTTCTTTAAATATTAAACTGAAGCACCCTATACATTTCCTCATTTTGGAGAAAACAACCCTCGGCAGCTCAATAAACCTCTCATCTCTGGTATCATATTTCCCAGTCTGTTAAGATCCAAAACAGCAATGGCCAAAGGATTAAAAACTCCTAGTAACCAAAGTCTCACTCAGCCTCCTCTCGGCTATGGAAAAATCCTTTGGACCTCCAAATGAACAAAATTACGACCATAGAGGAGAAATGACAGAAGCCTATAGAACAGAAAGGACCGTAAAAACCTAGATAAACAATCAATCTGATGCTGTCAGATAAGTTACATTTTTGTACTTGATCTGCTTTATGAGAGCAGTGAACATTAGCTGGCCACTTCGTAAGTGGAACAAATCTTATGAATTGTCATCTGCTGAAAACACATTCTTCATGTCAAATCACTATCTAAAGTTACAGCTATTAGAAATTTACTTACTTCTGAAGTCTCTTTCGGAGCATATAACGTAGATATGCATCTGTACCAGTACCATAAGTGTTGATACCCATATATTTGCACATTGTCATTAACCGGGGTCTGCATCCAAGAAGATACAAAGGATTCAAGTCAAAGCGACTTCAGCACCAACTATTGTCCCAGATAGTAAATAAGAGGGAAAGAATCCAAATTATAGCAGTGCCTCTGGAATTACCTGCTGATGTTATCCAGAGTGAGCTCATCATTAAACAACTTGGCAAAGCCCAAGATTTCATCATTTGAAACACGAGCCCCTGTCCTGACCTGGCCGAAGTTCAGAGGACATTACGCAGGAGTCAAGAGACAAACTAAGAAACAAGTCAAAACAGAACTCTAGAAGATGCTTTGCTTGTTTTGAGAAGAACAAGTAAACATACTAGTTAAGAGTTGATTTACATATAGGCTTCTTACCTTGTTCATAAATTCATCCAGATCTTCAGCTGTTTTCTTTATTTCCCCACTTCTTGAGTTCTGAACTTCCTTTGCCATTTCCTTTACGGTGTCTTGAAGAAACTTCGCATATTCTATCCTTGCGTTTAGCCGCTTTTTCAGGGCCTCCTATAATTTGAACATTTCAGTCGAGTTAAATTTGCAAAATATGGGAAATGCTGAAAACAAGAGGCATAATTCTAAATCAGAATACACCAACAACAATTCAATGGACATAATATAAATTTAAACAATAATTTTTCAGATTCTCCATAGAATAAGAAAATGAGTAATTTCAAAACATGCACAAAACTAAGGAACTTCAGTTAATCTCCACTAATAACATAGTCTAGAGAGTAGTATTATGGATAAGAAGAATTTCTGGGAACGCTTCAGAGGCTGGTGGGGTCAATAATCTGTAGATTCGCAGAAGGGGTCAAATATGCATTAGGAAATAAAATCAGAGGCACAGAAGAGTTCATACTGCATAAACATCAGAGACTTACTAAATCATGTGCACATTGCGTAATCAACATGTTTTTCTTAAACCATTATCTCTGCTACCACATATTTTTTGATTAGAGTCAATTGAAAATTGCCCACGGCAGAGTTTAAAGTTGTTTGGTCTCAAGAACATATCATGGCTGACAGATATATCATAGATGTACCAGTAAAGCACGCTATTCCAATATCTACCCAATTTTGTGTTGCTCCGGGAAATGTTGGCCAGTAACAGGGCACATGCGATACTTCAAACCGACGAAAAATATCTTAAACTCACGAAAAAGATTAAAGAAAGCAAAACAAGGGAAAAAGGAAACAGGTTGATTATCTCAAACATAAAAGGGATATAAGAAATTTTAGAGAATATCATACAAAGATCGGTACAACTGTACCTGTTCTTTCATCTTGTCCTGGAAGGTTGATGGTAACATGTTGGGAAACAATTTCAGGAACACCGGCAGCAAGAACTCCATGAATGGAACTATAATGAAGACTGCAAAAGGAACTAGCCTGAAAATGTCGGCTGTTGTTCGTGTGAGTTGTTGCCTCTCCCTCCTGGATAGCGTCTTCCCACTAGCAAGTTTTAACAAAAGCCTCAAGCTTATTCTAACATCAACCCATAGTAGCTTCGTACCCAACCAGTAGTGCTGCAGTGTAGATTTAAACTCATCCTTCCAGTGGCGCAATTTTATTCCCCAATCCTCCCTATATTAAGAGGGCAGAGTAAGAGAAAATCGAAATAATATTTTTTGAGAGAACAGAAATGAAAAACACCATAGCTGACCTGCTCATAGAGGCAATGGCTCTCAATGCTGGACCAATTCCTAAAAGCATAGCCCACATCCTCTTCAATATAAAGTTAGCACCCTTCTGTGAATCTTGCAGCTGCTTGGCTTTAGCTTTGGCTTTGACAGAGCTCAAACCTTCAACTGCCTGGTCACATTCTTCAGGTGAAGGTTCCTTCTTCTGCTTAATTGCTCGTTCTTCATTTTTATCATCACGACCTCCAAATTCAGGCTGACCCGCTGCAGCAGTTGAAAGATAGCGTACATGTTCTGTTGCCCATCGAAACCCCAAAGGCGTAAATTCCCCATGTATTCCAATCTCCCCGCTTTGACAGAACACAATGTACTTTTTTGTCGAAGCACATTGTGCCGCGTACTTGGTCAGCGAACGAGAATCTTCTTTCTCTCTGTGGTGCACATCCAAGGACGAAGGACTTACAGGCCACCGCGAAAGCTGTGAATCGGGATTTCCTAGTAATTTCCCATGCTCGGAACATAAAAACCCTTCCACCAAGTAGCGGGGCCGCTTAACATAATCGAGGATATATTTTTTCTTTTGCAATATTGCTCTTGAAGCCATTGCTAATTAATCTGAATATGACTAAGATAACATATCCCAGCACACTCCGACAAATGATTACTGCCAGTTTGGCAACAATGGAGTTCAAACTGCATAATGGGGCTAAAATCAGTATAAAAAAAAGGCACAGAAGGGTCTTTAATTATCACATTGGCTAATAAGCAAGCTTCTCTAGTCAGTGTAAGATTTAAGAGCTTCAGTATCTTCGCTTTCAGCCTTACCAACTCCTAAACTTGTAAACTTGCTCTCCACACGAATTTCTTCCATCTTTATTCATGTGAAGATCACATGATTTGTGCCAGGTCACCATTAGTATAATGATCATATGTGTTTCTGTTTATTGTGTAAGGGACAAAATTATGCTTAATGAACTATCCAATTCCATCATCTTACATTTAGGGTTTATGATCGGTGGGCGTTGGTATGCCTTCTTTCGAGAAGAGGAAGATTCCTCTATTCGGATTACCTAGGCTGCTAGGATGTTAGAGCTAATCGGCTTTCACTTTGTTACAATTCTTTTCACAGTGCATACATGTGCACTACAGTTAATTCAAAAAAAATGCCCTGACTGTTTCACTCAATCCAATTTGTATTCGTCGCTCATTCAAAATTTTATCTGAAGTACTGACATACGTGTCATGTCAAAAACATTAGAACTCAAATATCATATAAAAAGGATGATAGAATCCACTTAAATACTAAAATGTTCTCATCCCTTCCCATTCATGTCGATTAATTTTCACTTCCCCCTTCCCCTCCCCCCCCCCCCCCGGGCCGACCGCTACTCTCGTCCTCCAACTGGCAGCTCCCAGAGGAATGCAAAGGTATCAAAATAACAATCTAGTTATATATGTAGTGAAGAAAAAGCTCAAACTTTTGTGTCTTTTACCAGGAGTAACCAAACTTCCCATACCTATTCATATGTAAACCACAATTTACCTACGTAACTAAACTTTCCATGTCCTTATCATCCCAGCAGATAATCTGCATACCAGTTAATGGCAATTAATCCAACAAAAAAATGCTCCAAATTTCAAAACCCAAACAGCGATAATCCACAGAGCAGAAAAGATACTAAAAAGAAATCAAAAACATTTCTATAAACTGAAACGCACGAATAATAGATATATATACACAAAAATGGCGAAAAGATAAACCATAAAATCTTAGAACAAATAGATTGTTTTTAGAAAAAATAAACGAAACCTCAAAAATTACTGACCTGAAACTGTAAGAGACGATCAATGAGGAGAAAATGAAGATGAAATCCCAATAAAATTACTTCTAATTCTTTACTTCTTTCTAAAATAAAAAAATTGGTCAAAAGAATTTGGAGAGTTATAGAAACTTGATTTGGTTTAGTGTGACTGCGCAGAGAAATTATCCCGTGCGGCAGATATTTCTAAATCTACTTTGGCATTTTGGCGTGCGGAACTGTGGATGGTCAAAACCCAATAGCATAGGTTGTCTTGGGAAAAATGAAAAAATGTCCTATAACTTTACCTAGTTGGCAATTTTGGTCCTGTCCGATTTGTGTTTTGCAAATTTAGTTTTAAAATTTTAAAATTATCGCAATTTTGGTCCTCAATTGACCGGAACTATAAATTCCGGCCACAAAAGATCATGTGATTGACACATGGCCCGTTATGAACCTCACTTGGACCCGTTATGAGCAAAAATGGTCTTGTAACTTTATCTAGTTGACAAAATTAGTCCTGTAACTTCTTTTAACTCTTAAAAAAAAGAGTTTTTATTTTTCTCAATTTGAAATTTATTCATGTGATTTAATTTATTTTAAAATCTAAAAATTAAATTATAAAAAATATAATAATTTGTTTAAAAAACTTAAAACAGTAAAAAAATCAAAATTACAATGAAACTTGTTAAAAAATTAAATCAGAAAATTAAATACACTTTTTTAAATATTTAAAATTTATTTAAATATTTTAAAATTGTAAATGAAAAAACTCAAAATTATTTTCAAAAAGTTGTTTTTAAAACTAAACGATGTTTTAAAAATCTGAAATTTTGTTTAAAAACTAAAAGTTGTGTTGAAAATATGCCAATTATCCAAATATTCAAAATGAATTCAATATAAAATAAAAAATCTGAAAAATTATTTAAAATATGGAGATTTGTCTAAAAATCTGAAAAATGGATTAAAACTGAAAACTATTGAAGACTATTGAAATATTTTACCATAAAATCGAAATTATTTTAAAATCCAAAAATTATTTTATCAAAAATTCGAAACTATAAATTGAAATGATTTTAAAATAAAAGAAAAAAAATTATAAATCGAAATTATTTTAAAATAATAGTAAAAATTTTGAAATTATTTTTAAAATCCAAAAATCATAACAAAATATAGAAATTGTTGGAAAAAACTATAAATCATCTTTTAAAAATCGACCTTTATTTAAAATATTTTAATATCAAAATAAAATTAAAAAATCAAAACTCTTTTTAAAAAATTGAATTTTCTAAAAAAAATCTGGAAATTTTCTAAATATATTCAGATTTTAATATCCCAATTTTGGAATAATTTTAAGACTTTTAAACAAATACTGGATTTTTTAAAAATAAATTTCAATATTTTCTTTTATTTTAAAATAATTTTAGTTTTATAAAAAATTCTATGTTTTTACCCTTTTTGGATTTTATAAAAAAATTCAGATTTTTTGGTAAGATATTTCAAAAGTCTTCAATAGTTTTCAGTTTTAATCCATTTTTCAGATTTTTAGGTAAACTTCCATATTTTAAACAATTTTCAAGATTTTTTTATTTTATTTTGAATTTATTTTTAATAATCGAAGTAATTGGCAGATTTTTAACACAAACTTTTAGCTTTTTAAACAAAATTTCAGATTTTTAAAAACTTTGTTTAATTTTAAAAATAACTTTTTGACAACAATTTTGAGTTTTTTTTATTTAGAATTTTAAAATATTTTAAATAAATTTTAAATATTTAAAAAATTGTATTTAATTTTCATATTTATTTTTTAACAATTTTCATTGTAAATTCGATTTTTTTTACTATTTTAAGTTTTTTAAACAAATTATTATTGTTTTTATATTTTAATTTTTAGATTTTAAAAGAAATTTAATCACATGAATAAATTTCAAATTGAGAAAAATAAAAATTCTTTTTTTTAAAGTTAAAATAAGTTATAGGACCAATTTCGCCATTAGGTAAAGTTACAGGACCATTTTTGCTCATAACGGATCCAAGTCAGCCTCATAACGGGCCATGTACCAATCACGTGACCTTTTGTGGCCGGAATTTGTAGCTCCGGTCAATTGACGACCAAAATTGCGAAAATTTTAAAGTTATAGGACCAAATTTGCAAAACGCAAATCGGATAGAACCAAAATTGCCAACTAGGTAAAGTTACAGGACCATTTTTGCATTTTTCCCGGTTGTCTTTGCATCCATGGACTTAAAGCTAAATTATTTTAAGTTCTTAATATTAAATTTACGAGTTTATTTAGATAATTCTTAATATTTGATGTTTGGTTTAAGTTATTTTTTGAGT
Organism: Rehmannia glutinosa; assembly: GCA_016081115.2. Lineage (NCBI taxonomy): Eukaryota > Viridiplantae > Streptophyta > Magnoliopsida > Lamiales > Orobanchaceae > Rehmannia > Rehmannia glutinosa. Next base: position 35,015,185 of record CM071929.1, on the reverse strand, counting down.
TATTGTAATCAATTTAGAATTCATTTGATATCTGTCTTTTTACTTTTTAGTAAATAACTCTGTATTTTAAATTGTTATCGTATAATGAGTTTTCTGTTTTGAACTCTTTGGATATATCCAAAATATTCTTCGAAATACTTAATCGAAAATGTGAAATATATCAACAAATAAACCATAAATTTGACACGTAGGTGTAAAAATCGGACCAAGCTACTTGATAATCGACTTAAGGTTGATTGTTAAAAGCTCGTTTGAACTCGATTTGTTAATTAACATAACAATCAAGTTTGAACAAAAATTTTCGTTAGATAAAATATAAAGCTCGGCTCGATTAGCAAAAAAATGAACATAATATGTATAAAAATATCAAACTACCTAAGTTCGATTCATGTTTGGCTCGGCTAAAACTCGTTCAAGATCGACTCGATTAATAATCAAAACAAGCTCAAACACATTTTATAAAGTTCGATAAAATTTCAAACAAACTTGAACATTATTTTGTTCGGCTCGATTCGATTTGGTTACACCCCTAGACATAAGTGGGCTTTGTGCATTTACATTTATGAATAGTATGAAATTTTGTGTTTCTTAAAAAATTTTGGATTTTAATTTAATAAAACCAAAATAATTAGTCAAAAAATAAGTACTAGCTTTTTCTTATTCTCAATCTTTTTTTTTCCGGCTTTTTGAGTGTATAACTTTAGCTATGTATGGTTGTGTTTTCAAAAGTCATTTTCTAATTTTCAAAACTATTCTGAAAAATGGATTTATTTTAATGGGAATTTTCAATAAGAATGAAATTATTTTCAGTTTTCATTTTTTTTAAGGAAATATTTTTTTGGAAACACAATCAATAATTTTTCACCATAATAATGCAAATCTATGTGAAAACGTACACTTCAAAAACCATAATCAAACAACTTTGAGCTATAGTCATGCAAATCAATGTCAAAAATATAATTCAAAATTTATAAAAAAATCAATAAAATCTAAAAAATCATTTTCTAACATTAGAAATAAAAATTGGACTTGAAAATACATTACTAGAAGGTATTTTCGTCTACTTTCTAACATATCCAAGGAGTAAGATGGGCTTGTTTGAATGTAAGGATGGGCTTTATTAATTACCCTTCTCCCTCATGTTACTATTGGGACTATCTTTTTCTGGCATTTATTGGGCTTTTGGCATATGCTTTGGGATATAGCAAGAGTTATGTGTATTGGCAATAATATATATTGACAATGTATATTGTCAAACGAATTGGATATTTTTTGATGTATTATTATATATGCAAAGAGCAATGGTTGGTATATTGCTTGTGAACTTTCTTTAATCACAAAGTTAAGTTTGAAATAACATGTCATTTAATTTATTAGATACTGATATAATAAAAAAAATTGTCATGTACGTAATCACGAACAATAACTAATATAATTTATATTTTTACATAGAATTTAGTGATTTATATTTAAAAAAATTCTAATTGTTCTATAATACATTTTGTATAATTGCCTAATAAAATATTAAAACATAACCCGAGTTTTATTTGGGGGAGCGCTTGGAAGACGGTGCTGATGCTGGTGGTGTTGGCGCTGTTGTGAGGCCCTACTTCAGGCAACTTGAAAAATGTAATATTTTATTGTTGAGGTGTGAAACAAAGGACACAAGCTTTTATTTATTCTCAGCTTAGTTAGTTGAGGTGTGAAACAAAGGACACAAGCTTCCATTAAGTTTCTCATCCTACTCATACCCTACCCGAAGCAAAAATAGAAACAAAATTTATAAAATTTTTTTATTTATAAACTTAAATGGGTCTCAGAAATATGCCTAAACGGATGAAGTTTGGGCCTTAGTACATCTATATTTTATTTAAACTCAATTTTCTCTTTAAAAAAGGTCTCCTTCGAGAAAATGAATCTTAATAGAAAATCCTTCGAGAAATGATGAAAACCGACTTAATAGAAAATTAATAAAAATTATTTCGGAAGCTCCTACCCGAATCCTACCCATTGAAATTTTACTATTTACCCTTCTTATCTCAAAAACAAAGAGAAATTTTGTTGGTAATAAAAATAATGATTCAACAACTAAAGGCTACAAACATTATCAAATTAAAATAGAAACAAAATCCTAAAAACCAAGGAAACTTAAATGGGCCAGAAATATGCCTAAACGGATGAAGTTTGGGCCTAGACACCTTATGTTGTATTTAAACCGTCTCATGGTCTCCTTCGAGAAAATGAATCTTAATAGAAAATCCTTCGAGAAAATGACTCTTAATAGAAAATTATTTCGGAAAGCTGCGTCCTTGAAATTTTACTAATCAACGCCTACTACACGGAATGTGCTTCCCCTCTCACACATAATCACCAATGTGGGTACAACATTAATCCTAGAGTAAGTAAATAGCTAAAAACTAAGGAACAAGATACTGAGGGACAATACATTATATGTTGATTAGGTTGCAATTATATCACAAATCACATTAACAAAAAGAAAATAAAGAATAACAAAAGTTAAAGTCATGACATATTTTCATTGGCCGATTCGCTTGATTGAATGAAATGGAAAATTACAACTATTCATTAATTTACACAAACACAGACAACGCAAAAGAAATTGAATATTGTTTTCCAATTATTATCACGACTTAATACACATCATTTTGTTTATTATTTTTGTTATACATTTATATGGACAACTCAAGAGAAAATGGTGTGAAGTTTGCAAGTGACAAATTAACAATATTGCTAAAAGAAATACTAATTATCCTTTTCGGGAAAAAATAAGAAGATAAAACTCAAACTTGAGGCCAAAATATACATATTCAAGAAAAAAATCTGAATTATTTTTGCACACACAAAAAGTAAACATTAAAATATTCCTCCCATGAAACCATACACAAGGAAACTAGAAAATTATAGACCATAAATTTGGACACAATGAGCATAAGAGCTCAATGTATATCACAATGCCTTGAAAATTACAAATATTACAGCAGCAGCTAAACCCAAGCTTGGAGACCTTAATTTTGAGCTAACAGAATTTGGAACTGAGTTCCTCGATCGTGGATCGGGCGTACCCGTGACGCACCCTAACGGGTTAATACGTTGGCCACATCTTCCGGGCAACGTCTGTGCCTCGGTGGTATTAATGCCGGCTTGCTCGGCTCGATTGGCACCTTGAATAGTCATCAAGCTACATAGACATTCCGGCATCGATTTAATTATATAATCGAGAGGCTGACAACAACTATCTGGAGGGCGGCTATTGCCGTTGAGATAATTTAGGCACGGTTGAAGCCTGTTCATACACTGTTGTTGTTGGACTTGTGCTAAATTTCGTGACACCGAGCAAGAAAGGATGATTATCATGGAGATTATTGCAAGTTGCATGGCTCTAATTTTGATCTCCATTTTTTTTTTGTGCGTGTGTTAACTTATATATTACAAAAATAATTGTGGTGATGATTATGATTTGGGTGTTATGTATGAGTTTATATAGGAAATGTCATTTTGAATGGGGGATAGGGGGCAGAATTGACAGGTGGGGTTGGTAATCAAACAAGGGGCATTTTTAGGTGACTTACTTTAAGAAGAAAATAATGGCTTATATTAGTGTTAATATCATAATATGTTGAACTACTTATTTTTACTTTGAAAGAGAAAAAGGGTTTGACTACAATATAATATAACATATATAATGAAAATGATCAGAGACAAGGGTATAATTAATTTTCTATTTGATATATTGGTATTTCTATTGATTTTTATATCTTGGTATACTTAATTAAAAAGACGGTATGTGGCTAATTAATGTCAACAATTCTTCAGGAAGTTAATTCAATTGAAATGTGATTTTATTGGTCAGCTATTGATTCTGATCTTACACTTGTATGATCAGAAAATAAGTAAATATGTAGCACTTAATTACGTAATTAATTAGGCAAATGACACTATTTTTCTGTGACGTACGTGCATTTCCTCAAATGATCCTTTATCTATATCCTCATTTTTCTTTTACGTTTAGGTTCAATAAATTTTCATTGAGCCAAAGTCCAACATAAACATCCAAAAACTAAAAATAAAAGTTTATATTTTGTATTATTGTATGTAATTCAAAACTTATTGATATTAATTGATAATAGTAGTGGTAACATGTTAGCCAATGATAATAATAATAGCAACAACAATGAGGATTCATGGACACTTCATAACAAGTTAGCCAAGGATTCACAGCATGTAGTGACTATCTTTCTTACTCACAACAAAAATAGAATAAATGAGTTCCTTTTTTTTTGGATATAATGGGTGTTTTTAGTAATTACTGTTACAAAAAAAATGAGATATAATTATATTTCATTAAATAAAAACTTTTGTTTTTAAAAGTATTACATAACTCAAAAACTTTACAGCTTACTTTTATCTAGTAGCTATCCCAATTTTTCGGTTGAGTAGATGAGTGAACGATTGATTTGACTTTACCATAACCCTAAAGTTAAGCTTCCTTATATACTAGGTTAATTAAGAGTCTATCAATCATAATTAACTAATATTGGGTCTCTACACATTGCAAAATCCATATTCCTTAGATATCTCTAAAGTCTTATTAGATTGGACCACTTAATTGACTCTATTAAATTAAATAACTCATAATATAATTGTAATTACATATGTAAATCCACACGAGAAATCAATAAAATTCTAAGAGCTTCTTCTAGAGAAAGAACTTGATCATTTCTCATAAGCCACAGCTACCTGCTTGCTTGTTCATTGTGGATCAATTCCTCCCCAACATAAGTTCCAAAGATGTGGGGCGGAACGTATGTCTTTGCAGACGCGCCATGTTGATGTGGTATCACTCTAGTTGTTGGTGTTATATATTTTTGAAGTATTTACATATAATATAGTGTCCATTAGTTTGCATTTATAGCATCACATATTAAAAAAATCATCTTTAATTAGGCATTCATTTTATACACACATTACATATTATATGAAAGAAGGAAAGAAAAACATAAATATGGAAAAAGAGAATTATGTGAAAATGTGTGACTTTTCATGTGAAGGCATCCATTGAGAAAGATTGCAATGAACAAATGCAATATTTGGAATAGTTATAATTTTCCATTATTTGAGAAGAGATACATCTTTTGATTTCAACTTTGGAAGTCTATAAATACTTCCAATTGTTCTAGTAAATCAGAAGTTGAAAAAGAGATGGAAAAATCAATTCAAAGAGTTTCCTACAAGATTTATTTCTTTCCTACTTTATGTATATTCTAACTACATCTTATGCTCCTGAAAAATTCCTTTTTTTTTTGTCGAACGATAGTATTTTATTAGAACAATTCAATAGCTAAAATATTACAACTACAATCGTAGCCAACGGGCTATGAGCCGACATGACTAACTACAAGCCAAGCGAGAAATTGGTAAGACCAATTCAGGTTTCACAACACGGACTTAAAAACTACACAACCCAAACTAAACCACTCCACGCCGGGAGACTTCAACACTCCTTAATGGAGACTGTAACATACTTAGAAAAATCTAAAACCGGACACGAGCAACCACTACTACATACCGAGCAATAAAAAACTGATCCGCCTACGAGTTTCACAAATCAACCGAGAAAAGAAAATACAAACAACATAAGAAAACTACAACAATCTATAGCTAAAAACGAGAAAAAATCGAAAGGAAAAAGAAAGATGCTCTCCCTCTCCGAAATCTCTCGCCGCCCCATCGTCTACTCACTCCGAGACACCTCCGTGAAGTTTCGACCCGCTTTCACCCCGGACCAAAAATTTCGCCACCTTCGCCACCCAAAGGACCACTATTGTTGGCTCTCCAATAAAAGACATGGAGGGGAGGGGAGGGTAAGGAGGAGGGGCAATCGTGAGTAGGGGCGGGGACGGACTGACTACCCCTATGTGGAGGGGCCCCGCCCCCCAATATTTTTATTTTTAATTTTTTATATGTAAATTTTGAGATTAATTTATTTGGCCCCCTCATTTTTTCCTAAAATGAAAAAGACGTCAATTTTGTGTTGTAATTATGTTTTTTGGGGGTATTTAACGAAAAATATTGACAATGTATTCGATACAAATCAGTGTTGTAAAATCTTCTAAGGCGCCGACTTTGCTAAAATCGGTGCAAAAAATCGTGTTGGCTAAAAATTAGCCTACGGTCAAATAATCCGCCTTGGTGCTTGACATGCACCAAAAATCGGTTCTAGCGCCCGCCAGGAGGGTCTAGTCGCAAAAATCGGCCCCCTGATATCAAATCCTGGTTCCGCCCCTGAGTAGGGGAGGGAGGGGAGGAGAGAAGTATGTTTTTTTTTCCTTTGGGGTAGAGAGAAGGGGAGAGAAAAGTAGAGAGAGAAAAATTCTAAGGAGAGTATATTTAGGATTTTTGTAACATAGGTTTTGTATCCTGGATGTTAATTCTTTGAGAACCATTTACAGTACTATAGTGGGAGGAATCAATACTTTATTAAAAATAATATTTTTAAGATGTGTCTAGCCTATATAAATTATTTTCCCTTTGTAGAAATATTGTATACAAAGTTATATACAACAGGTAGGTTTCATGTCGAACACAACTTTTGATTGGATCACTATCTCCGCTATAAAAAAAGTCATTAAGTGACAAAACCCTTCTACGCAAGCAACACAACTTTTGATTGGATCACTATCTCCGCTATAAAAAAAAAGTCATTAAGTGTGCAAGAAGTTTACCCACAAAACCCTTCGACACAAGCAAGTCTCATAGCTAGTACGTAAAACTCATAGAACTAGGGATCATGCACATAAATGCATAATTAATCGCATACCTTTCAATAATGAAAATTTGGGGTATTTTATACGGAAATGTATGAATTTTTATAGGTTTTTTGACAATAGGGTCATAGTGGGATTTATTTAAGTATTATTATCTGAATTAATTAAATAGTTAATTATGTTGAAAAAGCTGATGGTGTATACCGAATGGCCACGTAAAATCGAAAGCGAGTAAATGAGAAGTCGAGGCAAGAGTTGGACTCTTTGTCTTTAAGACGAAATTGCCCCGCTCACGGTGTTAATGGAAACTGGCAATCACCTCCCAAGATACAACGACTTACGTCTTGTGATAGCAACACTACAAATCACAAGACACTTTGAACTTTTAGTGTTTTGAACTCTCAAGACTTTTTATCTTTGATCTTTATGTGAATTTCGAATTTTTCGATGCCTCGAAATGATTAAGGGGCTGGTTTATATAGAGCTCCTGGTGCCTCTTCGATCCCCAGGTGCAACCCCTGGTTCGGATCGATCTTGGCCACCGTCGACGCGCTCAGTGTTAACAAAGGCTGCCGCGATCCGATGGTCCCGATCGCATCTGTCTGAAGGAACACACCCTTTGGCATACACCTCAGACATCGGGACCGACGACGTCGATCGCGGTGCCTTGTCGGAACAGACGATCGATCGATCGCCGCCACGTGTCGACACGTGCGATTATGCCAAATCACGCCACCCGAGCCGCTTCGCCACGTCACCGAGCCACTGGACTGAACCCTGGTTCGATTTTCCAAAACTTTAAGTCTTCCAAAGTGCACCTCGAAAGCGCCCAATGCGACTATGTGCGACGTGCGCAGGCCCGGCTCCAGCTCGGACGGTGCTCCGCGCCGTCCTCGGTGCCTTTTGAGCTAGCCAAAGGCTAGTCAAAATTGACTTGGTCCATTAAGGTGTACCATAAGGAGTTCCACTTGATTACTCCTTATTAGTGGTGAAACTCTTTATTAACTAGTCAAACATTTAATATGTTTTCTATGTGGGATATGACTTTCCATATTCTCATCCTTTTATATTCCATATATAAAAGCATTTTAAGTGGCCAACTTTATGCATTTATTTCTCATTCACTCGATATTGGTTTTGAGAAATTCAAAATGCTAAACTCATCTACCCGCGGCGTAGATGACATTTATCTCATTTATTTCATATTTTGAATAAATGACCCCACTTAAATAATTGGTCAAAATCGGGTCAAAACCCAATTTAATAAACCAATTCCAACAAATTATTCCCATAGAATAATCTATTGGGACTTCATTTGCATCTTTGATTCCTATGCTGGAACTCTAATGTATTTGAAGAAAACCATCAAATCTGCAGAGAGAGATTTTCAAGCTAAGGTATGAGTTTGCTATTTATTATAATGTCCAGTTACTGAATAACTATTGCAAGTTACTACCATTTACCTACCTTAATTCACGTTTATTATATTATAAATTAAATTAGAATCAATATTTTATTAGATATTATGATCGTTTGGTAAACACCGCTATTAATTTAACAACATATATAAACTAGCTTATTTTGCTCTATTAATTATATTATATCGTTTAAAATTATACACTGGTTCCTTTAAAATTATTACTTTTAACTTGAAAAGTAATTCACTTTTTACTTAAAATTTATTATTTACTAATCATTTTAGAAGTATTAATGTTTTGAAAAGTATCAATTTTATTTGAAAAGTATTACTTTTTATTGTAAAAGTATTATTTACTACATCTTTTAAAATTATATACTATTTCCTTCAAAACTATTACTTGTTTACTTGAAAAGTAATACTTTTTACTTAAAAAATATTATTTATTAATCTCTTTAGAAGCATTAATGTTTACTTGTAAAGTATCTATATTTACTCGAAAAATATTAGTTTTTAGTGTAAAAGTATTACTTACTACATTCTTTAAAATCATATGCTATTTCCCTAATTTAAGACTATTACTCTGTACTTGAAAAACAATAGCTTTTATTAAAAGTATAACTTACTCTATTATTTAAATTATTTATTATTTCCTTTAAAGGTGTTATTTTTTACTTGTAAAATATTACTTTTTACTTGAAATAACATTACTTACCATATCTTTTAGATTTTTTTGTTTACTTTGAGGTACTTTAGATATATTTAAAAGCAAAAACTCAAGTAGAGGGCCAGTTATATTCTTTTTTTCATCAAATGGGTCACGCCTGACACACGACTTAACCCAAAATGGGGTGGCAATTTCGTAATTGTTAGTCAGTGGGGTGGCAATTTCGTAATTATTAGACTAACATGCGGCCATGCGGTGCTATCATACTAAAAAGTATTAGTTTTTTCTCTAAAAGTACCACTTTTACTACGGTAAAAGTATACGTTTTCAAAGTAATTGACATTAATTTCTTACACAACTATAATAACCTTGTGTTAAAGTATCATTTTTTTTTTAAAAAAAAGTATTACTTTTACTTTGAAAAGTTATACATTTTTAAAATAACAAATATTATTTATTTATAAAGTTATATACTAACCCTTGTTTAAGAGTATCAAATTTTATTAAAAAAGTATCATTTTTGCTCCAAAAATATTCATTTTCAAAGTAATAAAATTGATATTATTTACTTGCAAAATACACTAATTTATTAACGATCTTGTTAAACGTATAATTTTGATAATCACTTTTTTCTATCAAAATTTTAGCCTCAAGCTCTTGCCAAGGCCTCGAACTATTCCATCGAATCTTGGACTTAATATGAACATGAGTACACAGAGTTCCATCTCATCGAAGGTCCCTCGCCGTTGAGATATCCTTCTATTAACATACTCTACAACTCACCATTCCTCAAATCTTGGAGCCTTAAAGAGTTGATTTTTTTAAAGCAGACTGTTGACCTTGAGAAGATGAGAAAAAGAATCTTAAATCTGAGAACACAAAGAAATCGAAGTTGGGTTGATTGAGTCACTAGGCTGGAAAGCATTCAGATCTGGGAATCCTGAAAATCGTCAGAGAGGATGAAAAAGAAGGAAGAAGCGTAGAAAGGAGGAAAAAAAGAAGGAAGAACCGTAAAGTTGGGTTTGGATTTTAGGGTTGGGGCTCCGTCTCACGGATTTTGACCCGTGAGACGGTCTCACAGGAGACCCACTCTTCTTCTACAATTCTACTCTGGACCTAGTGAAGAATCGAAGAATTCTTTTTGAAAAACCAAAAATTAGAATTAAATAATTTAAAGAGTTGTCCACCTTTAAGCCCTCATTTATTTATGTATGTCTTTCCTCCAAATTAAAACAGTTACCCGCCCCACCTTCATCCCCCAAATTATCCCACATCCATTAAAAGATCTATTAGCAATAATTGTTTTTGCCTCCATTGGTATTGGTAGGATGTTTGTTACGTTGATTTTATATGTTAAATTATTGAAATTACATTTATAACATTGATATTTTTAATTTATTTAATGTAAACCCAAGAGCTAGCCTCTTTTTTTTTTTTTTTTGCTCCAGTCCTCCCAAAACATAAGACCGACCCTGAACTCGCCAAAAAACCCAGAAACTAGTGAGTCCATTAACCGGGTTCAGCAATTTCTTTATTTTTTTAGTAAACGATTTTTTTTTGTTTTATATTATAAATATTGAAGGAAAATATGTTTAGTAAAGTTGGATCAACTTCGTCTTATATTCAATTTACATATATATTTAGATATTATAATTTATGAATTTACTTTTTGTTTTATTTGTATGTGCTAGTTTTTATATGACAATTCTGATAACGACATAAATGATAATCCCAAGAATATCTCATTTTTTCCAAATTAGTAATATCAAAAGGAATAGCATTATTGAGAAGGGTACTTGATAAGGATTAACATAAAAAATCAACTTTAGTGGCATTCCACTTTTTAATGCTCAAATAGAACAGCAACTTTCCTTGATCATAAATATAGCTGTTCCTCACAGACACCATTAACAAATCGAAAGTGAATCATATGGCTATTATAAATTAATAGATATTCAATTTTTTATTAGATATTGTGATCATTTCAGATCATTCACCTAAATCCTTTATTAATCAAATTCATACGATCTCAATTTTTTTTTTTTTATAATCCAGATATCCAGGTTTTTACACCTGACTAATCCCGACCTCTAAGATCGTGAGGCTCGACTTGACCAGCAGAGGATGTAAATCGGGATATGCCCAAATGGCGCGGTTTCTAAGGGAGAGAGTCAACATGATTCGCCTCCCAGAACAGACTCCCACAATATTTCAGTGAAAATCTACTCCACACGGGATTCGAACTTGCGTCGCCGGAGGAATTCACCCCACATCACCTTAACCCTTACCACTTGGCTATGCCCCTGGGGGCACACAACACACACACACAAAGAAAAAAGAATTTTTATTTTTGATTACTTCTAAGTTGTGTATCGAATGGTTTGCCAGATAAAGCTCCACATGATTTTGCAACTATTATTGAAAAGTCTTGCCTGGATTTGTCAAAACTTAACATTCACCTAGCTCATTAAGATTTTTAAAGATCGGCATATCGAATACGTGATACCCCTTATCTTAGACCCACCAAGTCGAAACCATAAAACCCGCTTAAAATTTTGAAAATATTAAGAGATTAAGATGTTTTTCGTCTCTTTTATAAATAAGTTCGCCGCATAAGTAGTTTTTTTGTCCGAATAGGTGGCTTTTGTTTCAATTAAATAAGTTTGTCTCATATGTGAGTTTTTGTTCAGAAAATTCAGGTATCAAATGATTCGTGACAGAAACAATATCAGTTCCATTGGTATGTGTTTTGTCTAGCACATTCCTTTTGATTTTCTGATTCTATGGATCAATTAGATCTGTTAAGGTTTAAACTTTTGTTTTATATTTATATAAGTTTAATTATGATCCATAGGTCATACAACTATTTTTACTCGATATTGTAATCAGTTTTAAGTTTTTTTTTTATAAATGAAATTCATTTTGATGTCAACAAAAAAAGATGTAAATGTTGAGTATTACAAAGTTACAGGATCGGGAATCTCTTCAAATGGCAAATTACGTAAAAAGAGAAGATTACAAGAAACTCGAACTAGCTATTACAAAAGATAGAACTTTCGGAAGCCGAGTCGAGACGATCTCTTTCCGCAAAAGCAATTACGTCCCGCTAATGCTCACGGTTTGACGTATTCTTCCAAAGATGAAACGCTTACGCCTTCTTCGTGTAGTAGACCACTAACACGAAGACCTTTGAACTAGAAAAGTCTTTGGCAAGTTCTTTGGACTTAGTGCGAATGTAGAAATAGCTTTTGGAGGTGTATGAAATGCTTTATGAATTTTTACGTGTGAAATCAAGAACGCACAACAATGATTTTATAGACAACCAACACCTACATGAGATAAAAAGTTAGTGGACATTAATCCAATTGTAACATCCCGGATGTTACACCCCACTACTCCATAACAGCATAAAGTAGGGGCTCTTTTCACGGTGATCACTCTTGTAGGAGTTACTAACTCCAACAATCACGAACCTAACGACACCTACAATGTCCGATTCATCGGCTTCAACAAATCAATCTGAATACGGGCCAAGCCCATTTTCGAGTGGCAAAACTTTAGTGGACCTGGACCTCGGCCCAATAGGCCGGGGCCGCCCGGCCCAAGCCCGGTCCCAGCCCGCGCCCAAGCCCAAGCCCAGCCTGATCCCCGGCCCAGCCGAGGCCGGGCCGGGCGGCGCAGCAGCGTGTGGCCCACTTGTGATCATCCACTTTTATAGTTTATACAACAAATAACACCTTCTAGTAAATAAACTAGATAAACTATGATTTTTATTCCATGGGGATAAGGCGTAAGCCTTTCATCTCCCTTTACATAATCTTTACATAATGCCCATTTATGTGGCTACTTTCGTGTATTAATTTCTCACTCACCGAAATTCGGTTTTGAGAAATAAAAATACTACGAACATCTACTCGAACGTAGATTAATAATATATAATTTAATTCCTCCAGAATTAAATATTTAGCCACCGAAAAATTGGTCAAAGTCGGGTCGACACCCACTTTATCAAAACCAAAATTTCCAACAATCCCCCACATGAGTGGAAATTAATGTATGCATGAATGCGGAGACACGCAAACCAGATCCTCAAGAGACAATATTGCATTCGGAAAGGTAGCTTATGGCTTTGAACCTCCCGTAGTCAATACCATCGGGTACACCGGCGAACGTGAGTGAACGCACGCTTGAACTATTCCTCCACGGTGTATACCGAGTCAACAAGATAACACAATAAGGTCTCAACACCTTCTCTTCACGCTTTGTGTCCGTTTGACGCCATGGACACCACTTTGGATTCATAAGTGTTACTTTGAAGCGGCCCACACTTCTCACTTATATAGGTGATCTCCTGTCCGAGTATCTGCCATACTCAACCTCAACGAGGTGTAGGAATCATTAAAAGTCAAATGACTTAGCCTCACCACAACTTTGCAGGTGTTTCAACACTTGGTTTTGCTTTCTGTGGGATGGGTTATGACATTGTTTCCAAGTGTTACAACATAACCTTCATAGTTTAGTTTTCCCATTGAACCAAGTTCTTGGGATCTCCATCATCATGGTTGGGTTACCACTATGATAGTTATTTTTACTTTGTGGACTTCAAGCCCATTCCCTCTAGCAATTTACCCAATTGATCTCGATTGATCCTTTTGTCAAAGGATCTCGCAAATTGTCTTTTGACTTTCGTAGTCAATTGACATCACACCATTTGAGATCAACTGCCTAACGGTATTGTGTCTCCAGAAGAATATGTCTAGACTTACCGTTATACTATACATATTGCTCTGTGCCTTCCTATAGCCGCTTGGCTATCACAAAGAATCATCGCGAGAAGGCGACAAAGCTTCCTCCAACATGGAATATCTTCCCGAGAAAGTTTCAAGCCACTCGCTTCTTCACCACTTTATCCAAAGCTATAAACTCGATTCCATGGTGGACCGAGCTATACATGTTTGCTTCGTGAACTTCCACGATCTTCGCACCACCTCCAATGGTGAATATGTATCCACTAGTTGAATAAGAATCTTTCGAATCGAGATCCAACTAGCATCACTATATCCTTCAAGTCAAATGTTGGATATCTTGAGTAGTATAGCCCATAATCCAAGGTATACTTCAAGTATTTTAACACCCTGGTTAACGCTTTCCAATGCTCATGGCTTGGATTGCTCGTGAACCTACTCAACATATTTACAGGTAGACCAAGTCCGGACGTGTACAATTTGTGATGTACATCGATCGCCTTATTATACGTGAGTATTCCATTTGAGCCACTGTTCTGCTTTTATTAGCAACCAGTTTATACTTAAATCAATGGGCGTCTTTGATGGTAATCAAAAGCATTGAATTTCTTGAGCACTTTCTCCACATAGTGGGATTGTGACAAGATAATTCCATTAGGAGTTCTCACGATTTTTATCCCAAGGATTACATCGCCCCCCATATCCTTCATGTCAAAGTTCCTCTTTAACATTCTTTTAGTCTCCATGATAGTATCATGACTCACGCCCATGATTAACAAATCGTCACGTATAGACAAACTATGACAAATGCTTCGATGTCCCTTTGACATATACGCATTTATCACACTCGTTGATTTTAAATCCATTTGACAACATCGTATTGTCAAACTTAAGATGCCATTGTTTTGGAGCTTGTTTCACCCGTACAAGGATCTTATTAACTTGCACACACCTTTCTTTTCTTGACCAGGTGCAACAAACCCTTCAGGTTGTTCCATGTATATTTCAAAGATCTATCTCTCCATTCGAAACGCCGTCTTGACGTCCATCTCGATGAATCTCTAGATTGTGCAAAGCAAAGAATCGCAAGAAGCACCCGAATAGACGCAATCCTCGTTCTTTGGAGAATAGGTGTCAAAGAAGTCATATCCTTCTTTTTTGTTTAAAGCCTTTGGCTACAAGCCGTGCTTTATACTTATCAATAGTTCCATCTGCTTTATACTTCTTCTTTAGGATCCATTTACATCCTAAAGGTTTATGACCAAGGGGAGATCAACCAACTCCCAAGTATGGTTCTCGCAGAATGGACTCGATTTCACTATTGATAGCTTCTTGCCGAGCGAGCATCCGGATCGCTTAGAGCCCTCTTTAATCGAGTTTGGCTCACCATCTAACATAAATGTTATGTAATCGGCCCAAAAGACTTAGCCGTCTTAGACCTCTTCTCATCGCGTCTCCTGCTTCTTCACTAATTGGTGTTGAACCACTTGCGATTTCGTGAGTTCTTTTATTAGTACTCACTTCTAATTTTTCTCTACAAGGGTAGACATCCTCAAAGAATACAACATTCCTTGATCCGATTATGGTACCTTCATCATTTTCCGGATTTTCCGACTTATGTATCATAAACCTATATGCACTACTTTGGTATGCATATCCCACAAAGACACAATCAACTGTCTTTGGTCCAATTTTAACTTGTTTTGGTTCGTATTGCTACCTTAGCCAAACACCCCCACACTTTAAGGTATTTATAAGAGAACTTACGATTTTTCCACAATTCGTAAGGTGTCTTATCTTTCCCTTTAAGTGGTATTTTATTCAATATGTGGTTGGTCATTAAAACGCCTTTCCCCCACATATTCTCGGTAATCCTAACTTATGAACATGGCATTCATCATCTCTTTTAGAGTCCGGTTTTGCGTTCAAAGAACACCCGTTAGATGTAGTGTGAATATAGTCTTTGTTGTTTGATGAATTATGCCCGACTGGGTACATAGTTCTTCAAATGGTGCAACATATTCGCCACCTCTATCACTCCGAATTATTCAACTTCATTTTTATAATTTTTAAAAGCCTCTAATGCTTCATCTTTGCTTCTTAACAAGTATAAGTAGCAAAACCTTGTGCAATCATCAATAAATGTGATGAAATATTTTTACCACCTTTAGTTTGCACAAATTTTAGATCACACACATCAGTGTGTATCAACTCTAAAGGTGAAGTGCTCCTTTCAACCGAATGAAACGGTAATTTAGCCATTTTAGCTTCAACACAAACTTCACATTTTCTTTGTGAGTTTACTTGAGTAAATTAATCAATTCTAAATTTACCAACCTTTTTATAGCATTGATTTACATGTCCTAATCTAATATGCCATAAATTAGAGCACTCAACAATATAAACAGAAGAAGATTCATTCTTATTCATATTCTCGCCAAAACGGCGCACATCATTACATTCATTTTGAAATATCCTTTGTCTAGATAACCCCTACCAAGGAACTGTCCAAATTTGCTAAGTACAAACTTTTCGGACTCAAAAACTAGTCTAAACCCATGGTTGACCAAAGAACGAACCCGAAACTGTTTTTGCGGATGTCCTGGGACATGCAAAGACATCCTTCGACTTCAACTCCTTTCCCGGTTAGCTTTAGCACCACCGTTCCAACGCCAACATCGGAAGAGGCGTGATTCCCCATATGGAGCTTCCTTCCGGTCGATGGGATGTAAGAAGAGAATGCATCCTTATCGGAGGCAGGACATGGTAAGTAAGTGGCACCGTATCCACAAACCATTCTTTCGGTTATCCACCAAATTGGCTTCAAACACCACCGCCGACATGTCAACTTCTCGGCTCCTCCCTTTCTTCAACCACATTGGCATTGGATCAAGCGGTTTGGTTTTCTTTTTTCTATGGCCGACGACGGCAAATTTTTGCCATATGGTTCGGTTCTTTGCCCGCGATTGTAGCAAGCTCCTGGAATTTTCGATTCTTAGGTTTCTTGCCTTTATCGTTAGGCCTTTTCTTCGAAGTTACTTCACGAGCCATGCTCCATCAAGTTGGCTTTTGACTCCATAGGGACAAGCTTGGACTTAGAGTCAATCCTCCTATTGTCTTCCTCAATTACGAGTTTGACAATCGATCCTCTAGTCCCATCTCCTTTCGCTTATGCTTGAGATAATTCTTGAAATCCCTCCAACTTGGGGGCAATTTCTCAATCAAGGCGACCACTTGGAATGCTTCCTAAAGCCATTCCTCGGCAGAGATTTCATGTAGGATCAATCGAACTTCAACTTGTTCCATCACGGTTGATGGCTCAAAAGCTACCTTTAAAACCGTAGGCAAGTGCACCTATCGTTTTATAGTATAGATTATTGAGTCCGAAAGTGTCATTCCCACGAGGATTGTAAGTACTAATAATTACCGTTTTTTGTTATTTAATCTAACAATTTTCGAGTTTTTGTTTGATGAAAAAGGAAAACAAATTATAAATTGTAAAAATGAAGGAAGATTTGTAAAATAAGAAATCTAGAGATAGAGAAATGTGTTTGAATGTAAATCCCTCTAGAATGTTTTTGTGATTTGACAAGTTAAAAATACAACCGTAAGCCCTTAAGCAAAAACCAACCTCTTTTAATAAAATCTCATGTCTTGTGGACCGTAGAAATTCCCAATTTAAGTTAAACCCTTTCTCAAGGCGAAAAACTTCTAATCTCAAGTTGATTAACCGAAATCTCTTTCTAGTTAAAACCCCCAAGACAAAGATTATAACGATTTGTGAATTCCCATATTAGGTTTGACCCTAATCCAGAAGATTTATGTCGTCCTATATCTAGGATTGCATGCAACTCTTTTCACTTATATAGGTTCTATTTCACCATGAATCTCTCGATTTCCCGGATGAAAAATAAACTTCAAATCAATATTGCGCATATATCAATTCGAATGAACGAAGCATAATATAAGTGAATCACACAAAATATGAAGATTTTATTAAAAACATACACACCTTAATCACAAATCCATTCTAGAGTTCATTACATTCAAACACTAGGAGTTTAGCTACACATGATTTTGACCAAAGAATAAATTACACAAGAAGATTTAAGTATTGTAGACATGGTGTACTTATCTTTATCAAAATCTCAATTGACTTCTTTCTTGATTGATGATGTTGATCCAAGCCTTCTTCTCCAATATTGCCCCAAGCTTTCTCCTCCAAGACCCCTTGATCCCAATTCTACTTAATGAAATGAATACAATGAATATTTCCCGAATATCTAATGAATTCCTCTCCCAACTTCAACCCTTGGCTTTTATAGGCAACCAATACATTGATAGTAGATCTCTTTTATTAAACAATCACCCCTATTTTTCCTTGTTGGTTGGTGAATTCTTGTATTCAAGTGATGAGGAGGGGACATGGAGATATGTTTCAAAGAAAATAGTGAGTTAAAAGTGTACAAAAGTGGCCAAAATGGATTGGTTGGTGAGTTTTCCCAAATTCCGCAAAGAAAAGTGACAGAAAGTGGCCCCGACACGGGCCGTGTTGAGCGACGCCCAGTCCGTGCTTTGCAAAAAAAACTGAAAATAGGCGACATGGCCGTGTTAAGGCTGTTTTACGCAAAAATTTCGAGTTTTTAGCTCCGTGAACACGGCCGTGTTGCCCGACACCCCCTGCCCGTGTTGGACCAAAAAGGCCCCGAAATGACGTGTTTGGCTTGGAATTTCGAGCGTTTTTGCATCCTTAAACTCCCCGGTATGTTTTGACATGAATCCATGGTCCGAAATTCACCGAAATTAGCCCCAAATGGTCAATCTACATCAATAAAAGCACATCGGAGTAATATGAACTATATACAATCAAAAATTTACAAAACTATCAATAAAATAACTCGAATTCTACTCAAATATACACATAAAACGTGCATAAAAAGACCCTTATCAAACAACCTCCAACTTTGAACTTTGCTTGTCCTCAAGCAAAACATTATATCAAAAAGAGGGATTCAATAAATCACAACATACAAAGATGATTTTTTTCCAACATATTGAACATAAGTAGTCAAGTTCTTGGCCTTCTCAACCCGAATTAACCATTAAGTAAAAACATAGTTTTGTAAAACGATCGACTGTCAAGAAAGACGTAATATCGACAGGCGTTATTCGACTTGAAATCATCACTCCACAAATCGATAGTTATGAACAACTTCAATTCAATAACGCCATGAAAATACAAGAATTCAATAGATCATTGTAGTTAGCTTACTAGTCATATAACCAAGCTTCTTGAACTTTATTGGAATGAGAAGTCAAGGAGTATTCATTCTCCTCTTTTTTTTTTTTTTTTTTTTTAGGACCTTTCAAGCATGCTTCCACTAGGTTTAAATTTTGAATTTCTTCAAACCGTCCCTAGGTGGTTTCCCATACTCATATTTGTGTCGCCGTTTTACGTAAAAAGGCAAACATGGGGCTCATGAATGCTCCTAGTTACTAAGCAACAACAAATAGAGGAGTATAACCTCGATTGGTCCATTTTTTTCT
Organism: Rehmannia glutinosa; assembly: GCA_016081115.2. Taxonomy (NCBI): domain Eukaryota; kingdom Viridiplantae; phylum Streptophyta; class Magnoliopsida; order Lamiales; family Orobanchaceae; genus Rehmannia; species Rehmannia glutinosa. Next base: position 34,996,024 of record CM071929.1, on the reverse strand, counting down.
TTTTCTTTTTTTTTTTCATTTTTCGCTTTTTTTTTTTTTTTTTTTTCGCAAGCTTGGTTTAACAACTAGTTAACCACTACTAAATCACGAGTTCTTAGACGTTCATAGCGCTAGGTATCGTCGTATATGTATTAACACATCAAGTATTTATGGTGTTGGAAATCTCGTCAAAATTTAGCCCGCATCCACGCCAATCTATCCTAGACAATCAATTGCTTCACATCAAAGCACAAATTAACAAGTTAATATAGGTATAATTGGGCCAAGTTATTGACTAGCAAATACTCAATTTGTTAAAAAAAAAATCACATCTCTTGAAAACAAACACACAAGCATTCCGAAAATGTTATTGTACCCACCTCCAACTTTAAGATTCACATTGTCCTCAATGTGAAAGAAAGAAATGGACAAACACACACAAAACACTAAAAGAAAACAAAGAAATTAGAATGTATAAAAGAGGTGGAAAAAAAAAGAAAAAAATACGACCTTACTACAATAGTGATAGTGGAATCGGTGTTGAGCGACCATTGGGTTGTTTTGGTGCGGGACCTTCAACGGCATCTTCATACCTAATCAAAGTTAAGCAACACACAACTCGAATACCGTGAAATCTCAAATATTCCCCATTAGGACAAGCAAGAAGAAGCTCAAGAGTTTTTTTTTTTTAATGATTTGAAAATGACTCTAAGGACTTGTGATTATTTTGAAAGAAAATAAAATAAAAATAAATGAAAACAATTGCACACAAACATCGGGTTGCCTCCCGGGTAGCGCTTCTTTAACGTCGTATAGCTGGACCATTTCACCTAAATGTGAAGATTTAATCGGGCGGGGCCTTGAACTTATGAAAAATTTATCTCTTTGAACAACATCGCCACCCGTATCGATTTTGAACAATTGACCTTCATGGTCCTGTGTTTTTCATGTTATTCTCAAAATGGGATTTATCTCAGTGGAAACTTTTGCACATTGAACATCACATACTTTCAAGGATTTATTAGAAGACATATCAAGCAAAGAATCATTTATCCTTGTCTCAATCAAGTTTATAGGAAAACAAGTATCATTTATAGGATTTCTCAAAGGAATTTTAAAGATAACTTGTTCACCCCCTACTCTCAAAGTAAGCTTTCCATCATGCACATCAATGAGAGATTTCGCCGTAGCCAAGAAAGGACGCCCAAGAATTACAGGAACATCAATATCATCATGCATGTCAAGAATAACAAAATCAACTGGGAACATGAATTTATCAATCTTGACTAACACATCATTAATAATACCTCAGGATGTTTAATCGATTTATCGGCTAATTGAATGTCCATCCTAATAGGTTTAAGTTCACCTAATCCCGCATGCTTGAATGTTTCATAAGACATCACGTTGATACTAGCTCCCAAGTCGGCTAGTGCCCTATCAACAGGTAAACCATCAATTGTGCAAGGATAATAAAGCTTCGGATCATTAAATTTTTGTGGTAGTTCATTGGAAGGACATTTATCATTCAATCGCACATTTGATAATTTATTAAGCTTATTTTCACTAGGAATGATGTCATTAAGATCCCTAACATGCTTTGAATGAGGGTCAACAAATGGAATATTGGCATGTAATTGTTTGAAAGAATCAAGGTACTTACCAAATTTGTCCTCCCTTCTATCTTCTTCTTGTTAGACTCCGTAAGGGATCTTGGGCTTGTATTCTCGCAACCTCCTTTTCATGAGATTTTCTTTGGGCATGTCATCCTCCACGTATTTCGCATGGCGGCATTGGCATATTCATGCTCATGTGGAAAACTCGATGGTGATTGCCTTTACGTGCTCCCTTGGTTTGGCTCGATACCCCGGCAAACTACCTTGTGGCCTTTCGAAATCATCTTCGCAATCCGCCTATTTGGTTTTCCGTTATGGATAGATGCCTCTTGATTTCTCAAGGATGTTTCCACCGCCGGAATCGAGTATCCATTGATTGCACAAACTTTGTTATAAGATCTTCCAAGTTAGGTTTACCTTGATTTGGTGAAATCCGGGAGACGTGTGTAGATCGGGATTGGGATTAGGTCGTGGTTGGCCTTGATTTCCCAACCGAAATTAGGATGTTGTCGCCACCCAGGATTATATGTGTTCTTTGTAAGGATTACTTGGGTAATTTTTGCCTTGATTCCCAACGTAATTAGCATGTTCGGTGTGAGGTATTGTGTGTGGGCAAATCGATGATTATGCAATCCTCCGCAAGTTTCACAAGATAAAACATGCGGTGGTGGTGGTTTAGGAGCCGCTAGATCGTCGATCTTTTGGGTCAATGCTTCGACTTTGTGCGGCGAGCGTAACTACCGCATCTGCATTATACACACCAACCGACTCGTTAGTTTTACCTCGTATGGATTTCCATTGGTAGCCGTTCATGGCCATTCCCTCAATCAAATCCTGGCGGCTTCCGGCGTTTTGTTATTAAGAGTTCCCCGTTGCCGATCGATCATTTATCTTGTTGCAGAAAGTAGCCCATGATGTTCCACGTTGTAATCGTTCCCTTTGGCAAAGTATTTAGCCATTGTTTAGCTCGTCCGCGAAGAATAAATGGGAATAGGCGTAAACGGATGGCATCATCGAGACCCCATTTATTTTGAAGGTATCGCAAATTTCAAGGAAATTCGCGATATGATTATTTGGATCTTCGTCCCGTAGTCATTTAATTGAACAAATTGTTGCACCATTTGAATGACATTCGGTTTGATTTGAAATTATTGGGTCGCAACAAATGGGCCTTTACGATACTAGACGATGTGCCGTCCATGACGGCTTGGCATAGTCGTATATGGTTCTTTGTTGTTCATCCGCCATATTGGGATCCTTGCCTTCGTTAATATCCTCCTCGTGGTCAGATTAATACTTTCCTCTACGTGTTGCTACCAGGCGGTGTCGCGCTTCCAAATTCGGCGACGAGTAGGCATGCACCGCGGTAAATAAAGAGGATAAGTGTAATCCAAGACTTACAAAGATAGATAAAAAGAAAGACAAATGATGAAATAAAATAAAAAAATTGATTAAATTAACAAAAATAAGGTGTTCTTAATATTACAATCCCCACAACGGCGCCAAAAACTTGATGGCTCAAAAGCTACCTTTAAAACCGTAGCAAGTGCACCTATCGTTTTATAGTATAGATTATTGAGTACCGAGTGTCATTCCCACGAGGATTGTAAGTACTAATAATTACCGTCTTTTTGTTATTTAATCTAACAATTTTCAGAGTTTTTTTTTTGTTTGATGAAAAAGGAAAACAAATTATAAATTGTAAAAATGAAGGAAGATTTGTAAAATAAGAAATCTAGAGATAGAGAAATGTGTTTGAATGTAAATCCTCTAGAATGTTTTTGTGATTTGACAAGTTAAAAATACAACCGTAAGCCCTTAAAAAAACCAACCTCTTTTAATAAAATCTCATGTCTTGTGGACCGTAGAAATTCCCAATTTAAGTTAAACCCTTTCTCAAGCGAAAAACTTCTAATCTCAAGTTGATTAATCAAATCTCTTTCTAGTTAAAACCCCAAGACAAAGATTATAACGATTTGTGAATTCCCATATTAGGTTTGACCCTAATCCGGAAGATTTATGTCGTCCCATATCTAGGATTGCATGCAACTCTTTTCACTTATATAGTTCTATTTCACCATGAATCTCTCGATTTCCCAGGATGAAAAATAAACTTCAAATCAATATTGCGCATATATCAATTCGAATGAACGAAGCATAATATAAGTGAATCACACAAAATATGAAGATTTTATTAAAAACATACACACCTTAATCACAAATCCATTCTAGAGTTCATTACATTCAAACACTAGGAGTTTAGCTACACATGATTTTGACCAAAGAATAAATTACACAAGAAGATTTAAGTATTGTAGACATGGTGTACTTATCTTTATCAAAATCTCAATTGACTTCTTTCTTGATTGATGATGTTGCTCCAAGCCTTCTTCTCCAATATTGCCCCAAGCTTTCTCCTCCAAGACCCTTGATCCCAATTCTACTTAATGAAATGAATACAATGAATATTTCTGAATATCTAATGAATTCCTCTCCCAACTTCAACCCTTGGCTTTTATAGGCAACCAATACATTGATAGTACTTCTTTTATTAAACAATCACCCCTATTTTTCCTTGTTGGTTGGTGAATTCTTGTATTCAAGTGATGAGGAGGGGACATGGAGATATGTTTCAAAGAAAATAGTGAGTTAAAAGTGTACAAAAGTGGCCAAAATGGATTGGTTGGTGAGTTTTCCCCAAATTCCGCAAAGAAAAGTGACGAAAAGTGGCCCTGACACGGCCATGTTATAAAAAGACGGCCAGCCGTACCGTCAAAAAAATCAAAATAAACCTGAAAATAGGCCGACATGGCCGTGTTGTCATTTTTTGCGCAAAAATTTCGAGTTTTTAGCTCCGTGAACGGCCGTGTTGCCCGACACCCCGCCCGTGTTGGACCAAAAGGCCCGAAATGACGTGTTTGGCTTGGAATTTCGAGCATTTTTGCATCCTTAAACTCCCGGTATGTTTTGACATGAATCCATGGTCCGAAATTCACCAAATTAGCCCCAAATGGTCAATCTACATCAATAAAAGCACATCGGAGTAATATGAACTATATACAATCAAAAATTTACAAAACTATCAATAAAATAACTCGAATTCTACTCAAATATACACATAAAACGTGCATAAAAAGACCCTTATCAACGGTTTTAGAATCAACCATCACAAAATCCAAGAACTTACCGACAACAAATTTCTTTGTGCCAAAGATCCTCGGTTTTGTTTCTTCTCCAAAGAATCCCACAATTCTTTGGAGGATTTCACAAAGACAATACACACTCGTAAAGTGCATCACTAAGTCCGTTAAGGACATAGTTACGACACAGAAATCACCACTGCCCCATGCATCAAACGCAGCGTTTTCGGCGATTCGTTTCGTTCTCGGAACAAAAGGAGCGTCCTCGGTCGATATTTCGCCGACTTAGGGTAGTCGGGTAGAACAACATTTTTTTGCCCACCTCTTGAAGTCGAAACCCATGAATTTTTCGGGTTTCTCGGCTTGAGCGGGGAGGGATGATCGGGGTTACTGCTTGTGCTTGCCATCGTGAAGTTGATTAATTGCTTTGCGATTGTTGAGTATTACAAAGTTACAGGGATCGGAATCTCTTCAAATGGCAAATTACGTAAAAATGTAAGATTACAAGAAATCGAACTAGCTATTACAAAAGATAGAACTTTCGGAAGCCGAGTCGAGACGAATCTCTTTCCCGCAAAGCAATTACGTCCCGCTAATGCTCACGGTTTGACGTATTCTTCCAAAGATGAAACGACTTACGCCTTACGTCAGAGTAGCACCACTAACACGAAAACACTTTGAACTAGAAAAGTCAAGACCTTTCTTGGACTTAGTGCATAATGTAGAAATAGCTTTTGGAGGTGTATGAAATGCTATGAATTTTTTTGTGTGAAATCTGCAATGTACAACAATGATTTTATAGACAACCAACACCTGCAGGAGATAAAAAGTTAGTGGGCATTAATCCAATTGTAACATCCCAAATTTACACCCTACTACTCCATAACAGACAAGTAGTGGGCTCTTTTCAGCTGATCACTACTGTAGGAGTTACTAACTCCAACAGTCACACGAATCTGGACACCTACAATGTCCAGATTCATTGGCTTCAACAGCCAGCGATCACTCGAATCTGGCCAAACCCATTTTCGAGTGGCAAAACTTTAGTGGACCGGACCTCGGGCCGCCCGTACCCAGAGCCCGTGCCCAAGCCTGATCCCCAGTCCCCAGGTCGGCCGGGCGGCGAGCGCGCGCGTGTGGCCCACTTGTGATCATCCACTTGTGTTATAGTTTATACAACAAATAACACCTCTAGTAAATAAACTAGGATAAACTATGATTTTTATTCCATGTGGGATAAGGCATAAGCCTTTCATCTCCTTTACATAATCTTTACATAATGCCCATTTATGTGGCTACCTTCGTGTATTAATTTCTCACTCACCACCGAAATTCGGTTTGAGAAATAAAAATACTACGAACATCTACTCGAACGTAGATTAATAATATATAATTTAATTCCTCCAGAATTAAATATTTAGCCACCGAAAAATTGGTCAAAGTCGGTTCGACACCCACTTTATCAAAACCAAAATTTCCAACAGTAAATTCTTTAATAATATAAACATATACAATAAATAAATAAATAATCAGCGTGCCATGACATGACCGATTGCTTTGAAATAAAATTCAAAACCACCTAAACTCTTCTATAATTTTAAAATTTAATGACTTTGATTTTCGAGTAACCCTTTGCCATGTCTAGTAATAATGAATTAATAAAGCTTAATGATGGTGGCATGCTGATAATTAGTTTGTCAACTTATGACAATCCTGACAACGACAATAACAAAAGCCAATAGAATTCCATAATTAGTCATTAATTTTAAGTATGGAGGGTAATATGGCAAGAGTAAGGTCTTCTATTAGTATTTTTTTTTAAATTAACAGCGATAGAATAGTTAAATCACGCTATTGGAAGACTACTATATTTGTTATGGTAATGAACAAAACTAATTTTTTAATGAAAATTAGAAGTGATCAAAAATTAAAAACTTCATTTGGTGTGAACTTTGTACTATCTATAAAGGAAATTTCTCAAATTGTAAATCAAAGAACAATATCCCTCCAACTCCAAACATTTAAATTCTACAAACATCTTTATGATTTAAAAAAATTATCTTCATGATAGCACTAATTAAATAAAATATATAACGAAGTGATTTAAAAAAAATCTCTATCCCCTGTAATTGCTCTTCTGTTTTTTCAATAGTTTAAGGCAAACTATTTGATAGTTTGAATATTATGGTTAAACTCTCATATGGTTTGGAGTAAGGTTTTGAAGGTTTAGGCCATCTCCAAGAAGGCACTAAAATGACGACCAATGCCATCCTCACCAATCCAGCAGTGCGCCACTCAAGGCGCTATTTTAAGGGAAACCTACATTGGCGCATCACTATTTAAGGCCCTATTTCTTTCTTTTTTTTCTTTTTTTCTTTTGTTGTTTTTCATTAATTAATTATTCTGATTATATATTTAATGTTATTTATTATTTTAATTATATATTTATTTTTTGTAAATAATTTTAATAATATAAATTTAATAATATTATTTGAATTTTAATCTCATTTTAAATATAATTATAAAAATATAAAATTCAATTAATATATTACATTGTAAATTAATAAAAATATAAATATTAAATGAATAATTAAATAATATCAATGATATTCTTTATTTTAATTTTGTGTTATTTCATTAAATTTTACGTATTGAATTTAATTAATTTTGAAAATAAAAAACTTGTAAATATTATATTAAATAAAATTACATATGTAATATGTTTCTCAATTCTAAAGTAATAAAAATCAACATTAAATGAATAAAATAAAGAATCTTATGGAATATTCTTTTTTAGTGCATAAAGTAGTGCAAATTGGTGGAGATGGGGTGCATATTCTGCACTAAAATAGTGTAAGATCTGCACTAAAATGGTGCAGACTACTGGAGATGGTCTTAGGGACATCAAAATTATCAATGAATCGTGAATTGTACAATAGTCAAGTAGTTAAAACTCTCATATGGTCTGGAGTTCTATTCACATTATCTCTAGTCAGTGACGAAACCACTATGGGGCCAAGGGAGTCACTGGCCCCATGGATTTTGAAAAAAATTAGGAGTATTTTGGTAATTTCACTTTATAATCTTAAAAAAATACAGACAATAGGAAAAATTGAACTAATCTTCAACTCTTTCATTCTTTATTTCCCCTCCCCATTTGTGAATCTTGAAAAATCTTTTAGTCATGTTCACTTTTTCCTTTTCCAAAATTTTGTACATATTCTTTTGCTCACCATAAATTTTGTATATTTTCTTTTAGCTCCACAAAAGTTTTATACATTTTCCCCTAATATTTTCTTTTTGAAATATTATCAATGAAGCAATTATGCAATGATTTCCAAATATAAAAATAAATGAGAAATATTATGATAAAATTGATGTAATTGTGTTATGTTTTTTCTCTTTAAATATTAAGATGTAATTGAATTAATACATTGACTTTATTAAAATTGGCTTTTATTTATAGTTTTATTTTTAGAGTTGATATATTATATTTTATTTTTATATTAATGTTAGTTGAGTTCCCCTACACGAAATTTCTGACTTTTTCACTGTCCTTAGTCCCCTCCTAGAATCTGCACTAGAAAAAAATGATATAGTTAATTGCAGCAAAACGATCAATTACTTGAGGGATGGAGGGATCATAATTCAAATAATCAATACTAAAGGGGCATAAAGTAATTTTTTTATAAAGAAAACAAAGTAATACTCCCAACTATTAATACAGTAAAAGGCACTCTTAACCATAGAGCTTAGTCCACCTGACAACTACAAACAATTATGAGGTGAAAGTCAGGGGTTTAAACTCTATTCTATCAAATTGCTCCCCACGCTCATATGCGAGCAAAAATTAAAAGGCACTCCTCAAGTAATAAAGGCGGGAGCCTTTTCTTTAACTCTTTCTACCCACCAAAATTAAGTAACACAAAGAAAAATAAAAAAACTCTCACATGGAGAAAAAGGGAATCTCTGGGTCACTGTCTCATTTTTGTCCATGTCTACTCAACCAACTTGTGCACACACACCACACACAGTAGATGTGTATTTATATGTATATATATACACATTATATCACATGTAGATAACCTCATCATGAACAATATTACAAAGACCATATGTAGTAGTTAGTTGTTGAACCAAGATTTGTTAGCATTAATCTGCCTCCCATTTTTGTACTATTATCAAATTCTTTCTTTCTTGTTTTTTTCTTTTTCTTTTTTAAATTCAGCCCACAAAAGCTCTTTGCTTTTGTATATACTGTGGGAATTCAAGATTCTTGGTTCAAAAGCTCTACAAATATTTTTCATCATCTTCTTGGGAAAGGAAAGCAGTAGTGGGGCTGGGTCTCTCTTCACAGGTCTCTCTCTTAACTTTATCCTGTAATTAATGCTCCATTTTATTGTTTTTTATTTTTATGTTTCAATGCTACATTTTGATTTGGAGTTCTGTTTGAGTTCTTCTTGCATTTACTTTCTTATCTGTGGATTGGGATAATTGAAATGACTCCCCATAATTGCTATTAATTATTTGTGAAATCTTGTAGATGAGATGCATTAATAGTGAATAATTCATGAAAATATTATGAATGGCTTAAAAAAAATTTAAAAATTAAAATAACAACAAGAATGCTACTTTTTCTTCAATGTAAGAGTTGAATATAGATTGGTTAAATCCATTCAAGCAATTAATACAAATATTTTTGCTCTGAAATATCCCACATAAATGTGAACAATTGTTTTCCTTATTTTATTGGTGGATAGGATATTGGGATGGGAAGAGAAGGGCTAAAAACCATATTTCTTTGGTATTTGGTATATGTTCTTGTGATATCAGCTAATGCTGCTTATATAAAGCACTTGAACATATGGCCAATGCCGATGTCGGTGAGCTACGGCTATGGGAATCTATATCTCAGCAATGATTTCGAGCTGAAAACCGAAGGCACCAAGTTTGCTGATGCCTCGGGAATTCTCAAGGACGCGTTTTTGAGGTCGATTGGTGTTGTCAGAGGAACTCATGTGATTGAAGCTAATTCTTCCAAGATTGATCCTTCATATGTGCTTAAAGGAATTCATATAGTTGTTTTTTCGCCTTCCGATGAGGTACTCATTAACTATCTTGTATGTTATGTGAATGACTTTCTACTCCTTGAGCACATTTTTTAGGGATAATTACAAAATCTACTTCTGAAGTTTGGGTTAATTGCAAAAAAAAAAAAAAAAAAAAAACAGAGATGTTTGAATATTTAAAAAAAAAAAAAAAAACTTGAGGCTTGATACAAGGGGGTAAAGTGTTAAAACATAATCAAACATCACAGGGTTTTTTGTAATTTTCAAAAACCTGTGGTTTTTTTTTGTAACTAATCCAAACCTCAGGGGTTGTTTTTGTATTTTCCCCTTTTTTTAATTATCTGTTGGTTTTGTTTTTGGTTTGCAGTTGTCATCTGTTTATAACTCTGAGTTTCTTGTTGAGACTAAATTTGACACTGCTACATTTTGTTGTTTTCAAGATGTCATACATGGTTTTGAATAATGGCTATTGTTTTGTGACCTTGTACAATGTTTTAGCGTTCGATTTCATCATATGATTATTATTTATCAAATTATTTGCAGTTAATCCTCCATATTTCAGTTAGTCAAATTAATAATATAAGACTTCTAAATTATTTATTTTTTTTAAAAATCAGTTTACTTGTTAAGAGTTCTTGTATATTTGATGTTTGTGATAGCTGGCACAACAGGTTGCTAGTTTTCGTCTCTAACCTTAAACAAATTTATGTTCAGGGATAATTACAGAAAACCCTGAGGTATGTATGGGCTAATTATAAAAAGATCAAGAGGTTTTCGAAAATTACAAAAAAAAGCCTCGAGGATTGGTTTTGTCTTACTCTTACATTTTCCCCTTTATAAGAAAAAAAACATTTTCAACCCCCCCCCCAAGCCCAACATTTATAGAAATAATACAATTACCCACTTAAATTTAAGACACAATCAAACCTCAAGATTTTTTTGTAATGTTCAAAAATCTCTTAGTTTTTTAATAATTAGCCCAAACCTCTTTTTTTTTTTTTTTTGTAATTATCCCTTATGTATATTATTTCATTCAAGGGTGATAGTTGAGTATTGAACAGCAGAGCCTATATATGCAATACTTTGATTATATGAATGGCTTTCTATTATATTGAATACATTGCTTGCCATCTAGTGTACAGTTCAATGCCAAAATTTTGCTTCTAACATTTGTTTCCGACTGATGCAGTTGCAGCATGGCGTTGATGAGTCATACAAGCTACATATCCCTTCTCAGGGAAATCCACTTTATGCACATATTGAGGTGGGCACTTTGGACCTGTATAGCCTGTCGGATTTTTGGCATTTGCCCTAAGAAAATGTTTTTTTGAAAAAAAAATATTTCTTTGGTAATTTTAGTTCAATTGTCCGCATTGTTCTTTTTTTTTTTCTCGGATTGATACATTTCTCGCTCCGAGAAATGATGAGTCCCGTCCCGAGAAATGTTTATTGAAAAATGGCCAAGTACTTTGCCAAATAATACGAAGGGTATGACCATCAATTCTTTGTCAAAATGACAAAAAAAAAAAAACATGTTTTAGAAAAACATGGCTATTTTTCATTTTCAAAATATTAAAATGGCCAATTTGGCCTATTACCACATATAGTTAAATACTCATATGCTGGAGATAATATCTTATTGTGATGTAACCCAAACAATTAGCGAAAATAAATTTAAGACATGGTGCTTGATTTTGAAATTGTAAATGTACTAATTGCAATGTAATTTTGAAACGATTTACATTTGTGCAGGCAAAAACAGTTTATGGAGCTCTGCATGGGCTGCAGGTTTGATGATTTTTCTCAAGAGCTCAAAACTGTGGTTTTCTTTTAATTTATGAAGGGCAAATGATGAAAATGCTTCTATTATCAAATTTAACAGACATTTAGCCAAGTCTGCTATTACAACATTTCATCAAGAGGGATTCTGGTCCATCAGGTTCCATTAACCATTGTTGATCAGCCGAGGTTCTCATATCGAGGGCTTTTGATCGGTGAGATGCGTATTCGAAGAATTTTAATTATAGTTTGCTCAAACTATTCTTTCTTGGAATTAGTTTTCTTGTAATGCTAAGGGAGTGTTTGCAAATTCTAAGAAAAAGTAATTCTCAGCTTCTAGACGCAAAAAAAATGACTATTTTTTTAGATGAGAATCACTTTTTTTTAGAGTTTGCAAACACTCCCTAAATCTAATATGTTAAAGTGCCTTGTCCAGCAGAGTCTACTAGGATTCTCATATTGTAAAAGAAATAGTGATATTTGCAAATACTACCCCTGAGGTTTAGCTTTCAAAATGACAAAGTTTATACTTACTTAACAAATACCCTCATCTTTAGAGTGCAATTTGAAAAATAGAAACAAATATCAAGGGGGGGGTCTGTAATTTTTTTAAAGATAATTGGACTTTTTGCAATTAAGCTAAAGTTTAAGGGTAGTGTTTGTAATTAACCCAAAAAAACAAAATATTCATGATGTTTACATTAATGTTCCAAATTGTGTGCACTGCAGATACATCGAGGCATTATCAGCCTTTACCAGTGATAAAGAAGGTCATTGATTCAATGACTTATGCAAAGCTGGTAAGCAACACAACATTAGGACTATTATTTTTTAGAGTTTTACTTAGGAAGAAACTTTATATGTTGCTTTTTTTTTTTGTGTTTGTGTGCACACATCCTCTTTTTCAATTTTTTTTGTTCTCTGTCCCTCTGAATTTATGTTTCTCCAGTGAATGTCAATCTATTTTTCCCTTATTATAAGATCACTAAAATACCAAACAGCTGCAAATGTATACCAATATTAAGCAATAAAATAGGTAGGGGATTCCCTTAATCCCTCACCCCCTTGGGTGTTTCCATAAAAAAAAAAAGATCACTAACTTTTGTGCATTATGATTTAAACGGTCCGCAGAACGTGCTGCATTGGCATATTGTAGATTCACAATCTTTCCCTCTCGAGATACCTTCATATCCGAAGCTGTGGGATGGTGCATATTCCATCTCAGAACGGTATACATTTGCTGATGCTGCAGAGATTGTAAGGCAAGTAAATTCAGTCTCAATCAGTCAATCTAATTACTCATATCAATTTCCAAACTTATATGTGTAGTATCTCTAATTTGTGATTCTTGAAATTTCAGTTACGCTAAAAGACGTGGAATTAATGTATTGGCTGAAATTGATGTCCCTGGGCATGCTGAATCCTGGTACTCTACTTCAATTCCAAACATTAAAATAATGGTTAATTACAAAAACTACCCCTGAGGTTAAGCGCAATTACAAAAAAACTTAAGCATATATCTTTCAAAATTACAAATACCCCATTGACATTTGTTTCTCTTTTACAAATTGCACCCTCAAGAAGAATGATATTTCATTAAGTAAATACAAATTTCATTGGTTTTTTTAACACTTTAAGGGGTAATTTGTAAATTTAAAAGATAACTGGAGTTTTTCGTCATTAGGCTAAACCTCATTGGTAGTTTTTTGTAATTACCCCTTAAAAGGCAACATGACCTTGCCATTTTCTTCCAAATATTTTGAATCATGTAATGATCAGATAGCTCAGATGAGTTTTCTATTCAGCATATTTACAATTTCCATTTCCTTATTATTTTCATTTCAATTAAGGTGCTTAATTTTAGCAACCTAAACTTAAAAATGTTGATATGCAGGGGAGTAGGATATCCTTCTTTATGGCCTTCATCAGATTGTAAGGAGCCACTTGATGTCAGCAATGAATTTACCTTCAAACTGATAGATGGGATTCTTTCAGGTAGCGTTTCAACTTTATGTTATGATACTCATCACTCATTTCTGGAAACTTTACTATGATCAACTTACAATTATCAAGATTTTGTTTTTCAGATTTCAGTAAGATCTTCAAATATAAATTTGTTCACCTGGGAGGCGATGAAGTGAATACTAGTAAGATTTTACTTAAACTATGTTTATACTATAGCTTATCATATTGTCCTTTTAGTCCGTTTCCATCAGAAGATGAACAATATTTCTGATATTTTTATGCCAATTTCAGGTTGCTGGCAGTCGACTCCACATGTGCGAAAGTGGTAAATATTATTGAGATTTTTGCTTTCGACTCTTACTAAAATAGTATCTTATATGTGTCAAGGCTCGTTTGAATTTCCTGAAAAGTTCAGTATCAAAAGTGCACTTTTTAACTATAGTTTATTTTCCCCAATGCAAAACTGGATTTCCTTTGTGATTTACAGGTTACGGAGAAATGGCCTGAATGGTTCTGAGGCTTATCAGTATTTTGTGTTGCGGGCTCAGAAGATAGCATTGTCTCATGGATATGAAATCATAAACTGGTATGAGACATCAAATGAATTAATCAATGCTGATTTTTGTTTTGTAATTCTTTTAGATAACATGTTAACAACAATAACAGGGAAGAGACCTTCAACAACTTTGGCAGTAAGTTGAGCCCGAAAACTGTGGTTCATAATTGGTAAGTACTGCTTGTGATATATACTGCATAACCGAATGGGTAAATTACAAAAAGTACCCTTAATTTTTAGCCTAATTACAAAACGCTCCAGTTATCTTTCAAAATTACAAATGTACCCTGGTGTTTGGGTGCAATTTGTAAAATAGAAACAAATGTCAAGGGGTATTTGTAATTTTTGAAAGATAGTTGGGTTCTTTTGTAACTAGACTGAACCTCAGGGCATCTTTTGTAATTCACCGCAAGAAGATCAGGTTCGGGTTTTTAAATTGGCTGATAAGATAATTGGGTGCTTGTGATGTTCGATCAATGCTGATGTTCAGGCTAGGGAGTGGTGTTGCTCAAAGGGTGGTTGAAGCTGGTTTACGTTGTATCGTAAGCAACCAAGACAAGTGGTATTTGGATCATTTGGATGCCCTCTGGCAAGGTTTCTACTCAAATGAGCCCTTAACAAATATCACAAATCCAAAGCAACAAGCCTTAGTTCTTGGGGGTGAAGTGTGCATGTGGGGCGAGCATGTCGATGCGTCTGATATTGAGCAAACGATATGGCCACGGGCTGCTGCAGCTGCAGGTAATCTTTTTATACGACAAAAAACTTTAATCTTGTAGCTCGATTTTCCGTTTTGTGTTCTTCTTAATCGTAAAAAAACTTATTGTGGGACTCATGCTATACATATATCATTCTACTTCGGGATCTTCTATTTCATACATTATATGGTTCTACTTTTATGCGTTGACTCGTATGAGATCTTCTATTCCATACAGTGTTTTAATCTGGTGTTTGAATTCACACCACGTGAATTGTATACGTGGGATTTATTTGTGTACTGAAACACCATATGTAAAAGGGATAATTACAAAAACCACCCCTCTGCTTTGTAATTATTCCTATAAAATATGATAGGGAATAGGAAATCCGAACTGCATTCACTCTTGTCCCTTTCAACACAAACCAGAACCGACATTTTCTTAAACGACCTTAAATCTGCGATATACATTCTTAAATTTCTGCATTATGCGTCTTTTGTAATAATACGAACACGTCTTCATCCATGTTTTCTTAAATGATGGTATCGTTCATAACCTCATTCTCTCTAATTTCCTGTCGTACTGTTTGTGGAATGTATATAGAGAGACTATGGACACCTTATGACAACCTTGCCAAGGATCCGGAACAAGTGAGAGATCGATTATCGTATTTTAGGTGTCTACTGAATCAAAGGGGAGTGGCTGCAGCTCCACTGGATGGATTTGGCCGAGCAGCACCGTATGAGCCTGGTTCTTGTTACTTGCAATAACAGTAGTACTACTGAATATACAAGGATTGGTTGAACGAGGATTTGCTGGAAAACAAGGGATATCTTCATTAATTCACCAGTCACAAAATTCTTACCATCCAAGTGTAAATGCAATTGTTTGCGATGACAAAAATTTCAGGTCATTGTATTTGATTTGTGTCTGTTCTCTGAAGGGTAATATTAATAATAATTTATTAGTTACCGATCAAAAAAAAAAATAATAATTTATTAGTTATTACTATTGTTTTTGTTTTTTCTTGGTTGTCACTTTGTTCAGGAACTGAAAGAAGCAAAACTATGAGATAGTAAATATAATGTTTCTGTGTATTTCTTCATGTACGAGGTTACATGAGTATTTATAGCAATCTGTAATACTAACCACATATGTTATGTGGATAAATACAACTATCTAAAGATAAGGACAAATAAGTTGTAAATCACATAGAAAGATAAACCCAAATAATGATTTGGTTAATCAACATCATTATCTACGTTATCAGGCCCCCTCAAGCGAAGCCGGGGCGCACACGGTGAGCTTGTTCCGAAGAAGTTTGAAGCGAGATATGGACAAGCCTTTGGTCAGAATATCGGCTAATTGATCGACGGTGGAAATGAACCGAACAATGAAGAGCACTGCGACCATTTTTTCGCGGACAAAGTGAACATCGATCTCTATATGTTTAGTACGAGCATGGAAAACTCAAGGGTTGGCCGTAAGGTAGGTAGCACCAATATTATCGCACTGCAGGATAGGAGGAGTAATTGGAAGTAATAATTGGATAGTAAAGTCCGAAGCCAACAAAGCTCGCGATGGTGTAAGCAATCGCACGATACTCGACCTCGATCTTTGAGCGCAGCGATGGTTGTTTGTTTCTTAGCGTAGACCAAGAGATTAGATTTGGACCTAAAAAGATGCAATAGCCACTAATCTTCGCCCGATCATCGTGAGAACCGCCCAATCAAAGATCGAGTAGGCATGAAGCGCGAAATCGAAGAAGAGCGAATGAATAACCCATGATCAATGGTGCCTTTTAAGTACCGAAGAATTCGCTTAACGGGCACCAATGAATATCGGTTGGTGATGCATGAACCGACACACTTTGTTAACAAAGACGGGATATTTCGGGTGAGTGAAGGTAAGATACTGCAAAGCACCAACAACACTCCGATATAAGGTTGGATCGGAGAATGGGTCACCAATATGGATAGAGAGTTGCTGATTAGGAGCAATAGGGGATGAAATGGAGTTGGCATCTTGGAGTTTGGTGCGAAGTAGTAAGCCCAAGATATATTTCTATTTGAGATAAGAAAAGACCACCCTTTACGCTGAAACTTGAACACCCAGAAAGTAAGACAAGCAACCCAAATCGCGCAAAGCAAATTGACGATTAAGAACAGAGATAATAGAATTAACGGTATTAGAGCAACTCCCTGTGATAACAATATCATCAACGTAGACCAATAAAAACACCACGACTGATGATTGTGAGTAAACAAAAAGAGAACCATCAGATTTCGAAGGAGAAAAACCCGATTGGATGAGATATGTACTCAAGCGAAAAACCATGCTCGAGGAGCTTGCTTGAGTCCATAAAGTGCCTTTTGCAATTTACACACATGCGTAGAAAGATTAGGGTGGATGAATCCTGGTGGTTGAGCCATATAAACCTCTTCATTTAAATTGCCGTGCAAAAATGCATTTTGCACATCGAGTTGTCGGAGAGTCTAGCCGCGTGATACTGCGAGGGAAATAACAACACAAATTGTTGTGGGTTTAACTACTGGACTGAATGTTTCAGAGTAATCAAGCCCTTCTTCTTGACTATACCCCTTTGCTACTAACCGCGCTTTATACCGTTCGATAGTGCCATCGGGTTTTCGTTTGATGCGAAAAACCCATTTGCACCCAACTATATTTGCATGACTCGGTCTGGGAACAAGAAGCCATGTACCATTTTGAATTAAAGCATTATATTCAGTGGACATGGCAACTCGCCAATGAGAAGATTTATGGGTTTGAGTGAAGCAGGTGGGCTTGACCTCTTGATTTTGTGTAGTTGTCTGATAAAGAAAGTAATCAGATAATTTCTTTGGCGGGCGAGTAAAGTCACGAGATCGAGTAGTCATAGAGTGTTTAGACACCATTGTAGTATCTGGGTTGTCAGGTATTGTAGGAGCAAGGTGTGAACTAGAAGTACTAGTAAGTTTTGCATTATCCGGATCAAGAGAATCACTACGGAGGGGAGAGAAGATGGTTGGTTACTAGAGGAGTTTGACAAATGTTCACGTTGTGGACATAGGAAGGAGTCGAGTGTTGTGATGTGTGCGGCGGAGGAGAGGTCGAGGAGGGGAAGTGGGCGTGGGTAGAGATTGATGAGTTGGTGTAGGAGATGAAAGCTTTTCTGGAGTAAAATGAAGAACGTGAGAGAGACGGACTAGAAGACGTGCTTGGAGACAAATGAGATTTGGGTGATATAGGTGATGTAGGAATGGTGGAACTAGGTGCATTTGTGGTCGGGAAATTGGAAGGGATAGGAGATAAAAGTGTAGAAGGAGTATGGTCAGGCTGCATATTAGAGAATGAATGTTTTAAAAATGGGAGACATTGCACGAAAAGGAAATTGAAACTCATCGAACCGAACATGACGAGAAATATATACACGCTTAGATTGGGGTTCAAAGCAACGATAACCCTTATACTCCTGGACTATATCCAAGGAAGACGCTTGGCCACATTTTGGTCGAGTTTATTTTTCTGTAGGGCCTAAGAAAGGATAACATGCACAACCAAAAATTCGTAGGAGAGTATAATCTGGTTGGTGTTTATGTAAGACAAAATATGGAGAGTTGTTACGAAGTAAAGGTGTAGGAAGACGATTGATAAGAAAAACTGCTGTGAGAAATGCCTCTAACCAAAATGATTTTGGGGTGGAGGAGTGAAACATTAAGGTGGTGCCCATTTCAGTTATATGGCGAATTTTATGCGTTCGAAATGCCATTTTGTTCAGGCGTGTGCGGGCATGAGATGCGATATTGTATGCCGTGGTGCCTAGGGATGTAAAAGAATCAAATATTCTTTATTCGATTCGCGATTCGAATTCGAATATCATGATTCGAATTCGACAAATTGAATAAGAATTCAAATAAGAATATATTTTTGATTCGTATTATTTTGAATTCGAATTGAATAACACAATATTCGATTCGATATTCAATCGAATATTCGAATAATATATATTTATATTATATATTACTAATAAATACATATATATTAGTATTGATATTATATATATGTATATATATTTCATAATTCCTATGTTAATTTAATTTATTACCAACTAGTACTTATTTGATAAGTTTTTTATTATTTAGATTTTAATTTTATATTATAAAATAGTCACAATTTAAAGAAAAAACTATATAAAATAATTTAAAAAATTCGAATACGAATATTCGAATCGAATCGAATCGAGTATATTCGAATATATTGGTCGAATCGAATACGAATATATTTTTCAATTCGAATAATAAACGAATACGAATACGAATATTCGAATATTAGTCGAATTCGAATCGAATACAGTGAATATTCGATTCGATTCGATTCTTTTACAACCCTAGTGGTGCCTTAGGAATTTAGACATGGGACCTTTAATGAGTTCAGGAGCACCATCACATTGAAAAGTTTTAATTTTTGTGGCAAATTGATTTTCCGCTAAATGTTGGAACTCAATAAATGATGAAAGACAATCACTTTTTTTGTTAAGAGGGTACAACCACGTGAAGCGGCTATAATCATCCACAAATAGAATAAAGTATCGAAAACCAGAACATGATTGAACGGGGGCTGGGCCCCAAATATCACAATGAATCAATTCTAATGGAAATGTAGATGCCCTACGAGACAAAGGAAAAACAAGCTTATGACTTTTGCTAACATGCGGACATTACATAGCTTATTAACCGAACTAAAATCAAAAATCTAAGATCAAGGTTTTTGAGGAAAGAAAACACATCTCGAGATGGGTGCCCAAGACGATTGTGCCAGACTTCAAAAGATAGTTTAGTGGCGGTAAAAGCTATTGGTGGAGAGGATGGAGGAACCGGAAGTGTGTAAAGATTGGAATCAAGCTTGCCATGAAGGAGAGGGATCCCGGTGCGGAGGTCCTTGACAAGACAATGAGAAGGAAAAAATTCAAGTGAGACTTTATTATCACGAGTGAATTTGGAGACAGATAGAAGATTTTTCGTAATGTTCGGGACATGTAAAATATTATTGAAGGAATATAGACGATTCAAGTGAGTAAAGGAAGAATGACCAAAATTATGAATAGGAAGAGAATTACCATTACCAACAATAACTTGATCCGAACCAGCATAAGGATGAAGTTGCTGTATGAGAGCAGGGTCATAAGTCATATGAGAAGTTGCACCAGAATCAGGAACCCACGTTTGTGATGTTGGAGTGGGTAAGAGAGGCGGTAGAGAAGATTGTTGATTATGATATCCAGCAAAATGGGAAGATGAACCAGCAGGTGAACTTGGAGCATAGCGAAACCGGCATCGTGAGGCCGAATGGCCAGGTTTGCGACAAATTTGACAAGTGCCGCGATACTTTTTGGGAGCATTATTGGTGGTTTTTAATTTTTCAAAGTCATTTGCAGAGTAGTTGGATTTAGTGATGGGTGTGGTAGGATCATGTGGTTGATGGGATGAACGAGAAAAATTGGGTGGAGTAGATCGATGGCTTGGAGAAAGCGAGAGCCGTTGAGTCTGGGAAATCAAAGCATGAGTGGTGGTGTCATCTGGAGGGGAATCAATCAAGACCCTCTGTTCATGGACAAGTAATTTGGCTCGTAACTGACCAAAAGTAGGAGGAGTGTCCAGGGTCTCGATCGAAGTGGTAAAAGGCCGATAAGAAGACGGCAAACCATCAAGCGCAATGAGCACAAGATCAGACTCTGGAATCGGATCTCCAATTGCTGAAAGTGATGAAGAGAGAAGCTGGATTTTGTGAAAATACTCGGCAATGGAAAGAGTATCTTTTCGTATAGTGCGGAGTTGGGAACGGAGTAAGGAGCGACGAGCAAGGGATTGCTGGAGATAAGATTCTTCGAGTGACAGCCAGAGTGATCGAGCTGTATCAAAAACATGTGTGTGGTGGGCAAGCGATTCAGAGAGTGTTGCAGTGATACAAGCTGTGACAAAAGAATCATAAATGAGCCATTCATCAAGAGAAAGAGAAGAAGCGGAGGATGGGGCGAGTGTGTGGGGGATTACAAGATTCTCGTGGATGATTGAGATGGGGTTACAGTGATGGGCAAGGGTTTAGGGAGAGATCCATCAACATATGGAATAAGGCCATTGAAGCGAAAGAAGTTCTGGATTTGAGCTTTCCATGTAATATAATTCGTATGGTCGAGAGAAACGGTGACGAAAGTTTTTATCTGGGAGGCAGGAATAACTAAGTTAGAGGAAGCCATTGATAGAAGAGAAAGAAAGTTGGTAGGATCGGGATGTTAATCGTGAAAACCTGATACCATGAAAGAAGCAAAACTATGAGATAGTAAATATAATGTTTCGTGTATTTCTTCTTGCGAGGTTACATGAGTATTTATAGCAATCAGTATACTAACCACATATGTTATGTGGATAAATACAACTATCTAAAGATAAGGACAAATAAGTCAGAATCACATAGAAAGATAAACCCAAATAATGATTTGGTTAATCAACATCATTATCTACGTTATCGGGAACTTAATACGCACAATTATATTAAAGGTTTTTTTAAAATCTGATCAAATTAAGCGAATGAAAGTGTATATGATGATTCAAATATACTAGTATTAAATCTACTACTATCTTCAAAGGATGAATATTTACGCAAAAATTGTGTTAGACTAAAATATCCCTATTTTTAATGACATTGAGGACAAAAGTGTAATTCCAATTTAATTAAAGTATCCTATTTATTTAATATTCATTAAGCAAAGGTACCCCAAAATCGGCATTTCACATAAGAAACGTGACGTGAGAAACCGAAAAGGCATTTGTAATCGTATTTATTCTCCTCTCTTATTGGGTTTTACGTGAATAGTATCATCAAAAGGTCCGGACATCTCACTCAATATTTTTTCCTCCCCATCTTTCTTGGTTTTCTTGGTTACATTAGTTAAAGCATCTAATTGTGGATTGGTATACTTTGACGTCGATCGAACCTCGACCCTAACCAATTTTTGAGAAAGATTTCTAACTTTTATTATGCTTTATCATTCTTTTTGTTCAATTAAAAAGGGGTTATGATTTCTAATCATGGGTTTTGTTTGAAATCATTTGAATGATTTGTTTAGCTTCGGTTGCATAGATTATGGAATAAGTGTCCATTTCCTTAAAGTGGGTAAGTAATTCCTCCTCTCTTACCTTCATTTTTGTACTTCAATTTTTCTTTCTTCAATGTTGTGTATAAATGTATGTATGTTTCATAAGGTGTGTGTAATAGTTTCTTCTTGTTTTATGTGTTTGAGTGTGCCTTTTTGTGATTAAAGAATGAATCTTTAGTTTGTCCAAATAATTGGCCGCATATTTACCTCAAGAAGGATTATCGGTTTGTATGTGCCTAATTGAAGTCGGAATCAGTATGTTTGAGAAAGGAAGAATTGGTTTGATCTTATACAACAGGGCAAACGGAGTGAACCGAACGTGTGCTCGTATATTCCTCTACCAAAATGTAGGTAGTAAGGGTTTATCCAGTCTTCCACCAAATCAAATTCTCGTTTCCTCCGAATTTTCAACGGATGCAAAGAAATATTGTTCACTAGATATAATAGAATTGGGTGTAGAATCATATAAATTTGATGAGCTATTGGAAATTTTAGGGATATCGGAATATTCGAGAAAAAAAAGATGCAAAACCTTTTCTAGAGGTATAATTTACACTCATCAACTTGAATACCATGAGAATACTTAGGAGACTCAATGACAAGGAGATGCACAACCTTTTCTAGAGGTATTATTCGGTGTGCCTCATCAACGACTCCATCCATTCTTTGTTGGCTTTTACCCTTCTAGAATCCATTTCAAGCCCTCCGAGTCCACGAAGACACCGCTTTTCCAATCGCTTAGTGTTCCCGATCCATGTAAAATTTAGAAAATAAAACTATATTCGATTTCAAGCCCTATAATTCCATCAAATATCATGACATTGTTTTCCACTCAGTTTGTGTTCTCATCCGTTGAAAATTTTAAAAATAAAAATGGATTCCGCATTGTAGCCATTGGGGATGGAGTTTACATCGAGAAAAAAATTTAAGCAACGACAAATGAGGAAGCGATTGAGGAATGTAAGATCGACATCTTTGCTGCGAATCTCCTTGATCCTTGTACATTACCTCCAACCCCATTATCATCGGTAGACGTACATAATTTTAAAGCTTAATTTGAATTTCTCTGTTAATGAGCATTTGCCAACATAAATTAGGATAGTTTGAAGGACGTATCTTTTATCTTAAATACCCCTTCTACTTAGCATTGAAGGCAACAAAGTGTTATTATTCTCTTCATGAATCGTTATTATCATTGACGCATACTAAGGAAAAATCAAGAATGGTTCTTAGATGCGATTACAAGTGGTGGCTTTGGAGAAGGAAGCGAGGAGCAAAAGAAGTGGAAGTGTTGAGGTGGTGAAAAGTTACTTTTTCATAAGTTAAAATTTGATAGAGAGGGTCAATATTGAGATATATAGATCTGACAATATGATTTGACATAAACAAAGGTTTCTTTGTTGTATGAGCATTTGGCCAAACTCCGACCATGATCCAGGTTTGTCTTTCATTTAGAGATGGATATCGAAGTAGGATATGAATAAACTGGCCAATGACTTGTTTATTCTATATTTATGGCATTATCAACAAACGAAGGTCAAATGTGAAACATGATTGCAAGTTGATATTCGAAATCCAAGTTTTGCTCGGAATTATTGATTCATGAGAAGAATTTACTTGTGAGATAGTACGGTAGAATATATGATATTTGAGTTGGAGTTTGATAGTATTTTAGGTGAATTTGCTACTTATTGTTTTTCTGCATGACTTGCAATTATTTGTCAACTGACATTTTTCTCGAATAATGAATGGATATCTGAATATATTTTGCTATTTGGAATGATCTTAGTTTAGTTCTATCTTGTGAGAGTCGGCCTGGTCATCCGGCTAGAGGTGTACAATTGTACCCCCATGTTTCCATGTAGTTCCGCCTGGTGGTGGCCGACCTGACCCTATCAAGCCCGACCAATTTTGTCGGTTGTGTGTCTATGTGAGTGTATTTTTCATTGCAATAAAAATTGAAGAAAAATTACGATTCCAATGAGACATGGTGGTGAATGCTATGATTGTAGCCATGGATGCTCATGCAAATCATCCTAATAATGAGACCAATATTTAACATATTGGATCATCCGTATCAAACCCCAGTAGAGTTCACATGGCTTGGGATTATGCTCTCGGACACTTCACTAAAAACCCCTGGATTAACAAAGATGGAAAGCCTCATGTCATAGTTGGCATGGTCACCGTCCCTAAGCACAATGGATAGCTTCCAAAGATACATGACCATTAGATACATTCTTCCTTTGAATGTTTGATTCTCAATTTTCATATCTAAATTTTAAGTGTTAATTACAAAAACCACCCCTGGGGTTTAGTCTAATTGAAAAAAACTCAATTATCTTTCAAAATCACAAATATGCCCTTGACATTTGTTTCTCGTCTGATTGCACGTCACGAGGGGGTATTTGTAATTTAGAAAGATAATCGAGTTTTTTTATAATCAAACTAAACCTTAAACCTCAAGGGTAGGTTTTGTAATTATCCCAAATTATAATTTCTCCATACAAATTTTTTTCAAGGAATGATGTCACATTTGTTTTTTTCCTCTATATTTTTCATAACTATCTTTACCAAGGTACATAATTATTTTCTTGAATATTCTTATAAATGCTCTCAATATTTTCACATCATATATTTTTTAGGGACTACAATTATTGAACATAACATGCTTTACTTGCCAATAGAAATTGTATCCTCAAAGATTGCAGAAAAAATCAAGTTTGTGATGATGTTAATCGATCTTTTACGGACCTTATTTGTTCTTCAAAGGATAGTAAGTATCTTTTATCTTGACCATCCATTTGCTTAGGCAAAATTTGATGGAGCTATAAATTTTATTGTTGGGGTGAGATTAGATTATTGTTTCTTAAGGACAATGTCAATTTTGTTACATTTTAAACTTTAGGGATAATTACAAAAGTCCCCGAGCTTTGGGCTAATTACGAAAAACTCGAAGTTTTTGAAAATTGTAAAAAATACCCTAGGTCTGATTTTGTCTTACATTTTCCCATTCATAAGCAAAAAATATTTCAAAAATCCCGACATTTAATAAAAAATTACGCTTACCTTCTTAAATTTAAGAAGGATCTTATTTTAGCTCTCCTCCAACTATTAGTTGGACTAGGAAAGAAAGACTCACATTCCCAAATAACCAGATAGCAGTCTCGTAAGATATCAACCATGGAAGGTCTCCTGTACGCCACAAGGTGCTACTAAGTGGTCTAAGTCGAATCTCTTCCTTGAATGGTCAAATGGGACATCTTTCATCTATTGAAAAGGTGCATGCATGATAAGACGTTTATGTATAGGAGGAGGAAGAGGAGGTCGAGCTGTATGGACAAAGTGTGCATCCTAATCCTAGAAATATACTTTTCTACACTTTCTACCTCCAAATTTCATTGTTGGGAAGGCAAAAGCAAAGATCATCGGAGCTCTTCCAAGAACAATAAGTGAAAGCTCGGGTGCGTGCTTGCATTCTCAAAAGATTCTTATGATAATCTTTTGTTTCTCTATTAGTATAATTTCATGCTATATTGTGGCTTGTTCCATTAATTTTTCTCCTCAAGCTCAAAAGTTCTCCTTTAGGATTTACTATACCCAGTGCTCTTCCCTTTCAACAGGTCAAGAGATCACCATGAGAAGCGGAAATTGTCTATATTGAATTTGAACTTGGTTTAAAGTATAAATCTATCGATGATCTTATGGAAAAATCAGTTTTTATGTTTTAGAATATATATATATATATATATATATAGGCATAGTATTAATTTCATTGTTGATGTTTATTTTGAACGTGAATAGTATGAAGAGGATGTGCGGACAAAATTTGCAAGATTTCTAGAAGGAAGATATGGAAGACTAGAGAGAATGAGAGAAATATTTGTTTCGAGACATTGAATTTTTGACAAAAACTCCTGTTAGACGGTCTAACGGGCTACAATCTGTTAGACGGATCCTAAAACTCACCCAATGACATTTTTGTAATACTAGGTAGTGGCATAGAATCACTAGAACCCTGAAAAGTAATAGTTCCCCCACGAAAAGTATTAACAATCCCTCGGAAAAGAATTAGTACGTAGTTCATTGAGCAATATTTTTAGTAGTCCGAAAAATATTAACAATCCCTTGAAAAGTATTAGCAATCCCTCGAAAAAGTATTAGCGGTTCCTCGAATAATATTTTTAGTAGTCCTCATAAAAATATTATTTTTCATCAAAAGTATTAGTAATCCCTCTAAAACGTATTAGTAGTCCTCTTAAAAATATTAGGTTTTTGATTAAAGGATTTTTAGCAATCCCCAAAAGTATTAATTTTTCTCATAAAAAATATTAGTAATTCCCCATAAAAGTATTAGGTTCCCACCAAAAAAAAAAAAAAGTATTAGTAGTAACCCTAAAAATATTAGTTATTCCCCCAAAAAGGATTTATATCCCCCTAAAAATATTAATTTTCCTTCTAAAAAGTATTATTCGACTTTTATTTCATCTATTTTTTGGCAAGATGGCTTAAATCCCCAAATTAGTAAAAAGCTCTAATTACTGCAATTTTCCAAATTTCCCAAAGTTGTTGAAACTTTGTTCCTTCATTTTTCTTTAGTTGCCCCTCATCAAACTCGATCAAGTATCTTGGATGGTAAATGAAATTTTTTGTTGATCGATCGGGTTCTACATCGACAAGAAATCGTGTGTCTACATGACGAGACTTATTTTGGCACCAAAAATGAAAAATGCATAGAATTTATGGTCAACAAATAAGTTTTTAAGAAAATGTTGCAAAATCTCATTGCCAAATTTCCCACTCGGTTCTCGAATGTACAAAAGGAGCATGAGGGGACGACATGTCTATGAATTGGTATTTACACGTGCAATGTGCAACGAGGCTAATCGAGATGCCAAGGCGATCGTGGCGGCAAAGGAGCAAGTGAAACGAGCACCGCCTCGTGAAAAAAAAATTACCGTACAAAATATATTGTTCTCGAAAAGTAAATTGGGGCTTGAATAATTTCTAGAACCAGGTTATGAGATGGGTTGGGAATTGGGATGTGATCTTTGGTGGTCAAGCTAAGAGAGTATTGAGTACGGTTTGACAAGAGACATACTCTTAATTTTTATTTTGTTATAAGGTCTAATACAATGAGTTCCAATTAAACTTTAAATATTTTTTTAAAAATATACTATGAACATTTATGTATTGTTTATATTTATTTTTATTTTTTATTCCATACTTTTGTCGAATGATTGAGTAGGAAAGGAAAATATGGATAATTGAAAACTTTTATTTTTCAAACTAAAGCTCAAGTCACTACAATAATAGAATTTAAGAAAAACATATTTCTTATTTTATTTATTATTTTTTTTCAAAATGGAAACTATTTTGCTATTATTTCAAATCAACAAGATCCGTCAATACAAATTCTTCAAACCAAGATGGAAAATCCCCATTTATCCAACTAAAAAACAAAGAGGCCAAAGAAGAAAATCTAGCTATACTATGTCCAACTCTATTTGCTGTTTTACACATGATAAACTTTGGTTACATTAGATTTTGTGCAATTGATGATGCGGACAAAGTTCATGAATTAATATCAATTAGTCAATGAATGAAATTTGCAAATGAAGTAACAGTCACAAATCATACACAAGTCATGAGATTTTGAGGTACATTCATTTTAAATTATCATACCTTTATGCCAATCAGTGTCACTTTTTTTTAGTGAATTATAAGATTTTTTTAAAATGAAGATCGTATCTTATATTTACTAAATTATTATATATCACGATCAATTTCTTCACTTAATTAGTTAACCTTACTTGTTTATTATATTAACCAATTTCTATTTATATTATATATTTATATTGAATTGTTTAATGGATTGTGGTTCAATCATTTCTATGATCCAATGAGACTTCTCATTTAATTTCAGTCTCAAGTATTGATCATTTTCAATTAATATAATTGATTAGCTTATTTTATCTTTATTTATGAAATATCAATATATAATTTATCAAGGAGAACATGAGTCGAGTTATTAGAGATCCTAGAGCTTGCAAGAATGATCGGAATTCCATTTTTCATTGCTCTAAACAAAAAGGCAAAAGTGATGAACGAAAGATCACTAATAAATATTTGTATCGATATAACCCATATTAGAGAAGGACGAAAAAAAAAAAAGACGTCCAATAACTCAATTGATTATGATGGAGCTAAGAATGCTTTTCAAATGGGAAAAGAAAACGATGACAACAAAGAAAGACCAAGAAAGAAAAGTAAAGAATATAACATTCTAATTCCAAGTTATAATGAAGACACTCTTTAAAATTTCAAAATTAATAATTATGCACAATAAGTAGAATAAATAAAGAACAATCTCAAAGTCGAGTACGAAGAAAAAGACGTCAAAAAAAATTAAAACAAGAGAATGATTGATACAAAATAAGTTCATGAATTAACTTTGTTTAGTCATATTACTCTAATTATTTAATGTCCATTTTATTTAGTTCAACGATAATAACATTTAATTTCTTGTTATAGGTTCAAAATATCTTAACCATGTTTCACCTATTAAAATCTAAGTCGTACATTACATAAGTTTAATTTAATCATTACAACCTTTTCTTTTTTCATTTTTCTTACACATTTATAGTTACATAGTGGTTAATATGGATTGTCGTTGAATTATTTATATGATAATATAACAATAAGACATCTTTTTTAATTATGTTCCACCTAATAAATACACAAAATTTATTCAATACTATATTAAATTAATTTAGATTTTAATTTTAATTAAATTAATAAAATTTTGTGGATCACGTGCAACGCACGTGCACTTTACTAGTGTAGATAAATGTATAAATCAGGATAAAAGTATACAATTATTGGCATGTTCTTAAGTTATAGGGTTAATTACAAAATATACCTTTGAGGTTTGGGGTAGTTACAAAAAAATCCAACTAATTTTAATGTATATAAAGTATCTCCAATTTGAGGGGCTACATAAAACTAATGGAATTTTTGTAGAGTCGACATTTCCCTTTAAAGATCGAATTCTAGAAACAAAAACAAAAATTGAAGGGATAAAAAAGTGGACGGACAAACTACCCAGACAATTTTGGACATTTTTTGTGGTTTATGGAAAATTAGAGGGTTATAAATTATTTTTTCTTCGTAACTAGATTGGTGTATTTTTAAGATTTTGGGAGAGAGTTTATGATGTTATGTAGTTTGTGGAAAATTGATGGAAATAGAGGCACTTCTTATTATCGGCGATGTGTTAGGCCAATTAACAGTTGACTAAAAATTAGATAAATAACATCAGAGGTACTTTTTGTAATGTAAAATTTACTTGGGTTTTATTTGTAATTACCCCAAAACTTAGGGACACTTTTTGTAATTAATCCAGCCCCAATTTATAAATGTTAAATTTTTTCCTAAATTCATCGAGTATAATAACGTTTATTCTATAACATATTAATAAAACCAAAATGTATCACATCAATTTTTTTAAAAAAATAAAATACTAATTTTAAGGCTTCCAAGGTGGCGGCGGCGGAGGGCTCGTAGGATACAAGGGCGGCACGGCAGAGAAAATGGTGTTCTTGTCAATTCCAACGCCGCCGCTGGAGGTGAGGGACACCAGAGCAGCCACCAGGCCGGCGTTGCCCGCCACCGTGGGCTCGGTGTAGCTGTAGTTAGTTCGTACGTCCTTGAATTTGTCGAAGTGGTCCGGTCCACCAACCATGGCGCCGGCGATGGTGTTGGGATTGGGTGTTTTGGCGTCGCGCCACCGCCATCCGCCGGCGCAGGAGTACTTGGTTCTGTCTTTAGGGATTGAGGCGCCGCGGTGGTGGACGTGTCTTGGAAATTTGGGCCCGTGGCCCACTACGTAGCTCATGTTCAACGGGTTGCTACCTAGTATATAATTCATCTTTTTTTTAATAACGAAAACAAAAAAAAAAAAAATTGGGTTAATGAACATGAATAATTCATTAAATTGACCTAAAAAAATTAATTAGAATGGAACACATAAGCAATATAAAGTTACAAGAAACTGTTAAACCAAGTTCAATATAAATATAAGGACATCCCCATTGGAAAAACCACTTAAAGCTTTTTTCACAGTTTTTTGTGTGCCACATCAGCTGCCATATCAAAAGTAAAAACTAAATTCATTTACAAATTTTTCTCCACAATGGTTAAACCTATCTTCAATTTTTAATGGATCCCATCATGAATTCACATATTATTTATCTTTATTTCAATTCATTTGACATCTTATATAAATGTAATATTTGGTGATAATTATTTTAATTAATATTATCAATTTATATATTCAAAAAAGGATAATTTTAATTTATATTATAGTTCTTAAAATTAATATTTATAAATTTTTAATTAATATTTTTTCTCAAATATTAATTATTATTTGTTCCACAAAATTTCTTTTTAATTTACGTTTTTCTTTTAATTCCATGATTGGTTAAAACAATATTCAATATATTCAATATTTAGTTAAAGAAAAAGACAAAATAATATAAAATAGTTAAATTATCTCTCACATGGCCACATGGGTGACACATGGCCCACATCTCTCCTTTTTTCCTCTAAAAAACCGGATTGTAGGCACAATCCGTATCTTCCCCCAAAACCCCAACTTTGCCGCTCACAATGGGAGGAGGTTTTTCTTGATCCGGATTTTCACCAAAATCCGTACCAAAACCCCTGAGGTTTGACCTAATTACAAAAAGAACCCGATAATATTTTAAAATTACAAAAGGCCATCAGATTTAATTATGTCTTAAATTTATAACGGGGATCAGGAGGGTTTTGAAAAAAAAAAAAATTGCTTATGAAGTGGGAAATGTAAAGT
This sequence comes from Rehmannia glutinosa, assembly GCA_016081115.2. NCBI lineage: Eukaryota > Viridiplantae > Streptophyta > Magnoliopsida > Lamiales > Orobanchaceae > Rehmannia > Rehmannia glutinosa. Next base: position 34,965,197 of record CM071929.1, on the reverse strand, counting down.
GGAATCAAACCTCAAAAGGTTTTTTGCAATTTTCAAAACCCTCTTGTTTTTCTTTTGTAATTAATGCAGGTTTAGGGATATTTTTGTATTCATCCCTAAATATAATATAACAACAAAAATCAGAAAAACTCACAAGTTAATATAAAAGTGAGGTGAGAAAATTGCTTATGAAATAAACCATATGTTTATAGTTCTTGGAAAAAAAAATGGTATTAACAAAATTCGTTATGTTTAAACCAAAATAACTGACTAAAATCGACTACTAATGAAATTGATTATCACAAAAACCATCCTTTGATTATCACAAAAATCATATACAAAATGCTGGAAAAAAAAAGTAAAAAATATAACTAGCACGTTCTTGGGTGAGAACAAAAAAAGCTCAATTGTAATTTTGATCATGTGAGTATAAGGGGGTGACATAGTTGGTCTTGTAAGTATTTTATGTAGCAATTTTCGTCCATAAATTATGATTTTTGTGCAATATTAGTCTAATAAGTTCTAATAATATTGTGCACTTTAGTCTCGAATGGGTACTTCAATATTTCACCGTTTGGGGCCATAATTGCACAAATTTAGAACTTATGAGACCAAAATTGCTCAAAAATAAAAAATTTATGGGACCAACATTACTACATATATACTTAACGGGTCAAATATATATGTCACCCCTTCATATTTACGTGACTAAACTTGCTATACAAAATACTTACATGACTTTATATGCCACTTCCTAATACTTACATGACCAAAATTGCAACTAAACAAAAAATGTGAGGGACTTGTGAAAATTAAAATTATATACACATGCATATTTCATATTTGGCAGTATATAGGACTATGTTATACCTGAGAAGTGGCAAAATCTTTGAGAACACTGATTGGGAAAAAATTGGGGCCACAATTCCAGCCCGGAACTCCAGTAGCATTCAAGTAATCAGCAAAAACCGATGCTAAAAATGCTGCATTTGCCACATATTGCAAATTCTGTGATCTCCCATGGTTCAATTCTATCATTCCACCTACACATCCCACAACAACAATAACAAATGAAAAACAGCATTTTAATAATAAATAAACTCCTTATAAATAAATTCAACCCTCTTAACACTTTAAAATTCAATCAAAATCCAGACAAAAAACTAGAAAGTGATATATGTGCGTGTTTGTATGTATATAACATGGGTAATTTGTAAATTTAGTCCTGTAATTATAGAAGTGAAGTAAAATTGGTCCTTTTTAAATTTTTGGCAGAATCGTCCTACATCTTTTAGAAAACTATCGGATTTAGTTCTTAATATGCCTAAAATTCCAAAATTGTATAAAAAAATCTTAAAAGAGTTGCGTGTGAACCCGAAAGTTTAGGGATTTACGAATCTCTAGGTAAAAAGATTAGAGTTTCTGCTGATATAGTTGTTGAGCACGAGTGTTGGGGAACTCCGCTGAAAATTGGCAGAAACACAAATTTTTGGCGGGAGATTCAAAAATCCTACAATTTACGTGAGATTTTCTTAGCAATTTTGAAATTTCCAACGAATTGAGGACTAAATCGGAGAGGCCAATTTTATTGCACCCTATAATTACATCACTAAAAATTGCAATTTAATTACCCTATATAGCACAACATTGCTCTTACTTACCTCGAGTCCAGTTGAAAACATTGTATCTCTTAAGATAAGAACACATGGTAAGCCCAGTGACATTATGATAACTCCTCAACATGTCTTCATAAGGATATCCAGGGCTCAAAAACAGCCTTATCCTCGTCAATAGCAGCATCGCGGCAGGCAACTTATTGTCCCAACTCAAAACACTCAAATCAGGGATCATATAAAACGCCCTCGTATTCGCGGCAATCTTCGGATTAGTCGCCAAAGAAAAATAAGTATTATTGCCAGTGGCGTAGAATAGCCACGCGGCGCCCCACATGTGCTCGTCGAAATACCCCGTCGAGTTGTAGAACGGCTCGATGTAAGGGTTTCCTCTACAGTACGCCGTTCGCCTGGCGCGGTCGCGGGCGAAATCGAAGACGGTTTCGGCTCCGCGCCGGAGTTTCTTGGAGTAGGCGGGGTTGTCTCGGAAGACGATGGAGGCGGAGGCCATGGCAGCCGCCATCTCGGCGGCGAGTTCGGGGGCGGAGTTGGCGGTTTGGACTCTGCGGGGGTAGTCCATGTCTTCGGGTCTTTGCCAGCAGAAATGGTCATCGGGCGCCCGGGATCCGTTTTGGGATCCGCCGACCTATGTGGGTCAGCAATAAACACGAATTATCGAGAGAAATGACAATGATAAGGCAAGACATGACATAATATTATAGAAGCACGGAATTATAAACTTAGTCAAAATGACACTTATTGTTATATTTAGGAATAATTACAAAAACACCTCTAAGGTTTGGGTTAATTACAAAAAAAAACAGAGTTCTTTGAATATTACAAAAAAAACTTTGAAGTTTAATTCCGTCTTACATTTTTCCGGTGATTTTCGAAAATATTCAAAAAAACCCTGATATTTGAAAAAATATTACAGTTACCCCCGTAAATTTAAGACAAAACGAAATATGAAGGGTTTTTTTTGTAATTTTGAAACATGTCTGAATTTTTTTGTAATTAACCCAAACCTCAGGGGTGCTTTTTGTAATTATCCCTTATATTTATTATCAAATAAGATAGATAACACAAGAATTCACGTGTGCAAAACAAGTGCACTATCTAGTGTCCAAAATTTGATGATGCACGAACATACCTGGCTATAAATTTTGTCGATTTTAGTAGCAGAAGAATTGAAGGTTAGAAGCAAATAATCGGTGCCCCATTTGATAAGGTCTCTAACGTGATCATACTCTCCAATGGCACGATATTTGTGCTCATATTCAATCACACTCCAACTTAGCATTGTCATGGCAAATGACATCGGAAAATGGAACTTGGTGTTGTCTCCAGCATCATAGTACCCTCCAACTAACCCTCCTTTAAGATCCGTTTGGTCCGACCCATCTTGTAACCCGGAATCCCCTCTCCATGGGATACCGTTGTTCTTGGGCAATTTTCCAGCTGCACGAACCAACAAAGAATCCGTTGGATTTTTAGCCTTTTCTTCATAGCAAATATGTTTTTCAAGAATGTCTTTTTAGCTTTTTTTGAGTTCAAATGTTCATTTTACCTTTTTTTATATTTCTGGGGATCGGTACATAACTCAGTACCGAGTTACATGACTCCGATAACAAGTTAGTAACTCGGTACCGAATTATGTACCACATCAATTATTTTTTAAAAAATGGTCAAATACCTCACCAGAGAATGCATGAAAGGTATGACCGTCAATTTTAGTCAAAATGGCTAAAAGACATGTTTTCGAAAACACGTGATTATTTTTCATTTCACAAAACATACGTTGCCAATTTGGCCTATTACCACACAATTAATCTTTGAAAACTTGAGATGAAAATATTTTCACAAAAAAAAAAACAATAATAAAAGTTTTCAAAAAAATAAATAAAGGAAAATATTTTTTAATGAGATTATAAAAGAAATTTGAGATGAATTTATAATGGTATTCTATATCGTTATGTAATTTACATTTTTAGGGTTACATACAATTAATATTAAAGGTGGCTAGTAAGATAGTGTGAAAACCAACTCATCACTTCTTATCGCAAAAGTATAAACTTGTTAATTAATTGATTGAATTAAGTAGTATTAGTTTTCTTTCAGAAAAAAAGTAGTATTAGTTTTTCTACTTGCTAAAGTCAAGAATTAGGTCTGTTGAATTTTATTTAGATACTTATTTGTTATATTGTTTAAGCAATTAATTAGGGAAATTAAATTGATTCTATGCACAATTAATCTTTGTTTAAATCATGTGCCCCCAATCACCTAGTTGATCAGAAAGGTCAGACAAAGGACAAATTCAAAATATTTTTATAAATTATGGAGAACGATGGCAAAGTTGAAAGTACAAGCCTGATTGAAGGACAAAGGCAGAAATTAGAAAACATTTTTACATGATTATATGTATAATAAAAACTCTCACCTTCCTTAGATACCAGAAAAACAAACCATGAAACCACCAGTTATTGACGGAATCAATGATGTGACCTCCTAATTAAATATACCAAAATATTTATATACCAACTAAAAATTTAAAAAATATTTAAAATATTTGGAAATATCAAATCAAATACAGCTTCATGTACTAAAATCAACAGCCATTCATTTAATACGTGCATACCGCGTCTCTAGTCTTTTTTTTTTTTTTTTTTTGAAAGCTCTAGTCTTTTTTTTCTCTTCTTTTTCTTTTGTATGTGTAATTATCATAAAGTATAAAATAGAATATTACTATAAAAGTCAAATGTTTTTTTAAGTAACGCATAAGCAATGACGCATAATAATCTACCTACCTAATGTTAATCGATTTAATTTGACCCTTTCTTTGATATTGGAAATGGATAATTATAAAGCTAATCACATTGTGTTCCGAGTAATTCTACTCCTTAATTTACTAAATCTTCACACTTTTTAGGTAAATTTACTCCTAAACAAATTATTTTGTGTGCAAAACTCATTCAAGAGTATTAATTTGTTATATACTTAATCATGCATTTATTCTCGATATTAAACTCAGATTTTGTCCAACCTAACTTATATAGACACTCATGAATTCAATAGAATAAAATAAATGCACAATCAACCTTTCAAAAGAAAATAATTAAAATAATATCAAACTCGACATCAAAAAAATTGAGAAAAAAAAATAAAAGGTCAATAAGTTAGGAACGTACATTTTTGGGCATTGAAGAAGAGAAGAGCTTTGTGGAGCGCGACCGTATAATTATCTGGAGGCGAAGGACGATGTTTGTGCCTAGGCAGAGACTTGGCTATGATAATCGGGAGCCCAATTACAAAAAACGCAACTAAAATAGACCCTAAGGTCCATTTTAATGCGTCCCGACTGCAGACGATGCAGCCGAGATCCACGTATTTTTTCTTCTTCTTCTTGAATTCCCCAACACTATAGGTTTGCATCAGGGATCTGCTCTAAGCCCGTACCTTTTTATCCTAATAATTGATGAAATCACTAAACACTTACAAAAATCCATCCCTGAATGTATGTTATTTGCGGACGATATAGTCTTAATTGATGAAACAAGGGAAGGAGTAAATGCAAAATTGGAAGTTTGGAGAGAAGCACTTAATCAAAAGGTTTTACTATAAGTAGGGGCTAAAAAGTAATACATGGAATGCCACTTTAGTAAAAACAACGAATGAACAATGAGACGAAAGTTAAAATTGGTGGACATGAAGTGAGTATAACAAAGAGTTTTAAATACTTAGGATCTATAATTGAAGACAACGGAGAAATCAATAAAGATGTCACACATAGGATCCGGCGGTTGGAATAAATGGAGGAGTGCATCTTCTATCCTTTTCAGCGACCGTAAAATACCATTAAAATTGAAAGGAAAATTTTATAAAACGGCCATAAGGCCCGCAATGCTTTATGGAGCGGGAATGTTGGGCGACTAAATATGAACACGAACAAAAAATGAGGGTAGCGAGAGATGAGAATGCTAAGATGGATGTGCGGACACACTAGATTAGATTAGATAGAATAAGAAATGAACACATTAGAAACAAAGTGGGAAGACCAATAGACGAGAAAATTAGAGAAACACGATTAAGATGGTTTGGACATGTTTATAGGAGACCTTTAGATGCACTCCATGTGCGATGTTTAGAAGGTAGAGAATCACTCACACAAATCAAAAGAGAAGAGGTAGGCCTAAAAAGACTTGGAAAGAAGCTATTAAACATGACATGTTATACCTAAAATAACGAAAATATGGCTTATGACCGTAAACGATGGCGCGATATGATCCGTATAAAGCCCGACTCCCACGTGGTGGAATTAAAACGCCATTGTTGTTGTTGTTGTTGTTGTTGTTGTTTCTTCTTATCCGATGGCCCTAATAGCCAACTTTGTTGAGTCTCATCCAAATGACCATGGTTGTACCCTTGGTGTGAGATTGAAGCCCTATCCCAATCCATGTTATTCCTGCTTTTCTCATCTTCATTGGTTGAATCTCCACCGTTGATTTCCAAGGTTCCTCCCCAATGATTGTTCATTTTTATTTTTTTCCTAATAATTAAAAATGTGCTAATCTGGACTGAAATGGAATGGAATTCATAACAAAAACTGGATTTTTTTCCCCTGATATATCATAGCAATAGAAAAAAATACATGATTAATTAATGACTTGGTCAAATGAATTGAATCTTGATAGGAATACAATTAATGAATGCACATTCATATATGCATGAAATTTTGAGTGAATAAACCCTTTCATTTTTTTGTTATTATTTTTATGTCTTGAAAATAGAGAAAAATTAATTAATAAATAAGATTGATTTTCTTCAAATGTACCTGGTACGTAGTCGAAGAATTCACGAGTGTTTTGAATCCACCGTTTTAATTCTCTTGTCAGGGTTTCTCTCTAGATTGATGATACATATATAGGGACTGTGTATGTGTGTGGATATGTGTATATTGGAGAAAAGAGAAAAATTACAAAAAAAAAAAAAAATGAAATAAAGAGGAATTTGACTTGGATGGGTTTTTTCTTTTTATTTGATGTGAGAGTTAGTTTTTGTTGAGTGGGGTTCTTCCGCTTTTATGAGAATGTGAGATTGAGACTGAAAAATTAAAGCTGGATTGATGGTGAAATGTGAATCCAATAAAAGAAAAACAGCTAATATTATTTGCTATAAATTGTTATTTAGGGGTTAAGGAAATATGACTTTTTGGGCATCATTGAACTTTTCCAGGAAACACCCTTAATGCAGTAGTGAAAAAGAAAAAAGGAAATTAATTGAATTGTGCATGACAGATGTGTTGCAGATATACATCTATATATATTAGGGATAATTACATTTAAAAAACCACGAGGTTCGGGCTAATTACAAAAAAATGCAGAGGGTTTTGAAAATTATAAAAAAATCGTTGAGGTTTAATTCCGTTTTAAATTTCTCCTTTCGCATAAGCAAAAAAAAAATCCAAAACCCCATGGTATTTATAGAAATATTACAATTACCCCGTAAATTTAAGACATAATCAAATGTGAGGGTTTTTTTATAATTTTGAAATATCTTTAAATTCATGGATCTTTGCAAAAAAGAAATTCAAGAATTACTTGAAAAAGTTCTAATCAGACCAAGTTCTAGTCATTGGAGTTGTCCAGCATTTTATGTTGAAAATAATGCTGAAATTGAAAGAGAAATTCCAAGACTAATAATCAATTATAAGCCACTTAATAAAGTTTTAAGATGGATAAGATATCCTATACCCAATAAACGGGATTTACTTAATAAGTTATGTGATGCTAAAATCTTTTCAAAATTTGATATGAATCAGGATTTTGGCAAATTCAGATAAAAGAAGAAGATAGGTATAAAACTGCATTTAATGTTCCATTTGGACATTACGAATGAAATATTATGCCATTTGAACTTAAAAATGCTCCATCTGAATTTCAACATATTATGAATGACATTTTCAATCCTTATATGGATTTTACAATTGTTTATATTGATGATGTTCTATTATTTTTTAAAAATCTAGAACAACATTTTAAACATATTAATACATTTATTAATATTGTTAAAAAAGCATGACTTGTAGTTTCTGCTAGAAAAGTATTATTATGTCAAACAAAAATAAAATTTTTGGGACATAACATAGAAAATGGATTAGTTCATCCTATTGAAAGAGCAATAAAATTTGCAGATAAATTTCCTGAAGAAATTACTGATAAAAATCAGTTACAAAGATTTTTAGGAAGTCTTAATTATGTTAAAGACTTTTATAAAGATTTATCTTTTGATTGTAAACTTTTATTTCAAAGGCTTATAAATAATCCATCAAAATGGACAATAAGTCACACAGATGCTGTATAACGCATCAAAGTCTTTAAGTTTTTTTTAATTAGCCCAAACCCGATGGCTTTTTTTTTTTTTAATTATCCATATATACTATCGATAGATATCTAGCTATATAGATATACAAGAATTCTTCCCTTCAAAAAAAAAAGATATACAAGAATTCTTTGTTCTGATGGGTGCTTTCTAAGCGATCGCCCTCCAAACAATGGTAGAATGTAGAGAAGGCCTATACGCGTATGAGATTATTGACTAGTACTTTTATTTCATGAATATAATCAAGAAGATTGGGTGGTAGTAATTTCAGGATGGCCTCATCTGGTGCAAATTCAACTCCAAGTGGTGGAAAGCATGCGTTAATATACATAAGTGTGATTAAATAAGTAACAATTTGTTTGACAACTAATGATTTGATGGGATTTGAAGGGGGGTTTGTGATTTGTTTGTAATATGTATATCCCATTTTAAGGAATGAGTACATGTAAAGTAAGATTACGATTTTACTAAAAAGCTTTTTTTTTTTTTTTTTTTTTTTCTTTTAGCTTATTTGAATTTTTTACCGGAAACTAAAGAAAAAGAAAAGAAAAGGGAATGATCAGATTAAAAATTACAACTTGTAAGTTTGTGCGATTTTGTCCAAATAGCAATGACGTGGTATCACTCTACGTCTTCACGAGCAGGGGCGGAGCTAGGCGTGTAATTTTGGGGAGGCTAAGTAATTTTGAGGGGGCTAAATCAACAAAAAATAATTATTTAGTACTAAAAAATAATATTCTAAAATAAAATATACATAAAAAAATTAATTTTCAAATTTTTTTTTTTTTTTTTTGGGGGGGGGGGGGGGGGGGGCTTAACAAGGAGGGTACGCCCCTGTTCACGAGTTAACTATTTGAATGGTCGTAATTTCTTAAGTAGGTCCTCAGCATGCAACACGAACAAAACAATTAGGCTCCTCAAAGTGTAAATGGGATACCTCTCTAATGCTCAAATTTGCTATAGATCTAGAGAAAAACGAACTCATCAGAATTGATTGGTGTAATGTACCTTCAAATGGTGATAATTTGCGGTATTTGTTTATACTAAAATATTGGATGATTTAATCCAATGAGGGCATGATAGTTATACAATTTGGGCTCCATGAGCTCATGTGCATGGGCCACTGTTCTAAAAATTTCCGCCTACCTCCGATTAATCCCCACCTAGGCGCTAGGTCTCTCCTGTCCGCCTATGTTATTCTTCCAATTAGGCCCCACCTAACTCCGCCCAGGTCCCATCTAACCCCGCCTAGACGCTAGACCCTACTCTGTCGCCCGACTAGCGCCTACCGATTTTTAGAACACTGGATTGGGCCCTAGAGGTGTGCACGGTCCGATTCAGTCTGGAGATTTAGAAATCTCCAGAACCGTCCCTAAGTTCGGAGATCCCAAAATTAAATCTCCATAACCAAACCATAAAAAAAAATCTTCGTCCCGAAAGTTCGGTACGGATATTCGGTTCTAATGGGACGGTACGGAACGGTTCGGCACGGTTCGGAGAAACGGAGATTCAAATATTTTACAATAAAACACACAAAAAAGGTGAAAATGAAAATCAGGGTAAAAATCCTTAAACGGTTATACTTTCAATCTTTTTTTAGTGCAATTTCAAAAATACATACTAAAACTATTAGTACTATACGAGTTTAATTTTTTGATAATTTATATTGAACTTTTACATAAAATTTCTTTAATTCATATTTAAGTGCTAAATTTTTAATATTGTAATTCTAAATATTTCTTGGTTAGACGATTACTCTAGTTTATGTCTAATCATTTAAACTAATTTTAATTCAATTAATTTTCTTCATTTGAGGATGAGTTTAGTTATGATCCTTAATAAGTAAAATATCATCAAATTAAATATTTTTTACAAATCAAATATGATTTTATATTATTGGGTTCATTTAAATAAATAATATGACGTAACTATTAATGAATTAAATATATATTCAATTATTATTTGATATATTGATAAAATATGCCAAATTTTTAATTTGATAATTTTTAGTATTATATAGTATTGAATTTCAAAGGAATGTTTAGTTAATTTAATATCAAAATATAAATATATATTATATATGTATATATAAAAACTATTTTAAAATCGGTTCTGGTTTTGGATATTCGATTCGGTATGGTTCGGTACACTTCTCGGTTCGAATATTTGAAAAATCTCCAGAATCGTACCATGAAAATTTTCGGTACGGTTTGGTTCGGGAAAAGTCAAAAAATCAACGGATATTTTCGGTTCGGATCTTTTTGGTTCGAATATTAGTTCGGATCCGGTGATCTCCAAATCCCGTGCAAATGCCGTTGTGTGACTTAGCTTAAGCATTGTTGCTCGCACTGGCGTAGCTAGGGGGGGCCAACCCGGGCCCTGTTTGATAAATGGTTTATCATGATTTTGATGATTTTGATTTTACACCAAAACAATGGTTTTAAAGGTTGTCCAAATACTCCTAAATGATTTAAAATGGTTTTAATATTTTTCGGAGTATTTCCTCAAGTTTATTTTCAATATAAAATTGGACAACACATTTAATGTTTTTAAGTCAATGGGTTTTTCACATTGAAACTATATTTCTAATATTGTCCTAAATACTCCCGATTAGTTTAAAATGTTTTTACGAATTTTTCGAGTATTTCTTGAGGTTAACTTTCGATAAAAATTGGACAATATTTACTGTCTCTTGTCGACCGGTACGCCTCATAGGGCAACCCGTGACACAAGATGTTTTTGAAATGTAAAATGAGACGGAAGAAAATTGAGCGGTGTCGACCGGCCGCTCGGGCGTCGACCGTCCCGGTCGCCGACCGTCGCCGCCCAGGTCGACCGGTACACCCGCAAGTGTGCAAAATCTCCTGTTCTATTTTTGAGAGGTCGACCGGCTAGGGGTGATGTCGACCGGCCGAGCACCCCGACCGGCCGCCTGCAGTAATTTTTCGATTATTTCAAACGCCTTTTGTGCGCAACCTGGCCGCCCTTTAGTTTGACAAAGAAATTATAACCGTTGTCTGACAATGAGACCATTCTTCCTTAAAATGTGGGATTGTTCTATAATCTGATTTTTGTATCCTTATGAGACAACCATATTTATTTTAATCTCTTTGTCTTATTTGTAGACAAAAGAAAACATGGAGGAGCCCATGAAGGAGCCTATGTTGGAGGAGCCTTTGGAGGAGCCTATGTTGGAATTCAAATTTGAAGGCTCTCCTATAAATAGATGAAGGCTTGAGGATCAAACATAAGACTTGATAAAAACAACAAGAGATATCACAAGCACATAATCTTTGTTATTCATTTCAACATTCTTGTTGTAATAGCCTAAGTACTATCACTTTCACATCTTGATGTCTAGGCTTTCATTCTTGATTACACTTGCACTTTTGAGTTGTAATATTTTTCAAAGTGTAATCTTGATTGTAATTCATCAACCAAACACAAGATATCCTTGTGAGTGTTCTTGTGGTAAGAACACACTTGGGTGAGCTAGGTGTTAGGTGTAAGAAGATTGTGGTAATCTTCTTTTGAGGTGTTGAAGAGTGTGGTGCTCTTCAAGGTGAAGATTGTGGTAATCTTCACAAGGTGCCGTTGAAGATTGTGGTAATCTTCAAGTGAGATTGTGGTAATCTCAAAGGTGGTGTTGAAGAAGAGTGTGGTGCTCTTCAAGGTGTTGTTGTAAGTTGGTGTTGTATTAATTTGTGGTAAATTAATAAAATCTTTTTCTTTTTGAAATCCATCCCTGATATACTTGGGGTGGTAGAGGATTAGGCCCTAGGTGGGTTGAACCTCTTTAAATCGACGTGTGTTGTTTACATTCCGCACCTTTATTATTGTCTTTGAGCATTCATTCGAAAAAGAGGGCGAAATCGAAAAGATGGAGATAATCTATTCACCCCCTCTAGATTATCGTAGCGCTGACTTACAAGTGGTATCGAGCCAAACTCTTTGGCAAGCTCGTTTCACATCGCGAGTGAAGAGAAACGATCGTCGGCTACTTAACGAAGCTCATCTTTCCTAAGCACCTCCACCACCAAGCCACCTCGGTTTGATTCCAAAAATTTTATATTTTGGAAAGAAAGAATGGAATGCTACTTACAAGGTTGCGGGTTCGACATTTGGAACACCGTCATTAATGGAGAATCCATTCCGATGAAAAATACACCACACACCTCAAAAGGCTTCAAAAGCTCAATGATGAAGAGAAGAAAATCATCTCCTCAAATGGTAAAGCTCTTAATATTTTACATTGTTCACTTACCACTTTGGAATTTGATCATGTTGTAGGTATTCGATCGGCACACAAGTATGGCAAAATTAGAAGCCATATATGAAGTATATGCAAATGAAAGGAGCAACTCAAAAACATCTACTTCACAAATGGATACAACATCAAATTCAACAACATGGGATAAGCCTTCTACAACCTCCCATGATGAACAAGTTGAACAATGCCTCATGGGCATCGAAGAAGAAAACGAGGTAAGTTCTAAACCCTCTACTTCTTATGACAATGAATTGCAAAATGAATATAGTGACTTGCAAAATGATTATGATGAGCTACAAGATGAATTCCAAAACTTACTTGTTAAATACAAAAATTTGAAAAAGGAATTCATTGTTTTAAAGAATGATAAGGATAGTTTATCTACTTCCTATGAATCACTATCATGTGCTCACACCACCTTTGACAAGGTTAGAAACCTTGAGAAAGAAAATAGTACTCTTGTTGAGGATATAAATTGCTTGAAAAATGATCTATCTAAATCCAACTTGAGTACCGATAAGATGACCAATATTGTTGATTGTTGTGATAATTCAAACTAGAACTTGATCATAAGCCTAAGGGTGTCAATCATATGAAAAAGAATCAAGTCTCTAAGCACGTTGGTCATTATGCTCCTAGAATTATTACATGTTTTTATTGCGGTAAAAAGGGTCATACGGTAAATACTTGTCGGGCTAGAAATAGCTCCAATTATTGTTGGAGACCTAAAAGTCTCAAGACTAATCCCAAAGGACCCAAACACATAAGGGTACCACAAAACAATGTCATATTAGGTACCCGTGAAATAATGATCGAAGAAAATTTATACTGCGAAGACATCAAATGACCGTTTCATGTGATCAAAGAAGGAGAAACTATGTTCGACAAAGCTAATTTCCAAGAAGAGGATATAATCAAAAATGGGAAGAACACAATCCTTGGAAATGGCAAAGACAAGATGATTTTCAAAGAAGAAGAGACCATCAACAATGGGAAGGACAAAAATTTTGGAGATTGAGTAATTGGAGAGATTACTATCAACATGAAGATTTTCAAAAGGAAAATATCATCAACAATGGAAAAACCCATGGAAACGACATAATTGGTAAACCGTATCTCCCTAATTAAATATGCATTTTATTTGTCTATTATGCATGTTTTTATTTGTGTCCTACTTGCAAAATGAGTTTTCATGTATTTTAAATTAAGGTCTTCAAAACTTATTTGTTTTTAAAAATAAGACCTTATATGATGTTTTTAAAACTCTTGTGTATTTTTGTAGACTAAAGTGTATTATCATCTCTTATGGATTTTTATGGCATGAGCTTACTTGTGATATCTCTTAGCCTACACTTTTATCATTATGATTTGTCTTTAGATTTGTTTTAAGAATTGTGTAGATTTACATATTTTCACAAATGGCCATTTTCGTCATTATTTGTCAAGAAAAGGCATAAATTATCGAGGTATGTTTACTTGTGTATTTCTTTACTCTTATAGACTCGATATACGTATTGCCATGTGCCTATGTGCTTGTTTTTCATAGTATTTCATACAAATGCCATTAAGAGGATTTTTAGATTTTTTGAAAGGCATTATTCGATATTTAATTGCACATATTTGCTTTGTCAACTTTTGTTCAAATACTTTTTTAAATGAGGTCTCAATTATATGCTATTGGATTCTCAAATTTCAAAAGAGACCTTTTGTAGCTTTCTTAAGCTTATTTGAACTTGCATGATTTATTAGACTCTTGATGATATTCTAAATGCATAGTATGTGTTTCTTGCTTCATGATCTATATATATATATATAGTGTCTATTCCTACTATGCTCTTTTTGCAAGAAATTTTGTGATTGATGATTGAAGCATGTTTTTACACTTGGGCTATTTTTTCTTGTATAAGCGATGCCGTTAATGAGTTTGTTAAGTTGTGTAGATGAGAAATGAAGTACTCCAAATATTTGGATGTAAATGTTCTATTATGAACACCTTAGATCAATTGGATGCCCTATGATGATAGTGATGAAGAAGATAAAAAGGGTATTCCTGGAACAAACTCGATGACCAAGGCAACATTGGTCGAACTAAGGCAAGGTTAGTAGCTCGAAGGTATTTTCAAGAAGAAGGTAATCGATTTTGATGTAACATTTGCACTCATAGCACATTTTGTAGCTATTTGCATTTTACTTGCCCATTCTTGTTTTAAGAAAATTTCAAGCTTTACCAAATGGATGTTAAATCCAAATTTCTAAATGGTTTTATTCAAGAAGAAGTCTATGTAAAACAACCTCCGGTTTAAAATTTTCTAGGCCAAATGATTGTTTTTAAGGCCTTGTATGGTTTAAAACAAGACCCGTGTATGGTATGATAGACTTAGCTATTTTTTGCTAAATGATTCTACAAAAGGTAAAGTTGATACTACTCTCTTTGTTTGTGAAAAAGGGCAATATTGTTTAAACTTGTGCATATTTATGAGAATATTTTTGGTGCTACTAATGAATATTTGTGCAAGATATGGCTTTCTAAGTTGATGCAAGGTGTACTTGAAATGAGCATGATTTCTTGATTGGACTTCAAATCATTCAATGCCAAGTAGATGGTTACATTTCAAAAGAACTCTTGAAGGAGTTAGGCATTGAAGAAGGAAGAATCATTCCAACCTCTATGGCTATCAATGAAGAGATTGACAAAGGTTGAGAAAGGCATGTCGGTTAACAAACAAATTCGAGGTATGTCTTCTTGTATTATTCCTATAGAATCGACATTCCATATACCTTATGTCTATATGCTCGACTTCAAAAATTATCCCAACGAATCTCATTAAAGTGCCATTAAAAGAAATTTTCAAATATTTGAAAAGACTTCTTCTTATGACTTGTTGTATCCAAAGCTTTAAAACGTTATTATTTTTTTCGGGATAACAAGTTCGATCTATTATACGGTTATTCGTATTCAAAATTTGTTCGTCATAGTCGAACTAAACATATTGAGATTCGATATATTTTTAAGGGATTGTGATTTTTAACAAAAACTTGAGATGTGTTTAATTCCGTCTCAAGGATAACTCGTGACTTTTTGATCGTTAACCGCCGAATATTTTACCTCATTTCGAGCTTGATTATGACATAATGTATATTGAATGAGGTCTACGTTTGCATTTTGCACGTTTTAAAACCGAGGGGCGAAAAATCGGATTTTTGGATCAAATTTCAGATTTTCAAAACAGAAAAGAACCACTGGCCGCTGAGACGGGTAAGGCCGACCGGCCGCTTGCCGCCGACCGGCCGCCCATGCCCTGGACCGGTCTCCCGGATGATTTTTTGGCTAAAAATAGTTCTCGTTTCCGACTTCGCCATTTTGGCTTATTTTGTCCATTTTTCGTCCCTTCGCAAATTGCACACAAATTTCACTCCAAATTTATTTTATTGCATACATTTTATATTTTGGGGATTATCTAGCTCTGGTTATCATCATCATTGCTCGACTTTACCGATTGAATGGTAAGAATTTCACTATCTTTAGCTCAATTGGGTTGAACCTCGAGTTTGTGGCTTATATGTATTTTTCTTGATGTAATTCATATATGTTTGTGATGAGCTTATTGATTGTTGATGAATGATATTTGTTATATTGTATTTGGTGATGAAAAACTTGGCTTGATTTCATTTACAAGGGCTATATATAACTTTTTCTATTTTTGACGCCCGCTAAGTGTTTGATAAAACGTTTCAATGAAAAATTCATCACCTACACGACTCTCTCGATTTCAAAAGTCTCATATATTTATAGAGATCATGTTTTCTCGCAAATCAAATGATTTTTCATAAGCTTCTACAAGTCGTATGATTCGACTCTTCTATTTGGTTTAAAAACTTCAATGTTCAAATGGCTCGATACATCGGTTTACTTGCGCACTTTGATAAGAATATATGATGTATTTATCGTGCTAACATTCTTTTGATGATTCCAAAGGGGAGAAACAGGCTATAAGCTCATTAGCTCATAAAAGCTAAGATAAGCTTAACGAAAAGAAGCTATAAGCTATGGCTTCATAAAGCCATAAGTTGTGGATCATATTTAGTCCACTTGGTGCATTATGGTTATGTATGAATCATGGTCCATTGGTTATAGTATGGACTTATATACGATTCTAATGATGTATCTTTGACAGGGGGAGCTTTTAAGTTATTGATACTTAAGCTCAATATCGAAAAGCTAATATTTTAGCTTATGTTTAAGTTGCTTCTATATAACTCTTGTTGTGCATGTTGATAGGGGGAGCATTTGCTATATGTGTTTGAATATCTCTACTCCCATCCATGTGTTCTTATTGCATGGAATGTTGTCGCTCACAACGGATAGTTCTCTTTAACCGGAAAATTGTTTTGTTTTCAAAATCGACCTCGTTAAAATTGTTTTGGTTTGTAATCATCAAAAAGGGGAGATTGTTTGATAAATGGTTTATCATGATTTTGATGATTTTGATTTTACACCAAAACAATGGTTTTAAAGGTTGTCCAAATACTCCTAAATGATTTAAAATGGTTTTAATATTTTTCTGAGTATTTCCTCAAGTTTATTTTCAATATAAAATTGACAACACATTTAATGTTTTTAAGTCAATGGGTTTTTCACATTGAAACTATATTTCTAATATTGTCCTAAATACTCCCGATTAGTTTAAAATGTTTTTACGAATTTTTCTGAGTATTTCTTGAGGTTAACTTTCGATAAAAATTGGACAATATTTACCTCTTTGGTCGACCTCGCCCTATAGGGCAACCCGCACCAATATGTTTTTTGAAACAAAAATGAGACGGAAGAAAATTCAAGCCGGTCCCACCGGCCGCTCAGGCGTCGACCCGCCGACCGGTCGCCTGGGGTCGACTCGGTACTGCAAGTGTGCAAAATCTCCCTGTTCTATTTTTGGAGAGGTCGACCGGCTAGGGTGATGTCGACCGGCCGAGCACCCGACCGGCCGCCCGTGTAATTTTTCAAGACTATTTCAAACGCCCTTTTGTGCGCAACCTGTCCGCCCCTTTAGTTTGACAAAGAAAATTATAACCGTTGTCTGACAAAACCATTCTTCCTTAAAATGTGGGATTGTTCTATAATCTGATTTTTGTATCCTTATGAGACAACCATATTTATTTTAATCTCTTTGTCTTATTTGTAGACAAAAGAAAACATGGAGGAGCCCATGAAGAGCCTTATGTTGGAGAGCCTTTGGAGGAGCCTATGTTGGAATTCAAATTTGAAGGCTCTCCTATAAATAGATGAAGGCTTTGAGGGATCAAACATAAGACTTGATAAAAACAACAAGAGATATCACAAGCACATAATCTTTGTTATTCATTTCAACATTCTTTTGTAATAGCCTAAGTACTATCACTTTCACATCTTGAGGTCTAGGCTTTCATTCTTGATTACACTTGCACTTTTGAGTTGTAATATTTTTTCAAAGTGTAATCTTGATTGTAATTCATCAACCAAACACAAGATATCCTTGTGAGTGTTCTTGTGGTAAGAACACACTTGGGTGAGCTAGGTGTTAGGTGTAAGAAGATTGTGGTAATCTTCTTGTTGAGGTGTTGAAGAGTGTGGTGCTTCTTCAAGGTGAAGATTGTGGTAATCTTCACAAGGTGCCGTTTGAAGATTGTGGTAATCTTCAAGTGAGATTGTGGTAATCTCAAAGGTGGTGTTGAAGAAGAGTGTGGTGCTCTTCTTCAAGGTGTTGTTGTAAGTTGGTGTTGTATTAATTTGTGGTAAATTAATAAAATCTTTTTTCTTTTTGAAATCCATCCCTGATATACTTGGGGTGGTAGAGATTAGGCCCTGTGGGTTGAACCTCTTTAAATCGACGTGTGTTGTTTACATTCCGCACCTTTATTATTGTCTTTGAGCATTCGGTTCAAAAAGAGGGCGAAATCGAAGATGGAGATAATCTATTCACCCCCTCTCTAGATTATCGTAGCCGCTTGGACTTACAGGCCCTGGCCCCCCCCCATTTTTTTTTTTAAAAAAAAATTATAGGTAAAATTTTTTTAAAATTTTTTTTTTATTAAATATTTAAATGGTTTTTTTTGCATTTTTTTATTTGGCACACCCCAATTTCGTGTATCGGCCCACCCCCATTTATTTCCTGGCTACGCCATTGGTTGCTCGTTATCTTTGTAGAATTGTGACCTCGTGCCCTTCGGCTTTTGGGCTTTATGACCATAACTCTTCAAATAATAAGTTCTGGGCCCAAGTAAGGTTAAATCGCAAAATATACCATGTAACTATTGGGTGGTGGCAAAATAGGACAATAACTTATTGAATTTGTAATTTATGACAATAATTTTTAAAAAATGGCAGATTAAGGACTAATTGGTCGTCGATTTAAAAAATTCCCCGGAATCGATTCTCAATTTGGGGATTTCATTTATTTCAGTCATAATTGCTAACTAGACATATGACATGGCAAATTCACGATGACTTGCATGAAAATAAAAGAAGCATATATAAAACTACCCACCCCTCAGCAAAATTGAACTCCAAATAAGATGGAAAAAAAACCCAGAAAATTGAATCTCTACTTCTTCTTTTTCATCAAAGTCATCGTGAATTTGCTAGGTCATAGGTCGAGTTAGCAATTATGACCGGAAAAATGAAATTATCGATTTGGGGAGAAATTTGAAATCGGCGGCCAATTTAATCCTCAATCTGTCATTTTAAAAAAAAATTATTGTCCTAAATTGCACGTTAAATAAATTACTGTCCTATTTTGCCACTACCCAATAGCTACAGGGCATATTTTGCAATTTAGCCGCCTAAGTAAATAAGTAATACTCAATGCGAGTATTTGTGTTCAATTTTATTCTTTTTTTTATTATATATTCTGTTAGTATTTGATATTTTGATATGAATTATTTAGTTATTTGGGTAAATGTTATTAATGGTGTATAAAATCTCCAATCTTTTTAAAAATGTTGAAATCCCTTATATATTGTTCGTAAATAATAATACAACTTTTAGTGACAACTGACATATAAATTTATCATTCTAATTTTACAATTTAATAATGTACGGAAATGTTTTTAAATTAATCACAAATGGTTTTAAAGACAAATTTTGTCAAAACAGTTTTTCATGGGATTTTCTTCCAAATTAAACCGAAAAATATCGATTATGAATTTTAAAGCTGTTGAAATTATTTCCGAATCCAAAATCTATAACTAGTACGCCTTCTTAATTTCGTAAATATTTTTTTTTCCAATTCTAGTCTCTAGATCCTATTTTTACTCATTCCAAATATGAAATTCCTTCATTTAAATTCCAAATTACTCGAGGGAAATTGTTTAGGCAGGGTCGGGCTCGGGTCGGCTTTGGCTTTGTAGGCCCATGGATCGGGTTTGGTTATATGTGCCTCGGAATGATTTGTTTTTTATCCGATAAGTACCTGCAATCACTGGTAGGCCCAAGTCAATCTTTACGTTTCAGTAGCCAGCCCATGTAGGAATGTTTTGAATTTATTTGGATACTTGATCCATTGTCCAAGGAACCTTGGCAAGGAGAGCAATAAGTTCTTGCCCCAGGCTAATAGTTTTGAGTTTTGACCCACACTATGTTTTATTTTTCTATTTATTTTCCCCCAATAAAATAATTTCTTTTTTAAGGTTTCACACTTTTGTGAATTATTACTTATAATACTCGACTTTTTTTTTTTAACATCCTTACATAAAATAAATAATTTTGTTGTTTTATTTTTAATTATTATTACTATTATAATAAACGAAAAGAAAGTAAAGAATAAACACTTCCTCACATATGAAAAGATCCAATAAAAAATTGAGAAGTTTAGATAAGTTAGGATCGAATTAGAGTTGAAAGACACGTGAATTCTACTTGGACGTCTCCACCCTCCTCCAATACATGATTTTTTCTATTTGCACGTGTAAGTTCAAAAACCAGTTAGTCAAATTTTACGATCACGTGTAAGTTTAGAATCCAGTTAGTGGAATCCTACGATGAAAAACAAGCGAAGAAGAAATCACTGTAAGAAGTAATTTCTTATTCTTCTTTTAGTTTTAATAAATTTAATATGTATAATATAGTGTTCTTATATCTAAAACTCAAATTTTGAATTTTCTCGCTTTCGCTCAATTAGATCGGAAGGCCAAATCTTATTTGACCGAATTCAATCAAAGACCTGTTGGAATTGGTCTTTGATAAATGGGGTGTTGGCCCGATTTTGACCAATCAATTAAGTGGTTTCCATTTGTGAAAAATGGAATTAAATTATTTGTAAAAATTCTACTAAGAGAGTAGATGAGAATAAGCATTTGGAATTTCTCAAACCGATTCCGGTGAATGAGAAATTAATGCTAGAAGTTAGTCACTTAATACAAATAAATGGTATGGAAAATGGAAAATGTGGGGGATGAGAGATGATCCATCCCACATAGGAAAAAGGAGGTAAAGTTGCACACTTTATTTATTCTAAGTTGGACAAATGGGTTTGGGCCATCCAGCACCCAAGTTTTTAAAGGAGAGGACCTACATGCTTGTGGGTTTGGTCAAAAGACACGCGCGCCGCCGGGCTTGGCTCGGCCTGCCCAGGCCGTGGGCTTGGGCCCTTATTCTTTTTGGACCAAAACCTTTAAAAATTAAATATTTAATTAATTTTTGTAATTAATTAAATAGATTTAATTAATTTTCGTAATTAATTAAAAGAGTTCAACTGGGAAAATATTTCGGCCTCACAAGACGCGCGGGAGCACGGCCGTGCGGTCGGGTCGTGCTACTACCCGCCGGAGTCCGCGCTTACACGCACGCGCACTGCGCGCCCGCCTTGTCGCCTGGGGTCGTCTGGTGCCGGGGTTTGAGCATGCACGCACGGCGGGCGCGCCGCCCGTGCGTCTAGTCCGTGCTCTCTCGCAGCTGCGAAGTGCGTCTCGTGAAAATGTGCCTTTTTCGAGCCTACTGACGCGATTTTCCGTCGACGGGCATTTCGTTGCCTATATTAATGTAGCCCCTCGATGAAATGACATACGAAATTAATCAGAAAACATAAAATCGAGCATTGCATTTTGCATCTTGCCCATTTTCCTCCTCGAAAGCTTGAAAGTAATCAAACACTTGTCTTGTTATTTGTTGTTCCGGTTTCTTTGTCTTTCCGCTAACCTGAATCAAAAAAGTCGTTATATCTTAGAGGCGAGCGCCGAATCAGAAAGACTAGTATATACGGGCGTTTTTGAGTCTTGGAGACAGACCTTACCCGCCTCGACTTAAGCCTATACACTATCCACCATTTTAAGAAAAAAACGAAAACCTTTTCACGAAAATTTACCCAACAATCGCAAGACGAAAAATCTCTACTTCTACGTTTCTATTGAAGACGATGGCATCCAGTTCGATCTCGTTCACACCGATGGCTCCAGTTTTGAAGATTGCTTCTCCTGCTCATGGCGAGAAACCGACGAAGTTCTCCGGTGCCGACTTCAAGAGATGGCAACAGAAGATGTTGTTCTACGTGACGACTTTGGGACTTTCTCGTTTCGTGAAGGAGGAACCCCCTGCCGTTGGTGATGAACAATCCGACAATGAACGGAGAATCGCCATGATGCTTGGCATAACAGTGATTTCCTTTGTCGGAATTATATTTTGAACGGACTAGACGATACCTTGTACAACGCCTATAGTTCGTTCAAAACGCCCAAAGAGTTGTGGGACTCTTTGGAGAAAAAATATAAAAACGGAAGATGCGGTGCAAAGAAATTTGTAGTCGGTAAATTTCCGGATTATAAGATGGTTGACACCGAGACGGTGATTAGCCAAGTACAAGAAATTCATATCATACTTCACGACTTAGTGTACGAAGGGATGATTACGAACGAGTCTTTTCAAGTGGTCGCGATTATCGAAAAGTTGTCGCGCCGTGGAAAGAGTTTAAGAACTACCTTAAGCACAAGCGAAAAATAAATGGGGCTTGAGGATTTGATAGTTCGACTGGATTGAGGAAGACAAACCGGGATTCAATGGAAATCGGCAAATGTGGGGGTATGATCATACTTTGTGGAACACCAAAGGAGTTTCTGTTGCATTTTTAATATAAATGTAGGTGTTGCCAAAAGTATTGTAAACACCGAAACCACATTTGCATGAGGTGTTCTCAAAGCGTTGTAACACTAGAGGCAGACACCGTAACAATTTGAATCTGAAGTCTTACTAAAGACGTGATAACATCAAAGGGTACACACCTTGTAAAAGATGGAGTTGTTGGAACTAAGATCTGAAATCTGGTAGAACGAGGTTCTAACTAGATTGTCAGGACAATGTTCTAACAAAATAAAAATGGCCGAGAGCCATAAGAATTCCGGATGATCTTGTGTTAAACTAGATACCGGAAGTTGAAAGGGGAGCTTGACTTTTAAGCAACCCACATAAAGGAGATTGCCTTGAAATGTGGGAGTGCTTTGGAAAAAAATTAGAAGCCGAAAGAAATAAATTCAACATTTACGATATAAGTGATGGTACAATCATTGAATCATGAAATGTTGTATTTATTAAAAGTGTCCTTTCGTGCAAAGGAAAGAGGTAAGTCTAGACATTTTTGTCGAAGACATAATACCAATAAACGGTTGATTTTGAATGGGGTTATTTCGGTTGACTATGTAAAGTCAAAGGAAAACCTTGCGATCCGCTTACAAAAGGCATAAATCGAGATCGATTGTATAAACCTTAAGGGAATGGGTTTAAAATCCACAACTTAAAGAATGTTCATAAGCGAACCCAACCTTGTGAATCGAGATCCCAAGACCTTGGTTCAATGGGACAACTAAGTTATGAATGTTTAGTTGAACACTTGAAAATGTGTTAGCTCATTCTCGATACATCCAAGTGGATTTAAACCTCATTGAATGTGGTGAGGTTAAGTTTAAGACTTTTAATGATTCCTATACCGAAAGGTGGAGTATGGCAGATACTCTTCAATAGGAGATCACCTATATAAGTGAGAAGTAATGGCGGCTTGAAAGAAACACTTATGAATCTAAGATATGGTCCAGGGCCGAAATGGACACAACGTGAGAACAACAAGTGTTAGAGTTGTTATTGTGTAAGCATCTTTGTTGTCTTGGTTTTACACAAACTACGGGTGAGTAGTTGAGACATCGCGTCATTACCTAGTAAAATCGGATAAGACATTACTAAGGAAGGTTCAAAGCCACAAGGTACCTATCATGATGCAATAACGATTCACCGAGACTTTCAAGCGAATCGCATACACGCATGCATTAATTTCATTCATGTGGGGATTGTTGGAATTGGTCTTTGATAAATGGGGTATTGACGATTTTTGACCAATCAATTAAGTGGTTTCCATTTGTGAAAAATGGAATTAAATTATTTGTAAAAATTCTACTAAGAGAGTAGATGAGAATAACATTTGAATTTCTCAAACCGATTCCGGGTGAATGAGAAATTAATGCTAGAAATTAGCCACTTAATACAAATAAATGGTATGGAAAATGGAAAATGTGGGGAGGAGAGATGTTCCATCCCACATAGGAAAATGAGGTAAAGTTGCACACTTTATTTATTCTAAGTTGAACAAATGGGTTTGGGCCTACTCAGGCACCCAAGTTTTTAAAGGGAGAGGACTCTACATGTTTGTGGATTTGGTCAAAGCACACACGCGCCGCCGCCGCCGCCCGCCCGCCCGGTCCGGTCCGGGGCCATGGGCTTGAGCGTGGGCTTGGGCTTCAAGGCCCTTATTCTTTTGGACCAAAAACCTTTAAAAATTTAAATATTTAATTAAATTTTGTAATTAATTAAATAGATTTAATTAATTTTCGTAATTAATTAAGAGTCTCTGCGCTTACACGCACGCGCACGCCGCCTTGTCCTGGGTCGTGGCTTTGGTGCCGGGAGGTTTGAGCCCGACGCACGGGGCAGCGGCGCGCGCCCGTGCGTCTAGGCCGTGCTTTCTCTGCAGAAAAAGTGCGTCTGTCCAGCGAAAATGTGCCTTTTCGAGCCTACAGACGCGATTTTCCGTACGGGCATTAAGTAATCAAACACTTGTCTTGTTCGCTGTTGTTCCGGTTTTGTTGTGTTGCTAACCGGAACTGTTAAAGTCGTTGTATCTTAGAGGCGAGCGCCGGAACCGTAAGCACTAGTATACGGGCGTTTTTCGTCTTGCGGAGACAGACTAATTAAGCCTCGACTTAAGCCTATACACTATCCAGCCATTTTCTGAAAAACAGAAACCTTTTCACGAAAATTTACCCAACAAGACCCGAACAAATTTCCAACAGTATTCGCCAATATGGATGTTTAACATTTGGTGTACGAGATTTTCAATCTTTTAAAAGAATTTGTGAAGTTTTTGTGAAGTTTTGTAAAGCCAGATTAATTAATTTATTTGAGCTTTCCAGATCAATCTAAATTTTTATCTTAATATGAGACATTTTTTTCTTTTTACTTCTTTCCAATACGCCCCAGTGATTTTGAATTTTATTTTTGAAAGATAATTTTAACCCAATGAATATGTGAAAAAAAAATGATATGTATTAGTTCACCAAATAATAAATATCCAATTTTGATTATTTTAAAAATCGAACGACTGAATTAAATATATAAATTCATAATATTTTAATGAGTAAGTCTCATGTGAGACCGTCTTGCGGATTTAAATTAATGAGATGGATCTAACCCATTTTACAAAACAAAGCAATTAGATCAATATTCAAATGGGTTAGCTAATACGGATCATTTTAGGATCCGTCTCACAAAATTCATCCGTGAGACCGTCTCATAATAGTTTTTGTCTCCAAATATTATATATATTACATATATTTGTACACATTATTATATATTTATGTAAGAAGACAAATACATAGTCTTGAATATATTTTTCATGATTCTGATATATGATATTTTCTACTTTTTTATGCATGGAAATAAAACTCATAGAACTATTAGGAAAACACACATATCACAATAATACAAAATGTAGATCTCACCAATATACATATCCTGCATTGCAGGGGGGTTACATCTAGTTATAATGAATAAACATCCGCCTGATTCCTCAAAAAAAAAAAAAAAACATCCGCCTGAAATTAATTTTTCCAAGTATCCAGCTCGTGCATTGCACAGGGGTTACTTACATCTATTGTGTGATGCTATAATTTTTTTTTTTTTTTTTGTAAACCAACGCAATTTATTGTTGTTTCTGGATTTAATTTTTTCAAATTCCAATTCAGGCGCAACCATGTATTGCTCCTCCTATTTATGGCGCAAGATATGTTTGCGCCATCAGTTAAATTCATTAATAATTCCACCAGGCACTATTTTAACAAGTTATAATGATATTTGTCATATTTTAACAATTTTGTCCTCTTACTATCTCCTACTATTGTACTTATAAAAAAATATAGATTACTTGAATGCTGAAGGCAACCCAATAATATGGAAGCCAACCGAATAACTAAGCAAGCGCATTGTTCAACCAGAACTCTCATTACAATGGCTCCCAAGTCTTTGTATAACCAATTATCTATTCACAAACAAGAGTGATACTCAACTGAAATTAGCCTTCATTTAATAAGTCAAAATACGGTCAAATACATAAAATCCTTCGCACAAAACTCTGAAATAAACCAAAAATTTGCTTGGGTTCCATAGACGTCCGTGAAGCTAAAAACGCAGAAAAAATCGAGAAACAAAACGCAAGATGCAATCCAGAATGAGTTCAATTTATAGCGGGCAAGAATCTTCTATGATGGGAGAACCTTCTTTCAGCGAAATCGATGGTGAATACATCGAGAGTGAAGATAATCTTGGTATGAGTATCTGTAAAATCTTACTCTGCAAATCGAGAAGAAAACATACAATACTATAGAACTCAAAATAAAGAACAATGCATATATACATGAAAACGATGCATAGATACTTATGAAACGATGCATAGATATTTATGAAACGATGCATATATATAAGATATTAAATAGTTGAAATTATGCAACAAAAATCAACTAATTATGCATTATCTGAAAAATAACTATGCAACGTAAAAAAACTAATATGCAGTATATTATACCCAACTATGTAAGGTGCCATAAACTACATAGCAAAAATCAATCTACTATGCATTATTTATAAACTATCTCTGCAATGTCTAAAAACTAAATATGCAGTACATTTTACCAATTATGTCATAGTGTCATAAACATCGTAACAAAAAATAACTAAATATGCATTATCTAATAACCATCTAAGCAGCAAAAGAACTCTAACTATACTGGATTCTGGAAAAAAAAATGCCTCATAAAATAACTCTATTAAATATGACAGTTACAATCTCATCCCATAAAAACAATTTCAAAAAGGCAACCAATAACAAAAAAAAACACAGGATGATAAAAATACCACTTTACCCTTAATGAATTAAGTTAAATTGAAAATTGCCTAAAAACCTGGAAAAATCACAACTATAAAATAAATCTAATCAAAGGCTAAGATTAGTCCACTCTGTCTCACCCCAGGAATGGTCACATTTGATCCAATTCCTGCATATGCATATGTATATTCCTCAAACTGTCAAGAAACCCCATATGTTAAAAAAATATTTTAAAATTCATCCATAAATTTGGAATTCTATGTTGTCTCCTCGTTGGCACCAACAAAAAATAATATTTGTACCTTTTACATATAAACTCCAATTATACCTCGCATCTATTTAATTTTATTATTTCTTAACCTAATTACACCTCTTGAGTCTTGTGCAAAATGTGATCATCATTTGATCATAATTAAAATTCAGCAACACTTAGAATTAAAATTCAGCAACACTTAAAATTGATCAAGTACATTTTAACCAAGACTGATGAAGAAGCTCGGGAAAAAAAAAAAAAAAAAAAACAGAAATTAAAACAAACAACAAAACCTACTAATCAACCAAAAAACAAAGGTTGTCCCAAATCAATATATACTAATACTACCATTTTTTATTACATATATATTTTTTTATTATTCCCTTTGCTGGGGTGCAACTCTATTCTCTCTGCTCCCATTCTTTCTTGAAAGATGCATACAATGGTCCTCAAAATGTACTTCAACATAAGCTCTATAAGTAAATAACTTATATAGCAGCTTTGTAAATCATTCAACAACTCTTAGTCATAACTTCAAAATGCTGCTGTAGGAAGTTTGAATGAACTCAATTAAGCACCACTGTATGGTTTAGGCACTGGCATTCCCTTAACAATTCCACAAACAAGCTGGTCATCTAACATGTTGTATTCGTCGCGAAGGGATCGTTCGGGAGAGAGAACGCTGATGTAGAGTTGTTGTCCCAAATACTGTCTCTCCAAGACAAGTGCTCTTAAGTTCCACATGCCTGCATTGTCCAAGGTTGTCATGATGGCTGCCCATGATTTGGGATACACATGGATTGTGTGTCTGCTCACTGCATCAATTAGATTGTAGTTCTTTCTTTTCTCTGGTGTCCACCTCCCTGGCTCAATCCTGTTTCACAATCATGCAATAAATTAGTATTATATATGCCTACTCATTAAGGTGTTTCATATATATGGTTTTTCAATACATCGATAAATGTCACGTCACGTGTATACTCAGATAATGATATCATCTTATACACGTGACATTGCCCGATAAAATTGAATTGAAATGTCGATGAAACACGATGGGTATTGAAGATCCTATATGATATGATAATTGATAATTAAGTACTTACGCGACAGGGAAGAAAGAGTAGCCGGACAAATGCCACGACTGAACGCTCTTCTCATGGTTCTCAAATATGATCTCAACAAAG
The DNA here is from genome assembly GCA_016081115.2 of Rehmannia glutinosa. NCBI lineage: Eukaryota > Viridiplantae > Streptophyta > Magnoliopsida > Lamiales > Orobanchaceae > Rehmannia > Rehmannia glutinosa. The sequence goes on along the minus strand of CM071929.1, from coordinate 34,937,136 downwards.
TTACGGAAAGTGGCATTGATCACATTAGGAGCCATGGTGATCTTATCGCCAACGTTTTACTGCCTCATCCTTAATAATATCGTACTTGAACACTTTGTCCGCAACCCCAAAGTATTCGGCCAACTTCAATGGCGTCTCGGTATTAGTATGCGAAACTCCATTCACAGACGTACCTAAGCTTGCCATCAACGCTTCCAGCTGAGTTCACGAGCTTAATTGTACGTGTGATGTTAATTTTTCCGTAATGGTATGATCCCCGAGGATTAGGCCTAGCTGCTACTAGCTGTTAGGTTCCAACGGAAGGACCGAATCGGTTGAGCGACCAAGCCCACCCGATCGGAGCCTCGGGCAGAGCCGTGAGGCGGGGCTATTGCTTTGCCCGCATAACGGATGGTGGCGGTGGAGGTTAAAACCGTCTTTGTGAACCGTGTTGACGCGACCAAATAATAGTCCTTAGGTGTTTGATCAGCAGTGACCAAAACAGAGTAGCATTGCCCCAAATGGACATCAAGGAATCATACACATTTTGAGACTGTGTGTGATCCTTCAATCTCCACTAGTTTCATGCTATGGCCTTGAATCCTAACATTGATTGAATTTTTCATCCCCACATTGCAAAACCTATATCTATATGTTTTTCCAGGGGTCATAGTGAACATGGGCGCATCTTTTCCATCTCCCTTACCATTCTTGCCATTGATGATCACACCATCCGGCTTGCCAAATCGTGCGCCGCCATCCAATCGCTTTTTCAACGTGGCGTGGCTTTTGGAGTACCAATCGCCAACGAGCACGTTGTACTCAGCCTCTGGCCAAAACGGACAGGGGATCAGGTCACGACTATGGATGGTGAGAGGACCGTAGCGCGGGCGGCGCGCGGTGGAAGGCGGTGGTGGGGTAGTAATAATAACTACCTATTTGATCCTTGACTTGGAAATGGAACGTAAAGTTCGTCCCCGGTTGGATCGGACAATTTGTACCTAAAGTGCCCTCTTGCCAAGAATTCTTCCTCTGTTGAATGCCGTTCCATGTGAAGAGCAACGGCTCGTCTAAGTGGTTAAAAACATTAACGACGATGTTGTTGTTGGAGGTTGAGTTGATCCAAGGGCCAGGGAATTGGTCATTGATGGTGATGACTTGTTGAGGGACACCTAAAGGGGACAATGTGGCATACTTCACATTCCATGTGTAGAACAAGTAGGGATCTTCGGCTTGGGCAAGAACAAGAAGTGTTGAAATTATTGAAAGAAACAAGAAATTTGGCTTGCCCATGTTAAAAAGAAGCACAAATTTTGTGTTTTCTTTTTTTGTTTTGTGGTGTTTTTGGTGGTGAAGAGGTAGATGGTGTGATTGAAAAAGGGGGATGAGTGGGGGCTTTTATATGTGGAGGGAAGAAGAATAAGCGCCGTTGGAATTTTGAAGCATAGGCCGCAACCAGCGGTTTCAATTTGTGGCAATGTTTTTTCTTAGTATGGTCTTCCTATACTTTCTCCATTTCACTTATTTTAATTTGGTTTCTCAACTGCCTTCGCATATTGATTATTGAGTAATTGACAACGTTGAACCAACACAAAAATTGTCTTTCAAAAAAAAAAAAAGAAAAAACACAAAATATTTAGACACGGACACAGGAGGGGACAACAATTGTAAAAGATATAGGAAAACTCCTATAAAAGGTTTATGTAAATAAATTCACATTGGAATGTAGAAGTGTATCATTATGCTATGCCTTTTTAGATTTAAATCATTAAATAAGCTAACATTAGATATTTTTATTAGTGCAAATTTTACAAAATAGCCATTTCTAAATTGTAAAGATTAAAAATAGCCAATTTTTTCAAACACATCTTTTTTTAGCCATTTTGGGGTGTGAAATGACATTCATACCCTTTAAGCATATTAATGGTCATATGCATCTCTTTTCACTTATCTCTATGTATTCGCTTACTCTTTCTTTCAAGTTTTGTTTTTAAAAATCGAACCTGTATTTTTCATTTTTAAATATGCAATATGGGTGTTAAATTATAGATATCGAAAAGAGGATTAATTTAATATATTATACATGCAAAACGGATTTAAAACAAAAAAGTTATGTGAATTCGAAGTTTTTTGGAAAAAAAAAATAACTAGGTATAATGTAACTCAATTCGAGTTAGAGTATTGATACATGACCTAATAGTGAGAAACATTGGAAAAAACCACTACGCCACAAAAACATTTTGGTTATAATAACGAACTTTATGTTATATATCACACATTGAGTGACTTTCGAATTGAGTCATGTTGTAACTCAATTGAGTCATCAGACTCGAATTCGAGTCACGATGACTCGATTTTTTAAAAAAAAATTAATTTTCTTTTGTTTTCGAGTCACACATGACTCGAATTGAATCATCAGAACTCAATTCGAGTCACAAGATAACTTCGAATTCGAGTCATAGTGACTCGATTTTTTAAATATTTTTTTGTTTTCGAGTCACACATGACTCAAATTGAAGCTCATGACTCGACAAGAATCTCGACTTCGGGTCATGTGTGACTCGATTTTTTAAAAAATTATTTTTTCGAGTCATGTTCGAAAGCTATGACTCGAATTAGTCACATTGACTCAAATTGAGGATTCAAAGATACCCAGTTATATATCACACATTGAGAGAAATAACCCAAATATCAAACAAACATGCTAGAAGGGTATGAATGTCATTTTACACCCCAAAATGGCTAAAAAAGATGTGTTTGAAAAAAATGGCTAAAAAACATCTTGGTTTGTTTGGAATGGCTAAAAAAACCGCCTCTTTTTATTATGTAACTTAATAAAAAAGGTGAAAACATATGTATAACATACATTTGTGTTTGGTAATTGTCTTAACAGAGTGTTGAACGTGTTCCATTAATTTTAAGAATAATTACAAAGCATACCCTTAGGCCTTAAGCTTCAGTCTAGTATAAAAATACTCAACAATCTACAAAAAATCCTATTGAATTTGCTTGTGTTTTACAAATTGCACCAATTGAGGGGATATTGTTAATAATAAGGGGTATTTGCAATTTTGAAAAATAATAGATTTTCTTGATAACTAAACTAAACCTCAGATATAGTTTTTATAAAGGCAAAAACTTGCGTGAGACGGTCTCACGGATTTAGATCCGTGAGACGGAGCCCTTACACAAAGTTTTAAAGGTTTTTTTTTTCAGATTTTATTTTTCTTAGGGTTTATATTTGTTTTTTTAGGGTTTATTTTGTTTCTTGGTTTATTTTTAATTGATTTGGGTTTTTAGGATTTTTAGTTTTTTTAGGGTTTATTTTTGTTTTTCGGGTTTTTTCTTCATGGTTCATGTTTTTAGGGTCTATTTTTGTTTTTTCATGGTTCATTATTATTTTTAAATTTATTTTCATGGTTCATGTTCTCAAGACGGAGCCCTTAGGAGGTCCGTCTCACGGATTTAGATCCGTGAGACCGTCTCATAAGAGACTTGCTCTTGTATAAATCACCCTTGGTTTCATTTAAGCTTTGCGTATATAACATAGTCCAATTGAACTGTATACACAATTTAGCATTAATATAAAACAAAATCATACCTTATAGGCTTATAGAAACACCGTTGGTTATTATTTCATGTAAGATCAAGTTGTACCAAAAATCAAAAATTTAAGATGTCAAAATAAATAATAAATATTAAAAATTAATGATATTGGAATCAACATCTAAATTAAATAACTGATCCAAAAATAGGAAAGCTCACTTTGAACAAGCAAGCTCAATATCCAACAGACTTTGTTCGTCGATAAGGTCATTAGACGTTGCAGAAGGTATTCTATGGCGTTTTAATATCCGAGATGTGGCAAATTTTGCTGCATTATAGTTCAAAACTATCACCCTTTCATCATCCAAATCGAATCTAACATTCTCTTTGCTACTGTCTTCCACAAGAAGTTGCAAATGTTTCAAGTTGTCAACTTCTATACCGTTGACCTTCTTCACCTGTAAAATGACCCAATTATTTGCAGAAAAGAATATACAATCAAGAGATGTGCTTATTGTGCACACACAGGAAGCACATCACTTAAAAAGCAACTGCCCAAGATTATTTTTGAGGAAATCAATTTTCAACTAGTCCGTAACAGAACAATAGCGAATTGAGTTAATTACAAATATTACCTTTAGGTTCAATCCAATTACAAAGAAACTCAATTATCTTTCAAATTCACAAATACCCCTTGAAATTTATTTCTATTTTACATAGTACACCTCAGGAGGGGCATTTGTTAACTAAATTAATACAAACCTCAATAGGGCGTTTGCAATATTTTAACAGGGTATTTTTATTTTGAAAGATAAGTAGATTTCTTGTAATTAAGCTAAAGTTCAAGGGTAGTTTTTGTAATTTATCCTAGAAAATTAGACAATCTATGTGCTCTCTTCTGGAGAAGTGCCTTTGTGGTACATCTGAAGAGAGACTACTAGATGAATGAACGTAAATGTTTTAGAAAACAATATAACCACACCAACCAATTGTCACGATGTATCATTCAAAATAGGATGAGAACATGATCACCAAGGATTAGCTAAATGCTTGGAAAAGATTTAGACACTAATGGCGGTTGGATTATACCTGTAAATCAGCAAGACGCTCATAACCCGTATTGATGTCATCCATTAGTACCTTGAATCAAATTCAGGATATTAGTAAACATACAAAAAAATAATGCTGTAATCAGCAAAAATAGGTCTTGGATGGGTCTAGATAAGAGGTAAAAAGAGCTTCATGATTAAATTACTCTATTTTCTTTCAAATTGATAACAACGTTTTTGCCTGATACTCGAAAATAACAAGACAACCATAATACCTGAGAGAGGATAACAAGTTGTTGACCAACTTTCTGGGGCAGCTCCCTAAGAGCCCGTTCACACAATCGACGGGGTGATGCATTATACCAATCTTCCCCATACTCATGTAGATACGGTTGTGTCAATGGAATAAAAACAAGACCAGCAAAAATGAAATAACTTGGAAGCTTATCAAATTGATGAACTGGAACAAGTGGTTGCAACTGCATGTGAAATAAATTATGCACAATCAGCTCAACAAGCACAAACGGAGAGAACAATTTTTTGTAAGATATGAAATATAACTTTCGAATTGCACAAGGTATAATCTTTCTCACGTTTCATAAAATCATGCCAAGACAGTGGGTGCTCACACGGCCACTCTTCATTGTTAATTTAACTCTGATCAAGGCAAGAGAACATACAGTATTTGAAACATGACTGCTACAAATTAGTGTCAATTAGAAAAAGGTGTATTTCTTGCTTGTGCTTGAAACATATCTTTGTTGCAGCAAAAGTGGAAAATGACATTAAATCTATTTCACATTTATGCACAATTTGAGAATAGCTCGGTTACCCTTTATTAGTGAGCATAAGTTATTATCCACTATAGCATATGAGCAACACAAGCTGATTAAATTCAATATCAACAAAGAAGTTCCACTAAGATTTATAAGCAACATCAAGTTTCACTAAGATTTATAAGCAACATCAGTTACTGCAAAAAATGTTACAACAATCCGTCGAATAGAAAACTTGTCTTACTGGGCGAAGGGTAACAGTGAACTCAAGCTCCTCGCCATCTCTCAATACTTTAACTTGAGCAGTATCATTGGGTTTCTTCATAGAGACTAAATGATCAAATGTTATTCGCTCTCTATTTCGAAATGGAACTGCAAACATAAATTAGACACTACATTAGAATCAAGGACATGGAACCAATTTTTCACTAATAATAAATGTCATGCAATACTGTTTATTCATTTGTCAAGAACGGGAAAAACCAAGTAATTCAGAAAACATGAAGTATTTGTACACACCCCACACAAAAATAAGAAGGGCAAGTTGAAAAATTGTACCTGATCCATCATTTGCTATGGGCACACTATCAAACGAAAGAATGATATCGTCCTTCTTGAGAACTCTATATGCATCAGAGGTCGGGTTGATTCTACTCACAAGTACCCCAGTTAAACTAGGACGCATTTTAAAGTGTTCCCGAAGTTGTACATTTTCAGTAGGTTGGCAGGACAAACCCATGGAGCAGAATCCAACATAATCTCCAGTTTCTTCAACTCCCGCAATGAAATGTTTTATCACAGGGACAGGAATAATGTATCTGCAGTTAGACCAATATTGAAAATCTAAAATTAACAGATTTCAACAAAGCAAATCATATTTTTGTGTCAATTTGAGCAAACCCCTAGGTGTTTCCTCATGCCTAATAAAATCAAGCCTAATAAAATCAAAAAAAGACATCATATGCAAATATTTACCCAATGTTCTCTGCATTAGAAAGGTTTTGAAATGCTACTCCTGCAACTTTGTCACCCATTATTGCTGGGCCACCACTATTCCCTGGATTTATAGCAGCATCAATCTGTATTGCCAAAAGCTGGGTTGCACCATGTACATATTGTGTTGGTTCAACCCTGGAGACAACCCCTTTCGTAACAGAAATGTTGTCCCCACCTGCAGACACATATTCATTAGGACAATCGTTTATAATGAAATTAGCAAAAGCACATAACGTGCAGTCATACATGATAAACCAACATATAAATAATTACAGAAAGTAAAGGATCCTACATATACTTCATTATATAACAACCAAAATAAATAGGACATCTTCAAGTAACCACAATGTCATAACTAGTATTAAAAAAAAAACCCATAAATTATGCAAGATTCATTAGAAATAATCCACTGGAGTGTGTAGTCCGGTAAAACTAATCAATAGCAAATTAATTAGTAATGTAAACAGAAAATCAAATTGAAATTAACAAATTACAAAATAAAGGTTTCATTGTTTCAATATGGACTTAATGCTTTTAAATATCTCTAAACTTATAGTAGATGTATACAATGCAATTTTCACACCCTTAAAAACTTGCGTACTTCAAATTTCCAAACTCTGCAGTAAAGAACTTTGCCAGCGTCCTTTACATCTTATTGCTACATGTCAAGGAAATCTTTCTCATTCAGAAGGTGTTTGTGTGTATCTAAAGCAATACCTTGAGGAAGATAAATGCAACATTACCTTGAGGATAACCAACAACAGCAACAGCTTCTTGGAGAAAGGGAATGTCACCAAGCTCCAAAAAGGTCATTCCTTCCCAGAACTCCTCATTTTCAACCACCAGGATAGCCAAATCACACTCATGACCAACGGCCTGGACCTCTGCTCTATATTTGATGGGAGAGCCATGCTTTCTAATAAGGACAAACGTATGATCAGCCACAACATGGGCATTTGTGAGGATTCTCCTACCCGAAATAACAAATCCTGCAGTGAGTTTATAGAACGCCAAGTCATGAGCGCCATATCACATCACTTCATTTACTTTCCAAAATTATACGCACAAGCATTGACCTATTAACAAAGATTGAGGTTCAATATTCCTAATTGTTGTTCAGCCAGACACCTTTGTATGGTCCGTCTTACAGAAAAGAACACAATTAGTTCACTGACATGCCAAAAACTTCATTGCAGAATGTATGATGTAATCACGCATGTTACACATGTATTACCCCACATATTCAAGCTTGAAATTATGACTCAACGCTAATCTACATCTAAAAGGTCCACGGCAAGCCGCTTCAGCCAGTATAGCTTTAATTTTATCTTCTAGAACACAAATTATTGAAAGTTTTGGCTTTCCAGTTATGTTTCAATTATTTCCACTAAAACCAGAAGCCTGCCCATAAATTGACCGGCTCAAATAGATAAAGTCAGCTTCTCATCAATTAACTTCAATGCACAAATAGGAAACAAATACTAACCGGAGCCCATGGATTCACGCTGAGACTTATTTTGCCAAGGAAGGAAGTAACTAGGACTACTCGCCACCGTAAATATCTTCACCACGGAATCCAACGCCAATTCAATGGCGTAATACGCGTCGTCCATCGCTGCATTTCGCATTGCCACATGAGCCTCAGCTGCTGCCACCGCCGCCACCTCCGCACCAGCTTCATTATTCTCAAGTCTACTACTACAATCCGAAGCAGCAACGTCAGGAGTTGAAGAATTGGAGACTGAGCAAGTTGAGTACAATCTAATTGAAGAAAGAAGAGATTTCCTATCATTATTTCTAGCAATAAATAAGGTATTGGCGGCGTTGGAAGCTGAAGGAGGCTTAATTGGATCATAGAAGTGAGAATGGTGAAAAACGAGGGTTTCGTTGTTGCTGCTGCCGCCTGGGTGGATGGGTGAGAATCTCAGCCTCCGGACCGCCGCACGGGCGGCGGCGGTTGCTCGCATCCCGAACATCGTGCTTTAGAGCGGAGGCGGGAAGGCCTAAAACCTCCGAGTCAGGTTCAGGGTTTTAGGAGAGTATATTATTTTTCCCCAATTCAGTTTGAGATCGTCGGTCTTCAAAGACAAATGGGTTTTTAAATGGATCTTTCCATCTGTTGGAAAGTGCTTTTTCTTATTTTCTTTCGTTTATAGTAAATAATAATAATAATTAGTAAAAAACCAAAGTAGGGCTGTAAACTATCCGAGCTCGAACAAACGACGATTGTTCGTGTTCATAGGGGTGTAAACGATCCGAGCCGAGCCGAGCTTTAACTTGTTTGTCATATGTTCGTTTAATTTTATACATGTTCAAGCTTCTTGAGCTTGATTCGATTTTAAAAAAACTTGTTTGTGTTCGGGTTGATAAAAAAATTTAATGCTTGAATGTGTTTGTGAACATGTTTATGTTCGTTTTGAGTTTGTGTTCAATATATTCGTGAACAATTAATAACTTTGTTCGCGAACAACAAATAAACAAAAAAATTAACTTTTTTGGTGAATGATAAACAAACAAATATTTTTCAAACTTATCGATGAAAATACATATAAATTATTGTCAAAAAATAAACACACATAAACTAAGTAACTAACCAAACAATTGGCAAGTCTCCCAAACTATATTTTAGAAATAGTGAAAAAATATGGGCCAGAGCTTATTTAATGAGAATTGTCATTATTACGTATTAGGATAGGGTTTAGGGAGTATTATGTATCTTAAGGGCTTTAAGTATTTTTAATTTTATTAAAATAAAATATTTTAATTCTTTATTTAAAATAATCAAGCTATTAGTCGAGCCCTTAACAAGTTTGTTCACGAACAAGTCTAAAAATATATTATACGAGTTTGTTCTTGAACATTTATAAACGAACACTAAACAAACTTGTTCACGAGCTTTTAGTAAATGAGTATAGAATTGTTCAAGCTCTGTTCGTTTATTACACGAGCCTCAAAATGTGTTCATTTATGCTCACTTAACTAAATAAACGAGCATAAACGAACGTTATCCGAGCATATTCACGAGCTGTTTGCCGAACGTTCTGTTCACTTACAGCCTTACGTGTTCATTTCTTTATTTTAAAAGGTTGTTTGTGTTTGTTTGTTTAATAATCGAACATGTTCACGAACGGTCCACGAACATGCTCATTGATTGTTCATGAACAACTATATGCACATGTGTATAAAAAAGTTAAATACATCTTATTCATGAACACTCAACTCAAAATAAATAAACATTACGATGATTGCAAATATAAATAGGTTGTGATATTAAACTAAAATAAACTTATTTTTCATAATAAAGTAATGAATATTAAGCAGTAAATGTATAATTAATAATTAAAAACGAGCAAGTCTCTTGTGAGACGGTCTCACGGATCTAAATCCGTGAGACGGACCTCCTAAGGGCTCCGTCTTGAGAACATGAACCATGAAAATAAATTTAAAAATAATAATGAACCATGAAGAAATAAAAATAAACCCTAAAAACATGAACCATGAAGAATAAACCCGAAAAACAAAAATAAACCCAAAAAATAAAAAAAAAACCCTAAAAATAACTAAAAATCCTAAAAAGCCAAATCAATTAAAAATAAACCTAAGAAACAAAATAAACCCTAAAAAAACAAATATAAACACTAAGAAAAATAAAATCTGAAAAAAAAACCTTTAAAACTTTGTGTAAGGGCTCCGTCTCACAGATCTAAATCCGTGAGACCGTCTCACACAAGTTTTTGCCATTAAAAAATGAATAATAAACTAACATTAAATGGACACTAAATGAACATGTTCGTGAACAGTTCGTGAATATAAACGAACAAATTTTCTTGTTCGTTATGTTCATTAAGCTTAATAAACGAATATAAACAAACGCTAACCGAGCTCGTTCACGAATTGTTTGCTGAAAGCTCTGTTCGTTTACAACCCTAAAAAAAAGTAAAGCCTAAACTAGGCTAAGAGCATTCCCAACGGACTTTTTAAATTTAAAGAGTATCTCTTATAAAATAAAGAGCATATTTAAATTTAAATAATGATATTTTTGACATTCAATACTCTCTTTGCATTTGAATCTTTTTTTTCTATATTCCCAATATTAATTCATTACACATGGTATATATGAAGTAATTAATGATATTTTTCAAAATATTTGTTGCTTTTAGAAACTCCATCAAAAAAGTCATTCCAAGTGCAAGAAATCTAATACAATTAATTATAGAGAGTTGTTTTGGCTCTCAAAATTTGGAGAGTGAAAACTCATTCTCTAAATTTAAAAGTTAAAATAGAGAGTTTGTTGGAAATGGTGTTTGGTGGATGATCTTCAAAATAAAGAGAATTTTTCAATTAAAGAGTCTTTTGGAGATGCTCTAATATACATTGTTATTGTTTACAAGAGTGTGAACAACAATTTGCACAATTAGGACATATATTCCATTGATATAAAAAAAAACCCTATATTCCAATTATAGATTTGATCGGTTCGACTTCTTCTCTAGAACTGATGAAATCTTCGGATGGGAACTAGCCTAGGACACATAAAACAAAGTTTTGGATGAGAACTATCATGTGATTCCCAAAACAAGCTTAAAGGGTCCTTCGGGTTGTCCTAGGGAGGCCATCAGACGTTCAAGTCAACGACCATAGGAAAAAATTCAGAGCACATGAATATAATTCAGAGTAAATAATTTTGCTTACTTACAAATGAATATGGACGAATATGTTATAATTGGAATGATGAGCTGCATGGGCTTGCTGTAATAAAGTGAGTTATTTGGGCCGTAGTAGGTCTTGAGCCATAAATAGTGAACTGAGTCTTATGGCTGCTCAATAGTTGTTTGGGTCTCAAACACAATTGATAATACTTAATCCAATAATAAAATTCATGGGTGATTAATTAAATGATAATATAATAAAATAAAAAGAAATATAATTACAATTTTACCCTGACATAATTGATTAATAATCTATATTTATATACATATGTTCGATTTTGGAAATAATGAAATAGTTGGATAACTAATACGTATCATGTGTTTCTTTCTTTTACATATTCATCGAGTTAAAATTATCTTTCAAAATCACGTTGGGCATAATGGAAAAACCGAAAATATCTTCTTTTTTTTTGGGGGGTGGGTGGGGGGTGGGGGTGGTTTCGTATTAAGATAAAAACTTGGTTTGATTTTGTAAGCTCGAATAAACTTCACAGTTTTCTTTTAAAAGATTGAAAATTTCGTAACACCAAAGTATTCATCGATTGCCTACACATATTTTTCATCACTAAAAACAAAAGGGTGGCGCTATTTGCACCCCAATATTTGATTAATACACCACATTTCTATATACACGGTACACCCCATCCATATTTTACAAACCCATCGAAAAAACAAAGCTAGAAAAAATCAGCTTATTTTAGAGAAAAAAGAGAAACAACTTTTTTGGGAAAAAGGTGTTTCAAATGCTTTTTCTGGAAAAAAAAACAGTTTTTTTTGGGAAAAAATCAGCTGGAAAAAAATCAATTTTTTTCGAAAAAAAAGCTGGAAAAATTAGTTTTTTTGGGAAGAAAGGAAACAATTTTTTTGGGAAAAACAAAAGCTCAAGTTTCAGCGTTTTTGGAAAAAAAGTTTTTTTTTTTAGAAAAATCAGTTTTTTTTGGGAAAAAAGAGAAACAGTTTTTTTTTGGAAAAAAAGCTGTTTCCAGTGTTTAAAGGGTGCATTTACACTGTTTTATTTTATTAAGGGTATCATAGTCTTTTTAACTTATGACATTTTTGTAAATATTGGGAATGAAGTGTATTAATCAAATATTGGGGGGCCAATAGCGCCACCCAAAACAAAATACTTAGTTTAATTAGAGGAAAAATAAATAGAAAAATGAAATAATAGTGCGGGCCCAAACTATTGGGTAGGGCAAGAACCTAATGCTTTCGGTTCAACAGTTCATTGCAAAATGGATCAAGATTTCAGAATAAACTTATCCATAAAGAGAAATTGTTAAATTTATCCTACTTTGCGGGAAAAGGGACACTCTTTATACTCAGTTCACTTATGTACGTTCCCGATTGATTTTTTTTTTTTTTTTGCCACTACACATTTTTTTTTTGATATTTTTACGTTTTTTTCCAAATTTTTTATTTCAATATTGCTTTATATGTTATTTCTGTTGTTTCGACGTTGTTTATATTTGTTTTTTGGTTGTTTTCATGTTACAATACATCTTTTACCTATTTTTACGTTCTTTTTTATTCATGTGTTGTCATATATATATATATATATATATATATATATATAATTCATGTGTTACAATACAGATTTTTGGGTTGTTCTATAATGTTTTTAATGTTATTCTGATATTTTTTTTGTTATTTCCATTTAGTTTTTTATCGTCTCAATATAATTTTTATATATTTTTAAATTCTTTTTATTTATGTGATATTTTCTATGTTGTTTGTGGGTTGTTTGTATATTGTTTTTAATGTTGTTCTGATGTCTTTGTTGTTTCCATATAGTTTTCAATTTTTTAATGCAATTTTTACCTATTTTTAAACTCTTTTTGTTCATATGATATTTTCTATATTGTTTTTTGGTTGTTTTTCTATAGTTTTCGATGTTGTTATGTTGTTTCTTGGTTGTTTCATGTTTTTTACGGTTTCAATGCATTGGATCAAAAATTGAAATGTGTTTTCTTATTCATGTATTGTTTCTATTTATTTATAATTTTTTTGGTTTTAATATTGGAGCACAAGGTTGATCCCAGTAATCTATATTATATATCTTGATTAGCATTATAAAGCTAAATGTGCTTATGCAATGTAATATATAATTAAGAAAGTTTTGATATTTTCTTATCAATCATGTATGCCATATAACATGAAACTTCACTATATTTGGAGACAATTTTCATTATTTTCGGCGACCTTTTTAAAAAAAATATATATTTTTTTTTAGAAACATCCCACAAAAAATGTGTGGGATTGAAATTATTATTTTTGAATTATCTAGTGGTATAGTTTGATCAATTGAATTGAAGGGATGGTTAATATTTCACTGCCACAAATTTTAACGCAGCTTGCGGACTATGCTTCAAATTTCTAACGGCCCTTATTCTTCTTCCCTCCACATATAAAAACCTCCACTCACCCCTCCTTTTCAATCACACCTTCTAAAACAACAACAAGAAACAAAAGAAACACACAAAAATTTTGTGTTTCTTTTGAACATGGGCAAAACAAATTTCTTGTTTTTTGCATTAGTTTCAACATTTGTTGTTCTTGCCCATGCCGAAGATCCCTACTTGTTCTACACATGGAATGTTAAGTATGCCACATTGTCCCCTTTTTTGGTGTCCTCAACAAGTCATCACCATCAATGACCAATTCCCCTGGCCCTTGGATCAACTCAACCTCCAACAACAACATCGTCGTTAATGTTTTCAACCACATGACGAGCCGTTGCTCTTCACATGGAACGGCATTCAAATAGAGGAAGAATTCTTGGCAAGAGGGCACTTTGGGCACAAATTGTCCGATCCAACCGGGGACGAACTTTACGTTCCATTTCCAAGTCAAGGATCAAATTGGTAGTTATTACTACTACCCGACCACCGCCCTCCATCGCGCGGCCGGTGGCTATGGTCCTCTCACCATCCATAGCCGTGACCTGATCCCTGTCCCGTTTGACTGGCCGGAGGCTGAGTACAACGTGCTAGTCGGCGATTGGTATGCCAAAAGCCACGCCACGTTGAAAAAACAATTGGATGCCTACCGCACAATCGCGTTTGATGGTGTGATAATCAATGGCAAGAATGGTAAGGAGATGGAAAAGATGCACCCATGTTCACTATGACCCTGGAAAAACATATAGATATAGATTTTGCAATGTGGGCATGAAAAATTCCATTAATGTTAGGATTCAAGGCCATACCATGAAACTAGTGGAGATTGAAGGATCACACACAGGCAAAATGTGTATGATTCCCTTGATGTCCATTTGGGGCAATGCTACTCTGTTTTGGTCACCTGCCGATCAAACACCGAAAGACTATTATTTGGTCGCGTCGACACGGTTCACAAAGACGGTGTTAACATCCACCGCCACCATCCGTTATGCGGGTAGCAACAGCCTGCCTCACCCGCCTCTGCGAGGCTCCAACCGGGTGGGCTTGGTCGCTCAACCGCCCGGTCCTTCCGTTGGAACCTAACGGCTAGTGCGACTAGGCCTAATCCTCGGGGATCATACCATTATGGAAAAATTAACATCACACGTACAATTAAGTTCGTGAATTCGGCCGAAGCGTTGATGGCAAGCTTAGGTATGCCGTGTGAATGGAGTTTCGCATACTAATACCGAGACGCCATTGAAGTTGGCCGAATACTTTGGGGTTTCGGACAAAGTGTTCAAGCACGATATTATTAAGGATGAGCCGGCAGAAAACGTTGGCGATAAAATCACCATGGCTCCTAATGTGATCAATGCCACTTTCCGTAACTTTGTTGAGATCATATTTGAGAACCAAGAGAAGAGCGTTGATCGTGGCATTTGTCCTGGCTATTCTTTCTTCGCCTGTCGCGTAAGTACTTAATTAATTATCAATTGTCACATCATTGCATTTGACATTTCAATTCAATTTTATCAGGTCAATGTTACGTGTATAAGATGATATCATTACTGCCCCGTATACAAGTGACATGACATTACATGTCCCGTATACTAATTTATTGGATGATTGTGAAACAGGATTGAGCCAGGAAGGTGGACACCAGAGAAAAGAAAGAACTACAATCTAATTGATGCAGTGAGCAGACACACAATCCATGTGTATCCCAAATCATGGGCAGCCATCATGACAACCTTGGACAATGCAGGCATGTGGAACTTAAGAGCACTTGTCTTGGAGAGACAGTATTTGGGACAACAACTCTACATCAGCGTTCTCTCTCCCGAACGATCCCTTCGCGACGAATACAACATGTTAGATGACCAGCTTGTCTGTGGAATTGTTAAGGGCATGCCAGTGCCTAAACCATATGCTGGTGCTTAATTGAGTTCATACAAACTTCTTACAGCAGCCTTTGAAGTTAAATAGAGTTTTTGAATGATTTCAAAGCTGAGATGGGATTAATTTCTTGAAGGCTGCTAAAAGCTATATAAGTTATTTATAGAGCTAATGATAAGTAGATTGTGAGGACCATTGTATACATTTTTCAAGTGAGAATAGAGTTACACCCCATGGAAGGGAAATATAAAATAAAATAAAAAAGAAAATAATATTATTATATATTGATTTGGGACAACCTTCATGTTTTGGTTGATTAGTAGGTTTTGTTGTTTGTTTTAATTACTCTAACAATCCCCTATCTATTTAAAACGTAAAATTATAAAACTAATCCAGAAATTATTATACAAATTTAAGGCATTTAAAGCATATCCATCATTTCAGTCTCTAACAATTACTTCAATAATTACATATATCTGATTTGACCTATGGGCGAATACACAAGCATACATTTCATGCTTGTTTGAGTAATAGCAATGATATTCCGCAATATCATGCTAAGGATAGTTAGAGTTTACAAAAGAAGATGACATTTGTTAGATGAGAACTAAAAAAGGAATTTCGAAAACTCGAGTGGCTGAAGCTAGAGCAACTACTTTCGAAGTAATAGAAAAAAAAAAGAATGGCTGGAGTGGGGGAGTGAGAGTCGAAAAGAGAATTCCTCACTTCTTTCTCTCATTCAAAATCGTGTCCGAGACTTTCTTCTCACACTGCTCCTAAGTGATAACTTTCCTCGCGCACGTATAAGATCGAATACATTCAATTTCTAAAAAAGATTACTAATCCGTAACTTTTGAGGAATCCTTCATCAGTGTTTGTGAACGTACATCTCATAGCAATAAGAACTTCTTTATTTTCCCCCTTTTTTTGGATTATATTATATGTTTAGTTTTCTATATCACTAGGATTAAAGGACTTCCAAATGCATTGACTTTATGTATTGCAAAATATCTCAACAACTATATATCTATTGATCATCTTGAAAAACAAAACAAATATTAGTTTTCCACATATTTATGTACGTTGACTTTAGTTGTTAATAAGCTTGGCATTATCAATTGACTTTTGATTATTTTATGTGTATGAAAATAGCAACTTAACACAACCCATATAGACATGGCTTTTGCTGACACAAACTCTTCTGTATCTCTCAATTCTAATCTTCATGTTATTCTAATTCCTTCAGTTAATTTGATCTGCAACTTCTTGAAAGAACTTAGTCTTAGTATATACATCAGAGAAGAGATGGCTTATGCTGCTCTGGTTTCACTAACACAAACCACACATCATATCCTTAATCATCATCAATATTCCATTTCTATTCATAAAAAACAACAAATTACATCTATCCATAAAAGTGCTATTTTCTTGCAAGCATTATTGAAGATTTTCCAAGAACGGCCAACAGTTTGGAAGGACGAATCAGGGAAGTCGCAAATAAAGCCGAGGATTTGTTGGAAATTTGGTTTTGATAAAGCGGGCGTCGACCCGACTTTGACCAAATTTTCGGTGGCTAAGAATTTAATTCTGGAGGAATTAAATTGTGAATTGTTAATCTACTTTTCGAGTAGATGTTCGTAGTATTTGTTATTTCTCAAAACCGAATTTCGGTGATGAGTGAGAAATTAATACACGATGTTGGTCACGCGAATGGGCATAGTTTATCCTAGTATAAATACTAGAAGGTGTTATTGGTTAGATATACTATAACACAAGTGTATGATCACAAATGGGCCTTGGACCGGACCGACCCTTTGGGCTCGGGTTCAGGTTCAGTTAGTTTTGTAACTTGAAAATGGGTTTGGCCCAAATTCAAGAATCGTTGGGCCTGATGAATCTGACATTGCGTGTCCGGTTCATGTGTAGATGAATCTGACATTGGAGGTGTCTAGTTCATGTGGCTTTGGAGTTTGTAACTCCTCAAGTAGTGGTCATAAGTAGAGGCTTGTAACTCATGGGAGTTACATATGGTTAAATGCCCACTCTCTTAATCTTTAATTCCCTACAAGTGTTGGAAATGAGGGCCTATATAAAGGCTTAGCGGTTCTTTCGCATAGAGAGAGTTTTTGGAGGTTAGGAAAGAAGAGATGAAGTGAGTATACACGTAAAAATCGCATATCTCTCATATTTTTCAAGTGTCGGTAAAAGTGTCGTAACTTTTCGACGAACATTTTCAAGAACACTTCCTTCGCACTCGTGTCCAAAGTTCTCCAGCTTCGCTCCTTCGAGTTCGAAAGGTACCTTTGGTCGTGGGTGCTACGCACACAAAAGGAGGTAAAGCCGTTTTATCTTTGGGGACATTACGTCAAACCGTGAGCACTAGCCGGGACGTATTTGTCTTGCGGATAGAGTTCTACTCGACTCGGCTTTTGTTTTTCAAGTTCTGTCAGATTCATGCTTCTGGAGTTGGATTCCATTCAAGACTTGTAATAGTTAGGTTTTACATTTCTTGTAATTTTATGTTTCTATTTTGTAAGCCATCTTGAAGGCTTTTCCCGTTGTAACCATTGTAATATTTTCCAACAATCGCAAGACAAATATCGTACCTTCACGATGGCGAGGAGAAAAAGAACCTTAGCTTGGAGATGAATCTGACAGAAGACCTTCCAGTGGTTGCTGGAATTGTTGTTGTTGCTAAAAACGCGTTGCGTTTGAAGCATGGGGCTAGGATGGTGATATCCTATGCCGTAACTTTGTCTTTAAAAGACTTAGTTGTGCACTTTACTATATGTATTGTGTGGTTTGAACTGAGGATGTTATTCCAAAATGTTCATGTTTTGAAAGAAATACGAATGAGGATGTGATTTCCAAGAGGTTCGTTATTTCTAGTTTTTTGGATTGAGAATTGGATGATTCCAAAATCCAAAAATGTGTTGAAACTAGTCTGAAAGTTTCAACTGATCCCGCATGATATTCGTGCTGAAGGGATGTTGTTTAAATGAAAAATTCCAAATGGTTTGCATCGTTTAGATGTTGTTACCAGGTTGGATAATTTTCATGAATTCCTAAATGCATAACTGGAAGGAATTTGGATTAGTGGTCTGATTGTTCGATTGGAAATCGAAGAAAACAATCGAGGGCCTGAAACTAAATCCATGGAAGTCTTGGTAGAGACTCGAGAAAACTGTGTTGAAATATTTTTTAAGAATTCTAACGGATCCAGCGACTGTGGGGGTATGACCACACTTTGTCTCACTTTTGGGCTTTCGAGCTTCAGTTGCAGATTTAAGTATTGCAGAAAGTGTTGTCGGAGGTGTTGTAACACCAGAAGCGACATTATACCACAGTTGCAGAAAGTGTTGTCTGAGGTGTTGTTACACCAGAAACAGATACTGAAAGACATTTGCAGGAGATGTTCCCAAAAGTATTGTAACACCTAAGGCGCTTTGAAACCAAGAGAGGTCTCGAATGTTCTTTGAAGGTGTGACAACATCTGAGGTCACACTCGCTGTAAATGGTTCGAACAGAATTGTCGGAACAAGGTTCTGAAATTTGTTTGAAAGAGGTTCTAACAATATTATTGGAACGAGGTTCTAATAGTAATAGAACAACGAAAAGCATTCTAATGCTAATGAAAAGACTAGAGTCCGTGGTAAGTTCGCGCGAAATCCGGTTGAACAAAGAAACTCGAGAATATGTGGGGGGAAGCCGTTTTAACGGCGTACCACATATTGAATAAAATCCCACTTAAAGGGAAAGATAAGACTCCTTACGAATTGTGGAAAAATCGTAAGCCTTCTTATAAATACCTTAAAGTGTGGGGGTGTTTGGCTAAGGTTGCGATACCTGAACCAAAGCAAGTGAAAATCGGCCCTAAAACGGCCGATTGTGTTTTTATTGGTTATGCACTTAACAGTAGTGCATATCGCTTTATGGTACATAAGTCAAAAAATCCGGAAATGACAGTTGGTACCATAATTGAGTCAAGGAATGCTATATTCTTTGAGAATATTTATCCTTGTAAAGAAAGGATAAATGGAAGTCTAAAGAAAAGACTGTATTCAGATGTTGCTAGAGATGTGACTTCTGGTGTTATCACATCTGGAACAGCTGCAGATGTTACTGCAGATGTTGTTGAAGGTGCTGCTTCAGATGTTATAACATCTGGAACGACATCTGGTACAACATCTCCTGTCACATTTGACAGAACAAAGGAGTTCAACACCGAGTGGTGAAGAACTAAGACGGAGTAAGAGGCCAAAGGTGGTTAAGTCCTTTGGACCTGACTTTCTAACATTGATGTTAGAAGGTGAGCCGAACTCAATTAAGGAGGCTCTAAGTAGTCCAGATGCTCCGCTCTGGAAAGAAGCAATCAATAGTGAAATCGAGTCCATCCCGCAAAACCATACGTGGAGTTTGGTTGATCTCCTGCATGGTCATAAGCCTTTAGGATGTAAGTGGATCCTAAAGAAGAAATATAAAGCGGATGGAACTATTGATAAGTATAAAACACGGCTTGTAGCCAAAAGCTTTAAACAAAAAGAAGGGTATGACTTCTTTGACACTTATTCTCCTGAACCAGGATTGCGTCTATTCGGTGCTTCGCGATTGCACGCTTTGCACAATCTAGAGATTCATCGATGGATGTCAAAACGGCGTTTAAATGGAGAGATAGATGTTTAAATCTATATGGAACAACCTGAAGGGTTTGTTGCACCCGGTCAAGAAAAGAAGGTGTGCAAGTTGATAAGATCCTTGTATGGACTGAAACAAGCTCCAAAACAATGGCATTTTAAGTTTGATAACACGATGTTGTCAAACGGGTATAAAATCAACGAATGTGATAAATGTGTATATGTCAAAGGGACATTGGAAGCATTTGTCATAGTTTGTCTATACGTGAGACGATTTGTTAATCATGGGCAGTAGTCATGATGTTATCATGGACACGAAAAGAATGTTAAAGAGAAACTTTGACATGAAGGATATGGGAACTGCTGATGTGATCCTGGGGATAAAAATCAGCAGAACTCATGATGGAATTATCTTGTCACAATCCCACTATGTGGAGAAAGTGCTCAAGAAATTCAATGTTTTTGACAGTTCATTGTCAAAGACGCCCATTGATTTAAGTGTAAATCTGGTTGCTAATGAAGCGAGAACCAATGGCTCGGATGGAATACTCACGTATTATAGGCAATCGATGTACATTACAAATTGTACACGCCCGACTTGGCCTACCCTCAAATATGTTGAGTAGGTTCACGAGCAATCCAAGCCACGAGCATTGGAAAGCGTTAACCAATGTGTTAAAGTACTTGAAGTATACCTTGGAGTATGGGCTATACTACTCGAGATATCCTTGCATTTAAAGGGTATAGCGATGCTAGTTGGATTTCGATTCGAAAGATTCTTATTCCACTAGTGGATACATATTCACCATCGGAGGTGGTGCGGATCGTGAAGTCCACGAAACAAACGTGTAAAGCTCGGTCCACCATAGAATCGAGTTTATAGCTTTGGATAAAGCTGGTGAAGAAGCAGTGGCTTCAAACTTTTTGGAAGATATTCCATGTTGGAGGAAGCTTGTGCCTTCTATGACAATTCACGTGATAGCCAAGCTATAGGAAGGGTACAGAGCAATATGTATAACGGTAAGTCTAGATTATTCGTCGGAGAAATAATTGTAAGTCCAAGCGCTACGATAATCTAGAGGGGGTGAATAGATTATCTCCATCTTTTCGATTTCGTCCTCTTTTAACAATCGAATGCTCAAACAAAATAATGAAGGTGCGGAATGTAAACAACACACGCCGATTTAAAGAGGTTCAACCCACCTAGGGCCTAATCCTCTACCACCCCAAAGATATCCTGGGATGGATTTCGAAAAGAAAAAAATTTTATTAATTACCAAAATTAATACAAATTCAACTTACAACACCTTGAAGAGCACCACACTCTTCTTCAACACCACCTTTGGAGATTGCCACAATCTCCTTTGAAGATTACCACAATCTTCCTTCAACGGCACCTTGTGAAGATTACACAATCTTCAACCTTGAAGAATACCGAATTCTTCAACACCTTAAATAAGAAGATTACCACAATCTTTTTGTACCTATCACCTAGATCATCCAAGTGTGCTCTTACCACAAGAACACTCACAAGGATATCTTGTGTTTGAATGATAACCAAAATCAAGATTACAACTCAATAATGAATAATACAATTTGAGTGCAAAGTGTAATCAAGAATAGCCTAGACCTCAAAGATGTGAAAGTGATAAGCTAGGCAATTTTACAACAAGAATAATGACTATGAAAGACCAAGTGTTTGCTTGAAGTGTATCTTGTTGTGTTGTATCTTAATTGTTGTTTTGGTTGCTCCAAAACTTCCTCTATTTATAGGAGATGATTGATCAAGCATAGGCTCCTCTTGGGGATTGAAAATCTACGAAAAATACAATTAAGATCAAGAATATAGTCTTTAGAAATCAATCCCACATTTTAAGGAAATGTGTCTCATTGTCAAACGGTCATATTTTTCTTTGTCAATACATAGAGCGACCGGTCGCACAGAGATAAGAGTTAAAGAGAACACTTTGAAAAATACAACAGGGCGACCCAGGTCGACGTAGGCTCGACCGGTCGACCCTGCTTCAACCGGTCCCCTAAACAAAAAAAACGAAGGGTTTGAGTATGTTTCAAAAAAGAAACTTGCAGTGGTAGGTCGACCGGCCGATCATTGATCGACCGGGCGACCGGACCGGTCGGCCGACGCCGGCCTGATGACGGTCGACCGCTTGTTTTTTCCTTCCGTCTCATTTTCTGCTTTCTAAAAACATCTTCAGTACGGTTGCCCTATAGGGTGACCGGTTGGCCTCAAAACCAAAGTGTTGTCCAATTTTATATCGAAAATAAACTTCAAGAAATACTCCAAAAAGTAAAAACATTTTAGACCGATCGGAGTATTAGGACAACATTTAGAGACATCGTTTGAGAGTGAAAACCCAATAACGTAAAATCATTAAAAGCGTTGTCCAATTTAGACGAAAATAAACTTTGAGAAAATACTCCTAAAATATTAAAATCATTTTAAATCATTTAGGAGTATTTGGACAACCTTTAAAAAACATTGTTTTGGTGATAAAATAAAATCATCAAAATTAAGATAAAAACATGTATCAAACAATCTCCCCCTTTTTGATGATTACAAACCAAAACAATTTTTACACAAACTAAGAGAGCAATTTTAGAAATGATTTTCCGGTAAAAACATTTGACCGTTTGGAAGAACCAAAATTTCCAAAAATATTAAAGCAACCAAGTAGGAGTAAATATTTTCAATAATAAGCACAAGCCCCCTATCCACAAGCACATCAAGAATAATGTAAGAGCAATAATCCATAAGCTAAAAGCTTTAGCTTTTACAATTTGTTCAAGAGCTTATAAGCTCCCCCTGTCACAAAACAACATTAAACAATACTATACAACAATTGGACTAAAAATAAATCACAACTTATGGCTTTTATGAGCCATAGCTTATAGCTTTTATGACAAGCTTTTATTAGCTTCTTTGAGCTAATGAGCCAATATCCTGTTTTTCTCCCCCTTTGGAATCATCAAAAAGAATGTTAGGATGGTGAACACATCATAGAAGTATATCAAAGTGCGCTAAAGAAATGGTTTATCAACCATTGAGCAATGTAGGCTTAAAAACCAAGGAAAATGGGAGAAATGTATCATGATGAGTTCATACGCTCGTTTTGTTTCCCAAAACATGATCTCAATGAGTATTGAAGACTTGTGGAAGCGAGAGAATCATGTAGAAGTTGAAATTTTCATTGCGACATTTTAACAAACACCTTGTGTGCGTGAAAAATAGAAGAGGTTGTATATAACCTTTGTAAATGGTTCAAGCCAAAAATTTGCATATCATCAATCAACCTCATTTCAAAGCTCAAAAAATCACATGCACCGTATGTAATAATATGTTCATCAATTAAGAAGCTCAAAGTAGATTCTCAAGGGTTCAACCCAATCGAGATAAGCTAAGAATGATCAAGGCATTACAAATGCCAACAATAAGAAAGCATCCATCAAGTAATAAGTCATGCTTTCAACAATACATGTATCAAATGTCCTAACATATCCAACTAAGCAAAATGATCAACGCAATAAAAAGAAGCACTTTTACCATCAAGTACTTCATACCAATTATCAAACAATGCTTTAGAGTATTTTTACCATCAAATACTCCATCATAAATCATGATCATCCACAAGTCATTATCAACTTGCAATATTAACCCTTTTAAGAAAAACAAGCAAATATCATTAGTACAAATGAGTTTTACAAAGACTCATCAAAATACAAAACATCATTAATGAAAATGCTAGAAAGTAAAGGGGTGGGTAACATCATTCCTCATCCGAGAGAAGCAAGATCCGGAATAAAGTCCTTGATGAATTTCTTTAACTTGCCGATAGACTTTTGCATTTTAGAGGTCTTTTGCTCCAAAGCCTCATACCTCGTCTCATGAAAAGCCCTCATCTCATCAAATTCGGCTTGGGTATACCTCCTAGGCGGTTGAGCACCTAGATTACCCTCCTGGATTGCTCGGTTCGCTTTCTTCCACCAATCTTGCGGCCCGTCGCGTCATCAAAGATGTCATTAGGATCGGGGACTCTTGACCTCTGCCTCTAGCCATTTTGGTAGGTCGGATGTCCATATTCTTGCGCATCGTGACTATTTGGGTGATATTATCAATGTCGAAGTCATTTTGAAAAACTTCCGAGTTAAACTCCGACGGGGAAGTCCCGATTGAATAAGAAGTTTACAAATCCAATTTCCCATGACCAACTTCTTATTACCTTGAGTAATGGACTCGATAAGACATTGAATAAGTATGGCACCAAAGTTAAGTGGTTCCCTCCTAGCAATCTTATAAGTCAAAAAGTAATCCATATTGCTAGGCATCTTTCCGACTTACCACAAATGCAATATGCGACAATGACCGATAAAATGCGATGCTCAAGTGTCATTGCCAACAAAGAATACTTAGGCCATACTCCCAAATACGTCTTGACTTCTTTCATCGACACCCCCAACATTTCATCATTCCAAGTCCCACAAGAGAAATAATCCCAACCACCTTCTCTAACATGTAAAAGCTGGTAAATATCATTGGGAGTCCATCTAAAATGACGACCCTTTATAAGCGAATTAACGGCAATCGGCTTTCTATCATTATCATATTCGACCCACATATTGGCATAAAAGAGTTGGATAATATCATCATCATACAACACATAAGCATGTTCCCATAAATACATCCAACCTTGCTCCTCAAAAATCCTCTAATCGTAGGATACTCATTCGTAAATGAACTAAAACGACACATTTTAGTCCAAGCAATCGAATTTCCTCCCATTCCCGAGTCCTCATAATACCATTCCGCATATTTATGAATGAAATTAAGAACATTGTGGGAATTAGGGGCTTGAGTAACAAAGGATTTTTACCTTTCGCCCAACGGCAATTTTGGAGCGAAATCGTTCCGCGTAGCTCGGCAATTTGGGCCCGAGAGAGAATGGGATTTTGAACATCATCACCTTCTTGAGCCACGTTTCTTTGAGCGGCTCGATATCCCTTTGTTCGGCTTCCTCTTGCCGATTTCTTGACGAACCCTCTCTCGCCCCTTCTACGCTTGGAGATGGGATTTCGACCGTGGAATTCTTTGGAGGAGCCATATATGTAAGATTCTTGTGAAAAAGAGAAGATTAGCAACAAGAATCGTGAAAATGATGAAGAATTGAAGATTTTAAAGAAAAAAAAAAAGTGAAATACGCCGATAAGGGTTTGGGGGGGGATTTTTGTTCTGCTTTCCGAAAGTGAAGAATGCAGACCGTTTATAAGTTTGAAAAATAACCTGGGCGACGGCCGTGGTAGGGTGCGACCCGGCCGAGATGCAGTGGCGACGGCCGCCCTCGGGTGACCGTCCCCAGTGATTTTTCTTACTCCCGCAGTTTTCCAAAATACGATTTTTCACCCCAAAAGTTTTAAAACTTTGCAAAAATATAAGTATGGACTATATCCAACAAATATGGGTTTTGGGGAAAACATATAAATGATAAAATCGAGACTAAAACACGTAGTGCCTTTTAAAAGAAAACATTTGCAAGATCAATTAGGGGCACTTAAGTGGTCAAAATGAAATATCTTGAAAGATATGTGCATAAGCATAATATCGAGTTTAAAAAAAGATACGAGTAGACATACCTTGATGGTTTAAGAAACTTGATGGCGTAATAGCCAATATGTGTCCTACACAATTCTTAGACAACACTTTCATAGAAAATTCAAGTGTAGGCAAATAATATGAGATATCAAAAAGAGCTTATGCTATTAAGATTTCATAAGAGATAATAAGCCACATAAGTCTAATAAAATGCTCAAGAGGTTTTTTGAAAAACATGCAAGATCTCTTTTAAAAATATTGAAACTCATAAATATATAATAAAAACTTGAAGATACATTTTGCAATTAAGACAGAAAATAAAATGCATATACAAATGGGGATACGGTTTACCAATTATGCCGTTTCCATGGGTTATGTCGTTCCCATTGTTGATGATATCTTCCTTTTGAGAAGTCACTTTGTTGATGATGACTTCTTTGATTGCTCCATTTCCAAGGTTTGTTACCTTCCCATTGTTGATGGTCTTTTCTTTTCTCAAAATCATCTTGTTGATGATGTCTTTGATATTTCAAGGATTGTGTTTTTCCCATTTTTGATTATACGCTCTTTTTGGAAATTGGCTTTGTTGAGAGTAGTTTCTCCTTCTTTGATCAAATGAAACGTTCATTTGATGTTTTCTTGGTGGCATGAATTTTCTCCGATTTTTGCTTTGCCGGTACCTAATAGCACATTGTTTTGTGGTACCCTCATGTGTTTGGGTCCTTTAAGATTAGCTTTGAGACTTTTAGGTCTCCAACAATATTTAGAGCTATTTCTAGCCCGACACGAATTAGCCGTATGACCCTTTTTGCCACAATAAAAACAAGTAATAATTCTAGAAGCATAATGACCAATATGCATAGTGACTTGATCCTTTTTTTTATGATTAACAACATTAGCTTATGATCACGTTCCTTATCACAATTATGAATATCAACAATATTGACATTTTATTGGTACTCAAGTTGGATTTTAATAAATCCTTTTTCATGCAATCAATATTCTCAACAAGAGTACTATTTTCTTTTTCAAGGTTTCTAACCTTGTCAAGTGTGGTGGTGTGAGCACATGATAGTGATTCATAAGAAGAAATAAATTATCCTTATCATTTTTCAAAATATTGAATTCCTTTTTTAAATTTTTGTATCTAACAAGTAAGCTTTGGAATTCATTTTGAAGTTCATCATAATCATTTTGTAAATCACTATAATCATTTTGAATGACAATATCATAGGAAGTAGAGGGTTTAAGACATACCTCATTTTCTTCATTGATGCCCATAAAACAATATTCAACTTCTTCATAATTGGAAGTTGTAGGAGGCTTATTCCTTAGATATGAGCTTGTATGATCTTGAGAAGTAGATGCTTTTGTTTGACTCCTTTCATTTGCAAATACTCCATAGATGGCTTCTAATTTTTTCCATATTTCATGTGCCGACTTTATTCCTACAATATGTTCATATTCTAAATTAGTAAATGAACAATACAAAATATTTAAAGCCTTACCGTTTAAGGAGATGATTTTCTTTTCTTCATCATTGAGTTTTTTGAAGCCTTTTGAGGTGCATGGTGTATTTTTTTCGAATGGATTCTCCATTAATGACAATGTTCCAAATGTCGAACCCGCAACCTTGTAGATAGCATTCCATTCTTTCTTTCCAAAAATTAAAATTCTTGGAATCAAATAGTGGTGGCTTGGTGGTGGAGGTGCGGGATAGATGAGCTTCGTTCAGAGTCGTCGATCGTTTCTCTTCACTCGCGATGTGAAACGAGCTTGCCAAAGAGTTTGGCTCGATACCACTTGTAAGTCCAAGCGCTACGATAATCTGAGGGGTGAATAGATTATCTCCATCTTTTTCGATTTCGTCCTCTTTTAACAATCGAATGCTCAAACAAAATAATGAAGGTGCGGAATGTAAACAACACACGTCGATTTAAAGAGGTTCAACCCACCTAGGGCCTAATCCTCTACCACCCCAAAGATATCCGGGATGGATTTGAAAAGAAAAAGAATTTTATTAATTACCAAAATTAATACAAATTCAACTTACAACACCTTGAAGAGCACCACACTCTTCTTCAACACCACCTTTGAGATTGCCACAATCTCCCTTTGAAGATTACCACAATCTTCCTTCAACGGCACCTTGTGAAGATTACCACAATCTTCAACCTTGAAGAATACCGAATTCTTCAACACCTTAAATAAGAAGATTACCACAATCTTTTTGTACCTATCACCTAGATCATCCAAGTGTGCTCTTACCACAAGAACACTCACAAGGATATCTTGTGTTTGAATGATAACCAAAATCAAGATTACAACTCAATAATGAATAATACAATTTGAGTGCAAAGTGTAATCAAGAATAGCCTAGACCTCAAAGATGTGAAAGTGATAAGCTAGGCAATTTTACAACAAGAATAATGACTATGAAAGACCAAGTGTTTGCTTGAAGTGTATCTTGTTGTGTTGTATCTTAATTGTTGTTTTGGTTGCTCCAAAACTTCCTCTATTTATAGGAGATGATTGATCAAGCATAGGCTCCTCTTGGGGATTGAAAATCTACAGAAAAATACAATTAAGATCAAGAATATAGTTGTTAGAAATCAATCCCATATTTTAAGGAAATGTGTCTGCTGTCAAACGGTCATATTTTTGCTGTCAATACATAGGGCGACCGGTCGCACAGAGATAAGAGTTAAAGAGAACACTTTGAAAAATACAACAGGCGACCGGCCGACGAGGGCTCCGACCGGTCGACCCCTGTTCAACCGGTCCCCCTAAACAAAAAAAAACGAAGGGTTTGAGTCCTGCTTTCAAAAAGAAACTTGCAGTGCCGATCAATGATGCACGGCCGACCGCTTGTTTTTTCCTTCCGTCTCATTTTCTGTTTCTAAAAACATCTTCAGGTACGGGTTGCCCTATAGGGCGACCGGTTGGCCTCAAAACCAAAGTGTTGTCCAATTTTATATCGAAAATAAACTTCAAGAAATACTCCGAAAAAAGTAAAAACATTTTAGACCGATCGGGAGTATTAGGACAACATTTAGAGACATCGTTTGAGAGTGAAAACCCAATAACGTAAAATCATTAAAAGCGTTGTCCAATTTAGACGAAAATAAACTTTGAGAAAATACTCCGGAAAATATTAAAATCATTTTAAATCATTTAGGAGTATTTGGACAACCTTTAAAAAACATTGTTTTGGTGATAAAATAAAATCATCAAAATTAAGATAAAAACATGTATCAAACAATAATACCGTTAGACAATTGATCTCAAGTGGTGTGATGTCAATTGACTACGTAAAGTCAAAAGACACCGCGCATCCTTTGACGAAAGGATTAAATCGAGATCAATTGTGTAAATTGCTGTAGAGGGAATGGGCTTAAAGTCCACAAAGTGAAAATAACCATCATAGTGGTAACCCAACCATGATGACTGAAGATCCCAAGAACTTGGTTCAATGGGAAAACTAAGCTATGAAGGTTGAGTTGTAACACTTGGAAACAATGTTTCAACCCATCCCTAGAGAGCAATGCCAAGTGTTGAACACCTGCAAGTTGTGGTGAGGCTAAGTCATTTGACTTTTAATGATTCCTACACCTCGTTGAGGTAGAGTATGGCATGATACTCGGATAGGAAATCACCTATGTAAGTGAGAAGTGAGGGCCGTTTCAAAGTAACACTTATGAATCCAAAGTGGTGTCCATGGCCGTAAACGGACACAAACGTGAGAACAGGAGGGGTTGAGACTTCTTTCGTGTTAATGCTATTGTCTCGGATACACCATGGAGGAATAGTTCAAGGCATTGCGTCCACTAGGCCGCCAAAGTGTACCCGATAGTATTAACTACGGAAGGTTCAAAGCCACAAGCTACCTTTCCTGGATGCGAGATTGTCTCTTGAGGATGGTTGCGTGTCCGCATTCATGCATGCATTAATTTCCACTCATGTGGGGGATTGTTGGAAATTTGGTTTTGATAAAGCGGGCGTCGACGACTTTGACCAAATTTTCTACAAGAATTTAATTCTTAATTAATTAAATTGTGAATTGTTAATCTACTTTTCGAGTAGATGTTCGTAGTATTTTGTTATTTCTCAAAACCGAATTTCGGTGATGAGTGAGAAATTAATACACGATGTTGGCCACGCGAATGGGCATAGTTTATCCTAGTATAAATACTAGAAGGTGTTATTGGTTAGATATACTATAACACAAGTGTATGATCACAAATGGGCCTTGGGACCGGACCGACCCTTTGGGCTCGGGTTCGTGTTCGATTAGTTTTGTAACTTGAAAATGGGTTTTGCCCAAATTCAAGTAATCTGTTGGGCTTTGATGAACCTGCAGACATTGTAGGTGTCCGTGTTCATGTGTGTAGATGAATCTGACATTGGAGGTGTCTAGGTTCATGTGGCTTTTGGAGTTTGTAACTCCTCAAGTTGTGGTCATAAGTAGAGGCTTGTAACTCATGGGAGTTACATATGGTTAAATGCCCACTCTCTTAATCTTTAATTCCCTACAAGTGTTGGAAATGAGGGCCTATATAAGGCTTAGGCGATTCTTTGCATAGAGAGAGTTTTTGGAGGTTAGGAAGGAAGAGATGAAGTGAGTATACACAAAAAATCGCATATCTCTCGCATATTTTTCAAGTGTCGGTAAAAGTGTCGTAACTTTTCGACGAACATTTTCAAGAACACTTCCTTCTGCACTCGTGTCCAGCAGCCAGTTCTCGCTCCTTCGAGTTCGAAAGGTGCCTTTGTGCCAGGGGTGCTACTGCACACAAAGGAGGTAAAGCCGTTTTATCTTTGGGGACATTACGTCAAACCGTGAGCACTAGCCGGGACGTATTTGTCTTGCGGATAGAGTTCTACTCGACTCGGCTTTTGTTTTTCAAGTTCCGTCAGAGTCATGCTTCTGGAGTTGGATTCCATTCAAGACTTGTAATAGTTAGGTTTTACTTTTCTTGTAATTTTATGTTTCTATTTTGTAAGCCATCTTGAAGGCTTTTCCCGTTGTAACCATTGTAATATTTTCCAACAGGATTTTCTTGAATATTTTATGTGGAGACAAATTCGGTCACGTTCCAGGTTGATCAAGTCGACTATCGGACGATCGGAGGTGAAGTCTAAACACGATGATATCTGGAGTACAAAAGCTTGGGATGATTTAAGGATGATATTTCCTGATGACAGTAACGGAAGTCGAATCATGTTGACCACAAGGTTATCGGATGTGGCTGCTTATGCCTACTCTTTGTATCAATGCTTCAAAACTCATCAAATTATGGGTAGCTGAGGGATTTTTGAAACGTTCAATTTTTCCCAAAAGCTTTGAGGAGGTGGCAGAAGAATATTTGGAGGATCTCGTCAAGAGAAGTCTTGTTTTAGTCACCAAGAGGAAGTCTAATGGCAAAATCAAAAGATGCAGCGTCCATTATCTTGTGCATAAGAATAGCCAAGGAAGAGAAGTTTTTCCTACATTTGAACGGACGTGTTCATAGGGTTCTTCCAGAAAGAACAAAATATCAGCGACGCATAAGTCTTGCTCATTATGATCTAAGTTGTCTTGCTACTGCTCCACGGATGTCTCCAATGGTAGTGGCATCATGATTGTCAATCCTGTCATTTAATTCAGCAAAACCTCAACTTGAAACGTTGAAATTACATATTGTTGGTTCGTTGCCCAATCTTCAAGCTTCACTGGAAAGATCTCTAGTGGACTCAGCTAAACACATACAAGAGGAACAACGGAGTTGGGGAAATGATACACTTCAAGTTCAATGTCTGCATTCTGATCATGTTAGAAATTTATATATATACCGTTGGACATAAAAGTTGAATTATTATTCAATAACTTCATTTCATAGAAATTAAACCCTCATACAATGGCCTACTGGTATTCCCCCATATGAGGCTGACTGCTTTGAGTTCTTGGGTCCATAAATACTTGGGATAATTACAATAACTACCTTGAGGTTTGAGTTAATTGCCCACAAAAAAAAAAAAAAAACACAGAGATGTTTAAAAATTACAAAAAGTAAAAAATAAACCTTGAGGTTTGATTCTATTTTGAGTAATTTCAACATTTTTACAAATGTAGGGGGATATTTGAAATGTTTTGCTTATGAGGGGGGTAAAGTGTAATACAAAATCAAACTTAAAAGTTTTTTTTTGTAATTTTCCAAAACCTATGGGTTTTTCTGTAATGAACTCAAACCTCAGGGGTAGCTTTTGTAAATATCCCTACATCCTTTATCAGTGCTCAATGACTTAACTATTCAATCCCAACCCTTTTTTGTTTTCCTGAAATATTTGTGTTCTTAGTAGTTGCATACTCTTCCGAAGCTATTTCGTAGCAAGAGTGTGTTACTGACTTACTGGCAGACTCTTTTCTATTTGAGCCTTTTCAGAGCTTCTAATTATCGTTGATGATGAGCTATTATCGCTTATTAAAGCGGCAGAGGAGGAAAAAGAACTAGTTTCCATGGATTATCACATCTCTGTCTCTGTGTCTCATATCCAAATCTCAATTATGTTATGTGCCTTTCTTCTCATGTAATAAGTCACATTTTTTCTTTTCTTGTAAAAGGGTAATATCTTGATCTTCCACAGAAAGTCGAACTGTGTTGTATGAATATCTGTTCAATCTTTTCTAGGAAGCATAAATGTGTTTGTACATTTTCTGAAGTTGGTATGAGTTTGTTTTATTTGATCTATTCTTTGATATTTGAAATGGGCCAAAAAACTGGAACCAGAAAATATACCCTACAATAAATTCTTTTGGTCTCATGTTTCTTTGGTCAAACAAGAACACAAAACTTGTACCCAAGTTTTTTTGCATCTAAAAGCTATGAGTCACTTTTTCTTAGAGCTTGCAAACATGCCCATAAAAGATCGTCTCGGAAACAATGTCATGTAATTCATTTTGAACAGGAAAATTAATGGATCCTTATGTAATTTGGCACCATATTGATGCAATGTCTCGCGAAATATATATATATATAGCCAATATCAATGGATCATTATCCCTTCCACAGAGATCATAGTGTTGCTAAATGTCAACCATTATTCAAGGGTCGTCAAAATTTACACAAGATCCGACAATCGTTCGATCTACGCCTGAATATATTAAAATTGATAATAAAATTATATAAATGAAGGTATAACGGAAATTCAAAAAATGGTCCCCAAAGCTACAATATAACGTCCCAAAACCAGTCATCTCCTTTTCTTCAACGATACAAAATTTTCAGCTCCAAAGGTAACTGGATGATTAATAACCAGAACCAATAGACTACTTTAGACTCTGTCATTCTGAAAAAATTGGATGGCCTATGCAATGAAGTGATTTTTATCAAACTAGAAAAGCTCTATAGATGAGATAGAAAAAGATTATTTAACAAAATGACCCTTCTATAAATGCATCAACAGGTAATTCACCAGTAGAAGTAGAGACGTCCATTTTCCGAATTTACAAACTTTCTAACCTTCAAAAACACTTGATGTCCTAAGGCAACAGCGTGCTCAATTGCATGGTAAAAAGATCTGCAAGCGCACCACGGATTTCAACCTGGACAAGGGAAATACTTGTTAGAATCGTACAAGTGAAAGTCTTCATCCTGCAAGAATCTCTTTCTGGAATGGTTCAAGATTAAGGTTCCCTCTGAAATCTCAAACTTAGAAGATAAGAAAGAGTAGAATAGTCATATAAATTTTCTATTTCCTTATTGATTATGAAAATAGAATTGCAAAAGTCTCTCTGACATAGGAGTTTACCTGGTCACAGCAGATAAGTTTCGTAATGGAAGGATAAAAATCTCTGAGATGATTTTTGAAAATCTGGGGGTTCATTTGGCACATACCTTTCAGCACCTGGGAGACCATAAATTAAATTTAGAATCACTTAATTATTCAAAAAGAAAAGAAATTGCAGAAAATCGAATAGAACACCTTTTCGAGTTACATATTCCCATATATCTGGCCCTCAAAAAACATTGAATTAGGGGAAAGATTGAAGATGTATCTCAATTAACCACCAATATTCCAACTTACTATTCAACCACACTTTACTTGCCTAATAAACACTATACAACAATATTTCAGGGTTCTTGATGCCTTACTGAGAAACAATATCTGGATTTCACGCCATGATTTAATAGTATTTGCAACCAAAAATTAATCTAAATGAGTGATTAATTACAATCCTTGAAGAGATATAAGACCCCTGGCCATAACTTAACACAAAGGAACCAAGTTATACTGTCCAACGGATACCAAAACTCTTTGTATCTGAGATAGAAAGCATCATTTAAAGAGAACTGAAAACTAAACTCCTGCCTAAAATCATATAAAAATAGCATTCGCAGAAGAAAAAAAATATGATACATACCTTCACAATTATGGGAGAACGAAGTTCTAGAACTCGATGGATATCCATATTAGTGGTCTCTCCCACATTAGATTGAATATCAGATGCCTCTCTCAACACCTGTTCACAAAAAGAGACGAGCTTTTCTTCAGCTATTCCTTCAAGTTTCTCTTCTTTGACCACTTCCTCTTTATGAATATTAACTGCTGCAGTTGTCTTTTGCAGGATATCCAGATAGATGCAAGTTCCAGTTAACTCCTGGCGGAGAAGATTTACCGGTGGTCTGTCCAGGAAAAAAAATATTATTTTGTTACAACTAAAACGTCTCATGGAACTAACCAAGTAAAAGCATGGACAAGTACGAGCGGTTTCTAAAGGCACGTATTAGCAAACCTTTCAGCGGGAATTTGATGCATACGCAATCTGAGGTTGGTATATGAATTGTATGAGGCAGCAAACTCCAGGACAGAGAACAAAATCTCCATCATAGTGATTTTCTGTTGCGAATTCAACTTGTCCCAGTATTTCTTCTGCAAGTTGAAAAATGTCAAAGTTAAAAACATGTTATAGATATATTCTCAGAGCATATTAGCGATATGTACCCAATATGAACCCATCACACCACTTATAAAAAAACCACTCCATTTTCAGCTTAATGTCATTCATACAAAGTAATGTTAAGAAATGGAATTTGTTTACTATTTTCTGAACTTTGAAGTACTATGACAAACATCTATATGAAAAAAAGGTTAAGCAAACAATAACTGCTTCCTGATTTTGCAAGTCTACTGGAATGGCATGGCATAAGCAATTAAGACATTCAGTAAATGTGGTAGATTTTGACCCTCTGAAGAATAAATAATAATGATAAGATAAGTTAAAATGACTGACCAATCAAATAGAAAAAACAATAAAAACTCTTAATCTGAAAATCAGATAATAAAGAAACTGATTTTTTGTACCTGAATACCATCAATTGCACCTAAAAGTAACAGCTGCGTTATACATTTACTCCTAATGGTTCCCAACATTGGACTTTCCTCCTCATTTCTGGTGTCACTTTCCATAGTAGCATCAGAAAGCTAGAGAACAAGAAAATTTGACATCAGAATTTTCACCACATTTAATGATCAACAGGTCTCAGTAGCTAAATAAAGTATTTTAAAGACTAGAGCCATGATGTATCAGTGACAATAAAATACCTTTCGTGGTTCATGATTAAGTCTTCCTTTTTTTTTTTTGTAAAAAATACAGCTAGTTATTTTATAGCCCATAAACAACCAAATCAAAATAAACAGAATTGACAATTTATGTTAGTATTACACTCCTGGCTATGAGGTCCATCTATAACCATCTGAATAATGTTTCATTCCATCATACAGAACATATGGATCATATAGCTGTAAACCGTGATTGGAAACATGAAAGATAAACTGGTTCGATTTCCTAGTCAGTAAATGGTTACTCGTTCAAGTTTTGATAAATGATCAATTAAGCTAAGCCCAACCCCTTCAGAGACATTGAGAATTGACTGTAGGTCAGTTGGTTGAGCATTTGTAACCCAGGTCATTGACCTGGATCAAATCCCATCAATCCCACCCCTCCAGGACTTTGTACACACACAAACAGGGAGAAAAAAAACCTTCACAGACATTGGCTCGAAAGTTAAAGTAATGGGATCGTGTGGAGCCCTCTCTCCCAGTGGAGGGTAGTTGAGTTTTAAATGCTTTTCTAGATCAATATAGTGCTCAATATATCCCATGATTATAATTCTTACTATTTTTCATAAAAGTTTGCAGTTTTAAGGTGTTGAGCATTCCAGGAAAGTAGGAATCAATTCATCCATAGCTTTTGTAGCCTTTTCCTTTTCACTTCAGGAAGTTTGCATGCTGAACTAACTAAACTAACTTCTCCCTGAAGGTGAAAAAAGTTATAATGTGAAGCAGCAAGATATGACCTTTCACAATTACACACTCAGGGGACTTTGTACATTGGAGTAAATCCAAAGGAAAGATCAATGAAACGCACACGTAAAACAGCCAGAACAATAATTATACATTTGCAAAACTATAGCCAACACTAACCTTGGATGGAGAAGATGGCACCATTACATCAGATGCAAGGTTCTTTGGTTTCGACGTAAAACTTCTCATGAACAAGTTGCCCCTCATATTTCCCATAATTTTTTGCCCAAATGTTTGACTACGTTGAAAGTCTCCACCATCAGTAGGTCTTACAGCTTTGTCAGATGGCGATGGCATGCCTACAGAAAGACATATCAGTCTCCAAAGGTTTTAAATAGTTCCTTCTAAAAAAATTAGAACTCAATCTACTTACCATGTCAACTTGCAACTATTTACTGAAGAAATTTTTATATAACATAGCAATGCACTAACCTTCAGATCCCTCCATATCAGCTATGCGCACTGGTTCTTGACTGTGATCAAGTGCAATTCCATTAACACTGGATTTTAAGGATGCTGGTGAAGGGATGTTCAAGTCTTTTGACATTTGATGATGCTTCCTGTTCTCGAAACCCAGATCATTGAGAAGCTCAAGGGGTTGGGTTGCATATGAAGCATCCCTGCTCAAAATCAATAAGCAAGCTGTCACCCAAATAGTATAACCAAATAAAAAGAGAAAGCTCCCGATTTTTATCACCAAGGTACAAAGAAACAAACCTGTCTCTCTCCCTCTGTGTGTATGTGTGTGTGTGTGTGTGTGAGAGAGAGAGAGAGAGAGAGAGAGAGAGAGAGAGAGAGAGAGAGAGAGTTTACCTTACACTTTTTAACAAAGTATCCCAATCGTGGTCACTGAACTGGTGTCCTCCAACTTCAATGAGATGCACTAAAGCTCCCAAAGATATAGAAACTACTGATTGATCAGCTTTCTTTGCACAATCTAACAGTAAACTGAGCAATTGGGGCAGCATAAAACACACATCCTACGTAAATGAGACATTAATTATCAGGAAACTATTTTAATGGCATGAGATGCAAATACAGAATGACAGAATTAGCAACATTGATTCCAATCCAAATGGATTAAAACTATTAATGTATTCCTATAATTAATCCGGAACCTTAAAAGTAAGAACTCCACAGGTTCACTGACAAGATAGTAATATCATACGATTCCTTGCCCCCACTATAAGGATAAGGAACACCAACAAGATGGTGAATATCAATATTTCTCACCCAGCAAATTTTACTTTAAAATGGTACGTACTGGACGTCCAATTCATTAGGTTGATTTTCAAAGGGCAGTGACGAAGAAAGGTGAAAAAAGAACTCAAAGGGCATTTCAAGAGTGATGAAAACTGCATCAGAAGAAATTCTTTTAACATGTTCGATCCAATCCATACAAGTTTTTGCTTTGAAGGCAGAATGCTTCAAAGGCAACAAAGGCCGGACTAATATTTATGTGCAGTACAATAAACCAAAATTTAACATTTGAAAAATGAAAACAATAAATAACAACAAAATCACAGTGCTCAAAGACATAAATTAGTTTACAAGTTCAAAGGTGAAGCAACTACAATGTGAAGGGGATAAATACTCCCGAAAAAATTAAGACACTTTGTTGGTAGAAACAAGCATCAACCAGTGAGCAGGAAAAATAATAAAATTAACCACTAAAATTGTGCAGTTGGGGTAGTTCAGAATACAAAAACAGCGGGGCTGCAGAATGGGTAAGTTAAAAAGAGAAAACTTTTAGTAGTAATTATATGTCATCGATCACTTCGGCTACCTTATAAAAAGTGTTGAAAAGGTTGCATAGCAACTGTAGTGCATGAACACTGTTTTGGCGAAGCCACTCATCCCCTGAAGACATAAAACTCTCTTTTCCAGCATTTCTCACATGATCAAAGATGGGAAACAGGACTCGTTGGAAAATATTCTCCCAAAATGAAGATGAGAATTTGCTGCCTCTCTCATTCAGCAAATCAAACAAAACCTCAAGTGCACAATTTCTGACCTCTGATCTTGGATCAGAAGTCAGGTTAGAAAGACCAGCCAGCATAGGGAACCAATAATGCTCAGTCACATCAAAAGTTTCATCTGCTTTGTTATCAATAGGTTTAGGAGAACCACCGGCTATAATGTCCTGGATATGAGAAGAAAGGAAAGGGATCAGTGGCTGTATATCATGGCAGAAACGTCATGAATTTTCAAGAAAAAAGACCTATAACGTTTAACTAGTGCTACAAAGAGTTATTTTCTTTCCATGCATAAAATTCCAACAAATAAATTCATGAAAGCATTCCAAAATGCATTTAATTCTACAAAAAAAATTCCGTATTAACAAATGAAGCTACACCAAAGGCACACGTATGCATTTTCAATTTTCTTGTTCCACATTGTTTTCTTTCTCTTTTTCTTTGTTCCCTCATTGTGAACCATTCAAAGTGCTTCCCATCTGAAAGCATTAGGAAGCAACATTATCTGCTATCATAACTATCCAGATGTTCTTGAACATCCTCCTGAATACAGAGATATAATATAGCAAATAAGGCCAGGGAATAACAACAAAAGGTGATATACTTACTGGAGCCAGAGATGGTATACTTTCATTCAAAAATTAAGGTACAGAAAGGACCCTATCACAGATTAGTCATTTTTTTCTGTTAAGAAAGTGAAAAAAAAAGATGCAGCAGATCATTGTTAGTGTCCTATTTTAAGTTTATTTGATTTATTTCCTATTTTTAGTCAATTGATTTATCTGCGATTTTAAGTCAATTTGCTTTTGATTTTAGCATTATAATACCATTTTCTAAGGCTTATTGTAATGTATCTATAATCAGTCCCAAAGACAAGATGATTGGTCCTTTCCGTGTCCTACAGATGATTAAAGATAATGCCTACCAGATTGATCATCCAGTTGATATGAATGTTTCGAATACCTTCAATGTTGCTGATATCTTCAAGCATGTTCCCCCGATGAGTTTCTTTGAAGCCATAAAACTCAAGGACTAGTTTTCTTCAAGTGGAGGGGATTGATGCAGTACATTATTTCTATTTAAGTTTTATTCAATTTATCTCATATTTGAAGTCGATTTTGATCTGTTTTTTGTTATAAATTTGTTTTTTGATTTCTTCTATTTTATTCTTAGCTTTACAAACACTATATATAGGCTTATTGTAATGGTTAGAGTCACTTCAATATAGTTATATAGTTATCAAAACTATTCTCCAAGTCTCTTGTCCTATTCTGATATTGGTGTTGGTGGTAATTTGTTTCCAAAACAAAACAAACCTTAATGAGGTTGACTCAATTCTAAGTTAAGATTATGAACAAAAGGAACAAAATCACATCCCAATTTTTCTCCTTCTCCTTTCATTATGACTTTGCAAATGCAGCAAAACCATACTAATAAGATTACTGCCACTGCACTTAAGTCAACAACATAAATTCATCAATGAATGCAGCTTTGTTCATCAAGAAACTAGAGCAGAAAATAGAAGTACTTAAATAAATGAAGAAAATCCTTCAGAAAAATAAATAAATGAAGAAACCTTAATACTTAGAAACACACCTCTGCAAGTCGATTTTCACATATGCGGAGGAGAGCAATAGCCTTTAAACTTATGCTGGGTGAACATTTATTATTGGCAAATCCAATCAAGCAGTTCACAGAATCCATAAAGGAATCCCCAATAACCTGATTGAAGTGTTCCAAGATAACTGCATGATTCCTCTATGTTAGACATCAGTTTAACAAATTTCCAAAATTGTGCAAAAGTTGCACACGAAAGAAAGAGAGTTGGTTCGAACCCTGTTCCACATTCTCAAATGCACTTTCAACTATGGGTTCCAGGTCATCATCTGCAGCTGTGGTGAAAATCATGAAAACACTTCGCCAACCAGACTTTATAATTCCAGCTTTAGATTTTAACATCTGTTAAATTCGACTAAAATGCATTGATATCAAAACAGCAGTAATAACACTCAACAAAGACTTGATTAAATAAGACAAGGCATAATACTTGAACAATGCAATCCAATATACGCCTTCGTATGGATTCACTTTTGCTGCTTTGCATCAGAACGACAAATGGTTTTAAAATATCATTCTGAAAACTGAAGTTTGCAAGTTCACCATGCTCCAGGTATTTCATGCTAAGTTGCCGCAGGGAATCTATGGCATACACAGCAATTTTTTCATCAGCATGGCTACCAGCAAAGATGAGATGTTGGCCCAAGACGGAC
Source organism: Rehmannia glutinosa (assembly GCA_016081115.2). Lineage (NCBI taxonomy): Eukaryota > Viridiplantae > Streptophyta > Magnoliopsida > Lamiales > Orobanchaceae > Rehmannia > Rehmannia glutinosa. The sequence continues at coordinate 34,896,972 of CM071929.1, read as the reverse complement.
CATATTCTAGCCCAAACCTGAAGATAGAATAAACAAAAGCATAAAATCTCTAAAGAACACATATTTATAAGATTAGAAATGAGTTTGATCATAAGTTGGTAAACAGGCGCCTAAAATGTGTAAGATGTAGGAGAATTGTCTGACATGACTCAGCATACTTGACGTGGGTAAAAAAAATAACATAGTATAAAACTGATGAAATTAATAGGAAACGTAACCGAAAAGATTTACCTTTGCAGCTGAATTGATCAGCAGAGTGGATGAAAATGATTCATGCAGCAGATCCAAAATTATTGTATTGTAAAGTGTTGTGAGTTGAGTGGATGATTTTAAAATGATTTATGGTTTTACATGATTAGGAATTTTCAAGTGATCTCACTATTCAGTTCTACTGGAGGTCATTTAATATGTAGTCCTAGTATAGAGAAATGAATGTAGATGTAGAACATCCCAATACTGGTGACTGTGACTGAAGAATCCTAGCACAAGGTATGCATCTATATTACTGTGAATAAGGAAACAGAGGTTAACATCATAGGAGCAACCAAGAATGACACAAAAGGAAACGAACTTTATCAGGGGAAGAAATTACCATTCGTATACGAGCCATATTATCATAGCTGATTTCAACAACCTTCTGCAAGCTAAAAACCCGAGCTGGACTCTGTTTTAATTCCTCTGCTGATACACCACATAAAGCAGTAAAAAACTCAACCACTGATTCACTTGGCAATTTGACACTATTTACGAACAAAAGTTCTGTTGGTTTTCCAGATAGCTCTCTCAGAGATTGAAGAATAGCATCTCTAGAGACTTGATTTGATCCTTGCATTATAGTTGCAGTCATAGCAGGCCATGATACTGCATACTCAAGGCGGGAGATACATTCCAGAATGGCAAACCAAGAGTCTTGAAGGGCACAGATGTCGGTATCGCATAAAGCAAGAAGGGTGCGTAGTGCTTCTACATGTTTACCACGCATATCTCTAGGAGCATGCAAGAAATTATATCTGCAATTCAATTTCAGAAGCATATTATGCTTAAGAAACTTTTTCCAAGGTGAAAGCATACAATGTAAAAAGATGCAGTAACTTATAAAGCAAGACTCTTCCGGTCAAATAAATTTCTCCATGAAAAGGGACAACTTTCGTGTAATTGTTTTATTCAAGCTGCTTGGCATATTTTAATTCAACAATCTAAACATTTCACTTTCCCTTCTGTGTTCTTATTTCATTCCAAACTGTAAGGTCTCTCTTCCATGATAGGTAAGATTCTATGACCAAGTGATACAGTTTCTTAATTTTGATCAATCATTTTCGCACTGAGGTCATCTAATCATTTCTTGGTTATTCTAAGTTTATTCCTGATGAAAAACTTAAGTTTAGGAGCCAGTGCTGCGTTCATGGAAGGATTCTTAATTGTGGAAAAAAAGGAGGGTGCAGACTTTCTGGGAATAGATCCTACCTACTTATTAAAAACATTTAGGGAAATTATAAAATAGGAATCAAAATTTGACAAATCAAGAAATGACAACCATATGTTTAGTTGATTTACTTCCTTTCTCTGTTTTTTATCAAATGTTTTTTCTTCTTTGGCATCAAATTGAATGAAATATGGGAGGATCAATGCACAACATCATATTATTAGACAGTAAACCAATTTAAACCAAATTACTCATTCTACGTCCAATGGAATCAATTTGTCACCCTTCAGGAGATGATCATAAGAAAGTCACTTAAGATGACAGAAGAAACTGAGGTACTAATAATTAGCCAAAAAGGACGAGTTTATAAGCAAATTAAAGTCACCTCAACAAAGATGTCAAAAATGCATAGCGAATTGTGTCCATCCCGAGAACATGAGTTATGTGTACACCTTCTTTGAATCCTTCCATACAAAGACTAATTCTCGTTTGGTTGTCTGCTTCACCCATGGTAACAGCAAAAGTAGCAAGTAATGGCCATCCTACAATTTCGACCATGGGACACACAAGCTCAATTCTTTGTGAAGTGTAAAAGATCCCCTTTTTTCCACCTTGGTCCTTCATTAGAGCCTGTATTTGCTTGACAATTTCCTTGTTCTCAGACTTGGAGTCAGTTGAAGAGCTCCTTTTGGGGAGGGACAGATTGAGAATATTGACAAGGCGACTTCTCTCCTCATTTTCTGGCTTCTGCTTACTAGTTTTCGAATTTTCAACAGGATCATCTTTCATTTTTATCTCTTTTTTAATAATGGAATCATAAATCTCCTCCAAGAGTTCTTGAGGAGAGGATTCTTCAGCATTACTTGTGGTGTTCACGTGTACAAAATCACTTCTGGACATTTTCGGCCACACCCTTGGATTGTGAGCATCAGAATTAAGCATTATAATAGCATAAGCAAGCACATAAGCCGTGTCTGCATTCTTGAATGAACCAGGATTGTCTGCACAGTAGCTGCAAAATCATAACAGAACTTTAAAATCTAAACATAATAGCCTCAGTTGACTAATGGTTACATTCCCCAAAATTGTAAAATTCAACAACTTTTGGTTTTAGCAACAATCTCTTTTTCAGAGCAGCAATCATGCAATCATTTCATAATATTTTAGTCATGTTAGTAATAACTCACAATTGAGATTTTATGTTTAAAACTCTGAGCAATTTCACATCATTCAAGGCATGTTAATAAACATTAACATATTTACAATGAGTCATGAAAACTCTAGCTTTCAAATAACTTTTGCAACTCAAGCAAAACATTCAAGGATGATTTTTTTTTTTATAAGAAACAAAATATTTATTAAGATTCAAAAAAAGGAACAACGGAACGAGGGGTCCCAAATGAAAAAGACTACAACACAAAACTCCAATCTCTCATAATGTCAGACACAAAAAAATCCTTAAACTCTTTCTGGTTTGAAATACACCAAGCAGCCCTAAACTTCACCCTATGCCACATCTCCTCTAAGGACTCCTCTATATCTTCAAAAATTCTTCTATTTCTTTCTAACCACAAAGACGAACATATGACATGAACAATCACATTCCAAAGCACATGACCCCTGGAACTAATTATGCCGCCAACGCTATCCAAAAACAGATCAGCTGCTGTAGCTGGTGTAGTCCATTGTACGCCCATTTCCATTAGAGCTTTCTACCACAGATTAATGGAAAACTGGCAATGGAGGAAGATGTGATCCAAGTCTTCCGAGTGATTCCTACACAGAACACACCAATTTGGGGACAAAGAAACAGTTGAAAAACGTCTTTGAAGTGCATCACAAGTTGGTAACTCACCCTTTACCAACAACCATGAGAACACTTGAACTTTCTTAGGTACAAAGGCTTTCCAGATATAATTGAAAAATGGAAAACGGGGAAAAATGTCATTTGGAAAAAATGATGCGAAGAACGACTTACATGAAAACAAACCTGAAGGATACAATTTCTATTTTCTAATATCTCCCACCCTTTCCACTAACCTAACTCCCTCCAACTGATAAAGCATGGAACACAAGTCTTGCTTTTCAGACTCTTTTAAGTTACGATAGAAATGAAAATCCCAAGAAGTGGAAGAGACCGAAGTTTCATTATGATTGGAAAGGACAAAGGACAAAATGGATTTATGATGCCAGGATGAAATACGGTATAAAGCTGGATATAGCTCTTTGAAACACATACAAGATGTTCCAGAAGAGTCAAAGTCAAAAGGACTTTCTGCGTGATGCAAGAAGCACCTAAAATGAAACGAATGGTTTTAAGATTCCTTGTTAACATTTGGACATGTGAAGAGCAATATGTCAAAAGTTAATGAATCTCATAAAACAATGAGCAAAAGAAAAACATCTTGTGTTATAACATGTCATATCAACAAGAAAAAACGCTTACAATCTCTAACAGGTAAATAGAAGAAATAAAAATACTATCTTTTAACAACAAATATTTCATTATTTGGCACTACGAGTATGCGCCTCCCACTCAAAGAAAGAGTATATTCTGTCAACACAGAAGACCTCCAATACCATGATCTCCTTCTGAAGCATTGCACTCGAAAAACGAAATCCAAATAAGGAAGTTCGGAAGACATTCATTTTGAATAGGAAGGTCGTCCAACTAAAAACTGCTATTTCATTTTCTGCCTTCTTTTCCTTGAAGAATATGTGCCACCATTTGTTTGATTGCTCAGTAATCAGTAAAAGTCTTTAGAGCAATCAGCTTGACAGGCCATCACAAAAGCCAATAAAATATGAAATAGAAAATATGGGAAAGAGGTCAAACCATGTGAATGTTGACTAAGCAACGTCAACTTTTTGTTGATGATGGATTATAAAGCAATGCTGAGACCAAGTTCCAAATTAATTACCCTCTTGTGATTCCAGAGAAGGGACATTAAAGGCTATCATTAGAGGACGGTACAGCAATAGATGTTTCCACGCAGGGCCCAATTAATACATGAGATGCATCTCATGTCTTAGGCAATGCCTCTGACCATGTGCTGTCACATGTTTTCATATACTTTAGCATGAATGGAAGACAACAAGGATACTCAGAAAATCAGATTTCTTTTATTTCTTATAAAGTATCTGATCATGATCCTTCACTTACACTGTCTCAACTTTACTAATACATCTCCAAATAGCCAATCCAATACCTTAAGAGACTTTGTGCATCTTGTTCACATCTTTCAAAACCTAATATCCCCTAACCTTCCAAAAAATCAGACATCGTAACCACACTGTCCAGCAGTCTTTATAATAAATGTGCGATCACAAACAATTATCATCATTTGTAGCCATAGACAATTGAGGTTTTATTGCATCATTAAGGTTGTCCACTGCCATGCCTATTCAGCAGCTATCCCTACCAAATAAATGTTTTCACAACATGAAAACAAAATGAATCATGCGATTTATTTACAGCAAATACGTAAGATAGACCACCTACTGATTACATAAAAAGAGCACATTTGACTGTTACAATTAATGATAGTTAGGTATCTTGCCCACCAAAGCAGAACAAATTTTTCAAGGTCATAATGTGTTTAAGCCTTGAAAAATATCCGAGTTTATGGGTGACATCACAATTTTATATCATGTCTACCTTTTCTGAACACGTTTTTTTTCTCGTAAGTGGATGGTTCATATGCATGCAACAACAGCAATATAAAATACCTACCGCTCTGCAAACTTTTCCATTATGCGATCAATCTTCTGAGCTTCCCCTGGAAGTCGAAACCCCTTAAGGAATTCGCGCATTGCAATATCAAATTTCATTCCAGAAAAGTTAATGGATTCTACATAAGCATGCATAACAGCTTCAATGGTGGACTTATGATCCTTCAACTTCTCAAAGTTGCTTGGTGAATCTCCCCTGCTATTTGATTCATCCAATTCTCTTTGTGAAACTTCATTTTCAAAAGATTCCTTGACCTTATTCTGCTTCACAGTTTCTCTGTGAGACTTCTCCCAAATCACTAGTGCTTTGAGAATATTCACGAGACCCTAAGAGTCAACAAGGTGCAAACAAGCCAGTTTAAATAGGTGACGTGCCAGAAAGTTCTCACGAAAAAGGAAGTTGTTGAAAGGGCAGTCAAAGGCCAGATATACCTGAAGAGATAGTGTTTTAACTGATCCTGTTTGTGACGCAGCAGAAGACTTTGGATCCACATTTTGAGTACCTTGAGCAATTTTGGTTAATGTGGCAACCTAAATCAAAGAAGACCATGTGACGATGAACTTATACGCATGCAACAGAGGAAGTATTTTATTTAAAAGAACAGCATACCATCCTTTCAAACAGGTTTGGTGCTTCAATATCACAATCAAAATTTACATAAAGGTCAACAAGCATCTGAGGATCCTTGCTGACTTTCTCCAGCATCCTGCCAATTAGATGAAAACATTAGTTACAAAAATTAGAATGCTAGATAGCAACATGAGCTGACACAGCATCAAAAGAATTCTCATCCACAGGCAACCTGATGGTGCACATTGTGCTAATGTTGGAAAATTGTATCAAAGAAAAACAGTATACCGAAGAACACTTAGTTTTTGGTTAAGATCTGATCCTTCCAGAGATCTTAGAACAATCACAGGAAAAAAGACTCCAATTTCATCCTGGAAAAGAATTAATTACATTCAGCTTGAAGAAGCAAGTGAAATCAAATGTTTCATTTGTTATGAAGAAGATGAATAATGTTTTTGAAGTTTATTCAAACCTTAAGACTTTCCCTAAATCGCAATAAAAGAACTGAGAAAACTCCTGTCGCATACTGCCAAGGTATGAAAACAAAACTATTAGAACTATAACTGCGACAGAATTTTCTGATATAAAACACAACCTGGCCATACCTGAAATAAGATAGGAGATTGGGACACTGATGCTCGTAATAATGCATATGAAATATGAGCTCTCACTGAGTCAATAAATTGAAAATTCTTTGTAAATTTGTCGCCAACATCTTCCAATGAACCCTGTTTTCCACAATGTAAACTCTGTCTTATGGGTATACTGAAAACATTATTAGAAGTGAAGCATTATCAATATCACATGAAAAATCTCCTATTTGTCTGACCAGAACAATCAATGGACAAGCACATGTATTGCTTTGATTTAACACATCCATCTAATTTACATGTACAGTTGTCCATCTACAAGTATGAAGACTTGAATTGACACCATTACCCACGAGACAACATAAGATCAATGTACCTACTAATCCCGCTCAATCAACAACCTAATTTTACGTCCAATAAAGTCTTTTACTGCTTAAGCGATTCTTTTTTTTTTTGGCAAGCTAAGTTATTTAAATAAAGAAAGTATATTGAGGTAGACTCATCCACAAATTACTCAAGAACTGCTCTACATATCTTGATAGTTGCTATCACCAATGGGCAATGAAAGAACATCTTCATTATCTAATACTGAATATGCAAAGGAAATAATTTTAAATTTTGAAAACTAAATCAGACTCATTAGAAACATGTATTGCCAACAGTAAGCGGTCTGTTGGATCAAGAAGTCCAGCTCATGCAGTAAAGAAAATTGGATACAGGCAAAAAAATTAATAATATAAATGAAAAAGGATTAAGTCCAGTTTTCTCCTGAACTAGTTCCAGTGGGAGGTATTAGAAAGGGAAGGATGCCTGGTAACTACATCCAGCAGAATGTCAGTCTACCCACGTGGGACACAGACATTATGTAAGACCTTGGCAAGTGTAAAACAGAAACAAGGACCAGTTGGGAGCTAGATGCAGTATCCACTGACATCGTAGATAGAATAATTGAATCCTGTCAAAGGCACCAGAAGCCTTGTTCCGAAAAATATATACCCTCAAGTTTCTGGTTTGCCTAAAAATCCAAATACACCATGTTATGGCCAAATTGGATATTTCTATAAAAACTTCATGTTTGTACTAATCACAGCATGAAATATAACAATGAAATAGTTAAATCATAAGTTCACCTGAAATACAATCAAACAAGGACAACCAATTAGCAGATAGCCAAATACATTTTACACTGAAAGTTACATTTCAGATCCTAAAACGGGCAAGTGAGACGGAAAAAAAAAAATTCCATGCATCCAGGCATCACATAAAAGTTTCGTATATAGAGAGATATCTCCAAATCGAACCTGCAGAAGCTCCAGAGCCAGCATACGAGTTTTGGTTGTAACTTCATCATTACCCTCCTTCATACCCATCTGCAAACACATTATTTAATCAAATCAGACTGTGTTTAGAACTAGAATGTAAAGAAAATGCCAGAGATACAAACCTTACAGAGAGTACGGAAAAGAAGTAAAGCATCAGATTGTTCAACATTGATGCACTCCGGACCTACCCCTCTGAAAGAATTTAGCAATTTTAAGGCAGAAGATAGATATAATTAACTTAGATATAAGCAAATTGCGATTACAGTAAAATTTCTCAGAAGATGAAGATAAAGATACTCCAAAGTTTTGATCCCTACTCTCCCTGTATAAGTGTGTATCACAGTGAAGTAATCGCACAATGGAGCTTGTACAGAAGTCATTCTCCCAACTATACAAAATCTCAGTTTTAGTATTGTGGCTATACCTTGTGATATTTGCACCATCTTCTAGATCCACAGCCTTCTTAAGAATGGCCTCCAAACCCTATCAAAAAAAGATTTTTAACCCAAATTGCAGGTATCTAAAATGTAAGTCTTGCGGAAGCTTAGAGATGGCACATATATCAAACGTATGGTAGAGAAGAGCAAGGCACAAGTAAATTGGAAGAACATATCGACATGGCCATGTCATCGGAAGTACCACTGCACCTTTATATCAGTGCCACCTGCAAGATTCTGAATTCCTACAATAGACACAAGAGATGTATTTTTTATCTGTTTCACAGATACTACATCATCTAAAGTCATTCTTGGATCATTATGACCACTGGAGGACACTTCTTCAACCATTGAGTTTGACCCATCCTCCAAATGAGCTTCTTTGGGTTCAGGAGAATTAGAAGTGACCTGAATCACAAGAAAGTAATTTTCGCATTATGCATATACTCTCTATCCATCTAGGCATCATGCAACGAAAGAATATTTTGGACAAGAAAATTTTACGCATACCACATCAGTTTCCACGTGACTGAAAATGATACTGAGCATTTGTGTTAACATGGCCTTTGATGTTGCTTGGCTTATAGGACTCTTGCTAAAGATTAAACACATATGATATAAGCACTAGATGGTGTAATTAAACTGATCAGGACAACTTATTAGAATAGTACCTATTAAGAGCAATATTACAGCAAACCGTGATGACTCCGAGCAATGGTTCACCATGCACTGCACAGGAATAGATCAGAAGTTTACAACTGCTCGACTGACCAAGGGAAAACTAAATCGTAATCAATCAAAACTTGATCAAGAGTTTCATGAGGTAGGTCTGAAATGCAGGCAAATATGGCGCTGGCGGTCAAACTTAGTAGATAAAAAACGGCTTAGGACGATGAAAAGGCAGGCTACACAGTAAGTAAGAATGAGCATGATCAAACAGTGCGATAACATAGCAGGGGATCAACAGTTCCTCATCAAGAGATGGCGAAAAATGGTGGATCAAATTGTTCCCAGGCCTTATCTCGGAAGACTTGAGCAAACGAAGATGGAAAGCAATAAGAAATAGAGAATGTATGAATTGTAGACAAAGATCGAGATTCAGAAATACCATTACGGTGGTGGTGGATACAAGTTATAGAACCCATTTATGAACTAGTAGTAGTAATTAGTAAAGCTTACATAGATTATGGTTTTGTCCCCTTGTGACAACAAAGACCATAAATGTTACAAGGCAGTTAAAGGAAAAACAGAGCCCATAATAAACATAGGATATTGCACATACGGAAGGGCAGGACCACAAAAGGATAAGGAGATTGGTTAACTTAGAAGATGATATGCAAAGTTTATTCAGGGGAACTTGTTGGTTCCAAAAGTTTGCCAATGGCAAAGAGCAGCATCGGGACATATTCAGTCAATCTAGAACTTGAACAGTTTGAAAATTTGAAGACCTATGACTTAGGATAAGGAGTGGAATTGTTGTATCAAGGAAGATTGCACTTGTCAAGTAAGTGATTGAGTAGTTCTGTGAAGCATTTCGCTGACAGTGAATTATAATTGATTGGTCTTTACTTGGATTTCTCCAAGTTTCGTTGAACTTTAAATCTTGCCAATGGGTTTTGCGCCACCTTTGGAGGCTATTAAAAACCAACTAGATTATCCTGATTACCCCCACAAAAAATAAAAGGAAAAAAAAAATAGAAGGGACAAATGAAAGATGGAAAGACAGATAAGCTGAAGAAGGCTCTACCAGAGTGGAGAAAACAGCTACAATTTGGATATTTTAAAGTAAACCTAAAAAGATACAAGCCAGGTTCTACAACAGAAGCTCTTGTCCGATCTCCCCTAGCACACATATCATGGCGAGAGTCAACCAAACATGCAAATTTCTTGCTAATTCAATCATCTAATGTGTTCCACAGCTTGTATTCAATCATAAGAATCGTAAGAGACTGCATCTCTACCTAAAAATCTAACAACTTGAATGTACATCCATTGGTCCACATCAAATGATTCAAAGTTCAAGTTGGTGTTTATAAGTGTGTCCAAGTTTTACTAAATTTTGAACAAATGATACGATATCACTCCTCCACATTGTAAAAGAGCTTATAAAATGGCCATTGGCTGAACTTCAAATATTGGGTAAGATCTGCGAAATTGGCTGCCACTATTATCATGGTTCGATTCCCCCCCCCCCCTCCCCTTTATTATTTCAAACAGTTTTTTCCATCCAAAAATTTAACTCCAATTATCACTTAAGGTAAAAGGAGATCCCTGTTTCAGAAGTGAGATAGCAATACCACCAACACCTATTGACAGAACGACATGTGACAATGAGGACATTAGGCAATAATTGAGCCCATAAATGACATACCTCGCAACTTTGTGGATGCTATGGAACTAAGAAGCACTTTCAGTACTTGAAGAGTAGTACTGCATTTTATGTTCTCATGGTTACACTCAGGAAATGCCAAACATGCAAAAAACATCATTTTTAAAGCACCAATACATATACCTGTCAGGTGCTGAATTATCTACACAACTGCAGACTATGTTGAGGATGTCAGTCAATAATTTTGAATTTTTACCACCATCAAGACCAGGATCACCTTCTAGATGATTGTACTCAATGAGTTTCTGCATCGAGAAAACGGAGAAGAAAGGAGATGTAAGCGGCTGAATTTGCTCCAAAATATTTGAGATTCATTAAGATTTTCCATTAGACTGAGTATTCAAGCACGTAGTGATGTTTCTTACTCATGGATATTAAATCTGAGACGCAATCAACTTCTATTCCTTTTAATGTTCGAGAAAGGTCAAATACCAAACAACATACCAAAGAGAATGCAGAATAAAGAAGAGCTAAGCAAACCATATGAACCACAAAACATCGACTTTCATTTCGCAAGTCTTAAAATTGTATTACCCTAGTTTGCAAAAACTTTCTAAAACTAAACACCTATGAACAAAATGGGCACCTACATGCAGACAATCCAATGCAAGTTCCACAACTTTCATGTTCTTGGTTTCAAAGGCAAGCCTAAGTGGATTCAGAACAAGCTCAGCTTCAGCTCCTCCTAAAGTATGACCTGCATTTGCCAAGACTGTTGTGATTGATCCACTGCTGATTGTAGGCCTGCTCATAGGTTCAACTACCTCAGCGGCAGATGGATCTCTATGATCAGATCCCATCTCAATTTTTTCAGCTCCAGAGTCAGATTCAGATGAACCACTGAAAGATTGTGTTGCAAAAAATTGGAACTATATGAGAACAGAGATACAGAACAGAATTTTACTGTTAGACAAGGAGTATCCATCAGGAATATTAATGCATTTTTAATGTATAAAATCAATTCAGTAATGCATTCCTTATGATCAATGACCAAAAGCCAAAACCTTATCACATCAAAATGGAAAATCTAGAAATACTAGCTCCCACCTATTTCTGTACAAATACACATTTCGCGCAAGGATAAATGCTCAATGATCTGTACCAAAAAAAATCAATGAGATCTCAACCCTCACTTCATTGAGCTAACAGTTAGTTTGATGTATTTATAACTTCTTGTACATTTGGCATTAGTAATGTTCTAGAGGCACATTGTGGACCCCACTTCAACGTCCTCCTGATTGGGAGCACACATCATTCTCATGGATTATTTACTTTGGTGATTCTAAGATATTCGATCAAGACACACACATGCCCACAAAGATTTTGAAATGTCTAAAGGGTTATGCTCACCATACAAAAACAAAAGGAAGCAACTAACCCAAAAAGTATTGTCTTGGCGACCTTCTGGAGTTCTAGTTTTTCATTCTTTTTTATAGGGCAGGGAGGGACAGGCTCCTTGTTATATAATTATAAAATCCTAACCTATATGACCTTTTGATATACGTTTAAGTATATCTCGTAGAGTACATATACTTTTCTCCACAAGCGTATATTCCGTTCATGTATTCAACGATTATTTCATCAACTTATACTCATGCACATTCATGCTCACATACTGTGATTTTCCCATCCTCTTGCACTATTGTTCTGATTCTTGCTCCAATTTTTCAATTACTTAGGTCCTCTCTGTCAATATTTCCAGCCAATAAAATGACCGATGTAGTCAGATAAAGATGTGAATGCATGGATATAAGGATGAGATTTTTGCAACAATAATTTCCAAGATAAAAAAACTTAAAAAAATCTCACTGTGATTAAAACACCTTTGATTTGCAGCTGCCGGAAAAACTTGCTTGGCCTCACCAATGTTTGACTGCTGATTGAGGTCCTTTCCACTGTCTGAAGCATCAATAGACATTAAACAATATCTATTAATGTTAGAGGTGCAATTCGCATTAAGAGAACATAAAAAGACATGGAATATGCTATAATCTTAAGTGCCTGATTCAAACCTCACCAGTTACATGAAAGCAAATAATTAATGAATAAAGCATCATTGTTAGCAAACACACATGTATGTTCATTCATGTGCTCTGAAAGTATTCGTATAAGATAAACATGGCCACATGCACACACAAGTAACACAAATTTCAGCCGAGATAATCAAGCAGTAAAGAAAACTAATATCACACTCAATCAAGAGCCAGACAGCAATCTCCCCCACCTTCCCGCCACACTCAAAAAGATAAGCTGAAAAAAAAACATTCCAAGATATAGCACGCATTCCAAGATTTTGAACAAAAGAAGCAGGCTTTCCATAGGAGCGTACCCAAATACGTCTGAATGGCGGTCTGAAGAGCATTATATTTCTTGTTAGCACATTCTTTGAGCATCGACTCAAATGCCCGCGCCACAAATCCCCCCGCGGCACCCCCCGCCATTTCTTCTGACCCTTTCGTTTCTCCTCAATCAAATTCAGCTCAATTCAATCTGTTTCAGAAATATGACCACAAAAAATGCGTAAATTTACCAGTTGATCAAATTGGATCAAGAACAAATGAACATTCATTGGGGCGATTGGATTGAGATCCCGAGTTTTAACGTAGAAATTGAATGAAAATATTTAACACGAAGTCGGATTTTACCTGGGCTGCTCCTCGGAAAAAAATTAAGAGAAAGTCAGAGATCTGGCATGGAAGAATGAGCAGAAAGGAGAAAGAGCGCCTCTGGTTGAATTTTTAGACACCGTGGAAATGGAGTCGCGTGTTTCTGGTTTTAATGTATGCTCACGCGTCTTTATTTAGTTGAAATTTAAGGGAAAATCTGAGACCGATGCGAATTATTTGGTAAAAATTGCATCCAAAATTGATTTGATTCTAATTTTAACAATTTTTTTATTTTTATTTCTAATTTTAACACTGATACTGCATCACATGTATTATTCGTTGGGCAATGGGCAATACACGATTTTGTAAAAAAAAAAAAAGAAAAAGAGAGACATTTGTTATTCACTCCAGTGTTTCCTAATTTATATAGATGTGATATGAATTTCAATATTGACAAGATATGACATTTTCACTCACTTGTACAAAACATCCATGATGGTAAATATTTTCATAATGTGTGTGCTGTTTTGCCGGCATAAAAATAGTGGTTAAGAGTTAATAATGCCAAGTTATTATAGATAAGAAATATGAATAGTTGTTTTGGGTTGGACGGTATACCAAATTGTTCAAATTTTTTTAGTATGCTCTTTTTATGATTATGTCACAAGTAAATCAAACATTATAATTTATAAGTGGAACATAATCTCAATTAGTAGGGAAATCACTAGAAATTGCTCAACAATTTGCCTCTTTGGTGATAGCTACTAAGGTTTCATTCAAGATGGTTTTGAATTGATGATATTTTTACTAACAGAAAATTCATAGTCAGTTTTTTTCTTTTTTTAGGAAACATAGTCAGTTCCAGACTAAGTGTAACTTAGAATTGATTTTCAAATTCTTTGTTGAACCTATAGAGTGTAACTTCGGATTGAGTTTCAAACTCTTCGATAAACCTAGCATTTCGAAGTATATACACGATTTACGATCCATTCTTATAAGCTGCTCATAATTAAAATTGAATAAGGAATGGAATAAAACGAACTTATTTCTTAACTTGAACACTGCTACCGTTTTTTTTTATTGCACAATATTGCTACCTTCAAGGATTTCAAATCCATTATAGAATGACAAACAATCTCAATGAACTTGGTATTATTGATTTGAAATTCTTAGCTCCAAATCTATCAATCCTATTAACATTTGAAATGTGGCCTAATAGTATTTCGAAGGATTTGAGGTATTAACATAATTATTCAAACTTCACAAATATGAATTTCGGATGTATGAATAATATGTATATTATCGATTTATCGTTCCCAATGCAAAATGACAATAACTTTAATTTTATAGATAGTACAGCAATTGATTTCACTCAAGAAAATGCCAAATGTATTTATTCAGAAACAAAAAATATTGTGTGTTTACAATAAACCATCCTTTAAGACAAAGGACTATTTAACTCTCCGACTTTCCCTAGTTGAAAACTGACCTTTGGAAAGGAGAGAACAATAACTCTAACAGTAACAGACTTGAATCCAAAGATGTATAGCCATTAGGAGTGGAAAAGAAAACTGAAACTACGATCCAAGCGGAGTGATGCTAAACTTTTTGTTCGTCGTCACATTAGGACACAACAGAACTGTATAAATATATATATATATATATGTAGTGGAATGGCAAGTGTTATCCTCACTATTTTTCCGTTCCTTAATAATTTGATATCTGGCAATGAGATGCTACCCAAATGGATAGTGCTCAATTCCGTTTTTATTTTGACATGTGTTTCATTATAACATGTGAATGTGATTTTTTTTCCAAAAATTAAATCAAAATGAGACATATGTCAAAATCAAAAGGGAGTTGGATACTACCCATTTAGGTAACATTTAATTAACCCTGATATCTGGACCATGCCAAATAACTAGGAAAGTGCAGGCGAGACCTCATCTTTCTGACCCGAGATTGTTTCTACCTTGGGAACGTTTACAGATGAGTCGACTTTTACTGTCGGAATGTCCAATGTTGGAATGATAGGTTGTCTTCTTCTTGGTGTAACCGTCATCTTCAAACCTTCAGTTGTGTGAATCGTTGCCCCTGTAGTCATTTTGACCTGAAGAACAGTGGCCATGGGAGTGTTTGCAAAATAATTGTGCCTTTAGAGAAATTGATTTATTGCAGCAAAAGTTAAAACTAGTTGAGAATTAGAAACTTTTTGGAAAAAAAAAAGCTAAAAAAGTCAAAGTTGAAGTGTTTGCCAAAAAAGAAAAATTCAAAATTAGCTTCTTGATAAAAAGGACAAAAATACCCTTGTTATAAAATGGATCTTCTATCCTCAAAAGAAAAGTTGAAGATAAGAATGTCAAAATAACTTCTCTTTAATTTACAAAAAACCAAAAGCACTTATACAAAATTAGAAGCACCTCACTCCCTACTTTTAAATTTTAATTAATTGAAGCATAATTAATTAGATGCAAAAAAATTCACACACTGAAAAATGATATTTTTTTCCTAGCCAAAAAAGCTCACCAATCACTCTTTCTAAGTGTCTGTCTGCAAACACTCCCTACATCAGAGAACGGTTTATTCACTATCTTTATTAAATGAAAAATGAAATTCAGCTAATATGGGGCAGTGGAGTGTAAACAAGATGAGTACAAAATGGAGAAATTGTCACTCTGTAGCTAATTTAGAACTGAATCTTCACACAATCCTCAAAGTGAGAACAGTAACCGATAACTTACAGGAGGTGCTCCAAGGGCCATTTGGAAATCGAATCTACGAACAAGCATTGCGACTGCTACAACAGTCTGCAAAATCAGAGAAGTGTCGTTTTATGACATTAAGATGACTGTTTCATGAGAATCAGATGCTCTACCACAATCAAATTGCCGAGTTGCAATCTTAGTAGCCAACTGGTTTGTAATTTATGAAATATATAATAAAGAATTTCAAGATGATTAAACAAGGTCAACTTAATAAAATTTACCTCATATGAAGCAAACATGTCTCCAATACATTTTCTTGGTCCTCCCCCAAAGGGCAAGTAACTGCAAGAGCAATGTGCATTGAGTGCATCACATTAGCTTTTACAACATATTCATACAAGTAGGGAATGAAATTTCCTGATATATCTCTAGAAGATATAATATTAACTAATATTTTGTCTTATCAATAACTGATTCTTAAAGTTTTCTAACAGTATCAACTGGAGATGGATTATAATAACATCTTGACAAGCCTTACCATGAGAATCACAAACCAGGATAATCTACCCATTTTTGAGAGGCAGGTTTGAAAACTATTTTCACATTCAAATCATTAAGTTAATAATTAAAATTTAAATCTTAGCTCCTCGATTAATGACCAAGGGCAGAGAATAATTACCATGAAAACTACTGTGTTTTACAACTACTTATTGAAAGGTGAGGATGGAGACCTGAAATTTTGGTTTGTCTCATTAGGATTTGGACCATCTAAAGGCCATCTTTCAGGATTGAATTTGTCAGCCTCTTCCCAATGAATAGGGCTGCGATGCAGATTCCATACAGAGATGAAAATATCTTCGCCCCTGCAAAACGAAAGTCATGTTTGCCGAATCAAGGTCAAAAATCCATGAGTAAAGGGAACATGAATGTATGCACAATAGCTTATTCCAAGGTATAATTTAGAACCACATTCTGTATTCTTCGGTGGCTAATTTCCCTCTTGATCACTTTTATGGAAGCTGACCAGTATCTTGTTACATTCACTTTTTATTTTTATGAATATAAGCTTAATTACATCACAGTTGACTCATCATTCTTACAGCTCAACTGGAAAATTTATCAAATGATGATAATGCACAAACCAGATACCATTAAAGTTTTTGGTGGTAATTTTAGAATTAACCTTTTAATTGGGTATTTTCCAAGTACGTCATCACCAAGAGAACGCCGGATCAAAACAGGTGGTTGTGGATAGAGTCTCAATGACTGTCAGTGGGTAAAGATAAAGCAAAGGTTAAAGATGGAGATACAAAAACTGCAGTATAACATAAGATTAGTAGTTGAATAGATGGACATATGCTCATAAGATCAGTAGTTGAATAGATGGACATATGCTCACTTCATTAATTACTCTAGTTGTATATTTGAGCTTCTTCATGTCTTCAACGGTCGGAAATCGATCACCTAGAACTGAGTCAACCTAAACGGCAGTTTAAGAGACGCATGTAAATTACAATGGTCATATTCAATGGGTGTGAAATCTAGCTGAGGGTGCAATGAAAATGTCTCAGCAAACCTCGTTTTGAAGCTTGGCCATGACGCTAGGCTCCTGCAAGTAAACACACGAGATGAAAGTATACAGTTAGAATTATATGATTGACATATTGAGTGTGTTTTTGAGAATAGAGACGAACAAACATTGTATATTAACAAAATGCACGTGTATTGCACATGATTGATATAACTGTAGTAAAAAAAACAAAAAGCACGTGTGTTAAACATTATTCATATAACTTTAGTAAAAAGCACGTGCATTGCACGTGATCTATATTATTCATATTATTTTATCAAAAAGCACGTACATTGCACGTAATTCATATAAACAAATGAAATCAAATAGCGAGCATATTTGTCAAAATAAGACAAAAGGACATAATGGGAAAATTGAAGGAATTGGCGGAAAAATCCATAGGATACAACAGGATCGTGATATCATCAGTTTCAACTTCTTTCTTAGGGAGACTACAATTGCAAAGATGGAGAAAGGCACTACCTCAACAAGTAAGCAAAACTTTGTGATGAGTATACAAGTCAACAATGTTGCCACATTGTTTCTACATTAAAGACATAATTAAAAATTAAAATATTTCAAATACTTCAAATATTTATATCACTATGAATGGTAGAAAAACTTTAAAGAAGTAAGTTCACAAAAAGATTTAAAACTTATATAATGATATAATTCAATAAAATGATATAATTCAATAAAATTCTTATATGAACGTATCACATTAATCATTGTCTTATTTGATTTTGATGGCTGAAAGAGTTTTTCCCTTAGTTGATTTTATTTATTTATTATTTTTTTGGCATCAGATATATTATAATGATTTGTTCATATATTCTCTTAGTTATGTATGTGTATTATACATTAAAGATGGTATTCTCACTTGAATTGGAGTCTTTTATTTTATTATAAAATATGAAGTCTTTTATTATATTTATGAATTTATTGGAAGAGTATACCATGAAAAATTAATGAAATTGATAAATTAGAATTTGGAAGGATATGTCCTCTTTGTAAAAAAACGATAAAGATAACTAAAAAAAAATTGGGTTATCTTATATTTAGTTTGCTCCTAAAAATAATTACTTTGATTTAATCATTAAGTGCAATATCTAAGTGACATATGCAATTATTTGTGTTTTAGATTATATAATTTTTTAAGTTTGTAATTGTTTAAGTGACATCCAAGTTAAGTCAAACTAATACATAGTAAATGTTATTTAATTTTATTGTTAAAGTTTCAAACATACATGTGCCCTTTTTAACTTCATCAAACATCTACTTTTTCTTTCAATTTTGTATATTTTCCTTTAATTTGGTCAAATCAAATTTTACATAAAAGGATATTATCTTAAAGTTTAGGGGAGAAATGGTAGACTTATTAGTTTAGGGACTATTTGTAGGGAATTTTATATTTTGGTCTACTTTTTCTTTAGGATCAAAACTATTAGATTATTGTTCCTTTTTTTTTGCTATTCATTGTAAATTTATATTTATTTTTCTTTTATGTATTATGGTAGGTTTCAATTGTTGAGAAAATTAAAAAACAAAATATTATAAAGTACAAGATTTTGCATAACGCTCAATTTCAAACCACTAAAATTCTTTTATACGAAGTCCGTTGTATACACTTATTACATATTTTATTTGAAAACTGTCAAAATATAAGATGAAGGCCTTATATATGCTTATCACATGTTGAAAAGCTTAATTTCGAAATTTGGTTTAATAGGAAATTGATATTGTTTAAAATTCAGAATATTCTAATAGTTTTTTTTTTCTGAAACAGAATATTCTAATAGTTACAACTGAAAGAAGGCATACTTTTACTTTATGAAGAAAACTTTGAAATATAAGTCGCAAGAGCGAAACTCAAAGGAATTGATCGGGGGACACTTATCATATAATTAAACGAATAAAACTAAATTAATGTTAACTATTACTTAAAGGATATTCTTGTCGGATCAAAATTTTTAAAGAAACTTTTCAAGAGATTTATACTTTTATATAGTATAGAATAGATAGACAGAATATTCTTTCAAAAAAAGATAGATAGAATATAGATATAGATAAAAAGATAAACATTAAATTATTATAAAAAAATTACTTAATTGCCCTTATTACTAACTACACTTAAAGAATGTTTTTGTCGGATCAAAACTTTCAAGAAGCTTTCCAAGTTATTCATTCTTTTATTGGTATAGATAGATAGATACAAATATAAATATAGATATAGATAGTATGCATATGAAGTATGTTAAATAGTGGAGCAAAGTTTCAGTTTTTGTAAAACTAGAAAGTCTCATGTCCATTTTTCAGATCTAAGATTATGTGTTCAAGGTGAATGTATCACTTGTTTACTATGTACAATATCATGGTCATGATTCTATAATTTAACATTAATGTATACAATTGTAAATTTGTAATTATAAAAAAAAAAAATCTTTTTGAGGGGGAGGGGAATCTTTTACGTATATTTCCATGCCTTTGTTTCTTAAACAATTTTATTATGATAATCAATATTTATAATTGGATTAAATCTCTTGTGACAATGCAGATTGTATTAAAATATTATTTTCCTTTGCTCTTTTGTTTGACCAACTCACGCCGCATATAGGCAGGGCAACCCGTCTATATGTTGCTTGGTCCCAAGCCCTGATAAAGGAGGAGGGTTGCGTTAGGTCGGCAACAAATAAAACTCCTGTCATTTCCTTATGGTATGAATCATATAAGACATCGTGATAAAAATTTGGATGCTCCCACAGTAAGTAAGTGCGCCCGGTCAGAGTCCGATCATGCGGTGTCTTGGCAAGGACCGCTTACACCTCCATAAGGGCTTGGGTGTAGTGAAAAATACACAAGAGCCCTCACACACTAATAAGAGGAACACAAATGATAATAAGAAAATTAGAAAGTATTGAATTGGCGGTTGGAACATAGGTACTTTGACAAAAACTATAGAGCTCGTAGATATTATGAAAAGACGAAACATAGATATTATGTGTATCCAAGAGACTAAATGGGTAGGTGAGAAGGCTAAGACACTTTAGATACTACGAGGTTATAAGCTTTGGTATAGTGGAAAGGATAGAAACTAGGAATGTGGTGGGTATCATTGTAGATCCTCTCTTCATAGATCAAGTAGTAGGAGTAACTAGAAAGGAGATAGAATCATATCCCTTAAAATTGTAGTAGGTAAATCTAACTTATAAATATTGTTAGTGTATATGCACCTCAAGTAGGATTAGATGATCTTTCTAAAAAATTAAAAATTTTGGGAAGATTTAGAAACTCTAATGCAATCAATCCTCAAAATGAAAAAGTCATCATAGGTGGAGACTTAAATGGACATGTTGGGAAGGATAATGAAGATTATGAAAGGGTCCATGGAGGATATGGCTTTAGCTCGCGTAACAATGAGGTAGAACCATCCTGACTTTGCGCTTGCTTATGATTTTATTATAGGTAATACCTTCTTTAAAAAGAGAGACGAACATTTAATCACATTTAAAAGTGGTCCTAACAAATCACAAATTGACTACTTTCTAACCAGAAAAAACGACAGAAAAATATGCAAAAATTGCAAAGTAATACCTGGAGAAAGCATCACCACCCAACATAGACTACTAGTTTTGGATATCAAACTTATTAACATACACTTAAAGAGAAAGAAAATTAACATACCGAGAATTAAGTGGTGGAACTTAAAGAATATTGAAAAAAGAGATAGTTTTGTCAAATCTCTAGTAGAAACCATTGATTGGAAAGTGGAAGACAAAGCCGATGAAACATGGAACTATGTAACTACTCAAATGAAAAAGATCGCAAAAGAAACATTAGGGGTGTCAAATGGTAATAAATGGAATAAAGAGTCATGGTGGTGGAATCAAGAAATCCAAGAAAAGGTAAAGGAAAAAGCGAACTAGTTATAAAGTATTGTATTCTGTAAAAAACGAAGAAAACCTTAAAAGATATAAAGACGCCAAAAAAGAAGTAAGAAGAGCAATATATGAAGCAAAAACCAAGGCGTATGAAGATTTCTATAAAAACTAGATACTAAAAAGAAGGAGAAAGATATATATAAAATATAGCAAAATTTAGAGGAAAACAAACAAGAGATCTAACCCAAATTAAATGCATAAAAGATGAAAATGAAAACATTTTAGTGAAAGACGAGGACATAAAAGATCGATGGAAGAGGTATTTCAATAATCTTTTTAATGAACCGAAGAGGAATGAAGTCACATTAGGGGAACTAGGCCAATCTGAACTGAATAGAAACCGTACCTTTTATCGTAGAATTCAACTTCATGAAATAGAAAAAGCACTAAACAAAATGAAAACTGGCAAAGCAGTTGGCCTAGATGATATACCAATTGAAGCGTGGAAATGTTTAGGTGGAGTTGGAATTGCATGGCTTACTAAATTATTTAATGTTATTCTAAAAACTAAGAAAATACCTGATGAATGGAGAAAAAGTATATTGATACCTATATATAAAAACAAAGGGGATATACAAAATTGTGCAAATTACAGGGGAATTAAATTAATAAGTCATACAATGAAACTATGGGAAAGAGTTATAGAAGCGAAATAAGAAATGAAACTAGTATATTAGATAATCAATTTTTCTTCATGCCGGAAGATCCACAATTGAAGCTATACACTTAATTAGGCGATTATGTGAACAATATAATGAGAGAAAACAAGATTTACATATGATTTTTATTGATCTTGAAAAGGCATACGATAGAGTCAACCGTGATATAATGTGGCGCGTATTGGAAAAAAGAGAGGAATAAAAATAGCTACATAGATGCCATAAAAGATATGTATGATGGTATAACAACATGCATTAGGACACCAACAGAATATCTAGTGAATTCCCAACACTATAGGTTTGCATCGGGATCCGCTCTCTAAGCCCGTGCGTTTTTATCCTAATAATTGATGAAATCACTAAACACTTACAAAAAATCCATCCCTGAATGTATGTTATTTGCGGACGATATAGTCTTAATTGATGAAACAAGGAAGGAGTAAATGCAAAATTGGAAGTTTGGAGAGAAGCACTCGAATCAAAAGGTTTTACTATAAGTAGGGCTAAAAAGCAGAATACATGGAATGCCACTTTAGTAAAAACAACAGAACAATGAGACGAAAGTTAAAATTGATGGACATGAAGTGAGTATAACAAAGAGTTTTAAATACTTAGGATCTATAATTGAAGAGAACGGAGAAATCAATAAAGATGTCACGCATAGGATCTAGGCGGGTTGGAATAAATGGAGGAGTGCATCTTCTATCCTTTGTGACCGTAAAATACCATTAAAATTGAAAGAAAAATTTTATAAAACGGCCATAAGGCCCGCAATGCTTTATGGAGCAGAATGTTGGGCGACTAAATATGAACACGAACAAAAAAAACGAGGGTAGCGAGAGATGAGAATGCTAAGATGGATGTGCGGACACACTAGATTAGATAGAATAAGAAATGAACACATTAGAAACAAAGTGGGAGTAGCCAATAGACGAAAAAATTAGAGAAACACGATTAAGATGGTTTGGACATGTTTATAGGAGACCTTTAGATGCACCGTGCGACGTTTAGAAGGTAGAGAATCACTCACACAAATCAAAAGAGGAAGAGGTAGGCTAAAAAGACTTGGAAAGAAGCTATTAAACATGACATGTTATACCTAGAAATAAACGAAAATATGGCTTATGACCGTAAACGATGGCGCGATATGATCCGTATAGCCGACCCCACGTAGTGGGATTAAGGCTTAGTTTGTTGTTG
Source organism: Rehmannia glutinosa (assembly GCA_016081115.2). Taxonomy (NCBI): domain Eukaryota; kingdom Viridiplantae; phylum Streptophyta; class Magnoliopsida; order Lamiales; family Orobanchaceae; genus Rehmannia; species Rehmannia glutinosa. Next base: position 34,873,830 of record CM071929.1, on the reverse strand, counting down.
TTGTTGTTGTTGTCTTTTGTTTCAGCCGGAATGTTTTTATGTTCTATTATTATATCTAGGAAGTTAAGAGGATTCAGGGATCTAAACATTGTCCTTGAGTCAATGGTTTCCTTCTTTAATATAACTTTGTTATTCATTGACCAACCCTTATTTGTTACTAAGCAAGAGTAATTAAGAACATGGATGTCTTTTCATAATAGGCAAAAGAACTTTTACATGTACGCTTATATATAATAGAGATTATTTTTAGGAGGACTTGTAATTTTGTATATATACTCGTGAAAAAATGTAGAGGCATGCACCTAATAGATTTTTTACAACCGTGAGAATAAGAATAAGAATGAAGGAAGAAAAAATAAGAAATGTAAATTGATTCTTTCCTGCATAGGTTTTGTACATTAGCAAGAATGAGCATAAGATAGATAAGCAAGAATGAGCAAAAGAAGAAATAAGAAATGTAAGCTGAGCCGTTCCATTTTGTTAACAAAGAAAATAATATGGATAGGATGATTAAGGAATGAAGCTTCAATAGTCTTGTCAATACCTTTGCAAGAAGATAAAAGGTCCACGTCAGGACAGCAGCAGATGTTTCGTGTCCAGCTATGAGCATTGTCATTAGATCATCACGGAGTTGTTTGCTTGAAACCTACAAATTACGGCATTAGGACTGTACCAGGAAATTCATATTACGATAAATATATGCACAAGTTGTAACTGATTTCATACATCATCCCCCGATGCTAATAGGAAATGAAGAATACTAGGATCTTGTTCATTCATGTATTCCTCATGAAACTGCAATTCTTCTTCGTCTACCATTTTCTGCAAATGCATGATGAACACGTCAGAAATAAAATAAAATAAAATAAAAATATATGGCTCATTGTATTCATTTTGTCTCATGGCTCGAGACAATGAATTAACCCTGCCACTTTTTGTTCTCGATCTCACCATAACAATAGCATGCAGATAAAGGAAGCATGTGAAGCAAGAAATGTACAGTACATGAATAAACTCTACCTTACAAACCGCGATCAGATTATCTAGTGTTTCATTGATCAGTTTGAGAGCTGCATTAACTTTCTTCAGCTTTGGGGAAATATCTTTCCATATAGGAATCTCCCAAAATGGAATTGGTGCAACACTTCTGTCTTCTGCTTCTCGCAAGACAGTGTATACAGCCTGCTCCAGAAACAGCCATGCATTAGAGCTGCTTTAATATAAAATAGTGGCACTGATACCAACATATCATTAAGGGATAATTACAAAACTACCCCCGAGGTTTAGTCTAATTACAAAAAAATCCAGTTATCTTTTAAAATTACAAATACCCCTTAAGGTGTTACAAACACCCCCTTGAGGTTCGTACTTACCTAACAAATTACCCCTCCTGAGAGTGCAATTTATAAACTAGCATCAAATGTCAAGGGTGTATTTGTAATTTGAAAGATAACTAGGACTTTTTGTAATTAGGCCAAACCTCAAGGGCAGTTTTGTAATTATCCCTATCATGAATTTAAGAACTGAAAAGTATGTAGATGAAGTGGAAGATCATACCCCTACAATTCCAGTGTCTACATTTAAAGAGTCGAAATCATAATTGAATACAGCTTTCCCGATGACATCTAACGTCAAACGGGAAAAAAGGGACTCCATCTCCACATCCTCACCATCAGATGCAGCAGCATCAAGCTTCTTGCACAATCTATCTGTTGCTTCTCCAAACAGGCTGAACATTGCAGCCACAAACTAAAAGGAGCATTGTGAACTACGTCAGCAGCATAATAAGAAGGATGTCAGAATCTAAATAAGACAGGAAAACTCGTGAAGTATTACAACTTAACAGTTTCTTAGTTGCACCAATCCTGTTACTACCTTCTGATGCAGAGCAGGGACTATAGCCCGTCTTCTGACACGCCATATTTCCCCATCAGCAGGAATAAGTCCTTTTCCCATTACAAAATCCAAAATTTCAGCCAAAATGCCCTGTGGAAAAAAAAAATCAAAGACAGTTGATTTTAGAAGTGCTTCAACTAAATTCAACAAATACATTCATTCCCAATCATGAATTTCACTAGTAGACAACAGGATCAAATGCACAAAAAGCTTATCAGCAATTGCTTTACCTTTGAATAACCTTTTGGATTGTCTTTCAATATATGCTTGGCGATTGAAGGATCCGACACTATTAAAAATGACTGCAAAAGAAACCCCTCAAAATTAAATACTCATTAAAGCACGGATAACTTTGGGGGAAGAGGGGCACAGTAAAGGAACAGAAAGCTAACCTTAGGACCAAACGTTAGCCTAAAAACACCACCATAAGTAAGGTAAAGCTCGTACAACGGAATGAAGAAGGGTTCGCTGCTGATGGCTCTGATATCACCTCTTGCCTCCGGAATCTTTACATAGCCTTCTGGACCACCGCTGAAATTGAATATGAACTCTAGTACTTCTTTGGGCAAGCCCGCTTTTGATAAACCATTTTTGAGTTGTGATAGAAAGCCACTTTTGGCGGCAAATTACATGCAAATAAACACAAAGGCAAAAGAAAAACCATTTCATTCCAAAACAAACTTAGTTTCATTAAATGGAAAACAAAATACTGCTACATTTATCTGTAATATACAAAATCCAATTCTTGCTCATTTTTAGTCTTTTTAAGATCACATAGACAAAATAACATTACACGAAAATGCAGTAACACTAAACTAACTCAAAACGATGAAAGGGTTCTATAATCTCCAAATCTCTTTTTCTCTTGATTTATTCAATTCTTTCATTTGGGCTAGTTTCTCAGTTAGTTTTCCATAAGCTACAATCGACACAATATGCATTAATATTGTATACACACACACACACACAACTGCATACCTAATTTCTACAACTTTTCAGCCAAGTTTTTTCAAAATTTTCTGCTCTTCATTTTACTTAATATAATCTTTTCCGCCCCTCGCCATAGTACAATACATAATGCACTGGGGACAACCCTGGTATCCACATTTTGTACCTAGATTTTCCGACGGTAAATTCACCGGAGGCGATACGGGCCGACAGCTCAGCCCGACGCTTCTCTTCCAGAAGCCTCTCCACATCCTTTACGGGGTCGTCCTTGGGCCCTCCTCTCCCATTATTCGAAGACGAACAGCTTACCACACAACTCCCTGCAGCAGCACACGTTACAAAACAAAACAATCAACACAGTTCTGAATATAAAAAGAAAAAAGAAAAAAAAAACTCCATGTGAAAACAGCTGTACGTCGTGCTTCATGTATTGTACCACTGAACTTCAATTTAACAGCAGAGCTTAATTTTCTTCTGGAGTCTTTCGTTTGAAGGATCTGGGGTGAGAATTGAAGGAACGAAAGGTTGGCAGCCATTTTCGTTTCAGAGAGAGAAAGTGAGGGAGAGATGATAATGTAGGAAGTAAAGTGTCAGACTGTCAGTTAGCAAAATACTACCAGCAGGGCAGAGAGTTTTTTAGTTCCAGGAAAAATGCACAATCCAGCAAGCACGGTGTACTGCGTGTGAAGCTGAACGATTATCTGTTGAGACTAAAACTTGGAGTGGCAATAGTAGTATCGAGGGACCTAACGGTAACGAACAAATATGGGGATCTTTTCCGTTTTGGCGGTATTAAAGTTGGAGCAAGAAGGAATTTTGCCGTTCCGTTGGATATGTAAATTAGAAAAATTAATATAAAATATAATAGTTCGGCAAATCTACCTAAAGTCCTAAACTATTAAATAAGCGACAAGGGTCCATTTTGGCATGTTATTTGTAGAAATTATTAAATTTAACTTTAACGTTTCCTCTAACTGTTCCTTTTTTTCCGGGTTAAAATTATATTCAATTATATTTTGAATATTAGTTGTATTGAATGATGATTTTTATGTTTAATATGTTCGATTGAGTTTAAGAGGAAAAACTACATTAATTAATGACTAATAAACTTATGTTGTTTAAAATCGGCAGATCACTCCAAGTAATGGGATTTTGAAAAAGTTCAAGTCTTCTTTTGAGCAGGTAGTTCTTCATGTTGGTAACTTATCTGCGACAGTTCAACAAACGTTAGACGACCCCTGAGATTGTTCCAAGAAGGCCCTTCAACGCTTAAGTCAATACCGGAAGTAGGAGAGTTCTAGAGTAAAAGACGGTAATTAAGAGTAATTAACTGAGAATGCTTACAAATGAGACAGATGGACTTTCTTATACCTGGGTTGAAGGGCCGCATGAGCTTTATAGGATAAAGTGGGTGCGCAGGGCGATATGGGCCGGATAATTGTATACGCGATCCAGTATTGATTACTACTATTAGATAATTAATAAAAAATTTGCTGAATAATGTGCTAAATAATTAAAATATGAGATATTGAGAAAAGTTGATTTTGTCCCCAATAATACTTGTATGATTATAGGAATAACACATATATATATATGGGAAATTTTTTAAGTACCCACTATGGATAGTGGGTACTCTTTTCTACCCACCAACATAACAAAACTCTTTTCTACCCAAATTGACAAAATTGCCCTTCTTTAATTTGAGTGTTTTTGAATTTTGAAATTGAATGACAAGTCAAAATCGTATAACCCTCCCCCAATCTGTATACTACACCTACTCCAAGAAAAAAATAGGTGTAAGCAAAAAGTAACAAAAGCAAAAAAAAAAGAACACAAACATATCGTGCATACGAAACCCACGAGTTAGGGTTTTTAGGGTTTAGAGTTTTCTAATAAATTTTCGGTATTTTGGATGTAATGTTGGATTTTTTTTGTTCGAAATCTTTAGTGGTTGGTGTATGAATGTTTGATTTTACTTGCTAATGTGCATGAATGTTGTTTTGTTGATGTTTGTGTTGTAAGATTTGGTGTGTTGAGTTAGAAATGGGATCGGCGTAATGTTGGATCTTTTTTTCGAAATCCCTGGTTTCCTTGGCACGATATAGTGAAGAAGACAAAGAGATATGGGCACGATATCGTGCCAAAGGCTTATTTTGGCACGATATATCGTGCCACAACTTATTTTGGCACGATATATCGTGCACATTGCATCTTAGGTTCAAAAAAATTCACATTTCACGATATATTTCACATGTTTTGTAAATATGTTGGTCTTGAACAATTTAAACAAGGTTAAGTAACTAAAATGAGAAGCAACATTACCTTGTTATTCGATTTTTTGGTGCGGTTTTGGTTACGAAAGACCACAAAAAGAACTTCTTGAAATTTTGTGAAGAAGAAGAAGAAGAGAGAAAAAATGAAGCGAAAAATGAGGGCAAACGTATGTATGTATGTATTTCACAAGAGAGAGAAATACATCTTACCTACTTTAAAAGCTTGCATTTAAAGCTTCAAGGGTATTGTGGTAAAAGAACCCCAAAAGTGGGTAGAAAACTATGTTTTTTATCCTACATGTCAAAAAAGTCTCTCACCTACCCCAATTGGGTAATTTCCACCATTTGCTCTCTCTCTCTCTCTCTCTCTCTCTCTCTCTATATATATATATATATATATATATATATATATATATATATATATATGGAGAGGATCGATGGGACCGTAACCTTATGTGAGACCAGTAGGAATCGATCTACACCATTCAAATAAATAAATAGATGGCTTAGATCTACCTATATATAACATTAATAAATAAAAAAAAAAACTCATGCAAGGGTAATATTGACAACACAAATAATATTAAACATAACCGCCTAAAATACGTCGCTACAGATTAGGAAAACCGTATCAGAAATTGATCATGTCCCTAAAATCATGCAATCATCATCTTCTCTCTCACACGCAAATTGTCCAGCAGAAACCATAAATCAGAAATTGATCACGTCCATATATGCACAACATTATAGCAAATATGCACATGTATATACAAATACTTTTAGTGTCTTAATTACATATATGCACAATTACTTATGCAAATATGCACATATATATTATTGTGTATGCAACATATATTTGAAAGCTCTCAATCCTAATTACAATATACACCAATCCCATATTAAAAAGTTGCACAATCTTCTTTCCAAAAATGCACAATCACGTATTGAAATATGCACACACACACACACACACACACACATATATATATATATATATAGGGGTTGGTTCTTGTGAGACCATCTCATGCGGTGAGACCGTAAGGACTAATCTGGATCGTTATAATAATTCAATAGATGGTTGAGATTGAAGCATTAAATCTGATACTATTAATTGAATAATAAACCAATTAAGGGTAATATCGACCATATCAATTTTATGAGATTTGGAAACTGCCGTCTAACCTCCTAAGAATAAGGGGCCATATCTTCCATTACAAAAATCACGTTAATCTTCTCCTTAAAAAACTCCTTAATTGATTTATTCTTTTGATACAAATATGGACATCGCATAATTAATGAAATTATAATGATGTAGATGTATTCATGTAATGATAATAACATACATTATTCTCCATATATATTTAGGTTTAAATTCGTGTATATAATGTATTAGACTAATTCATCTTAATGATAATGATATTTAGGTGTATATTTATTGCTCAGATCATGCATATAATATATTAGTTTCATGCATACTTAGATTGAACAACATCATAATATTTTCCTTTTTAACCAAAAATATTTAATGCATGTTTCAAATGATATCTATGCATCCATGAATCTTTAAATATATTTGCTATGCTCAAAAAGTAATCGACACATACATTATCAATTAGGCTGTCAGTAGTATTATTCAATATATTACTTGCATAAATAAATCATATGGGTTGCATATATAGCTTATCTTCAAGTTCGAAATTTTTTGGTTAGATTAGAGTGTTCATTTAATTGATCATGCATCTCTCAAAATCGATATATATGCAAAATTTCGCATCTATTTATCGTGAAAATCGTACAAAAGTTTGTATTTTTTCCCTACATAAAAACTCATGTCGCAAGAAAAAAAATCATACCACATGTATGTTTATTCATCAAGAATCGGTTGGATTAGTGTGTTGCATATATAACTTATTTTCATATTCGAAAATATATTGTTCAGATTAGTGAGTTTATTTAATCGTTCATGCGTCACTCATTCAATATATATGCAAAATTCTACATCTATTTATACGTAAAAAAATCGTAAAAAAGTTTTGTAATAGGCATCACTGATTTAACTTATGCGACAATAATTACCTATTTATGCAGCAACAAAAACCTATTTATGCATCAATAATATAACTTATTACATAGCAAAAAATATGTCTAACTAATTTATCGACATGCACCAACTATTACCTATTTATGCAACAAAAATACCTATTTATGCATCAGTAATTTAACTTATCACACAACCAAAAGTATACATATCTAATTTACTTATGCACCAACTATTACCTATTTATGTAGCAACAATTATCTATTTATGCATGAAATGACCATTATATAAGCATATATAAAAAACTAGCGATTCAATACTAAATAAGTGTCTTTCAAAATTATAAGATATCAAAATCGGTCACTGCCAAACATAAACTAGTTGAATAAAAAATATCAACCCATTCAAATTTACCAGAAAAAAAGGGGATCAGGTCAAACAATTTTAAGTTCCAAAATCCAAAACACGTACAAAGCAATTCAATAATTTCAAGTTCCAAAATCCAAAAAACATAAAAACCCAGCTACACAATGTTCTTCCCAAATGATCGGAAGCCTCCTTTGCGCTTTTTGTTTAGACTTATCCATATCGTCAATCTAAGCTGTCTTACCGTGGCCCTGAAAAAGGATGCATATATAAGTTAATAATGGTATATGTATAGTTCATGTATGTTGCATGGCTAATAAACATAACAATGACAACAAAAAAATACTTAACATGTAAAAACATTAAAAAGGTATTATCTATGCACTGAACGTGGTCTATACATACATTAACCTATTCTCATTATATTGAAAACATCTCACAACAGAAAAAATGACAAAATATTTGGAAAAATGATGCACAAATACATTCATCTTACCGTATACATACTGAATAATATATGCATCACTAATTCCCACGTAAAAAACTGATAAAATTCATTTAAAGGAAAAAAACCAATTCAAAGAATTCTAAAAAAAAAACTGGAACCACAAAACCAAATTCAAGATGACACATAAAAAAATCAAAAGAAAAAAATCACATATAAAATTCCCATAGTCAACCAAATACATGAAAATCAAATGGATTATTCATACATACTAAACAAAAATACATGAAACTAGAACGAAAAACAGAAAAAAAGGAAAAAACAATTCGATTTTTTTTCAAAAACACATGCATCCAGAAACGAAAAATCGAAACAAAACAAAAACGAAACCAAAAACATACCTAAAAACATTCACCTATACAAAAATTGAAACTAAAAAACATACTTATACACCGAAAATTGGGACGGATTTATTCACGGCCTACTACCAAAAATCCTCTTCTTCTTCTCTTCCAAACTCCTCAAATGACGACGGAAATCTGAAAAAAAAAACGAAAAAAAATTCGGTTTTGTTTTTCGAAAACAAATGTAAACTTTAACGGAAAAAAAAAGAGAAGACATTGCATATCATTCATCTATACAAAAAATCAAAACTAAAAAACATACCTCTTAACTACAAAATTGTTCAAATTGTTTCTCTGCCTAAAGAAAATATGGAGTCAAAGAGTTTTTTCTTCTTTCCACACTACTCAAGAGACGTGTTTACACTTTTTTTGGGCAAAAATTTGGTCCCCTAAAATCTTGGTCTAATCAATATCCCATTCTAATGATATCATGTCAAATTACTATTTGATACATGTTTTTATCTTAATTTTGATGATTTTATTTTGTCACCAAAACAATGTTTTCAAAAGGTTGTGCAAATACTCCTAAATGATTTAAAATGGTTTTAATATTTTCCGGAGTATTTCCTCAAGTTTATTTTTGATAACAATGGACAACACTTTTTATGATTTTATATCAATGGGTTTTTACTCCTAAACAAGATTTCCAAATGTTGTCTAAATACTCCCGATTGGATTAAAATGTTTTTACTGAATTTTCAGAGTATTTCTTAGGTTTTATTTTCGACAAAAATTGGACAACATTTCTGTCTCGTGGTCGACCTGGCCGCCCTATAGAAACCCGTGACTGAAGATGTTTTTAGAAACCGAAAATGAGACGGAAGTAAAAAATAGGCGGTCGGCCAGGTGCACAGGCGTCGGCCGATCCGGTCGGCCGACCGGCCGCCATGGTCGACCGGTAGACTGTGCATGTTTCGTTTTGAAACAACAAAACCTCTTCGTTTTTAAGTTAGGGGGGACCGGTTGAGACAGGGTCGGCCGGCCCGCCTAGCCTATGTCGGCCAGTGCCTGTTGAAATTTTCAAAGTGTTCTTATTTACGTGCGACCGGTCGCTCTATGTATTAATGACAAAAAAATATGACCGTTTGACAAATGAGACACATTTCCTTAAAATGTGGGATTGATTTCTAACACTATATTCTTGATTTTAATTGTATTTTTACTCAGTAGATTTTCAATCCCCAAGAGGAGCCTATGCTTGATCAATCATCTCCTATAAATAGAGGAAGTTTTGGAGCAACCAATACAACAATTGAGATACAACACAACAAGATACACTTCAAGCAAATACTTGGTCTTTCATTGTTATTATTCTTGTTGTAAATTTGCCTAGCTTATCACTTTCACATCCTTGAGGTCTAGGCTATTCTTGATTACACTTTGCACTCAAATTGTATTATTCATTATTGAGTTGTAATCTTGATTTTTGGTTATCATTCAAACACAAGATATCCTTGTGAGTGCTTTTGTGGTAAGAACACACTTGGATGATCTAGGTGATAGGTGAAGAAGATTGTGGTGATCTTCTTATTGAGGTGTTGAAGAATTTGATATTCTTCAAGGTTGAATATTGTGGTAATCTTCACAAGGTGCCGTTGGAGATTGTGGTAATCTTCAAGAAGAGATTATGGTAATCTCAAAGGTGGTGTTGAAGAAGAGTGTGGTGCTCTTCAAGGTGTTGTAAGTTGAATTTGTATTAATTTTGGTAATTAATAAAATTCTTTTTCTTTTTGAAATCCATCCCGGATATACTGGGGTGGTAGAGGATTAGGCCCTAGGTGGGTTGAACCTCTTTAAATCGACGTGTGTTGTTTACATTCCGCACATTTATTATTGTGTTTGAGCATTCGATTATGAAAAGAGGGCGAAATAAAAAAAATGGAGATAATCTATTCACCCCCCTCTAGATTATCGTAGCCGCTTGGACTTACAAGTGGTATCAGAGCCAAACTCTTTGGCAAGCTCGTTTCACATCGCGAGTGAAGAGAAACGATCGTCGGCTACTGAACGAAGCTCATCTATCCAAAGACCTCCACCACCAAGCCACCACTATTTGATTCCAAAAATTTTAATTTTTGGAAAGAAAGAATGGAATGCTATCTACAAGGTTGCGGGTTCGACATTTGGAACACCGTCATTAATGGAGAATCCATTCCGATGAAAGATATACCACACACCTCAAAAGGCTTCAAAAAGCTCAAAGATGATGAGAAGAAAATCATCTCCTTTAACGGTAAAGCTCTCAATATTTTGTATTGTTCATTTACTAATTTAGAATATGAACATATTATAGGAATAAAGTCGGCACATAAAGTATGACAAAAATTAGAAGCCATCTATGGAGTATTTGCAAATGAAATGAGTCAAACAAAAGCATCTACTTCTCAAGGTCATACAAGCTCAAATCTAAGGAACAAGCCTCCTACAACTTCCAACCATGAAGAAGTTGAATATTGTCTTATGGGCATCAAACAAGAAAATTAGGTTTGTCTTAAACCCTCTACTTCCTATAATATTGTTATTCAAAATGATTATAGTGATTTACAAAATGATTATGATGAACTTCAAAATGAATTCCAAAGCTTACTCGTTAAATACAAAAATTTGAAAAATGAATTCAATATTTTGAAAAATGATAAGGATAATTTATTTACTTCCTATGAATCACTATCATGTGCTCACACCACCACTCTTGACAAGGTTAGAAACCTTGAAAAAGAAAATAGTACTCTTGTTGAGAATATTGATTGCATGAAAAATGATTTATCTAAATCCAACTTGAGTACCGATAAAATGACCAAGATTGTTGATTGTTCGAAACTAGAACTTGATCATAAGACTAAGGGTGTCAATCACATGAAAAAGAAACAAGTCTCTAAGCATGTTGGTCATTATGCTCCTAGAATTATTACATGTTTCTATTGCGGTAAAAAGGGTCATACGACTAATTTTTGTCGAGCTAGAAATAGCTCTAATTATTGTTGGAGACCTAAAAGTCTCAAGACTAATCCCAAAGGACCCAAACACATGAGGGTACCACAAAATAATGTCATATTAGGTACCCGACGAAATAATGATCGAAAAAAATTCATACCGCCAAGAAGACATCAAATGACCGCTTCATTTGATTAAAGAATGAGAAACTATTCTCAACAAAGCCAATTTCCAAGAAGAGGATATAATCAAAATTGGGAAGAACATAGTCCTTGGAAATGGCAAAACATCATCAAAGATAATTTTCAAAGAAGAAAAGATCATCAACAACGGAAGGTAACAAACCTTGAAATGGAGTAATCAAAGAAGTCATCATCAACAAAGTGACTTCTCAATGGGAAGATATCATCAACAACGGAAAGACACAACCCGTGGAAACGGCGTAATTGGTAAACCGTATCTCCCCATTCATATATGCATTTTATCTTAATTCTATGCATGTTTTTAAATTGTGTCTTAATTGCAAAATGAGTCTTCAAGTATTTATTTTTAATGTAGGTCCTTTATATATCTGTGAGTTTCAAATTTTTTTAAAGAAGACCTTGCATGATTTTCTAAAACTTTTGAGCATTTAATTAGACTTATGTGGCTTATTATCTCTTATGAAATCTTATAGCATAAGCTCTTTTTGATATCTCCTATTACTTGTCTACACTTGTATTCTCTATGCAAAATTTGTCTAAAAATTGTGTAGGATACATATCTCATACTAATTGGCTTTTATGTCATCAAGTTTCTTAAACTATCGAGGTATGTCTACTCGTATTTTTCTTTAAACTCGATATTATGCTTATGCACATATCTTTCAAGATATTTCATTTTAACCCCTTAAGTGCCCCTAAATGATTTTGCAAATTTTTTCTTTAAAAAGGCACTACTTGTTAAGTCTCGATTTTATCGAATATATGTTTTCCCGAAACCCATATTTGTTGGATATATTCCAAAATTATCTTTTTGCAAAGTTTTAAAACTTTTGGGGTGAAAAATAGAGTTTTGGAAAACTCTGGGAAAAGGAAAAATTACCTGGGACGGTCAAAGCGGGCGGCCAGGCACGGCCGCCCGCACGCCGACCGATCGCCCCTACCTCAACCAAATCGCCTGTGCCTATTTTACAACATATAATCGTTTTGTCTTCAGTTCTCAAAACAGACGCAAAAATCCCTCAAACCCTTAGGAGCGATTTTTTCATCCTCTTTTCTCTAGAATCTTCAATTCTTCATCATTTTTCACGATTCTTGTTGCTAATTTTCTTATTTTCACAAGAATCTTACATATATGGCTCCCCCAAAGAATTCCACCGGTCGAAATCCCATCTTCAAGCGTAGAAGGGGCGGAGAGGGTTCGTCGAGAAATCGGCAAGAGGAAGCCGAACAAAGGGATATTCGAGCCGCTCAAAGAAACGTGGCTCAAGAAGGTGATGATGTTCAAAATCCCATTCTCTCTCGGGCCCAAATCACCGAGCTCCGCGGAATAATTTCGCTCCAAAATTGCCGTTGGGCGAAAGGTAAAAAATCTTTTGTTACTCAATCTCCTAATTCCCACAATGTTCTTAATTTCATCAATAAGTATGCAGAATGGTATTATGAGGATTCGGGAATGGGAGGAAAATCTATTGCTCGGACTAAAATGTGTCGTTTTAGTTCATTTACAAATGAGTATCCTACTATAAGCGGATTTTTTGAGGAGCAAGGTTGGATGTATTTATGGGAGCATGCTTATGTGTTGTATGATGATGATATTATCCAACTCTTTTATGCTAATATGTGGGTCGAATATGATGTTGAAAGGAAGCCTATAGCCGTAAATTCACTTATAAGGGGTCGTCATTTTAGATGGACTCCCAATGATATTTGCCGGCTTTTACGTGTTAGAGAAGGTGGTTGGGATTATTTCTCTTGTGGGACTTGGAATGATGAAATGTTGGGGGTGTCAATGAAAGAAGTGAAGACGTATTTGGGAAGTATGGCCAAAGTATTCTTTGTTGGCAATGACACTTGAGCATCGTATGTTGTCGGTCATTGTCTCATATTGCATTTGTGGTAAGTCGGGAAAAATGTCTAGCAACATGGATTACTTTTTGACTTATAAGATTGCTAGGAGGGAACCACTTAACTTTGGTGCCATACTTATTCAATGTCTAATCGAGTCCATCACTCAAGGTAATAAGAAGTTGGTTATGGGAAATTGGATTTGTAAACTTCTTATTCAATCGGGGCTACCTTCGTCGGAGTGTAACTCGGAAGTATTTCTAAATGACTTCGACATTGATAACATCTCCCAAATGGTCACGATGCGCAAGAACATGGACATCCGACCAACCAAAATGGCTAGAGGAAGAGGTCAAGAGTCCCCCGATCCTAATGACTTATTTGATGACGCTAAGGCCGCAAGATTGGCGGAAGAGGGCGAACCGAGCAATCCGGAGGGTAATACCGGTGCTCAACCGCCTAGGAGGTATACTCAAGCCGAATTTGATGAGATGAGGGCTTTTCATGAGACGAGATATGAGGCTTTGGAGCAAAAGACCTCCAAAATGCAAAAGTCTATCGGCAAATTGAAGAAATTCATCAAGGACTTTATTCCCGGATCTTGCTTCTCCTCGGATGAGGAATGATGTCCCCACCCCCTTTACTTTCTAGCATTTTCATTAATGATGCTTTGTATTTTTTATGAACTTTTGTAAAACTCCTTTGTACTAATGATATTTGTTTGTTTTTCTTAAAAGGGTTAAAATTGCAAGTTGATAATGACTTGTGGATGCTCATGATTTTGATGGAGTATTTGATGGTAAAAATACTCTTATATGGCATAGTTTGAAAATTGGTATGAAGTACTTGATGGTAAAAGTGCTTCTCTTAATGCTTTGATCATCATGCTTAGTTGGATATGTTGGGACATTTGATACATGTATTGTTTAAGGCATGACTTATATTACTTGATGGATGCTCTAATTTTTGGCATTTGTAATGCCTTGATCCTTAGCTTATCTCAATTGGGTTGAACCCTTGAGAATCTACTTTGAGCTTCTTATTTGATGAACAAATGTTGCGTATATTGCATATGATCTTATTGAGCTTTGGAATGAGGTTGATTGATGATATGAAAATTTTTGGCTTAAAACTTTTACAAGGACTATATACAACCTCTTTTATTTTTCACGCACACAAGGTGTTTGATGAAATGTCACAATGAAACTTTCAACTTTTACATGATTCTCTTGCTTCAAAATGTCTTAAAATCTTTTTGAGATCATGTTTTTAGCTAACTAATGAGCTTATGGATCTCTTATGTTACAATTCTCCCATTTTCCTTGGACTTTATGTATAATTTGCTCGATGGTTGATAAACCGTCTCGTTTGCGCACTTTGATATATTTGTATGATGTTTTTATCATCCTAACATTCTTTTTGATGATTCCAAAGGGGGAGAAACATGATATTGGCTCATTAGCTCAAAGTAGCTAATAAAAGCTTGTCATAAAAGCTATAAGTTATGGCTCATAAAAGCTATAAGTTGTGATTTGTTTTTAGTCCAATTGTTGCTTGATGGACTTATAAAATTGTTTAATGATGTTTTGTGACAGGGGGAGCTTATAAGCTCTTGAACAAATTGTAAAAGCTAAAGCTTTTAGCTTATGGAAAATTACTTTTAAATTATTCTTGATATGCTTGTTGATAGGGGGAGCTTGTGCTTATTATTGAAAATATTTACTCCCTATTCGGTTGCTTTAATATTTTTGGAAATTTTGGTTGCTTCCAAATGGTCAAAAGTTTTTACCGGAAAATCATTGCTCTCTTAGTTTGTGTATAAATTGTTTTGGTTTGTAATCACCAAAAAGGGGGAGATTGTTTGATACATGTTTTTATCTTAATTTTGATGATTTTATTTTGTCACCAAAACAATGTTTTCAAAAGGTTGTCCAAATACTCCTAAATGATTTAAAATTATTTTAATATTTTCCGGAGTATTTCCTCAAGTTTATTTTTGATAACAATGGACAACACTTTTAATGATTTTATATCAATGGGTTTTTACTCCTAAACAAGATTTCCAAATGTTGTCTAAATACTCCCGATTAGATTAAAATGTTTTTACTGAATTTTCGGAGTATTTCTTAGGTTTTATTTTCGACAAAAATTGGACAACATTTCTGTCTCGTGGTCGACCGGTCGCCCTATAGGGAAACCCGTACCTGAAGATGTTTTTAGAAACTAAAAATGAGACGGAAGTAAAAAACAGGCAGGTCGACCGGTCGCCCTGGGCGTCGACCGGTACCTGCATGTTTCGTTTTGAAACAGAACAAAACCTCTTCGTTTTTTAAGTTAGGGGGACCGGTTGAGACAGGGGTCGACCGGTCGAAGCCTATGTCGACCGGTCGCCCTGTTGAAATTTTCAAAGTGTTCTTATTTCTCTTATTTCTGTGCGACCGGTCGCCCTGTGTATTGACAACAAAAATATGACCGTTTGACAGCAGACACATTTCCTTAAAATGTGGGATTGATTTCTAACAGCTATATTCTTGATTTTAATTGTATTTTTCTGTAGATTTTCAATCCCCAAGAGGAGCCTATGCTTGATCAATCATCTCCTATAAATAGAGGAAGTTTTGGAGCAACCAATACAACAATTGAGATACAACACAACAAGATACACTTCAAGCAAATACTTGGTCTTTCATTGTTATTATTCTTGTTGTAAATTTGCCTAGCTTATCACTTTCACATCCTTGAGGTCTAGGCTATTCTTGATTACACTTTGCACTCAAATTGTATTATTCATTATTGAGTTGTAATCTTGATTTTTGGTTATCATTCAAACACAAGATATCCTTGTGAGTGCTCTTGTGGTAAGAACACACTTGGATGATCTAAGTGATAGGTGAAGAAGATTGTGGTGATCTTCTTATTGAGGTGTTGAAGAATTTGGTATTCTTCAAGGTTGAAGATTGTGGTAATCTTCACAAGGTGCCGTTGGAGATTGTGGTAATCTTCAAGAAGAGATTGTGGTAATCTCAAAGTGTGGTGTTGAAGAAGAGTGTGGTGCTCTTCAAGGTGTTGTAAGTTGAATTTGTATTAATTTTGGTAATTAATAAAATTCTTTTTCTTTTGAAATCCATCCCTGGATATCTTTGGGGTGGTAGAGGATTAGGCCCTGGGTGGGTTGAACCTCTTTAAATCGACGTGTGTTGTTTACATTCCGCACCTTTATTATTGTGTTTGAGCATTCGATTATAAAAAGAGGGCGAAATAAAAAAAATGGAGATAATCTATTCACCCCCCTCTAGATTATCGTAGCCGCTTGAACTTACAATTACAAATATAACCATAAATAAAATCGCCCCCTCCTTTGTAGTTACGTATTTGCCCTTGAAACTAATTAAGCCTATTAAAATTACCTTAAAAATTGAATTAATCATAGCCATCTAAAAATAAAAATAAATGGACCAGATCAGTCCCTACGGTCTCACCCTAGGATATTGGTCTCATTTGAACCAATACATATATATATATATATATATATATATATATATATATATAGGGGTTGGTTCTTGTGAGACCATATATTGAGGTGAGACCGTGAGACTTAATCAACCATTGCAATCAATCATTGGATGGATAAGATTGAAACATTAGATATTGTTGCATTATTTAGCATCATTTTCGGATGGGGGCATTTAGGAGAAATCATAAAAAACGTTCAACTAAAAAATAAGAGTTACCATATCTATTTCCTTTAATTTAGGGATGCAATCAATTAAAATAAAATCTAAAATCCTATAATCTCTAGCAATTAAATGTCATATCTGTTTAACAAATAAAATCAGTTGCAATTGTGAAGAACGAATGCAACAAGAACACAGAAAATCACAATTTTTTTTAGGTATTTATGATTCTCATAAATATTGTATTTTTAGCATTAACTTGATGTATATATAGTTGTATTATTGTGCATATGGTACTGATCGAAAATTTGCATAAATAAATCATAAATATTAGCTTACAAACTTATTATTATTTTCGGGCATTTATGAATTTTTTTTGTCCCGATGATATTGAATTTATGCATACCTAACTATATATTGATGCATGTATACGTATAATATGTTGTATATTTTGTTTGAAAGTAATGATGCATGAATGCAAAATATATGAATCCAAAAATTGGACTGTGTTGGTGTTATAATTAATATTGCATATTTAATAGTATATTGATGTATTGATACATATAGGATGTTGCATATTTAATGTACCCACAATTATATCATATTTATTCGTGCATATTTAATCTTATAACGATGTCTTGTTTATATATTATGTTGCATATTTAATGAATAATACAATTTTCATATTTTGTAAACGTAAAATCTGAAAATATTATGATGCATTTTTCATCTTGTTTTGGTGTATATTTAATATTAATTTTATGCCAATATGTACAACTAACAACCCAAAAAGAGAGGCTTGAAATATCTCATGGGTCAACAAAGGAAAATATGCAACATATCTTGATATTCACCAAACAAAATTACATATGCAACAAAAAAGTGTTAAATATGCAACAAAAGTACATATCTTGTATTCACCCACCAAAATTACATATGCAATGAAAAGTGATCAAATATGCAACAAAATTACAAAACATATACATCAAACATAAAAATAAAAAAAATCAAAAACTAAAACCTATTCATAAATTTCTAAAAAAAACTTGCACGCCTTTCTTGGCTTCAGATTTCCCACCTTTCGCCCTTTTGGTACCAGAACTACGCTCTACATTGCCTCAACCATCCCTTCCTAGCGAAATCCCCCTTTTTTATTTAGACTTAGCCATCGTTGATAACCTCAGTTTGCTATCCCTGCCCCCTGCAAAAAAATGTGCATAAATAATTGTATTATATTGTATAAATAATTTAATTATGATGTATCTATAAGTCATCGAGACTAATGAATAAATATGGTAAAAATGATGCATTTATACTAGCTGATTGATGCATATCAAATTGATGTATGAAAAGTGTAATTTGTTTGCATAGATTACAACAGACCAATGCATAATTCAAATACAAAAATGGCTCGTGTATAAATTGTGATGCATGACTGCCTTATCATGAAAAATATACACGAAAAAAAATTAAATCTATACATCAAACATATATATAAAAAAAACTGGAAACCGAAAACATTATCAAAAAATGCCAAAAAATCGTGCATTCACCCAACATGATTGTATATAAAAATTGTGTCTTTTCATTGTGATGCATGACTGCCTTATCATTACAAATATGCACGAAAAATTGCAATCAAATGCAATAAAAAACTGAAATCGATACATCAAATATATTAACAATGAGACAACAATGGAAATCTAGAACATTGCCAAAAAATAAACAAAATCGCACTGTTTCGTTACATACAAAGAAAATCGATGGTGTGGCGTTACATATTCAACGAAAAAGTGCTAAAATCCAACAAAAATACGTATCTTGCATCCACCCAAGAAAATTACATATGCACTCAAAGTGATAAAATATACAAAAAGATTAGTGATTTTTAATGAAAACAAGTCGATTAAAAACATGCAAAAAAAAGGACAACAACAAATTAAAAAAAAATCAAACACATATTGGTGCCTTCGACTACAATTGTTAAAGGAAAATTCACATACCTACAATTCTACTTGAATAGGCGTGATTAGGGAAAGTTGTGTCTTCAACTTCCATGACTGAAAGAGAAAAAAAAAGAATGATTTGCGGTGATTAGAATGATTGTGAATAGTCCACAAGCCTAGACTACTTTTCTATATGTTTGCAAGAATGATAAATTAATTGATTAAGCATGATTAGAATATTGTAAAGAGATGTGATAAAATCAAATCTTAATTAGGCGCTATAATCATGAGAATATAATCTACTCTTTATCTCATTTACCATATTAATTGACTATCTAACCTTAATTAAAAAAAACCGTCCATAACGAATTACATAATTACCCCTAAAACTCATAAAATCGAATTTTTCTATTTTAAATAATAAAATAATCACAGTCATCCATCTTGAAAAATAAACGGACCAGATAAGTCCCTACGGTCTCACCCTGGGATATTAGTCTCATTTGAACCAATCCCAATATATATATTATTGTATATGCAAATATATTTGAAAGCTCCCAATCCTAATTATAGGATACACAGTCTTTTATTCACAAATGCACAGTCTTCTATTCAAAAATGCACAATCTTATATAAATATATGCACATGTATCTACCAATACTTGTACTGTATTGATTACATATATGCAAATCCTCGGTAGATACCTGTACTGTATTGATTACATATATGCACATCCTTATAATTGAAAAATGTTCAAAATCTTGCAAACCAACTGTATTTCAATTATGCGATCATGGTAATTGACATTTCATAATAATGTACCATTCCTGAACACTTTTTTGTGAAAATATCAAAACACGGCACTTACAGTACTCTGTAAAGACAAACTATATATGCAAAATATATTAAATAAATATGCACGAATATCATCCTATATATGCAAGATATTGATATGAATAAACATATAAAAACATAATACTTATTTAACCTATGTATCATAAATATCCTATACATGTACTGCATCTATCACAAAAGATCATAATACTTGACAAAAAAAATGGACAAATTAAAGTTGTGCTAACAACCAAGAAATAAATAGATTAATTCAAAATGTCCAATACATCCCAGTTACCAATACTAATCAGCAACACTATAATTTCTTCTTCTCGGTCCTAAATTTTTAGCTTCTTCCATGACCTTTCAACCTCTTGCCCCTGCCATCATCACCCCCAGTCGGGCTTGCCTTTAACCCTTAGTTTTAGCCATTTAGTTTATTTCGAATGTGATGAAAATTGACCTGCAAAATATAATACATAACTTCATATAACATTTCTAAGAACCACATTGCAATTACATATACGTCATTGACTGATAAAAATGTAATACACAATACACATCATGTATGCTAAATATGCATTAAACTCAATTAAATATGCAACGGATAAACATTGAAAATGCACTGATAAAAATATTCATATGTACACTAATTATATGTTACAATTCAACTAAATATGCAATAGACAAGCATTAAATATCTCTAGTAACAAAATGACAAAAGAAGAGTAAGCCCACATAAAAAGACATATACACCTAATGCAACCTAAAAATACACTAAGTATAATTGAACTAAATAAACATGAAATATTGGGGCAAATGCAATATACACTACAAAGAGATATATATAGTCATCCTACAAAACCCGTGAACACCCACAACAAAATATAAAAAAAAACCGTGAAAACACGATATATGCGCTAAATATGCATTAAAACTCAACTAAATATGCATCGAAAAAATATTAAATACGCGCCAAAAATATATAGTCATCATACAATAAAAGGAACTAAATATGCATGAAACATTGGGGCAAATACAATAAACACTGCAAAGGCCCATAGTCAACATACATAATCCATGAAAACCACACAACTTCAAAAAAAATCCCGTGAGAAAGAAGAAACCCAGAAACTCCGCCTTATACCATCAACTATGCACATGTTCACAATCAGGAGCGGATCCAGGAATTAGTAGTAGGGTGGGCTAAAAAATAAAAATTTCACTAAGAAAATTATCTATATACATGGATGACAAATGGGGCGCGGGGGTGGGGGCGGGCAAAAAAATAACAAGAAGTCAATAAATAAATATAAAAAAGCTAAAAAATAGATAACTTTTTAATTTCATGTTTGATGATGGCACTTAGGGGTTACAAATCGCTCGTGTCGGTCCGATAAAATATCAACTCGACACGATAAGCTCAAGCCGAACACAACACAATGACCTTATTGGACCTAAAACTATTTAAACTCAAACACAATGCACTAAAAATACGAGAAAAATATGGTACGACACGATAAACACAATAAGAAAAACTGTTAAGTTGATTTAGTTAGGATCGTTAGACCATTAACTAATAAAATATATGATTTTCTTAATATATTTGATACTAGATAGATATTCTAATAAATTACCAATACAAATACTTAGGTACATTTTAAAAGTAAGGACATGATAAATATACAAATGATAAATAAGGATCACAAAAATAGTAAAAAATCAAAAATATATTAAATATAGCATCAATCTCATGATAACACAAAAAGTTTTACATTCTTCATTCTTGATTTTTAAATTGAATTTAGACTTTGGGGTGAATTTAAATTTTACATTAAATTTTGGGTGGGCTAATTTTGAATATTGTTAAAATTATAATACTAAAATAGACATTTTAAAAACTTTGCACTGGGCTTGAGCCCAGTGCTGGGAGCACATGGCTCCGCCCTAATCACAATATATTTCGGAACCTCCATTTGTAAATCGAACCAAAATATCAAAAGCAACAACCCAAAAAATGAAACACATGAAACGGAAAAAAAAAAGAGTTAACCTTGATTTTCTCGTGCAACAGCCTTTGCAAGATATGGAGACGCGAACTTTAAATGAGAGATGTATCGAGAATATCGAGAACCTATCTTAGGGCATCTCCAACCCAACTTCAAATCTCACCTTATTACACCAAATATGCAAAAATCCCTCTCCAACCCAACTCTAAACCTCACACCAAATTTGGTGTAGTGAATAGTATTACACCAAATTTGGTGTAACACTATTCATTTACACCAAATTTGGTGTAATGCAAATATCCCACATTTGCCCTCCAATTCCCTTTTACCTCAAAATTAAATTCCACTTATATCCTCATTTTACATATAATTAATTTATATAACATGATTTTAATAATTAATTAATATTTTCTATAAATTAATAAATAACAAATAATTATAATGTAAATTAAAAGAAATAATAATATTGATATTAATATTTATGTTAGTAATATAACTAATTAATATAATATTAATTAAATGGAACTTTATAGTTAATTACATTACTATTTAAAAAATATAAGTAAATAAAATAATTGTATAAATAAATAAATTTGTTACTATAAAATGAAGAAAAAAGAATAAAATATTCATTTGGTGTAAGATTTGGTGTAATGGGTTGGAGATGGTTTTGACAAAATTACACCAAAACACCAAATTTGGTGTAGTTTTTACACCAAATTTGGTGTAATGGGTTGGAGATGGTCTTAGCAGCAAAGTACGATCGGCGAAAGAGAGTGATAAACTGAAGAGACATGGTTTTTTGAAAAGATAACTAACACCCAAATCAGAGGAGATAGATATGGTAAGATTTTTTTACCAAAAAATGTCATTAAAATTACAATATTATCCCTGTCATCAATATGGAAAATAATACAATACATTATTACCCTTACTAATGGGAGAAACCGGTCCACCTCCCTAAAATAAAAAGTCAAACCCAAACCACTAAAATTTTAGATCCAATTGCCATAAATAGTCCCTAAAATCTTAACTAATTAAGGGACTTTATCTCATTTGAACCAATCCATATATATGATAAGAAAAATTTGTGAGACGTTAAATGCCATTTGGGGTCTCATATTTCTGAGGTTGTTTCATTTGGTGTTTTAATACACCATATGTATGTCATGTGTATAAAAATGACATCATATTATACATGTAATATTTCAATTAGATGTATTGACACACAAAATGAAACGCGATTCAGATTAGAAAATTCCAAATTGTTACAAGCATCCCACATATTTTTTATAATAGTCTTTAACATAAAATCTCTGTTGTAAAAATTCCCGCCTAGCCCCGATTAATCCCCGCCTAGGCGCTAGGCCCTCCTTGTCCGCCAAGTCCCGTCTAACCCCGTCTAGGCTCCGCCTATGCGCTAGGCCCCAATCTGCCGCCTAGCACTTTTTACAACATTGCATAAAATCAATTTCAAATTACTCGTTCACCATATTCGAATTTTTTTAAAAAAAAAAATTATATATATAATAAAAAGAGGCTACTAAATACCTATGATAGAGGGTGTCAAATTTTGCATGAAATCTAATTTCCTAATCTTTTTCTTAAAAAAAAAAAGAGAGAGTTAGGCAAGACAAGTAGACAACCTTAAAAATTATGTCCATCCAAATCTCCCTGTTTTTCTCCGGAATCAATGATCAAATTATCAGTAAAAGTTTTCCTCCCAAATGCTTGTCCATATACATCATGTAGCCCTCTTCTCTTTCTTCTCTGCAAATGATTTCCTTCTCTCAAGATTTTAATAAAATCCATTGCCATAAGCACTAGGGGTCCTTCATTTTCCAGGAGGACTCCCCCCCCCACCCCCACCCTATAACCAAACTGTTCCCCCTTTTGTAGGCATAATACCATGGTTCTAGTGTTTTAATGTATATCGGGATTTGAATATTCACAAGAAACAGAGACATTTTTGGTTAAAAAAAATTATTCCTGTTTGGAGCATTTTGATGTTTTAAGACAAGATAAAAAAAAAAGAAAAAAAAAATAGCCGGATTTACGGGCCGTGTTTTGTTCGAAGGAGATTGCCACATTAGTGTTTGATATTTGTTCTGAGAGAAGGTATTTGATGAGCCTGAAGATATGAGTTGCTTCCCATGTTTTTCAAGCAGGAAAGCTGGCTCCAAGAAAGATGATCATGTGCCTGTGGCTCGGGCCAGAGATATCTCTTCATCAACTCCTCCTGGTAATCATTTTTTATTAATTGCAGATTCAAACAAATTATCATGTATGCATTTGTCAATCATCATTTAGATTTACATGGTTTATTGAATGGCTTGGTGTTTGATGCAATGCTTTAAAATGGCAACAAATTGCTCGGGAATGCGAATAATCTTTTCGTAGGATTCTCCATTTTAACTCACAGTGAAATATCGAAACTCGTATACGAAAAAGATGAGTAAGATATGCACAGATAGGCAGAAAGAACGAATTGAGTAAGACCACCCGGTGACCGTTGTTATGGCTAAGTCTTGCTTCTATAGTACTCTGTCTGCCCTCTCTTGTGACCAACTCAAACGCGTACAGTGAACTTGGCTTTTTGAAATTTTCTCCTGCTGTGTTGTTTTGATATCTGAGCTGGACCAGTAAAGCCAACAATTAAGCCAAGTGAAATTGGTTCTAAAAATGCCCTCCTAGGCGCTAGGCCCCCTTGGACGCCTACCATCCTTATAGACACAATTTCACAGAGCCTTTCTCTTACATACAACCGCATTCTCAGATTAGTATGATAAGGAATGAATGAAACCGTTGGGTTTCAAAGGATAGGATTTTAAGGACCAGACAATGGAACAGGGAAAGAAAGAAACAGAGTAAAAACATACACTTGTCTAAAATTTAACAGCTTTTCACATAGGAAAGTGAAGAGTTGATTTTTTCGCATTTCATTTCATGTTTTCACACAATTACTTTAACATGTTATGGCTCAGTAAACGTAACTTTGTATCTGCTACCGATAATTGCACAAATCTTGAGCTTATTATCTACCTCTTCTTGGTACACATTACTTTACCAGTAATATATATATATATATGTCGAAAATATTATTACCGATCATTGCTTTTCAGTATTGTGTTTCCTCTTTCAGTACACAACAATAAGAATAGTCCAGTAGCTGATGCCAATAACAAGGCAGAAGCTTACGCGGCAGAAGAAGGAAGTAATACAGCAAAGACATTCACTTTCCGCGAACTTGCCACTGCAACAAAGAATTTTCGTCAAGAATGTCTACTGGGTGAAGGTGGAATTGGAAGAGTATTCAGAGGGACACTTCCATCAAGTGGTCAGGTAGTGTATATAGACTATAAATTCTTTTCTTTCATGGAATGACTTGAAACTAAGGATTCAAAATTCTTAACAAATCTATTGAGCTTGTTCAGATAATTTCACAATACAATGAATTTCAGATCCTTGAGCTCCTATTTTGTGCTATTTTTTGAGTCATTGTTATGATTTCAAATTCGTCTTATATGGAGTCATTTGAAAATCATTTTTCCAAATCTTCCCCTAAAATCCAAATTCTTAATATAAACGCAACTTTAGTTCTTTGTCTGAATTCTTCCTGAGAGAAACAAAACAGAATAAGGATCTCTGTTTGAACATGCTTTCTTTTGTTTTTGCTTTATTTCAATAGATTGTGGCTGTTAGGCAACTAGACAGGAGTAAAACACAAGGGAACAGGGAGTTTCAGGTTGAAGTTTTGATGCTGAGTCTGCTTCGCCACCCGAATCTGGTAACTTTATTTGGATATTGTGCTGATGGAGATCAAAGGCTTTTGGTGTACGAATACTTGCCATCGGGTTCTTTAAAAGACCATCTATTTGGTAACTTTCACTACACTGGCACTCTTTCTGATTGCACCTGGATTTCATACTGTCGACTGAATAAACGACTTATTACTTTCTGGGGATAATTACAAAAATTACCCCTCAGGTTTGGATCAATTACCAAAAAACCCACAAGATTTTATAAATTACAAAGAACCCCGTGAGGTTTGATTTTGAATTACACTTTACCCCTTCATAAGCAAAAACATTTACATTTTGTAAAATGTTGCAGTTACCCCCTTACATTTAACACAAAGGTATTTTTTGTAATTTTCAAACATCTCTGGGTTTTTTTTGTAATTAACCAAAACCTTAGGTTTTGTAATTATCCCTTACTTTGTGGCTGTTGGAAATTTGGTCTTGAGAAATGGGTGTTGACCCGATTTTGACCAAATAATTAAGTGGTTTCCATTTGTGATAAATGAAATTAAATTATTTGTAAAAATTCTACTAAGAGAGTAGATGAGAATAGCATTTGGAATTTCTCAAAACCGATTCCGGGTGAATGAGAAATTAATGCTAGAAGTTAGCCACTTAATACAAATAAATGGTATGGAAAATGGAAAATGTGGGGGAAGAGAGATGCTCCATCCCACATAGGAAAAAGGAGGCAAAGTTGCACACTTTATTTATCTCAAGTTGGACATATGGGTTTGGGCCCTTGGGGGCACCCAAGTTTTTAAAGGAGTGACCTACATGCTTGTGGGTTTGGTTCACAGCACGCGCGCCGCCATGGCGCCCGGCCCGGCCCGGGTCGTGGGCCTGGGCTTGGGCTTGGGGGCCCTTATTCTTTTTGGACCAAAAACCTTTAAAATTAAATGTTTAATTAATTTTTGTAATTAATTAAATAGTTTTAATTAATTTTTATAATTAATTAATACAGTTCAACTGGGAGGAGGATCGGCCCCGCGCACGGGCAGGAGCACGGCCCGTGCGGTCGGGCCGTGCTACCTGCCGCAAATGTTCGAAGTAGCGCACGGGTTGGAGCACGGCCCGTGCGGTCGGGTCGTGCTCCCTGTCGAGACTTTGTGCCCCGGTAGCGGCAGCGCAAAGACGGCCCGTGCTCGGTCGTGCGCTCTGAACAGTGCGTGCTCGTGAAAATGTACCTTTTCGAGCCTACAGACACGATTTTCCGTACGGGCACTTGCTTGCCTATATTATTAACGTCCCTACTGATGAAATAACACACAAAAACTCAGATAATAACTTGTCATTTGCATCATACGAGCATATTGACATCCTACCTTCAAAAGCTTGAAAGTCAAGAACAACTTGTTGTTCACTGTTGTTCTGGTTTTGTTGTGCTGCTAACCGGGACTGTTAAAAGTCGTTGTATCTTAGAGACGAGCGCCGGAACCGTAAGCACTCGGTATACGGGGCATTTTCGTCTTGCAGAGACTGATTCTAAATCAGACCTCGACTAAGCCTAAATACTCTATTCCAGCCATTTTTCTTCTAAACTTTCCACCATATATTCTACCTAACAGTGGCATCCATCTGAAATTTTGTCATCCATGTAGCTAATTTAGAATGTCATTTATATGTACTTGCAGACATTCCTGAAGATAAAAGACCGTTAGATTGGTCAGCAAGAATGAAAATAGCTTCAGGAATTGCGCAAGGACTTGAGTATCTACACGAGAAGGCCAATCCACCTATCATATATCGCGACTTGAAATCATCAAATGTTATGCTGGACGAAATGAACAATCCGAAACTCTCAGAATACGGGCTTGCCAAGATTATGCAGAGTGGCAATAAGATGAATATATCACCGAGGGTCATGTCAGCTTATGGTTATTGTGCACCAGAATATGAAAGGCATGGTGAACTCACATTGAAATCAGATGTATACAGTTTTGGTGTAGTCCTACTTGAGCTTATCACGGGACGTCGAGCCTTTGATGCTGCTCGGCCAACAGAGGAGCAAATTTTAGTTAGCTGGGTAAGTATGATCACTCACCTTTTATATTCATTCGACTAAAAGAGAGTATTTGCAAACATTTAAAAAAAAGTGACCGTCAGCTTTTGGATGAAAAAAGTAGTTTTTGGTGGTTTTAAATATGAAGTTCTGCTTTTGATTCTACATATTTAATCTGAATCTTAAAGCAGGGGAGCGGTGTTTTAGGGAGCGGTATATTAGATTTCTGATTCTACTCCTAAATTTCTTTTGGATAATTACGAAAACTACCCCTGAGGTTTGAGCTAATTACAAAAAAACCCATAGGTTTTAGAAAATTACAAAAATCTCTTTGAGGTTTGATTCTGATTACACATTACCCCCTTCATGAGCAAAAACATTTCAAACATCCCCCATACATTTGTAAAAATATGGCAATTACCCCCTTACATTTAATACAGAATCAAACCTCAAGGATTTTTTTTTGTAATTTTCAAACATGTCTATGTTTTTGATATAATTAACTCAAACTTCAGGGGTAGTTTTTGTAATTACCCCAATTTCTTTTTAAAATATGTACAAGTTCTTGTACACACAAATAAAAATATTTTTACAACTTTTTCACCAAATACTCTTTTTCATTCAACTTTTAGCTTTTATTTGCAAACACTATCAACTTCTTCTAATTCTTAACTACTTTTCATATCTATTGAAATAA
This sequence comes from Rehmannia glutinosa, assembly GCA_016081115.2. NCBI lineage: Eukaryota > Viridiplantae > Streptophyta > Magnoliopsida > Lamiales > Orobanchaceae > Rehmannia > Rehmannia glutinosa. The sequence goes on along the minus strand of CM071929.1, from coordinate 34,845,515 downwards.
TCTACTTCCACTAAAAGCAAAAGTTTTTGCAAACACTCCCTAATTATTTAAAGTTTCACTCATTTCATGGTCAATGTTTCCATGCTGAGCAAGTTCATATCGACACGGTTGAATAGGCACAACCGTTTTTCAGAGATCCGAAGAGGTTTCCCGATATGGTAGATCCACTTCTTGGAAACGAATTCCCATTAAAAAGCTTAAATCAAGCAGTGGGGGTTGCATCAATGTGTCTGCAGGAAGAGCCATCCGTACGCCCCTTGATCAACGACGTTGTGGCTGCTCTTAGTTTCCTAGCAATGGCTCCTCCTGAAGAACCTATTCCATCTCGTCTTATTCCTATATTATCGTCAGGAGTTGAAACATCAAGTCAATATGGAGATCATCCCACTTCTGTTGAGTATGATCAAGGCCCAAGTAATCATCATATTCATAATCAACATAAGTATGACGAAGTAGAATCTGATTTCTCGTACGATGATAGTTCAGTAAGTTCAGATGACGAGGACAGAAACAGGATGGCATATCAGGACAGGGGCAGGTCCGGACAAAAATTTAAGGAATCCGAAAACTTGGGCTCAGGTTCACTACATAAACGTTCAAGTTCAAGCAGCAGCGAAAACAGATTTTAGTCCGATTTTAGCTTGACGTGCAATAGCAGTTTCAAGAACAATACCATTCAAAGCAGGTTATAATTCAAGAACCTCTTCAGTCTAATTACAAAAAAATCCAGAGTTTTTTTAAAATTGCAAATAAATCCTTGAGGTTTGATTCCGTCTTACATTTTCCAACTTCATAAGCAAAAAACATTTCAAAATTCCCCCTAACATTTGTAGAAATATTACACTTAACCCCTTAAATTTAAGACAAGATCAAACCTGAGGGGGTATTTTGTTGTAATTATCCCCCATATATAATGCTGGTTTCAAGCAGTGATTTAAGATTGTCTGAACAGTTATTTTGGTTTTAGTACATGACACATAGTCCCATGATGGACGAGTCGTGGAGAGGCGTAATGGAGGCCTGAGTTCAAATAATAAGAGGCAACAGAGCTATGAGAAATCGGCATTTTGATGGATTAATGTTTGTGCATAAACCATGTGGAGATCAACATCAGACCTATCGATGATCTGAGTTTGTATATTTAAGGCTTAGCAGCATTATTGCTTTAGCATATGAAGACGATGATCCATTTCCTTAAGAAAAGTGGGAATGGTTACAAAATCGTATCAACGGTGGAGATTTTTTTGGTTCTCAAAATCTATTTTCGCCAATTTGTTCATTATGTGAATGTACACATATTGGGATACTGATGTGCAGGAATCATCTTCTCTTGGCTTTAGCTATTCTTTTTCATTTGTAATTTTCTTTTTTCTTTGTTAATTTTTTTTGGGTAGATTTTGCTTGGATTGTCTATGTAAGTATCACTTAGGTATTCAAGTTAATGCTGTGCTATCACACAGACATTGTGATTGGAAAACTTCTACATGAAGTTGGCACTTATGAAATTATATGTTGATATTTGATATTTGTGAAAGGTAATTTAGCATAATATAATGTCAGTAAATTAACTGAAGTGGTGCAAAGTGTAAAGAGTAAAGAATAATGATTAAGAAAACAATATGTAAAATTAGTACAGAAAATTCCATGGTTCTTCCCAATTACTTTAAAGAAAAAAAAAAGAAAAAATTATGAAATTGTTTATTTGATGATGAGTACAGCTTTGAACTTGGATATTATTAGGCTATGTTTATATAAACAAGCATTGTGCAAAGCGAATTTAGGGAAATAGCCACCATCAATAGTCATTTGTTGATATTTATTAAGTGTAAATAATGTGTACATGATTGTTAACTCGTAAAATGATATGCACATGTAATGATGTATTTGATTCTTCATTCATTAAATTAAAACAACAATAACAAGAAGTCATCAACAACAATAACAACAACAACAAATAACAACAATAATAAATACAGTTGTTAAATCGATAATAATCCCACATCAATTATTTTCTCGAAATTTGATACTCAGATATTTTATTCACCTAGTCTCCCAAAAAAAAGAACACTTTGGAGAAAAAGAAAGCACAAAGTGCATGTTGCAAAACCAAGTATATGACAAGATTACAACATGAAAAATGTACGATCCAATGAGAGTCTTTTTTTTTTTTGTCTTGATTAATGGTTTGAAAATTTTCAGCCCAAAGTATTAAAAACACAAGCAAAAGGAAATTAAAACACCAATACATAAATCAAATGTTATCATCTAGATAAAGGTCCAAACACTTGAAAATTAAACTCGCACAACCAGCCAACATGCAGGTGATTAGATTCCCCAATCACCATAAATCAACTTCAAAGCCCTTCCAAAGAAATCATTTGCTTTTCTTTGAGCTTTTCTTTGATGATTCTCCATTTCCTGAGAAACATAATAACCTCGTGTCAAACGAAAATAATATGTAGCACATCTCAGTTCGGGAATAATATTTGAGTTAATTATAAAACTACCCCTGAGATTAATTAGCCTAATTACAAAAGCAATGTTTTAGATTGAACAAGAAAAAAATATTGAAAGAAAATTTACCATTTCCATATGTCGCATTAAAAATGCGTAAATGTGGATCCACAGGAAGACCAATGGCTTCATACCTTCTGTCATACAATGTGTACCTTGAAACACCATTTTCAAGTTATTAGTTTATTAATGGTGTACCTAAAATGTAATTATTAGAATGAAAACTAGGATTGTAATGTTAATTATATTACAATTTTTACCTTCCCTCTTCATTGTCAATGTTGCTTGAGCTATATCTCGGATAACCTCGGAGAGAAGGATTCCAACTTCGATGACTTGGAGTTGTGTTGTCTTGCCAAACCATTTTTCTCTGCATAATAAATTATTACAACCATTAAAAATAAGTACTTCTTGGCGAACTAGAATAAAATACGTGCAGATTGAGTGCAGTTCAAATAACATGAAGAAATGTCATTTCCACGAACATAACTTAATTATCTTTTTTTTTGAACCAATAACTTAATTATCTATTAGGAATAATTATAAAAACTACTCTGAATTTAGCTTAATTACAAAAAAACAGTTATCTTTGAAAATTACAATTATCTCCTTCATGTGTCTAACAAACACCTCCCTCTGTGCAATTTGAGTGCCATGGGGATATTTGTTATATTGAAAGAAAACTGAATTTTTCGTTTTATCAATAGGTTAAAACTCAAAGGTAGTTTTTGTAATATTTAACCCTTATCTATAATACAAAATGTTCGAACTCGTTGGATACTCAAGCCCAATTTTACTTCTGTAAGAAAACCATTGTGGATTAAATAAATGGATTATGAGCTACACAAATGAAGTAGAAATGGCTTACTCAAATGTTTATCACAAAAGTAAATAAATGAAGTTTGTATTTTCATACTTTAAATACATTATATCATGATTTCTATGCTAACCATCTGATCAATTTTAGTGAATATAGGAACCATTAAAATGTCACATTTTTTTTAAATCAATAAACAAAATTAATTGATGATGCACGCATTTCATTCTCAATTAAACTGTAAAAACATATATTTAATGTATGCACATATATACCTTATGTCCTGATAAATCTGGATCTTTAGCATAACTTGAGCTGCCACTAGCTAGATCCAAGCCACTTGGTGCATGCGTCCGATTTGGAGTGCCTTGATTTCTCAATAACGATCTACAATAATGTGCAAAGTAAATAACTAATTATGAACACTTTTAATTTATTTAATGCGCTATAGCTACACATGTGCAAGTTACGAGTAAATTAAAATATGCATTCATGCACAAAATTCATTTATTCGTGCGTGTAAGAAACTGAGTCTAATTACATAGATCGATAGGCAGATTTTGCTTCATTCACCATAACATGCATATTACACATACACAAGTTTTCTTTGTGTTTTTACCAAAAATCTGTTACCTTGATGGAATTGGAATTTCAGGCATCATAAGATTATTTTGTGCAGCATGTGGTGTAAAATAAGTTTTGTTGACATTAGTTGACGAATCAACAAAAGAGCTTGCACCTGGTACCTGCACAAACAATTAGTTGGATTTTTAAGGTTATGCACATTTTATGTAAACCTCCAGAATAAATATTAGGGATAAGTACTAATTACAAATGTTATCCTCAGGTTTAGCCTAATTATGAAAAAAAATTCATTTATCTTTCAAAATTACAAATACTTAGGAATGTGTTACAAATATCCCTTCAGGTTTATATTTATTTATCTAATAAATACCCATATGTTGATGTGCAATTTATGAAAAAGAAACAAAAAGGGAGTATTTGTAATTTTGAAAGATAATTCTTTTTTAGTTAAAGCTAAATCTTAGGGTAGTTTTTGAATTATCCTTAAATATTAATAATGTAAATGCCTTGTATCTACTGTGGACCACCTAAGTACTATTTATGGTCATGCATTGTGCACAAATTTCTTCTCTTGTCTAGTGTAGGTATGCTATAATATTGTCTATTTTTTCACAAGATTTCTCACTTATTAATTTATCAAAATACAATGGGGTCATTATATGTCTTACTAAAGTTTGAGAGGGTCCATTCTGCTCCCCTTGAAATCTGGCCGAAGACGAAGAAAATTCAGTAGGAAAATTCGAGAGAGGCATATTGTATATGTTCATCAACATGTTATTGTAGTAAGCATTGCGTTGCGACGTTTCTTCAGTAGGTACCAACTTATCACCATTCTTTGCTGGGATCCTATTTAATCTCAACGAAAGTATAAGATGACAGTTATTTTAATTTCTTACATTATTTATAAATAATGTAATGAAAAAGTAAATATGATATTTTTATTCGTTGAATAAGAAAAATATATGAAAAGAAATAATAAGAAAGTATACCATTTGAGAGAGTAAATGAATACTTACAATTGTTGATCATATGATTGTAAATTACCAGCTGGCCGCAAATATATTGCTGAAAGGTCTTCATTTGCTCCACGAAACTCATCAGTTAATAATTCACCCTTGATATAAAAATAATAATCTTTTACGTAAGACATTTGCATTTAAATGAAATACACAAACAAAATTTTATTATTGTAAACGAAGGGCTTAATTTTTTTTTTACCATTGATGGAGCTCTTGGAAAAGATGTTCCTACATGTTCTGCTTGTTTGCTTGGTAAACCAGTTAGCAACTCAAGATTTGGTGGCTGAATTTCGCTTGTCTCCATGATTCTAGATTATTATTTAGGAAATTAGGATTTAAAAAAAAAGGTGCAATATATAATCCAAGACATTTCTTTTCTCACAATATTGGACTATGACATCAAAGCGTGCAGAGCAGGACTGCAATTAGCACGGGATATGAGACTGACTAAGATTTCATATGGAAACGGACAATATATCTCTCTTTCACAGGATGAAGAAGCAAACTGATGATCTCTCATATTTCGGAAAATTGATAAATGATATTTTCGATCTCTTTGGTTTTTTTGATATTGTTTCTCCTAGTTTCGTTAGGCGATCGGATAACACTATTAATGCCCATCATGTAGCTAGACATGCTTTCACTTTTAATTATTTCGGATATACCCAACCACTTGGTAGACATTGTTATTTCGGAGAAGATCTCCTAATAATAATTGCTTTATTCTAAAAAAAAGGTTATTATAAAAACTACCCCAAGATTTAGCCTAATTACAAAAAAAAAAAAACCAAGTTTAACAGGGTATTTGTAATTTTGAAATATAACTGATTTTTTGTAATTTTAGTAATTATCTCTAAAATAAATTGTGTAGTAATAAGTTATCTCTAATTTCGAATAGTTTTGGTTTAATTACTTTAACTTGGGTTCATCATAATTCTAACCTGGGATTTAGTTGATTCTCAACTGGGTGTACCTCGGTAGAAGAATGCACTATAGGATTAAATTGATCAAATGACAAACTTAGCTCATTCTGAAGTTTCTTCCCTTTGTCTGATGAAGCTAATGATGTTTTTCCTGATGATCCCTCCATTTGTTTCTGAAAATGATAAACGCACATAAGGGTAAATATTAAGCCCAATATTTTTATTCAACCATAACAAATTTGGAAAAGAGAGGAAAATATTTTTCTAAATGCAATTAAAACTTGGGACATGCCATAACTTTACTGTTTGAGATATGTAAATCACACCTTTCATTAGAAATATTCCATTTTCAATTTCTCATTTTATGATCTCAACTCTGTATTTTAAATTAGCACACATATATACCCAATTTTCAACCTACATTACATCAGCGGGACCCGCTACGCCACTACATACTCAATTTTAATCTTATATTATATAGTTGGGACCCACACTGATAACACCACATCCACATAAATTATCATTTCTAAATTAAATATTTAATGTGGGTCTCACCACTATCAATTTGACAATTTCATCCAATTATATATTATTAATTTTCTGCCAATATCACTCATGTGGATCCCATAACTTATATATTATAAATAAAAATCATCATCTTATCACAATTTTCAACAAAAAAAAAATTCATAACAACATTTTAAACCAAACATATTTCCAAGTTTTCACCCTATAAATTCTACATCAAATATCTTATGACCAAACATACTTTTACTTTTGCACAAATTTCAATAAAAAGTTGAGAATTTATCTCAATGGAATGTAAAATGACTTTTCTTATTGGAATGAAAACCATACAAACCCTCAATTTTGAGAATTTATGTTTTTTTTTTCCGTTTGTACATACAATAAAATCGCTTATTGACACAACAAAATTTATTTTACTTTTTCCGACATTTGCAGTTTCTCACACATTAACAAAGAAACAATTAATAATGAAGACTACATCGTGAAAAACATTTGAAAATGCAACTCATCGTGGGTAATCTTTATCAACCATGAAATTTTGTGATGCATTTTGACAAAATAAAGCATAAATTTAATGCCTTAATAAAATTTAATGAAGATGATCAAATGAAAATTCTGACATAATATAATGTTTCTGAAATAGAAATATAAGTAGTTTCATGTTTCATTGTGATTTCTTAAGATATTTACGCACAATGGGGCTAAAGGTTATATACTAATCATGAGCAACAAAATAATCGAATCTCTGGACCCTATAATAGATTTATATTTCAAAACAATATTAATAAAACAATATTTACTATTAGTACTATCATCACCATACTTTAAAAAAAAATACTATGATCATCATCATTGTTATTATTTCCATTATTATTATGATCATTATGATTAATAGGAGAATGCTTCATCAATAGTATTTTGTTTTTCCCATTAGTCATTAGAGAGCAATTCAAAAATAAACTTTTTTCTTTTGTGACGCGACACATTGAATTCATGTACTCTTAGTAATATATATGTGTGTATATATATATATATATATATAAAGTGATTAATTAATTTTTCTCTGATCTGCAATATTAACAAGGAAATTTCAATTTTTCATGCTGAAAATATTTTATTTTTTTTAAATAAATGAAAATATATAAAAGAAAGCTAAAAAATATTTTATTGTTACTATCGGTTAACGACAAACAAATGTATGAATGAGTTAATTCGAGAGCAATTCAAAAATGAACTTTCTTCTTTTGTGATGCTGACACATTGAATTCATGTACTCTTAGCTATATATATATATATATATATATATATATATATGCGCGTGTGTGTATATATATAGAGTGATTAATTAATTTTTCTCTGATCTGCAATATTAACAAGGAAAATTTCAATTTTTCATGCTGAAAATATTTTATTGTCACTACCGGTTAACAGCAAACAAATGTATGAATGAGTTAATTAGTATATCACATTAAATATCATTATTATAAAAAATGAGTTTTTTTTTTGTACGACTTATCCTAGTCAAGCATTCACTATCAATCATGTCGTATTAAGTTAACTAAAAAACATATTAACGACGATATTGATTCCTCATCCATTAATCTTACTACACGACTTTAATAGATCAACGTGTCTGAGACTCATTATATTAAATTTTAGCCGAAAATCCAAAATAAATAATCAATAATGAGATCTAACTAAACACTATCGTAACACGTCGCATCTCTATAAACAGAACTTTTCAAGCATATATATGTGTTGAAATTCATCTGACTCTACTAAAAAATCTGCAAATGAACATTAACTAGCAAAGAGTACATAATAGCATGACAAATTAAATAAACGGAAAAATGGTTATTAAAATCACATCCAATACCTCAAGTTGAATCCTGGCGTTGCTCAAAAGTCTTCAAAACTGCAGATAATTAAGAAATTTATTAGAAATGATACTTAAAATTAAACATTGATTCATAAAGTAAAGTAAAGTAAAGCTTTACTTAAAAAAAAAAAAGAAGAAGGATTTGAGTTATATACTTTTGTAAAAGACTTCTCAAGAAAAATATGTTTATATTAGTGAAAACTTTTTTTTCTTTATAACTTAAGAGATACAGGCATCAACCAAAATAGGTAAATAGAAAATGGGAAATGACAATTAATTATCTTTTCAAGCTATCCGTTAACGTGATCTGTCATTTCTTGTAAGAATCTGTCTTAAATATAAAAAACAATAAATGCCAGATTTGAAATTTAAAACACAAAACACCACAAAATTATAGTGTTAATGAATAATGATTATAGTTGCTTACAGTGGATACTAGGAAGAAAATGAGTTGTCTATTAAATATATGTTGTACATTCATACTCATCCAATTTATACAGTATGTTCACGTCTGGAAATCACAACTTGATAAGTTGCAATATGCATAGACCGAATAAACAAAAAAAAAATAGCATACAAGTATAATTTTTTTTAATCTAAAATTATAATATTGGGTATGTGATTTTTCCCTAAAATATTCTCATAGCTTTTTCTGATTTGCTTTTAACATTTGTATATAGTAGTTTTATGACAAATAATTATTTAGGACTAATATTTTATTTATATTAATAGTGTTTTTGTACAGATATTGGTAACTTCTATTTGTTTATTTTATGGACATTAGTAAGCTAAGCTAAAACACTGTGTACCTATTAGGTTGTGGAACTATTTACAACTCAAGTTGGCGGTCATCAAAGACTAATAACTATTGTATTTTTTTAATATAAATATTAATAAAGTACTCAGTTAAGTAAATTATTTCAAATTACTTTCAAATTCTTTATTTATATAAAATATATATCGATATAATTATTAACTACTTTTGAAGGAAATAAGTTCAATAATTTAGTTAAGACTTGTACGGAAATGTAATTAAATAAATATGCATGCATATGAACTTATAATCACATTAACCATATCTTATTTAATTTGATGGTTGAAGAAATTCTCTCTTAATTTCTTTGTTAATTTTCTTGCATCATAATTTTTCATATATTTTCTTAATTAGTTCTTCATATTTATTTTTATTTAACCATATTATTTTACTATATCACTTGAACAAAAGAGTATAAATTAAATTGTATATGCTCCATAAATACATGACCTCAAAAATATTAGGTGATGGTTTTCTTATAATACGTAATTGTGAAACAAAATTTATCAGACCAAAATCTAAATTATTAAATTTTAATATTTCATACAATATGATTTTTCTTAAAATGTATGTGTTTTACCATTAAAGGATGTGTTTGCACTTTGAATTTGAGCCTTTTATTTTGTCACAAAACTTGTGCAATATTTTATCATATTTTTAAAATTTATTTAAACGAATCACTTAAAATATGATACTAAAATAGTAAAATTTAACTAATTAGAATATCTAAACTAAACATACATCATTCCGTAAAATTAAAAACAAAACAAACTTTTGTTCCTTGCCAAAAATTTATCTCATCCAACCTTTTCCGTACTTTTGTATTTTACATATATAATACTGGTGTCAAATTGTAGATCTCGAAGAGAAAATTAATTTGACATATTTACATCTGAAACATATGAAACAAAAAGTTATGGCAACCAAATTTTTTTATTGAGAAATAAAATTTTGCATCGTCGGATGCACATGTACGCCATATATGTACACTCACATTGGGATGGCAACTGGGTGAGTTTGGCCAAATCCAGGACCTGCCCTGCCAAGAAAAATCAAGACCCGAGACCCGCCCCGCTCCAAAACCCACCGGGGCGGGTCAATAATTTTTTTAAATTGCAATAATTTATTTCTTTTGTATTTGTGGCCAAATTTTAAAAAACAATTCAATGCCAATAGGTCAAAAAAATAAATGTAATTATGAAACTTATTATAACTACATTTTACAACTATTTAACTACTAATAAAAAAAATCCTATTAAGATCTTGCAATAGTACTCAAATAATACTCAAAATAAATATTCAAAGTATAATATTATAGATTTTTTTAAAAATAAATTACAATATTACAAGATGTTATAATACTAAATTAAAATCAATATAACACTCAAATCTAAAGTAAATAAAGAAAAATATCAAAATACATATTAAAAATATAATAAATATTAATATGGCGGATCGGGTCCTATTGGACCCGGGACCCACCCCGAACCCAGGCAAATTAAATTTTGTATTTTTAGGTCTAGAACCCACCCTAGAACCCGTTTACCTAGGGTCTAAACCCGCTCCAACGGACAGATTTTAACTCGCCCTATTGCAATCCGTACTCACACATGTTATGATATTGATATTGCTATGTATATCTTGTACCTTACATGACATTGTGTAACATTCATAACTTTTCAACTGTTTTTATCATCATTGTTTTTCACTATATTTTCATTTCACACACACATATATATATAGGGAGGGGATCCTGTGAGACCACCCTCCTAGCTAAGACCATAGGACCAGGTCTACACCATCAAAAAAATAAATCAATGGCCAAAATATGAACAAATATATACAACAATTCATATGAAAGTATACATTAGAAGGGGTAAAATAGGAATCCAAAAAACTAAATATGGCAACCGCCTCCTACAAATTAGGGACGTGATCTATTATTGATCACGTCCCCATAATCACGCGATTCACCTTTCCTTTCTCTCCCTTCTTCAAATATGGCAACAGGATCATGCAACAATTAATGAAAAGTATATAATTCTACTAAACTAACTATACATTAAAAGTTAAAACATTACTAAGTATACATAAACAATTAACTAAGTATACAATTACACTAAAACTACGTGTACATTAAAACATTACTAAGTATACAATTACATTGAACTAACTATACATTAAAATATTACTAGGTATACAGAAACATTTAACTAAGTATACAATTATACTGAACTAAATACACAATTCCACTGAATTACTTATATAACTAAGTATACAATTCTATTGAACTAAGTCTAAAATCCACAGAACTAAGTATACAAATTCACTAAACAACTTACTAAACTACTTATATAACTAAGAATATGATTCCACTGAACCAAGTATACAAATCCACTGAACTAAATATACAATAAAACATGACTAAGTATACAAGTCCACTGAACTAAATATACAATTCCACTGAACTAAATATATGATAAAACAAAATCAGGTATAAAAATGATGCATTTTTTCTCCCTAAAAATCGGCCAACTGAAAAGGTAAGATTTTATTTACCTTAAAAATAACAATTAAAGATACTAACTGTTAGTCCAAGCGGCTACGATAATCTAGAGGGGGGTGAATAGATTATGCCGATTTTTCGCAAATCGCCTTCTTTTTCGAATGAACACGTAATTGACAAGAATGTAAATGCGGAAATTAAACGACACTCGATGATTTATAGTAGTTCAACCCACCTAGGGCCTAATCTACTACCACCCCGGTATATCCGAAGTGGATTTCAAAAAGAAAAAAAGATTTTATTAATTATCACAATTAATACAACACCACCTTTGAAGATTACGACAATCTTCTTACAACACCTTTCAAGGAGATTACCACAATCTTCCTTCAACACCTATGAAGAGTACCACACTCTTCAACACCTAAGATCACCCAAGTGTGTTCTTACCACAAGAACACTAACAAGGATATCTTATTTTGGATGATAGAAGAATTCAAGATTACAACTCAATAAATGAAGTATACAAACTTTGAGTGCAAGTGTAATCAAGAACAAAAAGCCTAGACCTCAAGGTTGTGCAAGTGCAAGAACTTAGGCTATTACAACAAGAATGTAAAAATGAAAGCTTGAAGAATTTTGCAGATTTCTTGTTGTATTGTATGCTTGTGTGTTGTGTCTTGTGTCTTCAAATTATCCTCTATTTATAGGAGAGTCTTCAAGATTGGATCTCCAATATAGGCTCCTCCTTCTTCACTTTTGTCTACCAAAAGAGGATCACAAGATGTAGAAATATTGTATAAAAATCAAAAGCAAATCTTGATGATAAGGATTTCAAACAGTATAATTTTGCTGTCACAAAATTACATAGGGCGACCGGTTGCCCTGTATAAGATTTCGAACGTTTGAAATAAAATAGTGCAATCCAGGACAGGTTGCAGGAGGGTCCGACTGGGCAAGGGGGGTCCGACCGGTCAAAGGGGGTGCGACCGGTTGGGGCGGTACGACCGATCGACCCTACCCTTGACCGGTCGCCCTCCCTCATTTTTCAAGTCTAGTGCATTCTGTTTTATTTTGTGCGTTCTTCAGGTACCGATCGACCTCTTGTTCGACCGGTTGACCTCCAATTTGAAATGCTATCCAATTTTTGTTTAAAATAAACTTCAAAAAATACTCCAAAAAATTAATAAAAATATTTTAAATCAATTGACAGTATTTAGACAACTTTTATAATCATTGTTTTGGTGAAAAAAAAAACAATTAACACAAAATCATTAAAAGTGTTGTCCAATTTTTATCGAATAATAAACTCTAAGAAATACTCCAAAAATTGGTAAAAACATTTTAAATCAATTGGGAGTATTTGGACAACTTTTATAAACATTGTTTTGGTATAAAAACTCATTTAAGCAAAATCATCAAAATCTTGATAAAAACATTTATCTAACAAACTCCCCCTTTTTGATGATTACAAATCAAAACAATTTTAGGAAGTTGATTTTAAAACAAAACAAATTTTCTGGTCTAAAACATCAATCCATTTTAAGTAAGATTCATCATAAGTACAAACACACAAGGATATGAGCAAAGATTTTCAAAATCATTATTGCACAAGCTCCCCCTATCAACATGCATAACAAAGATAAGTATAAGCAAACAACTACAAGCTAAAAGCTTGAATTTCATGAGCTTAAAAGCTCCCCCTCTCACAAAAGCATCATTAGTCAAGCATATAAGTCCAATATACATCACATGGACTAAGTGTTATCCATAACTTTTGGCTTTTAAGAGCTCTAGCTTATAGCTTTTCTTGAGAGCTTATGTTCGCTTCTTTGAGCGTATGAGCGTTTTTCTTGTTTCTCCCCCTTTGGAATCATCAAAAATAATGTTAGCACGATAAAAACATCATACAATTATATCAAAGTGCGCAATTTAATCGATTTATCGAGCATATAGAACATTTAAGCTTAAATTCCGAATAAAAGGGAAAAAATTGCTCATTTGATTTGTAAAAGCTCATTTGATTGATAAAACATGATCTTTATAAACTTTTTCAAATCAAGAGAATCATGTAGGTGATGAATTTTTCATTGAAACATTTTGTCGAACACTTGGCGTGCGTCGAATAAGACAAGAGAAATATAACGCCTTTGTGATTCGTTTAAGCCAAAAAAAATTCATCATCAATTGCAATACAACAATATACATTCATCACCAATCATGATATACAACATACTAATACAAGAATTTCATCAAAGTAACAAGATATAAGCACATTCTCAAGGGTTCAACCCAATTGAGATAAAAAAAAGGAGAAGGTCTTACCATTTAATCGGTAAAGATGAGCAATGATGATGATAATCGAGCCTCATGAATAGAGATGTTAAACGGGCTGGCCCTAGCCCTATAGGGCCAGCCCTAACGGGCTTCGGGCTAAACGGTCTTCGGGCTAAACGGGCCACTACTATGCGGGCTAGCATTTTACGAACCTAACCCTAACCCTAGCGGGCTTCGGGCTAAACGGGCCACTAACGGGCTATAAGCCAAAAAAAATAATTTTTTTATTTAAATCTAATTTTTATACTAAAGCATGTATAACAATATAACAATCAAACTAAATATGCAAAACTAAATTACACAATTTTTTTTATGTTTCATTACAAAGATAAAAGTCTTAAAATTCAAATATAATCAAACATCATCATTATCGTCAAAGGTTTTGAACTTTAAGAACATACTTACTGCAATAAGAGTTAAAACAAAAATTTGTGCAAAAACTCATTTCTAAAATGAAAATAGAAACAACAAACTACAATGTAGAATGATAAACATTATATAATGAATATTTTCTTAATACCTTTTGATTTTTGTCAAATAAATTAAATAAATATAAATAATGATAAAACACGATTTGATGTTCAATGTTTGTGCGTGAAATAAGTTGGAATTTCAAAATACAACAAATTCATATTTATAATTATTTGCATAAAGTTTCAATTATTTGACACATTTAAGTCACGGAAATTTTAAATTGTTTAGATTATAGTATTGTATTTATTATAGTATTGTATTTTAAACTTCAGTTGGCGCAACTTGTGTCAAATATAAATCTACGCTCGTTGTTATGACCAGAAATATTGTGTAGCCTAGTGGATTGTCCACTCTTTTCCCACAAAGAGGTCATGGTATCAAATCTGCAGTGGCCCTATTTTTCTTTTTTTCTATTTCAGTAATAATTATATATTATATAAAATTCAAAAAAGAAAAAAAAAAAAAGAAAAGGGGTGACGGGCCAGCCCGCCTGCCCGCTTAGCCCGCTGGTGGACCGTCCGGGCCAAAAAGGCCGGATTTAAACGGGCCAGCATTTAGAGGCCCTAACCCTGTTTTTTTTGCGGTTTAAATGGGCTGGCCCGCCGGACCCAGCCCGTTTAACATCTCTACTCATGAAGTCCAAAATATAAAATGTATGCAATAACACAAATTTGAAGTGAAATTTGTGTGCAAAATGCGAAGGGGACGAAAAATGAACACAAAAGACCAAAGTGATCGGATTTGAGAACAGAAACGTTTTTAACCAAATTTTAGGCATGGGCGACCGGTCAACGTCATGGGCGATCAGTCGGCCTTGCCCCAGTCAGCCCAGTTGTTCATTCTGTTTTCCAAAATCCGAGGTTTGAACCAAAAATCCAATTTTTCGCCCCTAAGTTTTAAAAATGTGCAAAATGCAATCATAGACCTCATTCAATATGCATTATGCCTAACCGAGCTCGAATTGACCCAAAAGTCTCGGAAGATAGCGATTTTGTAAAAATATCCGCTAATTGATATTGAGATGGTACAAAAGATATCTCAATTTTTCGTTTTGAAACACAATCCCTTAGAAAATGATGTCGAATCTCAATATGTTTAGTACGGTTATGATGAATCGGGTTTTGAGCAATATTTATAGCGGATATATTATCACAAAAGATAGGAACACTTTCAAAAGAATATTTGTAATCCGCTAAGGTTTGTTTCATCCAAAAAAGTTGTGTACAACAAAATGCCGCGGAAATATATTCGGCTTCGGTCGTTGAAAGTGAAACACAATTTTGTTTTTTTGAAAACCAAGAAACTAGGCAATCGCCTAAAAATTGACATGATCCGGAAGTACTTTTACGATCATCAATATTTCTCGCATAATCCGAATCACTATAACCTTTAAGAGAAATTTTTTCATTCTTTGGATAAAATAAACCATATTGAATAGTGCCTTTCAAATATCGAAAAATCCTTTTAACGGCACTCATATGAGATTCTTTGGGATTGCTTTGAAAATGAGCACATATGCATACGACATGAAGAATATCCGGTCTACTTGCGGTTAAATAAAGTAAACTACCAATCATACCTCGATATTTGGATTCATCAACCGACTTGCCTTTTTCATCTTTGTCAATCTTGACATTTGTTGCCATTGGGGTAGAGACGGTTCTTCTTTCTTCAATTCCGAACTTCTTCAAAAGTTCTTTTGTGTACTTGGATTGTGAAATGTATATTCCTTCTTGGCATTGCTTAATTTGAAGTCCAAGGAAGAAGTTGAGCTCCCCCATCATGCTCATTTCAAATTCACCTTGCATTAACTTAGAAAATTTCTTGCACAAGGATTCATTAGTAGCACCAAAAATAATATCATCAACATAAATTTGCACTAATAAGCAATCTTGCCCTTTTTCAAAAACAAAGAGAGTATTATCAACTTTACCTCTTGTAAAACCATTTTGCAAAAGAAAAGAGCTAAGTCTATCATACCATGCACGGGGTGCTTGTTTCAAACCATACAAGGCCTTTTTAAGTTTATAAACATCATTAGGCCTAAACAAAATTTCAAACCCCGGAGGTTGTTTTACATAGACTTCTTCTTGAATAAGACCATTTAAAAATGCGGATTTAACATCCATTTGGTAAAACTTGAAATTTTTAAAGCAAGAATAGGCAAGTAAAATACGAATAGCTTCTAAACGTGTTACGGGTGCAAATGTTTCATCATAATCAATACCTTCTTCTTGACAATAACCTTGAGCTACTAACCTTGCTTTGTTTCGAACAATATTGCCTTGGTCATCGAGCTTGTTCCGAAATACCCATTTTGTGCCAATAATTGTTTGAGATGGAGGACAAGGTACCAATTCCCATACATCATTCCTTTCAAATTGATTCAACTCCTCTTGCATTTCTAAGAACCAATCTTCATCTTAAATAGCTTCCTTAGCATTTTTAGGCCCTTTTTGAGATATGAGAGCTTTCTCGGCAAATTTTCCTCGAGTCATTACTTTATCAAGTGGATCACCAATAATAAGATCTTTTGGGTGATCTCCCTTAAATTTCAATGCTACGGGAAGATCCGAAGTATCACCTTTATCTTCTTGAGGAACATTTGAGCTTGAAGGTTGATAATTTTGAGTATCATCATGAACAATGGGTTCAACAATATCCTCTTCATCACTTTCATCATTGGGTATCCTTTTAACACCCGAAGCTTCATTGAATTTGACATGGATGGATTCTTCAACAACTCCACTAGTTTTATTGTAAACCCTATAAGCTTTGCTCTTGGTTGAATACCCCATAAATATTCCTTCATCGGCTTTAGGATCAAGTTTGTCCAATTGATCCTTAGTATTCAAAATAAAACATTTACATCCAAATATTTTGAAATAGCTAATATTTGGAGTTCTTCCTTTCCAAAGCTCGTATAGAGTTTTATTCATTTTAGGACGAATATAAACTCGATTAATGACATAGTAAGTTGTACTTAAAGCATCGGCCCAAAAATATTTTGGAAGTGAAAATTCATTGAGCATGGACCGATTCATTTCTTGAAGTGTCCAATTCTTCCTTTCGGCTACTCCATTTTGTTGAGGTGTCATTGGAGCCGAAAAATTATGACTATATCCCTTGGTTTCACAAAAGACTCTAAATTCGCCGTCAAATTCTCCACCTCGATCACTTCGAATAGACTTAATAGTATCTTCCTTTTCATTCTCAATAAGTCTACACAACTTAACAAACTCATTAACGACATCACTTTTATTTGCAAGAAATAGAGCCCAAGTATATCTAGAAAAATCATCAACTATAACAAAAGTGTAATGTTTTCCACTTAGACTTGTCGTACCAATATCCCCATACAAATCTAAATGAAGAAGTTGTAGAGGCTTGGTAGTGGAAATTTCATTTTTGGACTTAAAACTACTCTTAACTAATTTGTTCTTTTGACAAGTCTCACATAAGCCAATATTTTCAAAATGCAATTTAGGTAGTCCTTTTACATGTTGGTTTTTGTAAATAGTTTGCAAATTTTTATATCCAACATGTCCAAGTCGCCTATGCCATAAACTAGTTAAATCATTATTGGCGACAAGACAAGAAACATTTTGACTAACCAAATCACTTGTACAAATTTTGTAAAGATTGCCTTTTCTAATTGCTTCACAAATAATTTTATCATTTTTGGAAATAATGCATTTTTCTTTATTAAAAATAATATTATAATTTGAATCACAAAGTTGGCTAACACTTATCAAATTGAACTTAAGCCCTTCTACTAAAAGAACATTACTAAGAGAGAAAGAAGAGTTACCAATTTCTCTATTTCCAAGAAATTTTCCTTTGCCATTGTCGAACATGACCATACCCTCTTCTTGGAGCTTGATGTTGGTAAAAAGTTCTCTTTTTTCGATCATATGGCGTGAACATCCGCTGTCCACGAGCCATTTTGAATCTTCTATTGTTGTTATAGCCCCTATAACCTACAAAGGAATTATTTTTAGGTACCCTATAATTTTGGGGTCCATAGGGGTTAGCCTTGAGACCTTTGGGTCTCCAATAATATCTAAAATTATTCTTCAATTTACAATTACTAGCATAGTGTCCATTCTTACCACAATAAAAATAAGAAATAATACGAGGACTACTAGTACGTACAAAGGTTGGACCTTGGTCATTTTTCTTAGAAGCATTTTGAAAAGATTTGTAACCAAGTCCTAATTTAGAATGCTCACCTCTTTGTGCATCTAAAATTTTTGTGACTTTATCCGTACTTAAATTGAATCGGTGCACATCCTTTTTCAAATTTTCAATATCATTTGTGAGCGTTTGTTTTTCGGTTTCAAGAGTACGGACCATAGTAAGAGTAATAGCATGAGCCTTATCAAGAGAATCATAAGAAGTAAATAATTTATCTTTTTCTAGTTTAAGCTCTTTATGCTCCTTTTTCAATTTCTTGTATTTAATAATCAAATTCTTGTACCTTAAAAATAGCAATTAAAGATACTAACTATTAGTCAAAGTGGCTACGATAATCTAGCGGGGGGTGAATAGATTATGCCGATTTTTCGCAAATCGCCTTCTTTTTCGAATGAACACGTAATTGACAAGAATGTAAATGCGGAAATTAAACAACACTCGATGATTTATAGTAGTCCAACCCACCTAGGGCCTAATCTACTACCACCCCGTATATCCAAAGTGGATTTCAAAAGAAAAAAGATTTTATTAATTACCACAATTAATACAACACCACATTTGAAGATTACCACAATCTTCTTACAACACCTTTCAAGGAGATTACCACAATCTTCCTTCAACACCTATGAAGAGTACCACACTCTTCAACACCTAAGATCACCCAAGTGTGTTCTTACCACAAGAACACTAACAAGGATATCTTGTTTTGGATGATAGAAGAATTCTAGATTACAACTCAATCAATGAAGTATACAAACTTTGAGTGCAAGTGTAATCAAGAACAAAAAGCCTAGACCTCAATGTTGTGCAAGTGCAAGAACTTAGGCTATTACAATAAGAATGTAAAAATGAAAGCTTAAAGAATTTTGCAGATTTCTTGTTGTATTGTATGCTTGTGTGTTGTGTCTTGTGTCTTCAAATCATCTTCTATTTATAGGAGAGTCTTCAAGATTGGATCTCCAACATAGGCTCTTCCTTCTTCACTATTGTCTACAAAAAGAGGATCACAAGATGTAGAAATGTTGTACAAAAAATCAAAAGCAAATCTTGCTGATAAGGATTTCAAACAGCATAATTTTGTTGTCACAAAATTACATAGGGCGACCGGTTGCCCTGTATAAGATTTCGAATGTTTGAAATAAAATAGTGCGATCCGGAGACGGAGTTGCGGGGGTCCGGCCACCATGAGGGTGCGACGATCGACCACTACCCTTGATCGTCGCCTCCCTCATTTTTCAAGTCCAGTGCATTCTGTTTCATTTTGTGCGTTCTTCAGGTACCGGTCGACCTCTTGTTCGACCGGTTGACCTCCAATTTAAAATGTTGTCCAATATTTGTCAAAAATAAACTTCAAAAAATACTCCAAAAAATTAGTAAAAATATTTTAAATCAATTGGGAGTATTTGGACAACTTTTATAATCATTGTTTTGGCGAAAAAAAATAATTAACACAAAATCATTAAAAGTGTTGTCCAATTTTTATCAAACAATAAACTCTAAGAAATACTCCAAAAATTGGTAAAAATATTTTAAATCAATTGGGAGTATTTGAACAACTTTTATAAACATTGTTTTGGTATAAAAACTTGTTTAAACAAAATCATCAAAATCTTGATAAAAACATTTATCTAACACTAACTGCCTATTTAATAAATTATATATATAGAAAGTACAAATATACCCTTATTAGCCTAAAATAACTAGAATGATCTACACCATTAAAAATTATAAATCAAGAGTCCATAAGTGTTTCTATGGACTAACCTAAATAAGTTGGTCTCATTTAAACCAATCTCTCTCTCTCTCTCTCTCTCTCTCTCTCTCTCTCTCTCTCTCTCTCTCTCTCTCTCTCTCTCTCTCTGTGTGTGTGTGTATATATATATATATATGTGGGGGGGGTGAAATATCATTATTTTTTGTATTTTATATTCACAAATATGTCGTGAAATATCCTTATTCTTTACTATTTTTTATAAATTCATGATATATAGTTAAACGTCTATAAATTAACAACATTGAGACTGTCAAAATCTATTACTTTTAGATAGGGGTGGCCAAATGGAACTAAATCCGGGTTCCGAATTGGAACCGGAACCATCGACCCCGGTTCTAAAACCAAAACTGGAATTTTGTAGGTTAGTTTTGGTTCCTTGGTCTCAAAAGTCGTGGAACCGGCGGTTTTAACCTCCATTTCAAACCGTCAGTGAAATCATGGTGGAATCATCGATTAAAACCTCCGGTTCAAGGTTAAGACCAACGATTTTTATTTTTTTATTTGGTAAAAATATGCTAGAAGAAATATTAAATGTTTATTACGATGTTTTATATTCGTAACTATGTGAGACACATTTTAAACCAAATATTGTAAGCGAACTACGTGAACTTTGGTTCCTCTATACTCTAAAAATATATATAGATATTTTGACATATTATTAATATTAAGTACAAAACTTAATTGAATATTAAGTCCAAGTCTTTTTCTTCCTTTTTCTTTTTTTTTAACTGATAAACAAATATTTCCGGTTTTACCATGGAGGAACGGGGTTCCATACCAGAACTGCATGGCAATAGTTATGGCGGTTTTGGAATCGAAATCGGCTTTCATAAATGTGGCCATCCCTAATTTTAGGGGTGATCATAATTTTTTTTTATAAAAAAAACGCCCAAACTACATACACCAAACTGCACCGTTCATAATAATGTATGACCAAAGTCGCAATTTAAAATATTAAATAGAAACCACATTACTTTGTTTGTCCAATTATGATTTTAGATTTTAAAAAACAGTCAAAACCGCATTGCACCTATATAATTTAGGGTAGAATAAAATATTATTCTTTGTTCTTTATTTAAATAGTTGGACAATAAATATATTAAGAACCAATTCTTTAAACGATATATTTAGATTCATACTTTGCATACTAAATATAATGCATTTTAGATTCTTTCAATGTTGCTAAAATGCATTATGTTTTGCATCAAAGTAAAACAAACATTACAATGTATTTGATATTGAATGTAAGTGTCGTAAAAGAGATTGGAATGTGTATTTTTATTTGCAAAATGCATATTATTTAAAAAAAAGGACACTTTTCAGTTTTGATATTTTTTTTGGCATTTTCTTTAAAATATCACAATGAAACTATATTAGATTATATAATATATTTTTTTAATTAAAACTGCACCATCACTTAAAACTGCACCTTCAGTTTTACTTCATAAAACTACAATTTGAAAATAGTGTTTAATCGAACCGTATATAGCAATTCACTTTGAAATTAACTCAAAAAATCGCACCGTGATCAACCTAACTAATTTAGCGAGATATTGAATAATCGATAAATTAATAATATAATATTAATTTACATAAATATGGCTTGTACAATAGTTTTTTCTTGTGGATAATTGTCATGCTCATTAAAAAATTATTGAACAATTGCACAATATTAAATTATTTTTCTTCCCACCAAACAAAATATCAAAAGTTTCAGCCTTGTAATGTTGTATTATACAACTGAAGAGATATTGAAACTTTATACTACAAAATTGTTGACCGACAATCAGCAAATAGAGAGTGAAGTTGAAGATAATAATCATGTTGTGCTTCTTAAAAAAAAAATTATGTTGTGGATCTCATTTTCAAATGAAAACTCAACACAACAATGACATTGAATAATTTATTATTGAACTACGATAAAACTACGCTAGTTGTTCTTACTACCATAACAAAAGTCAGAGATGAGACTCAACGTGACATTAATATCAACAAAAAATAAATAACAGTTGAATCATTTTTTTTTTAAAGTCTTCGTAGATTAATCGTGATTGTAATTGCATTCGAAAATTTAAATATTAAAAATTATAATAGAAAAAAAGACAATAATCATAGATTAGACAATGATCGTATATCAATTATCATAGATTAAATATGCTTTATTTTTTAGATTTTGCTAGCTTCCATACTCAAAGTCAAAATGAAACACTTTTATTAATCAATCTGTGCAACAATTCCACTCAAAATAAAAAATCTACTTCTCATATTATCCATTCAAGATTCTCAAGAAACCTTGGAGGAAAAAAAGCTTGGTAAGAACATAACCCTTCCCAATTTCTTAATCTTTATCTGCATCAAATTTAGGTTTTTTAATTGTATTGTATTGTGTGTATCTCTAATGGCAGAAAGATTAATATATAGTATTTGATTTATTTTTAATTGGTAAATCAGTAAATATATAGAGAGGAAGAGCAAGAATCGGAGAAAGGTGTGTATGAATGAGAAATCCACCAACCCTTGTATCATTGGCAATTGACTCTGCCCTCAACCACTTCTCTCATATATCTGATCTCTCGTTTTTGCCTGAACACATTCTTCTCGAGCTCTTCTTGGTATGTATACTTATCTACACAAAACCCACACAAACACACCAAAAAAAAAAAGAAAGGATAACGCCATGTGTTAAAGATGCTTTCTTTTATGATTTTGTATGTGCCCTTTTGGTTTCTGTGACATGGGTTTGTCTTGATTTTGTGAATGATTGTTTTATGATAGGGTCTTGGTGGGGGAGGGGGTGATTTTAGTGTCTTTTTTTTGTTTTTGTTTTTTAATTTCTGAAGGGATATGGATACTGGATTAGTATTTCAGATCTATGGACTGTTTTTTGGAAATGTTGGGTTGGAATTGGACTTTGTTAATTGTATTGAATAGTGAGTTAAGAGTTGTTTTAGCTTTCAGGCTATTCCGGAATCTCATTTTTTGTTTTGTTTCTCACACATTTGTTAATTTTACCCCTCTGTGAGGAAGATTGCCCACAAGCAGTGTGAAAGTGTTTCTTGTTTGATTGTGAAGAGGAAATTCATGACTTTTGAGTGAACTGCTAATATTATGTTTTCTTGGTCTAGTTTTTATGTGTTAAAAGATGGACTTTTACTTTTAATTGGCCTAGTCCTGTTCGATATTCCTATTATATTTCTGACAGACGGGCATCAGCTACGGACTATTTAGGACTTTACGTTTCCATGCAAAGGTGTGGGAAAACTGACTAGTTGACGAACCTGATGATCAAACTTAAGAGGAATTATGTTAGAATCGTCGTTCTTTTACATCCATGGACGTCTTGGTTATTCTGTGCTGTTTTTCATTAGTTAGCAAGGATTTCTCAATTGTTTTTCTATTTTATTTTACTGCTTGTGTTATAGAATATTGTGTTTGTTGCACCTCAGTCCTGAATAGTTACTTTGCCAATGGTCCATGGTCTATAATGTTTGTTGATGCTAGAAAAATAATTGAAAACCTTTATTGGATAAACGTTCTAATTTCTTGGAAACGGAATGTTCTTTATGTTTTTCTAACTTTTGGCGATTTTTAAGTGAAGAAGCATTTTTATCGCCTTCTTCGACTGGGGGAACCATTGGCATCTTGCTATATATTCTTAGCTCACTTGCAATTACAAACAATTTTTTTGTGCAAATTTTCAGAGAACATTAAAAGCTGGGAAACTGAATGAAAAGATATTGAAGTTGTTTGTGGCAACTGGCAAAGAAGAAATCCTATCTGTCATCGAGGCTCTTAACATCCAACATATTATGCTTCCTGTTCTTCCTACTCGTAAGTTATTTTGCGATAGACTTCTGCTACTTGCGTATGATTTTGGTCTCTCTTTTGTGACATCCAAATTCTTATCAGGATGCTCTGGGAAATTTTGATGTCTAGTCACTTTGTGCGAGAGTGTGGCTATAAGCGAAAGTTATATACTAGCCCTTCTCCGTAAAGTCCATGTTGCTCGTGCCATTTGGTTGGTTGTCATAATCTTGAAATATCCCTTTGACATTACAAAAAAACAGCCCTGAGGTTTAGTTTAATTACAAAAAAAAACTAGTTATCTTTTAAAATTATAAATGCCCCCTTGACATTTGTTTCCCTTTACCAACTTACACCCTCAAAATGCGGGTATTTATTAGGTAAATACAAACCCAAGGGGGTGTTTGTGATTTTGAATGCTAACTGTTTGTTTTATAATTAGGCTAAACCTCAGGGGTAAGTTTTGTAATTGTCCATTTTTCGCAATCATTGGAATTCTCATGAGCAGCTGGTATAGTCAAGGATCGTGATCGAGATTGCTGCATCCGGGGAGCAAACGGGAACCCTTAAATCCCATGTTTGGTCAAGCACGAAGCCACGAACCAAGTAGAAGCCTGAAGAAATCATTTGGAAGTTGGTTACAGTTTTTTCTTCTTTCTTTTGCCCTTTTGTTGCCACTGTTTTTTTGGGTATCTATCTGGTATTTCTTCATTGTAAATAACTCACACTATGATGTATCCCTGTTTTTCCTTCTTGATGTATAGAAAAAGACCTATGCTTATATGTCTGCTAATTTGTAGTATTTGATTCATCATCTTTGGATGATGATATGTAAAAATGATGCATCTTGGTGCAATACTGTTATTGCTAATACTGTAATACATGTTTGAAGATGTGTTGATTGAGAAGAGTAATTTAATGTCTTTTACCTTTTCTTTCTGATTCATTGAGCTTAAGATTTCCCCAACCAATTTGAATCCTTATGTTCTATCTTCAAAATTAAATATATATATATATATATATAAAATTAAATCTTTGAAAGGAGTTTACTATCTTCAAAATTTTAAAAAATATATGTAATATATATATATATATATATATATATATATATATTAATTTTTAAAATAAAAAACTCGTTCCACCAAATTTTTTACTTCAAAAAGCCCAACAAACAATAGCGGATCCAAGGGGCGAACCTGGGTCATGACCCACCCCTCTTTTTTTTTAAAAAAAAAAGAAAAGATAGTGAGAATTTTTTTTTAATTAGTTATAATTTATATTGTTTTTCTTTGGTTTCTTATCCGGCCTATCTCATTTTCGCGTATCGGCTACTCTAGTAGTCTCTTGGCTCCGCCATTGCCAACAAATATAAGTTTTGTGCAGGGGCGTATCCACGTTTGGTCAGCACTGGGCTTGAGCCCAGTGCAAAGTTCTAAAAATTCTACTTTTAGTACCTTAGTTTTTACATTATCCATAATTAGCCCCTCCCAAAATTTAATGCAAAACTCAAGTCCACCTCAAAATTTAAATTCATTTGAAAATTTGAAAATCAAGATTGAAGAACTTAAAACTAATTTTTTTGTTATCGTGATATTGATGGTATAATTTAATATATTTTTAATCTTTAGACTATTTTTGTGATCCTTAATTTATTATTAGTACACTTATATCTCATTAAGTTTAAATGTACTTAATTACTTGGATTGGTAAGTTATTAGAATATATCTTCTAAGTATCAAATATATTAAAAAAATCATATGTTTTATTAGTTAATGGTCTCACTAAATACATTTAATAGTTTTACTTATTGTGTCAATTGTGTCGTGTCATTCTTTTTCGGTCTTTAACGCTGGGTCGTATTTGACTTTAAATTTTAGGCCCAATAAAGTTATTGTGTTGTGTTCGAGTTTTAGTTTATCGTGTAACGTTGTTATTTATCGGTAGTCACGACCAATGTCTTTGTTAGAGTTATATGTATGTTATGGGGTAGTTTTGTATTTTCCTTTCTTAGTTGATAGCTAGGGTTTTATCTTTTATCTATATATTTAGTAGCCTCCTCCCCATTTTGCATTGTATTGTTTTCCATTATATTTGATGTATTTCTCAAGAGTTCTATCAATTCATCTTTTTTTTTCTCTATCATGTGTACCAATTAATCTAACATGGTATCAAGAGCAAGGTTTTAAAAGCATCATCAACTTCATGGGTGTACCGATGTGTCGATTCGAGGATCCTGGGTATATCGCGATTACCGGTGAGTATGTTGCAGCTTTGTGTTATTTTCATTCGATTTTCGATCTATTAGCACTTGTTGGGTTTGGTAGAGTTGGCTTGATTTGTTGGATATTTGTATCGATCTATCTAGTTGTTTGGTTGGTATTTTGGTTTGATTTTCTGTCATTATTCATTATGGGTCAGGTGAAAGAGATGATTCGTTGCAATCGATTAGTGTACGCTTGAATGGAAAGAATTATTCATATTGGAATTATGTCATGAGAAATTTTTGAGAGAAAAAAATTGTGGAGTTATATTTCTCGGAACACAAAAGCAACTTTGTTGAGAAAGATAATACTAAATATGTTGAGGAATTAGAGGTTTGGGAAGTGAACAATTCGAAAATTATCACTTGGGTTAACAATTAAGAGAACTCTATTGGTATGCAATTGGCTAAATATGATCTTTGCTAAAGAAGTTTGGGAACATTTGGAACGGTTGTATACTCAATCGAATTTTGCTAAACAAAGACCAGTTGGAAATAGATATTCGATCTCTTGAAAGAAAAAGATATGACTCCCCAAGAATTTTATTCTCTATGACTGATCTTTGGGATCAATTAGCCACTTTCATCAATCTAGTGAACTTCGCGCATTTGCCCCTATATTGCTCGTAGAGAGGAGCAACGATTGGTTCGATTTTGATGGCTCTTCGGGATGATTTTGAGTCCCTTCGTGGGAATATATTGCACCGTCTTCCTCTACCATCGGTTGATTCTGTTGTAAGTGAATTGTTAGCGGAGGAATTACGCCTCAAGTCTCAGGCGGGGAAAGGAGTTCTTCATGTTCCTCCTTCATCCGTTCTTGCTGTGCCCCATCGTCCACCTTCTCGTTCCTTTCGGACCTCACCCAAAGGTTCTTGATAATGAGTGTAGTTCTCAAACAACCAGGACATTGGAAGGCTCAATGTCCCGAGTTGAATAAAGGTGGCCAACAACGTTTTCAACGAGAAAATCCACGACCTCCCCAACATCGGTTTGTCCATCCAAATCAACGTGGTTTTAGGCCGCCCCCACCGTGTTCTTTGCACATGTACCCTCATCGATTCTGTGATGTCCGGAACTCTTACCTCCGATCGACCTTCTATGGATACAATTGCCGAACAATTTCAGAAATTTCTTGCCTCATCTCATGCTTTGTCTGCCTCAGGTTTGTCAACTCCGAGCTCGTCAGGTATATCTTCCTCTATTTGGGTATTAGATTCTGGAGCTTTTCATCATATGTCCCCTGATATATCATGTTTTACTTCCATTTCACCCACATATGCTAGACTGTTATTCTTCTGATGGTACTTTGTTACCCTTAGCGGAATTGGGTCTGTAGCCACACCTCAATTGTCTCTTCCACATGTCTACCATATTCCCAAACTTGCATTAAATCTTGTTTCGTTAGTCAATTGTGTGATTCAGGTTACTTAAGTATCATTCTCTTCTACTTACATTTGTGTGCGGGATCCAAATTCGGAAGGCGATTGGGACAGCCGTAGGCACGAGATTTATACATTATGGATGAGCTCAGTACCCTCTATCGCAGCCTTCTACTTGTTGATTTGTCTTCTTTTTCGTTTGAGTCCTTCATCGCCTAGCTTTTATTTGTGGCATTCTCGTTTGGGTCATGTTTCCTTCACGTTTAAGATTTTTGCTTCTACGGGTTCATTAGGAAAATTGTCATCTCATGATATTTCGATTGTAGTGGTTGTAAATCGCAAAATTTTCCGCTTTACCTTTTAAACGAAGTGCTTCTAATTCTACCTTCGCCATTTGATTTGGTTCATTCGATGTGTGGGGACTGCTCCCATTCCCACAAAGGGGGTTCTCGATATTATGTCTCTTTTATTGATGATTATTCTCGTTATTGTTGGGTTTATTTTATGAAGCATCGTTCGATTTTCTCGAGTATATATACTTCATTTCGAGCTTTTGTAAAAACTCAATTCTCTTTATCATAAAATGCTTTAGATGTGACTTGGGTGGGGAATACACATCTAATAATTTTCGTGAATTGCTTGCTTTGGATGGGACTTTACATCAAACTTCTTGCCTGAGATACTCTGAACAAAATGGTATTGCTGAAAGAAAACATAGGCATATCATTGAAACTGCTCGCTCACTTTTACTATCTAGTTCAGTTCCAAGTGAATTCTGGGGGGAAGCCGTTCTTACCGCTGTCCATTGTATAAATAGGATTCCATCATCCATTACATCTGATTTATCACCATTTCAGAGACTTTATGGTTCCACCCCTAGTTATTCGTCTTTACGAGTCTTTGGTTGTGCATGTTTTGTCCTTCGCCCTCATGTTGAACGCAGCAAATTATCTTCTCGTTCAGCTATTTGTGTTTTCTTAGGATATGGAGAAGGTCAGAAGGGATACCGTTGCTTTGATCCTGTTGCTCAAAAATTATATGTGTCTCGTCATGTATTTTTTCTTGAGCATATTCCATTCTTCTCTATTCCCTCTAGTCCTCATAGCATCTCCAAAACTGATCTTGTTCATATTGATCCATTCTCGGATAACACAGATAGAGACTCATCGAATCTTTTTGCTCCGTCTCTCGCTACGGCACCCAATCGCTTCCTGAAATTGTGGATCGTTTGCCTCCTCGATATCCCCAACGTACACGTAAGTCCACTCAGTTACCTGACTTTGTTTATTCCTCTTACTCTCCCGCCTTTGCTTCATTTTTATCCTCTATTCACCAAATTTCTGAACCACGCTCCTATAAAGAGGCAGTTACTGATCCTTTATGGCAGCATGCTATGACTGAGGAACTTTCTGCTTTGCATAAAACAAACACTTGGGATTTGGTATCTTTACCACCTGGTAAACGGGCAATTGGTTCGCGTTGGGTTTATAAAATTAAAACCAAATCGATGGTTCATTGAGCGATATAAAGCACGATTGGTTGCTAAAGGTTATTCACAACAAGATGGTATGGATTATGAGGAAACATTTGCCCTCATTGCAAAAATGACTATAGTTCGTACTCTTATTGCTTTCTTTTCATCCGAAATCGCACATATCTCAATTGGATGTCAAAAATGCCTTCTTGAATGGTGATCTTCAAGAAGAAGTTTACATGATCCCACCACCTGGGGTTCCTCATAATCAGGGCGAAGTTTGCAAGCTTAAGAAAGCATTGTATGGTCTCAAACAGGCTCCACGGGCTTGGTTCGAAAAATTCTCTGTCGTCTTACTTCACTTGGTTTTAGTTCCAATAACCATGATTACGCCCTTTTCTTCAAGCGTACATGTCTTTGGTATTATTCTTCTTTCCTTATATGTTGATGACATGATCATCACCGTGATGATGTTGATGGGATTGCATTGTTGAAATATGAGTTAGCTTCTCGCTTTGAAATGAAAGATTTGGGACCTTTGCGATATTTCTTGGGTATTGAGGTAGCCCTCTCCCCCGAGGTTATCTTCTTTCACAAGTCCAAGTACATTGCGACATACTTGATCGAGCACGTCTTTACGATACTCGGACAGGTTGATACGCCTCTTGAACTTAATGTTCGATATTCTCCTTCGATGGCACACCATTGTCCGATCCTACCTTATATCGCACTATTGTTGGAAGTTTGGTTTATCTAACCATTACGCGTCGAGATCTTGCATATCTTGTTCATATTGTGAGTCGGTTTGTCACTTGCCCCACTACGATTCATTGGGCTGCATTACTCGTATTTTGCGATACCTCCGTGGCACTCTTTTCGAGAGTCTTTTGTTTCCATCTACATCTTCATTAGAGTTGAGGCATATTCGATGCGGATTGGGCCGTGATCCTCTTGATCGAAAATCCACTACTTTTGGTTTTTGTATTTTTCTTGGAGACTCACTTATTTCTTGGAAGAGTAAGAAACAAAATGTTGTGTCTCGATCCTCCACAGAGAAGAGATCGGGCAATGGCCTTCTACTACAACTGAAATAGTTTGGTTACGTTGGCTTCTTGCAGATATATGGGTGTTCATTTGTCCTCACCTACTCCCATGCATTGTGATAACCAAAGTCTTATTCATTGCTCACAACTCGATTTTCCACGAAAGAACAAAGCGTATTGAGATTGATTGTCATGTCACTCGTCATCACTTGCAACATGGGACCCTCGACTTACCATTCATCTCATCATCTTTACAGATTGATCTTTTCACCAAGTCGCATCCGCTTCCGTTTTTTTTGGTTGGCAAACTCTCGATGATTTCTACTACATCATCATGAGTTTGTGGGGGGGATGTTAGAGTTATATGTATGTTATGGGGTAGTTTTGTATTTTCCCTTTCTTAGTTGATAGCTAGGGTTTTATCTTTTATCTATATATTTAGTAGCCTCCCTCCCCATTTTGCGTTGTATTGTTTTCCATTATATTTGTTGTATTTCTCAAGAGTTCTATCAATTCATCTTCTTCATTTCTCTATCATGTGTACCAATTAATCTAACATGTGCCTCCTTGAATGTCATCATCAAATATGAAATTGAAAATATATCTGTTTTTTTTAGCTTTTTTATATTTAGTTTTTGTCAAGAAAACAAATGATATATAAAATAGAATATGTCCATTTGATTGCTAATATAAATATAACACTATGTTTTTATGAAATAGTTTCCACTTTTTATTCAGAAATAATGAAGTCTTGTAATAATTTGTTTGATATATATAATCATTGTTATATATATATATGTATATAATTTTCTTTGTGAAATTTTTTTCTTAGTCCACCCTACTACCAATTCCTGGATCCGCCACTGGTTTTGTGATTTAGCTATTGTCAACAATTTTTTTTTTCAAACATATCATCAAAAACTTAGCTCATACATTGAGAACTAACAAATTAGATTTGTGGATAGAAAAATATTGTTAGATTCTATTCATAGAAAAATGTCATCTCTCACAAAAAAAGAAACAAAGAAAAGAAAAAAAGAAAAAAAGAAAAAGAAGAAGGTCGTTTTCTTTGCGTATTTATCTGTTTTCTCTTTGTTTTTTCCATTATTATATAGAGTAAGACTAATTAAATACATTTATGTAGAATACCGATGTTAATAATTTCCATGTTATTTAAAATAATATGAAAATCAAATATTTCTATTCAAATATTTTATTGGGAGAAAATCAATTATTCAAATTAAAAAAATAGTACTGCAAATTTTAATTTTAATTTTTTTTTGTTTTACGTGGCATGATAAATAAAAACATGTTGAGAAAACTTTCAATATCCATCACAAAACACAAATCATAAAAACTATAATTTGTAAAATAATTTGTCTTATTTATATATCACCATCCATTTCACATGGCTTTCACACTTTATGAAGTTAATTAATATTTTCTACAAAAAAAGAATAAATTAATGATTGAGTAAACAAAAGGCCAAAACTTCCCATGCATCAAAGTGTTGTACATCCCGCAATAAAATCAGTTCCTTTTCTACAACTCATACTATTTCTCCTGTCTGAGTTTCCAAAGTAACCCACACCTCTCCGGCTCTGCAAGTCATGAGACCCCCCGGCGGCCTAATCGCCTCCGCTTCTCCTCCGATACTTCTCCCTAAAGCGGCTGCTTTTTCAACATGCTCGCTTGGCGTTTTCAGACTGACGTCCAGGCTCAAACCACAGCGGCGACGCCGTTTCCGCCTCCGAGTGTCATGCTCATCGGAGAATCCCGATGCGAGGACGGCGTCGTTTCAATATTCTTCCCAAAACAGTGAGGAGGTATCGGACTCACAACCGGAGAATGAATTGCTGAATTTTGAAGTGAGAAGCCCTCTTATTCCAGCTAGTATAATTTCGGCCCCTAAATTGAGCTTGGGCGATCAAGCTTTCTTGCTTCTCGCTTTCATTGGTTGCACGGTAATTTAATTCACTTGTTTTTCTTTCGTGTGTGTGTGTATATAATCAATGAATTTGTTTTCCCAATCTGATTAATTCGGTGTATTTTTCACTCAACAGTAAAGATTTTATTATTATAATTACTTGTTATTTTCTATCTTATTTATTTATTTATTTATTTTTGGACGTGTTCATGCTGTTAAGTTTACTCAGTGTAATGATGAATGATCGCACATTCATGATATGCAGACATCTGTTGCTTTCACTAGCCTTGTCCTTGCAGCCGTGCCAACATTATTTGTAAGTATAGTTTTCTGTTTTCCAACTCTTTGTACAGTATGTTACTCGGAATGCAAACTATTTTATTTTGGATTTATGATAAGTGGACTTATTTTAGGAACTTAAAACAATATTGACTGCATGTTTGTTACTTTTATCATCAAATGGCTGATGATGAATGAATCGGCAAAAAGGACAGGACAAATGAAATTTTAGAAGCTGACTTGAAGAAAGGGATAATTGTGTGGTTCTATTTATTATGCTATAGGGTGCTATTCGTTTCAAGTTTCATGGATCCAGTGGTGGAGTTTTACTGTAACTGCTTGCTTGGAATGCGTTATGAAGCACAAGAACAATGCTTTAGCTTCTCCACTACTAGTACCATCATCTAGTTATTATAGCTTAAATGGAGAAATGTCTCTAACCTATCTTGCACATTTCGTTGCATCAAGCGGCATGGGAGAAACTGAAATTTGGTAGGAGAAGAAGATTACATATAACAGAAAAGGAATTGGGAAAGATAGCTAAACAGAACCAGCAAGATGTAGTTTTTAATAGTTCCTTTAAGGTTTAGATGGGGCCAGGGCTTTATGAATGGTTATGGATTCTTTGTATTGTAGGCAATGCGAAGGGCAGCAATATCTCTTGCGAAATTAGCTGATACTGCTCGTGAGGAGCTGCCCAGTACGATGGCTGCGATCAGGCTGTCTGGCATGGAAATCAGTGATCTCACTCTAGAATTAAGTGACTTAAGGTATTTAATCTTTTTCCCATTTGTTTACGTCGAGCCACTTGAGTTCTTGTGGAAAGCCAATTAACTTCCTAAGTGATGTGTTATTCTGAAAAACTGGTGTACAATTAATTTTGCACCAAAATTGATAAGGCAAGGGAAAGCCAAAGCAGTACCATTCCCTCCCGAGAAATTTAAAGGAATCCTCAACGGCCGCCTAAAGTGATTTTTGTATTTAGACAAATTAGACTCCTAATGCAAAAGCTGTGGATAATTGGTTGTCAAGGTTGCAAGACCACTTTTAAGCCTGTAACTCATTTTCTTATTAGGAATTTGAGTTTTTCTTGTTATATTTAGTAATATTTGCATGTGTGCATGCCTGCTCATGTGCATGTTTGTCGCCATGAGCGTGCATATCCGTGAACTTTCTAGGACCACATTGCAGTGTTGGGCAAATAATCCTTTTGTCTCCTCAACTCTGGAAATAGGAACTTCGGCCCCTCTAAATAATGGTCAAAGAGTGAACATAAAATCCATTAACTTTTGACAAATAACCTTTCCTAGCATCAGTACTCAGTAGCACATTATTATTGACATGTTTATAATAAACTAATTGTCCAAATTGTCCTACTAAGCGAAAAAAATTCTTCCTCAGTATAGATGAGTAAACTAGGAAAAAAAGACAGTAAAGAAACATGTCCACGTAATATGGCATGGAGCGGATAAACGTTGCTTTATAGTATGAAGTCCTTTGCGAAATCGATTCATTGACTTAATATTTTAAGATTTTTGGATCTTGATATTTATTTCTCTCTATTCCAAATTCCTTTACTACAGTGTGAAGAGAAAGTGTTTGATTTTTAACTTAAAATAGGCTTTTTAGCAATTTTAATATTACTGAAATTTTGAATCGTACTAGTTGTTATATTTTAATTGGTTTGTAAAACTTGACTATATTATTTCTTACTGCGGCTTGAAAATTAGTCTAGTTAACCAATCATTGTACCCTGTAAATTAGGAACTGATGGAGTAGGTTATTTAATTAGTATTATTCAAATACATCATATTACACTTCAAAAACTAGTCAAGATTACCGATCAACAACCAATGGAGCTGTTAATTTGATAACTTGGTGATGGGCATATACACAACCTCAGAACAAGCTTTGAGATATTATCTGGATTTGGATTTGGATTTGTGGGTTAGTTTCACGAGCTACGTAATCTCCAGAACTCAGATTTAATTTAGCCTCTGTGCTAGTTAATTTATGTTGATTTTTAGGGTATTTAGGAACATATGCATGTCTTAGGATGGAAAGAAAATTAAGGGCTAATATTACTACTTCAAGTTGGGAATGGTCCTTTTTTCACATTGACTGGATTTATACCTAAAGGCTATACTATTGGTATTCTCGATAATGTTGTTCCATCTGGTTCTCAGCCAGGAAATAGCAGACGGGGTTAACAAATCTGCTCAAGCAGTGCAAGCGGCAGAAGCTGGAGTTCGACAAATAGGTTCACTTGCTCACCAACAAACAATGTGTAAGATGTTCATTCTTATGTTTGATAATTCCAAAAAGATGTCTGGTTTTTAGTATAGTATCTTTTTCTGGAAAGTGGATCATAATAGTTGCACTTTTTGTTTGGAAAGCCATGATTCAGGAAAGGGCTAGCCTACCAATCATCTCACTTCAACCAGTTGTGGCAGGGGCTGCAAAGAAGACCTCTCGTGCTTTTGGTCGAGCCACTAAGAATTTCTTAAATATCATCTCAAGAGGTGAGCAAAACTCAGCGGATGAAGATACGGACAGGATTGAAAGTTAAGAAATTCAGTCGAAAAAAAGCTAATTTTACAGGCTGAGTCGATATAAGTGATAAGCCGAGCTCAATTTCATAGATAAGCAGCAGAAGTCACTTGCAAATTCTTCACATACGAAAATAATGCAACAGAGACTTTGTAACATCTTGTATATATGCCATTATTGTTCCACGATGAGGAAAAAATACCGACGTGGGTTTTTTAGTCTTTATTCTGTTGTGAACTGATTGTGGAATGCTTTGACACAGAATGAAAAGCCATGATCAAAAGGAATTCCTATCAAGTCAATGTTATGACTTGGGAAATTTGGAGCATATCTTGCTGGGATTGCAAGTAGGTGAGTTCATTTGAGCTTTGGATCCGTCATCCGATTGATGGAGAGAATAGGTCTGATTGAAAATGTATCGGATCGGTCCATTGAATTAAAATTTGAACTTAAATGAGAATGAAAATATTGATTTCAGTGTCCTTAATTTGATATTTGAGCTCGAATTTATAATTGAAAACTCAATAACATACCAACTTGTGGGGAATATTAAAGGGAGGTCTCCTAAGGTTTGTGAATTGTGATGTTATTCACTTCGAATGGTGTTGATGCTATTTTTATATTACATATATATATATATATATATGTATATGTTTGTGAGGATATTACTGTCCGCTTTATCGTCAATTTGTGTTTCTGGAACGAGTTTAGACTGAAAATACCTGAACTGAGAAGATTTACGCAATGTTTGGATTTTGAATTTAGGTGAGGAAAGAAAAAGGTTTGAGGGATAAAAAAATAAACATTTGAACTTTGAAGGGATAATTTTTTTAAAAGTATTTTTGTCATTAAAATACATGAGACAAACATAGCCCTAGAGGAAATTGGAAAAAGAAATAAACAGATTAAAAAAAACACACGCACATGCTAATTACATAATTGCCTTATATCATCATATCCATTGATCCTACACTTTTCACGTCATTCTTTCTAGTTTTTGTACAAGGCATCTCAAAAAAGGCTTGAGAAACATCTCTAGCATGATGATACAAGGCAAATATGCTATAAGGCATCTCAAAAGGCTTGAGAAACATCTTCAAAAAAAAAAAAAAAATCATCTTCACACACGAATCACTTCAAGTGATTTTGAGGGTGTTGTTGCCAATAAGCTCTTCTCCATTCTTGCTTTCTGCAAAGTGAACCAAACTACAACATTAGTAAATCGCATTTTGAATTTTATACGTATACATGTATATATATGTTGAGTACTAAACTAACCATCTCGCGCTGTGTGTTTTTCCAAGCCTTCTCAAGCTCGTCGAATACCAAATCTATGGTGGGTCGACCGGTGCTTGAACTGGCTACACAAAGCACCGCAATTTGCAATATGGACTCAAAATCTACACTGATAACATTTCCTCTCATCCTGTGATCTTGGAAATCTGTTAGAGGTCGTTTTCCCATGTTCACATCCTTTGCCTGCAACATTTCCAACATTCAATACCCTTTTCCAGCATAAATACATTTGTCAAAAACAAAAGAGCATATATATGTATGGTGTCTGTGCATGAACCATCAACTAGGTATTTCATCTGTGTGTCCCATGTGTATGTGCATGAACTGGCAACTAGGTGTTTGTGTGAGAGTGTCTGTGCATTTGAAAATCCCACTTTGTTTATTTTGCCCCGAGAAAGTGCTAAAATTACCAGACAGGACAAGATCCTTTCTTTTTTCTTTTGTGTTGTTGTTTTGGGTCGGGACCATCCAAAGATCATGATATTCATATATCAGGGTCACGGGGATGATGACGCGTGCACTGGCAGGGGACCATACTGAACCCTGGCCCAGGCCTGTCTCTAACCCAACAATTTTGGGAAATTAAAAAACAAAAAACTAGTTATAATTTATATGATTTTATTTTTGTTTTCCATCCAGCTCATCCCATTTTCGTGTGTTGGTTCATCCCATTTTCGTATGCTAGCTCCTCATTGCACATGTAGTGTATTCCATACAACAACTCACCTATAGATTGTTGGTTCGTTTGTAAGGCAACTCGCGTTTTAGGTTATTTACTTTACTTGCTCGTTAGATCTCCGACTTATAAACTAACTTGTGATTCGGAGATTCTTAAGTGGGACCATCCCACTTATCCTGACGTGTGTTCTTTTGTAGTTCGTCCCGAATCAAAATCAACTCTTGGATCTCTAGATACCAACTCTAGACCTCAATCCGAAAAGCTGATACAATTGATGTGTGTGTACGCATGTGCAATTAGATGTTTAATGATGCAACAAGTTAAAAAAGTACCTTTCTGGTGAGCTGGTCTCGTGCATCCAGGTCAAGTTCTATCACTCTTTGTCCAGATAAAAGTTGCAGAGTGACAATGCCAAAACTGTAGATGTCACTAGCACAAGTCAGTTTGGCATTGCTCATATATTCAGGATCCATATAACCTATTGTTCCCCGTACATCTGTAAACACTTTACTCTCTTCCATGCCCAACATTTTTGCCAGTCCAAAGTCTGACAGCTTTGGTTCCATATTATGAGTCAGAAGAATGTTTGTCAGCTGAAAACACATGAATCAACAAACACAGTCAAGATTAAGTGCTTTAGGCTAAATTGGAAAATAAATATATTCAGGGGTTAAATTACAAAAACTACCCCTCAGGTTTGTTATCTTTCAAAATTAAAAATACCCCTTAAGGTATTGCAAACAACCCCTTGAGGTTTGTAGTTATTTAACAAATACCCTCCTTTTGAGGGTGCAATTTGTAGAATAGAAATAACACTCCGTCAATTTTTTGGCCATTTTCACAACAAAAATGTTTTTGGCCAAAAACATGTTTTTAAGTTATTTTTTAGTTCAATTGTCTACTTTGTCCTTTTTTCATTTCTCGGGACCGAGAATAATTTCTTGGGATCAAAGTACCTCACCACAAGAAGGTATGACCGTCAGTTTTTAGTCAAAATGGCTAAAAAAACATGATATTTTTTTTTATTTTCACAAAACGTAATTGGTCAATTTGGCATATAACTACTAGAAATAAATATTAATGGGGTATTTGTAACTTTGAAAGATATCTGGTTCTACAAGGTAGTTATCTTTCTGAAATTCTATCTGAGATACCTTAATATCTCTGTGAACTATGCATCCATCTATGTGATTATGGAGATATTTGAGAGCAAATGCACAGTCCCTCAGGATTTTAACCCTTAACTCCCATGTTAGGACAGTATCTTTCCCTGCACATCATACAGAATAAATCATGAGCCAGTTCCCCCAAAAAAAAAAACACTCAGCAAAATGTAAAATAAAAGACATACTTAGAAGATGCTGAGCCAGATTTCCATTAGAACAATACTCATAAACCAAATACTGTTCTCCATCTTCGATGCAACAACCGAAAAGACACACAAGATTCGGATGTCTCACTCTCGAAAGACCATCGATTTCCCTGGTAAAAGAATCCGAGGTGTTGCTTTTATATATGTGTTTGATTGCCACTAGCTGTCCGCTCGGAAGCATGCCCTTGTAAACTTGCCCTGCACTGCCTCTTCCTAGGCACTTCTTTTCTGTTCCGTAGTTTATTGCGTTCTCGATTTCTGCCTTGGAGAATCTGTACAGTCCGGAGCATGTGTCCGCGAAATCTTTGTTTGAAAGAGGTTTTTTCTCTTGCTTTTGATTCTTTGTCACGTATTTTATCAGCGTGATGATCGCGGTTAGTCCGATCATCACCAAGATCACTGCTAAGAGTGCTTCTGCCACACTATCTGTTAACATTTTTTTTTTTGTGTTTCAGTTAAGAGTTGTGGTTTTTAATATCAGTAAAGCAAGAGAGTGAAATGAAGTTTCACTTACTGTTAAGCTTGATGTAATTCACTTTTTCTGCAAGAAAACAACGGAAATTAAGTCTAGTCAGTTAGATCAGTAGTTAGCAATATAAAGCACAATTTTCTTCTTTGTACTTAACTATATGTGCCTATGTGTGTGTGTGTGCATTCAATTGCTTATATGCATATGTGAGTGATTATTGGAGTGTTTGCAAAAACGTCTGCTTTCAGAAGAAGTGATTTATTGTAGCAGAAGGAATAACAATTAAGAATCGGTAGTTGGTGGTATTTGGAAATAAAAGTAGTTGACAATCACAAGTTGGTAGTGTTTGCAAATAGAAGCTAAAACTTGAATAAGTAAAAAGAGAGAGATAAGCAGAATCAACAATCTAAAGCACACGTTCCCCTCCTTTTTAGATTTTGATTAAATTATGCTAAATCAGAAGCAGAAGCTGACATTTGAAAACAACTAAAAACTACTCTCTTTTTCCAGCCAAAAGCTGACAATTGTTTTTCTTAAAGTGTTTGCAAACACTACCTTAGTGCACGAGTAGTTTGATTATGCAAACGACTCATGTGCTCGTCTACATGCAATTATGCCATGGCAAATATAAAAAAGGGATAATTACATAAAAATCCCTGAGGTGGGCTAATTACAAAAAAAACCAGAGATTTTTAAAAATTGCAAAAAAAAACCCTTAAGGTTTGATTATGCTTACATCTTCTCCTTCAAAAAGCAAAAGGTATTTCAAAAAACTACCATAATATTTGTTGAAATATTACAGTTAACCCTTTAAATTTAAGACATTGATTTTTTGTAATTAGCTGAAACCTTGGGGGTGTTTTTGTAATTATCCCTATAAGAAAAAGGAAAGCAGCAAGAAATGGGGCAAGAAGATATCCCCACCTGGAACAGCCAAATCAGGCAAGCACCTAACGAAATCATCCGTCCCAGAAGTACCATTCATTTTCCCAGCTATAACCGAGACAATAATACCAACAAGACAAGTGGCTTTCTCAGTATAACTTCCCTTAACTTTATAATCATCCAACATCTTATCCAACGCTTCCGTTATAGCAGAGGTGCAATCACCACAGGCATCATCGAACGATGAAGAACTAAAACGGGAACACCGGTCAACGACGTTCTGATCGATGTCTTGCAGCTCAAGCGTCGAGCACTTGCCACTTTCGTAGAAGAAACTGTCGAAGCCACACGTCTGGGCCGACACGTTAGGCTGGGATCGAAACGGTCCACTGCAGTTGTTCCATTGGTCTTGTCCGAGGAAGATATTTCCCGACGGATCGTTATACGCTTGAAGGGCTAACGCGTGGGCGAAAACGATCAAGGCGTTCTGGCAGCAGCTTGATTTGGGAAAGCCATTCCAGTCCTTGAGCTTCTCTTTGACATTTGTGCAACCACCTTGTGGTCTGTAAGGGAATGTACTGAAATTTAACCTGCAACCTGCAAAAGATAGACCAAAACAGAGTTTTTCAAACAGATTATTATACTTAAAATCTGCAAATTGAGATTTGATGAATCCCACATGGTAAAATGACTATAAAAACAAGTGATAATTACAAAAACACCCCCGAGATTCAGGCTAATTACAAAAAAGCCCAGAGATTTTTGAAAATTACAATAAACCCCTTGAGGTTTAATTCTATTTTACATTTTCCCTTTCATAAACAAAAAACATTTCAAAAACCCCCCTTGAAATTTAAAAAAAATATTAAAACGACCCCCTTAAATTTTGGACATACATAATTAAACCTGATCGGGTGTTTTGAAATTGTGAAACATATTTGGGTTTTTTTTTTGTAATTAGCCAAACCCTCAGGGGTGTTTTTGTAATTATCCCTAAAAACAACGGGAAAAAAAAATTACCCGTAATTAAAAAATAGAGTAAACCTGGATCTCCTGGTGATGGCAATGAAAAGGCTTTAACACAAAAAAGTGTTATCAAGAACAAAGAGGGAAGCTTAAATTTCATGCATCCTACTTCCATTTTTCTGCTCAATTTCAATACATGAGAAGTTTTGCACAGGTTTTTTTTTTTGTTGTTGTCAAAATCAAGAATCTTTTTTTTTTCTTGTAAACGAACATTGGATGCACACATTTATAGGCAAGCCTTTTCCTCATTAAAATCGACGAAGAAATTCGGATATTCTTATCTAAATATTTTATTTCTTAGTAATTTGCAACCCATGAAACCTTGTGATTAACGTTAATTTTGGCGTGCAGAGTCTCATCTGTATTGTGGCTGTCAGAATAGAAGTCGTAAGGAATTGAAAATTATATACATTGGTTACTAGAAGATTAAATATTACTACTTGTTAGTTGTTACCTCCAAAGATTGATTCTTTTGGCATTTATAACTAAAAATCTACGTAAAGATAAAATATATTATTTTTAGTTAATTTAAGCGATCAAACTAGATGGAAAATAAAAAAAGACCTAAGTTTTC
The DNA here is from genome assembly GCA_016081115.2 of Rehmannia glutinosa. Lineage (NCBI taxonomy): Eukaryota > Viridiplantae > Streptophyta > Magnoliopsida > Lamiales > Orobanchaceae > Rehmannia > Rehmannia glutinosa. Next base: position 34,804,131 of record CM071929.1, on the reverse strand, counting down.
GCCCCGTTACAGAATAATTTGTGATAATATTTCTGTGAGCTAAGATTAACAAAAGTAAAATGGATGCTGAAGTTTGACATTCTAACATAATTAGCGACAATGGGATGATAATTACAAAGTAAACATGTAATTTATTAACCAAGGTCCAAGAATGTTTATTATTGACGTGACTTCTATGTTCTATCTATATCTGTGTATTTTTTTTCCTGTTCTCGTGTAATACTAAGGTTGATTGTTTTATAACATATAGTAGAGCTGTCAAATGAGTCGGGTCCGTCGAGCCAAAGGAAAAAATCGGCCCGAGTCAAAATTCCATTGGACCATGATTTTTTTGAGCTCAGTCCGACACATTCTTTGGAATACATGTAAAATGGATCGAGTCAATGGGCCCGGGTCGTGTTTTTGGGCCAAATAGGTTCGGTCTCTTTCAAGCTTGTGAAAATTGCATACTATCCCAGCTTTTTCGTCGGGCCGGACTGATTTTGACAGCTCTAGGATGTAATAAGAATATGTACATACATGTTGCCAAACTTTGAAATATTTATGCCTCACTGCTTCCGAAACACAAAATACCCTAATTTTTGAAAAAAAGACAAAAACACCACCCTATCACTAATCTACCCCATTCGGTCCTAAACTTCCCAAATATACCCACCCCTTTACTTACGCAGAGATTCCAATTTTTGTAGTATTTCCTCAAAAATCAGCATTGTTTAAATAATCGAGTACCCTCTCGACTTCAACACTCCGGATGCTTTTTCAAACTGAGAGGTCGATTCCAATTTCAGGCACTGGAAATCCGATTTAGGGTTTGTTTTGGTCGAATTCGAGAGTGTTAGAGTGAAGTTAAAGTCGAAGAAGTTGTCGATTCCGTAGACCATGACGAATCCATCATCGAAAATTGGGGATTCAGAGATTCCGACGTTATTTATGGAGATTTGATTGTCCTGCGTGGAGGTTACGAAGAGGTGCTTGGACGGGGAGAGAGATGGGATAGTCGAGGAGAAGGGGAGGGAGATGAGGGATGCATGGGAGAGAGAGAGGGGAGAAATGGATGAGGATGTGAGAGAGTGAGGGCTGTCCGAAGGAGGCAAAGGCTGCGTCCGGCGGAGATAATATGATGAGTTTTGCCACTCCACCAGCTGCTCGCCGCCAGACCCGCTTTTAATACGGTTCTCGTTGGCCTTAATACGGTATGTATATATGGTTGTATGTATATGTGTATGCATATCTTTTCTGTTTCGTATCGTTGTGTCACGTGTATGTGCTTTGATTTTGATGCGTACATGTATGCACATTGATAAGGGTCTTTTTATGTAGGTTTTATGTGTATATTTGAGTAGAATTCGAGTTATTTTATTGTTAGTTTTGTAAATTTTTTATTGTACATAGTTCATATTACTCCGAGATGATTTTATTGATGTAGATTGACCATTCGGGGCTAATTTTGGTGAATTTCGGACCATGGATTCATGTCAAAACATACCGGGGAGTTTAAGGATGCAAAAACGCTCGAAATTCCAAGTCAAACGCGCGTCATTTCGGGGCCTTTTTGGTCCAACACGGGCGGGGTGTCGCAACACGGCCGTGTTTACGGAGCCAAAAACTCGAAATTTTTGCACAAAACAGCCTCCAACACGGCTGGCCGTGTGTTCCCAACTGATGCGTGTCCAGAACACGGCCTGGCCGTGTTGGGAAGCTTCGGCCATGTCGGTCGAGTTCTGCGCAATTAAACAAGACGGCCTGGCCGTGTGTCGGGCGATATGGCCGTGTCCGGACCTCTTTTTGCAATTTTTCTATGCGGAATTTAGGGAAAACTCACTAACCAATCCCTTTTGGCCACTTTTGTACACTTTTAACACCCTATTTTCTTTAAACATGTCTCCATGTTCCCTCCCCTCATCACTTGAATACAAGAATTCACCAACCAACAATGAAAGTGGGGGTGATTGTTTAACAAAAGAAATCTTATCAATGTATTGGTTTTATAAAAGCCAGGTTGAAGTTGGGAGAGGCATTCATTAGATACTCGGAAAATATTCATTGTATTCACTTCATTAAGTAGAATTGGGATCAAGAGGTCTTGGAGAAGAAAACTTGGGGCAATATTGGAGAAGAAGGCTTGGAGCAACATCATCAATCAAGGAAGAAGTCCATTGAGGTTTTGAGAAAGATAAGTACACCATGTCTACAATACTTAAATCTTCTTGTGTAATTTACTCTTTTGTCAAAATCATGAGTAGCTAAAATCTTAGTGTTTGAGTGTAATGAACTCAGAATGGATTTGTGATTGAGGTTTGTATGTTTTTAATAAAATTCTCATGTCTTGTGTGATTCACTTATATCATGCTTATCTCATTCGAGTTAATATTTCCTGATATTAATTTGATATCTTTTCTTCATCGTGTCGAAAGATTTATGGTGAAAAAGAAATTGTATAAGTGAAAAGAGTTGCATGCAATTCTAGATATGAGACGACATAAATCTTCCGGATTAGGGTCAAACCTAATATGGGAATTCATAAATCGTTATAATGCAATCTTGGGGTTTTAACTAGGAAGAGATTTCGCTTAATCAACTTGAGATTAGGAGTTTTTCGCCTTGAGAAAGGGATTAACTTAAATTGGGAATTTCTACGGTCCACATAACATGGGATTTTATTAAAAGAGGTTGGTTTTTGCTAAGGGCTTATGGTTGAATTTTTATCTTGTTAAATCACAAAAACATTCTAGAGGGATTTACATTCAAACATATTTCTATCTCTTGATTTCTCATTCTACAATCTACTTTTATCTAATTTATTGTAAGTTGCGATTATTTTAAATTCTCTATTTTTTATTTTCCATTTTAACAAACAAAACTCTGAAAATTGCTAGATTAGATAACAAAAAGACGGTAATTATTAGTACTTACAATCCTCGTGGGAATGACACTCGGTACTAAAAAATCTATACTATAAAACGATAGGTGCACTTGCCTAAGGTTTTAAAGATAGCTTTTGAGCCATCACACATACATTCCGTGTGAATGTGAAGAAATTACCTCTTTGATTTCGTGTGAATGTGAAGAAAATGCTCTTAATTTGTTGATATTGACATGCAAATCGCTGAATCACTTTCCAATATTTTAAGGGGGAAAATATTATTTTTAGTGTTTGCAAATGCATGTTTTGATTATTTTTCATCTTTTACTTTTGTAGAGTAATAATTACTTTTACAATTTCTTTTACCAAATACTCTCACCTTTGATTTTGTGAGTGAAATATTTTGATGATTTTTGCCATTGTGGTGATGTTGTTGTGATACTCTTCTGTGAAATCTTACGTGATGCTGTTGTTTGGATACTCTTCATTGAAATTTTACAGAGGTTAAACCCAATTTTCAGTATTCTTTTATTATTTTGTGATTTGAAGTTTTTCGTTTGTTTCGATGTTGTTTCGAAGTTGTTTCGAAGTTGTTTCTTTTATGTTTCTGTATTTCTATTTATTTGTTCTTTTTTATTGTTTTTGATTTGTTGTGTTATCTATCTGATTATGTATCTTTTTTTATATCTTTTATAGTGAATGTGGGATTTTTTGTTGCTTGTTATGCCGAGCACTTTTTTGGTGGGAAATTTATGGACGTCGAAGCGTTTGAGATAGAGAATGAACAAGCAAGGCTCAGTCATCTGCTTCACAATCATGCTAAGTTGAAGTTGCAAAATGGTGATGACGATGACAACGATATTGAGTTTCTACCTCCACTTCTTAATGATTTTAGAGAATTGTTGTTATGTAAATCTTAATGATGGTGTAATCAGTTGAAATATGTAAGAAACATAAATGAAATATGTAAGAAACAATTGTGAAACAGGGGATCATATGATAAGAGTTGTAGTAAATTGTTTTTATATTTAGAGAAATAGTGTAGTTTTTCCCCATATACTCTTCAGTTTTTTTTTTGTCGTCCTTGTAAATGTTGATCTTTGTTTCATTTCGATGTCTGCATGTCTAATCTTGAACTAAAGATCTCACGTAATTTAGCAAAGATGTTACTAGTAGGTATTTTCCCGCTACAGTTGATGCATTCAATAATTCTACGATGTTGGAAGTCAATACAAAGTATTTTTTCGTCTGACAGTGGAGTCGTGTCCATTTCTCGTAGCCGATGATGGACAAGTAAGCTCAAATTTTCTGAATTGAATTTGTTGTTCCGAGATTTCGTTTAGGGTGTTGAATGTGCAGTCCATTGGAATCAGTATTCTTGTTATTTCAAAGTTGGTATACTCTCTATTTTCTTCTCATTGTCCATTGTGGCATACCACAACTGAGATTTTCTCCATGCAACGATGGAATTCAATGAAAAGTTGGCTAAGTGAAACATATAAGAAACCTAAATGAAACAGGTATGAAACAACAAAGAAACAAGAAACACATTTGAAACAACAAAGAAACAAAAAAGAAACCAACACAAAAAAATTTGCGGAAAATGGGTATTTTTGTCAAAAATCAGCGAAAAGTTAGTATTTTTGTCCAAATTTAGCGGAAATGGGTATTTTTGTCCAAAATCAGCAGAAAATGGACATTGTGCAGGGATTGGGTATGAAAAATGGGGTATTTATGTCCTTTTCCCAAATCTTTTTGCTAGTTAAACCAAAGCTTGATAAACCTTTTGGATCCATTTGGATGGGGGATTTGGGAGGAAGGATTTGAAATCATTAGCTAAATCCACACCTATGTTTGACATATAAATCCAAATCAATGGATTTCAAATCCCTCTTTAAGTTTTAGTTCATTTTCAAAGGATTTCAAATCTCTCCCAAAACCTAGTCATTTGAAATTCATTCTTTTTTTCTCCTTTATGTTCACTTGCATATTCACACACACATTGCACACACTCCACACACTGCACACATTTACATACACTGCACACATTTACACATACTACATGCACTGCACACATTACACACATTTACACACACTGCACACATTTACACACACACACACACTTACTCACACTCATACATACTTTCTCTCACATATGCACACGCATTATCATCACACATATTCACACATAATAAAAGTTAGATATTTCATATTTTTATTAGTGTATAAAATTATAATTATTTATAAAATAATAAAATTATATCTTTTATTTTTATTTATTAAATATCAATTAAGAAAATAAATAGAGCTTCTAAACTTTTTTTTTATTAAAACTTACAATGGATTTAAATCCTTACACAAATTCACATCATCCAAACAAGAGGTGAATTTCAAATCCAAGGAATTTGAAATCCATTCATTTGAAATCCCTTGAAATTTCAATTTCCTCCATCCAAATGGGCCCTTTATTCAATGGAATTCAATAAATTTTGAGAGTGAGTTAAAAGAAAAAAAAATAGTAGAGGGGAAAAAAGGCCCTTTATGAAATTTCTTCACAATTCCTTCGGTCTATGTGACATCCGTCGACATCCGTCCCCAGGAATGGTCCTAATCTATACTATCTATAAAAGTGTGAATCACCTAAAAGTTTCTTAAAACTTTTGGTATACCTATTATAACCCTAATGACTAGGTATTAAATAGTGTGAGAAGGGGGTATAATTGAACTTATCTTTAATAATATAATTTAAATTAATATAATTTCAAGTGTCCATTCATATACCATATTCTTTTTTAAATACTAAAAATCTATTTTTTTTGTCATAACTTTTTTAGTAGTAAGATTTTTTAAATAAATTAAATTCATATTAAAATAGAATTTTATAGTTTTGCAAACATATCTCATAAGCATACATATGGAATTAATATGAGAAAATTATAGCCCGTTAAAGATTAATACAATACATAATGTAAACTAATTTATAATACTTTATGAACAAATGATATATTTCTGTTGTTTTTTTAGATAAAACAAAAAATTAAATTGAAGTAGAAATAAAAAAAAAAAGTTAACTCCAAATGCTTTGATTGTAAATAATAGTTATTTTTTAATTTAAGCGGACTAAAAATCATACATAAGATACTTTGGTATCTAAGTTTTGTATTAATGTTTATCTATTATTTACAATGGATATATCCTTTGACCTATTACGTCCTAAATTAGATTCAATCATCAATTTTATTATTTTTATAATTTATTATTTTAATTAAATAAATAATAATTATGATAATATAAATTCTAATTAATAACAAAAAATGAAAAAAGTATATATATGTTTATATCATATAAAAAATTCAAATTAAAATAATATATAAGAAAACTATATATTTTTACTTAACGTGAATAGAAAAGAAATAATTTTAATACAAAAGTTTAAGAAAAAGAATAGAGAGGATTACTTTATTTGTTAAAGTATTTTATTGGCATATTTTGTGTTAACTAGAAGAAACTCACTTTTAAACCCAAGATAGAATTGACTTTGTTTTTCACGTGAAATATTTATATGATAGCTAATAAGTTTTTAGTTTCAAAATTTGAATTTTGATCCATAACATATTATGATTTTTTATTTCTTATATATATATATATATGTGTGTGTGTGTGTGTGTGAGAGTGTGTGTGTGTGTGTGTGTGTGTGTGTGAAATTACATTGTTAGAGAACCTTAAATCTATGTTATCAATAGATAACTTGATTTAGTTAAATGAAACTGAACACAAAAAATTAAATTACAATCGAACGTGAATATTTCTTAAAGTATTAAAATTAAAATTAATATAAAATTAACTTTGGACATAGTTAATCTTATGGAAAAATAATTTGATATTTATTTATCTTTTATTTATTCAGTTATAAAACAAATGATCTTTTATATTCTACACTTCAAAAATATTTCTCTGACTATTATAACTCTTAAAATATTTTGAATTTACAATAAAATTAATATCATACTGAACTATGTTTCTAGAGCTTTCTAACCATATGTAGGAATCATATATAAGAGAAAAATTCAACCATTTTAAGTTCATAGGAGAAAACAAAAAACAAATTAGAGGTTTTGATGTTTAATTAAAAAATAGAGGCAAATTAATTATTCTCCAAATCTCACATATGGAATCAAACTTCTCCCTCAATTAATAATATGCATTTTTAAAATTAATTTTATTGATGGTAGTTAAATATATCATATAGAAAACCATATATACTTATTTTATTTTTGTTGTACGTTTATGCATATTTTATTTTAATATGCCATATCGATAGTAAGAAGTAGACAGTAAAATGAATGAGAATAAGATAAAAAAGAGAATCTGAAAAAAGTTTATTGCAACACAAAAATATAACCTTTTAAATTTTCTATAACTATGCGTGAATATCACTTTTACAGAATTTTCTATAACTAACATTTTAAGTTTTAGTTTCTAATTTACTATTTTTTAGAATGTATTATGATTTCAATCTCTCAATTACTCTCTTACTTAAATAAAGATATATTGTTAGAAGTCTTAAATCTATGTTATTAATATATAAAATTAATTTAACAAAATAAAAATATATAAATTAAAATAATAATTGAGTGTAAAAATAGATAGTTGAAAATGGTATATATGCTATTGTAAAACATTTAGAAGACAAACTGTAAAAATAATTTTAAAAACTCAAATATCGTTGGAAATGTACACCCTTAAATATCTATAAAATAAAATATCGTCATGACATTAACATTAAAACTTAGGACCCAAATAAATTTAATTATGTAAAAGAGTGAAACAAGTGCTAAAATTGGATTGAGTCCAACTGATCAGATATGGACGAAAGAGAAAAACTTAGTAACTCATTACTTAAATTATAAACTAATCCAAAAAATAATATGATATTAATGGAAAATTAAATAACACAACAATATAAAGTGAAAGCTAATATAAAAAAAATATTGAAAAAATTAATGGTTATATGTGAAATTAATTAGATGAGAATTCAAAAATAATTTTTAGGGTTTCATTTCTTGTTTGAACCAAAATTCATTGAAAATTAAAATAAAGATTAAATCACTAAATACCTTTGTTCAATACAAAGCATTAACCTTTTTAAAATGTATTGATAATTTAATTTTATAATAAATAATAATATTTAGAAAAAATATATTTTTTAAATTTGAAATGTTATATTCTCTTCAAAAACATAACAATTAGATTAATTTTAGTATATTAAGAATATTTATAATCTTATAACAATATGGTTCACATGAAAAGGTTACATCCAACAAAATGTTCTAATAAACTGAAAGAGCAATCTAATAATAATCATATCTTTCTAAAATTTTATGTAGTTATATTTTTAAGTCATTTTAATAAATAATTTTAAATTTCAAAACATCTCAAAATATCATTTACAAAATAATTAATATTATAGTTTTAAAATTTTACCAATATAATGATATTATTTGAGTTTTACATACCCTAAATTTCATGCTCGACTTGAATACTTCTAAATTTTTATTTTATAAATATTATTAAAAACCAAAATTTTTAAAATAAATTTTCAAACATAAAGGTTAATTAGTGATTGTATTTAATTATTGAAGAGTGCCGAAAAGTGATAACTTGTTATTTCTATTTTAAGACTGAAATCCCAATTTGTTTAAAAGTAATTTTCAAACATAAAGGTTAATTAGTGTTATTGTATTTAATTATTGAAGAGTGCGATCATATGAAAAGAGATAACTTATTATTTCTTTTTTAAGACTGAAAACCAAATTTTTTAAATGTAATTTTCAAATACAAAGGTTAATTAGTGCTATTTTATTTAACTATTGAAGAGTGTCTTTAGATGAAAAATGGTAACTTACTATCTCTATTTTAAGACTATATTTAGTTTTATTATTTATTAAGTGAAGGTATATTGTGTGCAATTTAATAGAGTTTCAAAACTTATATTTCGACTTATCACATTTTTATAGTTTTATTTCAGAACTCTTGATGACAATAATGGATTAGTTTTCATATATATTTGGTTAAAATTTATTATGTTCAAATACGATACTTGAAACAGGTGGAATGCAATAACTACGAGTTTAAATATAATGAAAAAATACTTAATTTTTTTATTAAATTTAAATAAAATTTGAAAAGTATTTTTACATATACTTTATATTGTAAATTTATTCTCGTATATTTTTTTAATCAAAGAAGCGATCAAAGACTGGAAAAAAAAGTAAGCATAAGAAGTTCAAGGATATATAAAATTAATATTTAAGTGGAATTTAAATTTACAATAGAAATTACAAATAATATTTGATGTTATGCTTGATTTTTGTAAAGAAGTTATTTAATTAATTAATTCTTTTCATTGATGTGATAATTGATTTATCAAACTTTAAACATATATTGCTAAAAGAATTCTAAAATCAATTAAGAAAAAATATTACTAGCATTAAAATGATCTTACACTCATATGAGAATCTGTTTTTTTTGTGTATAAATTTAAAATTCTATTGGATTGCGTTCTTAAAATATTTTTTTGACTATTCATTATCGATATATACTTTAAGAAATATTTATATGTTATAATACTTTGAAATATTCTAATTTATATAATTTGAGTATTGAATGAATGTTATTCACTTATTTGTAAAGCACTTTTTAATATTTTAATATCATTAACAAAATTATTAAATAATGTAATTAATTTAGTGAAGTCATATGGATCACGTGCGACGCACGTGTTTCTTACAAGTCTCTGGAAAAGGAGGGACAAATTCCAGCCCCTCACTCGTGATAGTCAAGGTTTGAAACTAGGGCTACTAGGCCAACCCTTGGGGCTTTAATTCTAAGGATCAGAAACATATAAATATATAATAGATCAGGCAAATGAGCACAGTGACATAATCCAATGACCCGGCAATTCTTTTGCTAATCTTTGAATTTTCATTTTTTTTTATTACAAATAGTAAAAGAAAATACTGGACATGTAAAAATCATCTTTGTTTTTCTCTCTCTATTTACTTTTCTTTCCAATATTAATTCTACATAACAGTGTGGGTAAATTAATGTTGGGGTAAATAAATGGTACTCAAGAGTCAAGAAGTAAAACACTATGTTACGTACAAAGCCTTCAAAATGCCAATTCAAAATGCATATTCTTGAAGCATAAATAGGATGAAGTGAATCTTAATATGAGGGTAGGGGCTCCAAAAATAAAAATAGGGTAAAATTCATTTTACCCCTTGTACTATTAGTTTTGTATCAATTACTCCTCTACTATGAAAACTATAATTTGGTCGGAGAGAGAAACTTTTTGACAAACTTTTTGACAACTAGATATTTTGGTACAATTGAGAAAAAAAGAAAGTGTTATTTGGTAACACAAAGAAAAAATTAATTGGAAATAACACAAGACAAATGACAATTTGATGGCGCAAAATTGTGAAGGTGTAGCACTTTCATACGCCCCACCTGCGCCATTTGCCAACGTTGCAGGGTTCATAATCACAAGAATCCTTATCCATCTTCACTTCATTTCAACTCCACACGTCACTCTTTCCCTTTTCTTTCCAATTTTGTAGTCTTTTTTCTCTCTCAATTTCTCTATATCACGCATATCCCTAAAATGTACCAATCCGCCATTCTTGTCTCACAACTCCAAGGTTTGTACCATTTATTTATTTTTCTGTGTTTTTCTTTTTTTTTCCCCACTTTAGATGTGTCCCTTTAGGCTTTAGTTAACACCTTTTATGTCTCCTGTTAAGTGGGCATTTGCATATTAGTAAACATTACATCCTATATTAACACAGTAATACAGTATCTGTGTTTGGGTGTGTGATTAATGTTGCAGAGCTGTGAATATGCATATAACCAGTTGGAAAGGCACTACCCAATGGTGGGAGCCAATTGAAGATCCTTCTATAGTGGCTGATCGAGATGGAAAAGATTGAGTAATGCCATTCTTTAGTTTGATGAGAAGATGATTCTTGCAGTAAATTCATGTCTTCGTTTATTAGGGAGTTGCCATTGGAACAATTCAAGTTCTGGTTTTGGGAATTTTGTTTTTCTTTTGAAGTTTTGATGTCAGATAATTAATAAAGCTGTGAAGCTAACTGAATGTAGTTCAGCAATTGAGAATGAAGAAACATGCCTTATCGTACTCTTTAGGGCTTAAATGCAATTTTAGTCCTGTAGCATGAGGGGTGGCTTACTTAGTCCTATAAGTAGCAATTCTGATTCGTAAGTATAGAGGGATGACATATTTGGTCCTGTAAGTATCATTTGTAGCAATTTTGGTCCCGTAAGTTTTGATTTTTGCTCAATACTGGTCCCATAAGTTCTAATTTTGTGCAAATTTGGTCCAGAAAGAGTGAAATATTGAAGTGTATCCATTCGGTAGCAAAATTGCATGCCACCCTCTTATACTGGCACGGCCAAAATTGCAATAAAGCCCACTCTTTAAATTAAAATTGTGGAGCAATACTTTAAAGTTGGAAATTCATTTTTCTAGTGGCATTTGTTGCCTTTTACGTAGAAATTCCATGTTATTTGGTTGAAGATTTACTCTCAATTTAACTGATATTTTCGATCTAGATATTGTGGTTTAGCTGTCTAAAATATATCAGTGCGTCATGACCTTTGCTATAATTCTATTGAACAGAAAATGCAGATAAATGGACTTTTAATCATGAATTAAATCGAATCAATTTGGAAGCTATTTTCTAGAGTTCTTAGCAGTTTAGAAATATATCTGACATGTTCACATTATATTCAGGTTGCATTCAGCAGTCATCCAAGTGAAACATGGCGTTTCCGTTATACTCGGGAGTACTTTCTAATGGTGAAATCATACTCTTGCATAATAAATCCCAACTGGACGGTCGTGAAAGATATAACTGGAGTGGGGTTTATCTTAATGGCAATCTAACGGTCGGAAGGGGTTCCAGTGGATGGAACTTCCGATACTTGAAGTTGCTAAAAAATCGTCAGTCTTGTAAAGGGTTGGGACGAAGATTTACAAATGTCTTTTCAGTAGGAAGTAATAAGACACCTTTAAGCCATGGGATTAGCGCAATTATAGCTGAGGTAACTTCTTAATGTTAGCCTATGGTTTCTTAATTTGCTTTATGATATATTAAGGGATAATTACAAATCTACCCCTGAGGTTTAGCCTAATTACAACCACAAAAAACTAGTTATCATTCATTTTTACCAACACCCCCTTAAAGTGTTAAAAATACACCCCTTTGAGGTGCAATTTTAGAAGAGAAACAAATGTCAAGGGGGTGTTTGTAATTTTGAAAGATAACTGAGTTTTTTTGTAATTAGACTAAACCTCTTGGGGTAGTTTTGTAATTAATCCTATATTTAACTTGAAGAGTTCTCTTGTTGTTTCTTTCTATTTAACAGAACTCTTTTGTAGGCCAAAAAGAAAGTAGATATTCGAGAGGTGATGAGTCTTGTTTTTTGGAAGCAATGGGGTTATGTCAATGGTGCAGCAATCTTACTGACTTTAGCATTGATGATCATTCCGTCGGCTGATGCTGTGGATGCTCTGAAAACTTGTACTTGCTTACTGAAGGAGTGCAGGTATTTAATCCAAATTACTCGCTTGCTTCTTAAATGAATATTTTTCAGGATTAAAATTCAGTTTTGGAATTCATCAGATAACCTGTAAAAACGTTTCACTCGTTTATTTCCACCCTGAAATTTGAAGTTTGTCCCTCTCTACGATGAAGTATCTTTTCATTTAGTGTCTACTTTTCATTATATTATGGGAATAGTGATTTAGCTGCATCTAAAATGTTTATTTTACACACCCTTGATATTTATTTCTATTTTATAAATCGCACCTATTGAAAGGGTATGTGTAAAATGAAGACAAACTTCAGGGGGTATTTGTAATTCTAAAAGATAATTGTTTTTTTTTTTTGTGATTGGGCTAAACCTGAAGTGTAGTTTTTATTTTTTACTCTTTAAAATATAGATTCAGTTAATCACAGTTTTGGTGAATGACTTCAAAGTTTTTTTATATAATATACTCCTTTTATCCTTCATAACTTCCAATCTCTCAAGTTTACACTAACTGAGATGGAAACTTGTATTCACCTCACTCTCCTCGACATTTTTTCCGAGTTCCTAAATTCAAACCAAGTTAAAGTGCACTTTTTTCCTAAATTCATAATTTGTTTAAGACAGAGTAATTTAATACATCTTTATCATTAGATATGCCATTGTTTCTCTATGCATATTGCTGTGTGAGTTATTCAAGAACACTAATGTTCGCACAGGTTGGAGCTCGCCAAGTGCATTGCAAACCCGTCATGTGCTGCTAACATTGCATGTCTCCAAACCTGTAATAACAGACCTGACGAGACAGAATGCCAGGTAACTCCCACACATCTTCCATGACGTACAATGTTGTCATGAATCTGAAACCTAGTTCTGATCAGTAGTATGTTTTATCACAGATAAAGTGCGGCGATTTGTTTGAAAATAGTGTTGTAGATCAGTTCAATGAGTGCGCAGTTTCACGAAAGAAATGTGTGCCTCGTAAATCTGATGTAGGTGAATTTCCCGCGCCTGATCCCGCCCTTCTAGTGCAGAACTTCAACATAAATGATTTCAATGGGAAGTGGTTTATAACAAGTGGTTTAAATCCTACATTTGACACCTTTGATTGCCAACTGCATGAGTTCCATGCAGAATCCGACAAACTTGTTGCCAATTTGTCTTGGCGTATAAAGACGCCGGATACTGGTTTTTTCACTCGATCGACGGTTCAGAGATTTGTGCAAGATCCAAAATATCCAGGAATATTATACAATCATGACAATGAATTTCTTCACTACCAAGACGACTGGTACGTCTCGTTTTCCTATTTTGGTTATATATGCTCACTGCTAAAATTTGTGTACTTATGTCGGTTGTATATATTTGTACTTACACTCACTCATGTATAGGATTGTTATCAGTATATATATTCATATTACACATATGTTGCATCCAAATGATGCAATGCAATTCAAATGTCCTTGACTTGTCTGAATTTTCTTAATTTCATTGCATGGGTTTCATTTTAGTTTTAGACTGAAACCATGATAAATTTCAGATGAGGCTCTTTGAATTATTCAAACTGCTATTTATTTGTTAGGGATAATTTCAAAAATCGCCTCTAAGGGTTAGCTTGATTACTAAAAGATCCAGTTATATTTTAAAATTACAAGTACCCCCGAAGGTATTACTAATATTATCTTTGAGGTCTGTATTTGTTTTACAAATTACACCCTTAACGGAAACATATGTAAAGGGGTATTTGTAATTTTGAAAGATGATTGATTTTTTTTGTTTTTTTAAACCTCAAGAGTAGTATTTGTAATTATATCTTATTGTCATGTCAATGTCCAAAGGATAATTACAAAAACTACCCCTAAAGTTTGGGTTGATTACAAAAAAAAACATGAGTTTTTGAAAAATACAAAAAATCAATTGAGGTTTGATTTTGTATTACACTTACCCCATCTCAAACACCCTCCTTACATTGGTAAAAATATTACAATTACCTCCTCACATTTAACATATAATCAAACCTCAAGGGACTTTTTGTAAATTTTAAACATCTCTAGGTTTTTTTTGTAAGTAACCCGAACCTCGGGTGTAGTTTTTGTTACTAACCCAACATCCAATTTTCGTTGTTTTAGCAATTTCGACGCTGGGAACTTAGGGCCTGACTATTGCTTGCATTTTTGGCTATGTATCAACTTATTAACTGATATTTCAATTTTCAATAGGTATATTCTATCATCCAAGATAGAAAACCAACCAGACGACTACATATTCGTGTACTATCGAGGCAGAAACGATGCCTGGGATGGATACGGCGGCGCCGTGGTGTACACGAGAAGTGCGGTTTTGCCCGAAAGCATTATACCCCAACTAGAAAAGGCCGCTCAAAGCGTCGGCCGTGATTTCAGAAACTTCATCAGGACCGACAACACTTGCGGTCCCGAACCGCCCCTCGTGGAAAGATTGGAGAAGACGGTGGAAGAAGGAGAGGAGATAATCGTGAAAGAAGTCGAAGAGATCGAACAGGAAGTGGAGAAAGTGAAGAACACTGAACTGTCATTGTTTCAGAGGTTGTCTGAAGGATTTCAAGAGCTGATCAAGGATAAGGATTATTTCCTCAAGGAGCTAAGTAAAGAAGAGATGGATGTTTTGAGTGAGCTACAAATGGAGGCAAATGAGGTTGAAAAAGTTTTTAGCAGAGCTATACCATTGAGAAAACTAAGATGATTTTTTTTGTTATAGTAAAGCAACATGGATTTTGTTAGTAATTGAACTTGAGTTAAATGTACAGTACATATATTAGCTTATTTTTTCTGATTGAAGATGTTAAGGATTAGTTCCAACTTCCAACAATGTATGGTTTTTGTTTTTGGTTTCTTTCATTCTCTTTTTGCCCTTATCTTCCACTATGGTAATGTAAGAAGACATTACCAACTTCTAGGACTTGGATGAAAAGATTTGATCCCTTAGACTAAGTATAATTATATTTTTTCTCAAAAAAAAAAGTACAATTATATTTGATTTGTGATTATCAAACAAAAACGAAATTTCGGTTTTTTATTTTTCAAAATTTTGGTTTTCGGTTCGGTTTCAGTTAACTAAACTGAAAATTGAATTATAATTTTTAAATAATATTTATGCTTATTAAATGATTGGGTTAACCGAAGAACCGGACATGAAAAGCCACACAAAAAAAAGATACCGATCGGTTAGGTTTTCGATTTATGATTTTGTTCAATCGAAATCTTGGTTTGATTGATTTGGGCCGAATGTACACATGTGCAATAACCTATTAATCCTAATCGCAACTAATTACAGATGTGTTTACTATTCTCATCATCTCCCCTTAATATAATTTAGATCATCTCCAATAGTTTGCACTATTTTAGTGCTCATAATCTGAACTACTTTAGTACAGAATCTACATTCTATCTGACTATCTCCAGCAATTTGCACTACTTTCTGCACTAAAAAAATATTCTATAATATTCCTTCTTTTGTTCATTTGACATTAATTTTTATTACATTATAATTCATAAATATATTATATAAGTAATTTTATTTGGGTGAAGGATTTCACCATTTACCAGTTTTTTTTACTATATTAACAATTATTGTAGTGTAATAGTGTAATTTGACAAAGGGACCATACTTTTTGTCTGTTTTCTGCAGCGGAAATCAAGGGGAGAAAAGGTTTTCCTTATCGGCATTGGCAATGTTGAACTTTCCAGGCTCAACCAACCAAACAAAATAGTTAAAACTGTACCTTTTTTACTCGTGTCCTCAAAAGTTGACTTTTACTCCCACACTGTCCTTTTCCCAAAAAAACCTCCTGTCCTGTTCCTTCATATTTCTTCTTTTTAGACCTCTTTCTTCCACAAATAGAAAAATTGGTTTTATTAAATAATTGCAAGAGAAATTGATTTTATTAACATTGTAAAAACTCTGAGTGTTAAAAGATTTTAACCTTATCTTTTGTTTTCATCTGGTGCTTTATTAAAACTCACTTCCAAATATATATTTGAAGAAGATATTTTATATACTTGACTATATTTATGATATAAGATACAAAATGAAATATTAAATTATAAATTATCTTATAAACAATACTTGTACATCGTAATCCAATGGTATCTCACACTACGCACCTAAAGAACCAACGAACAAGTGTGTTTTTGCCTCGTTCATCTTTTTGGGATGCTCGTGATAAAGTTTACTATCAATCATAAATCATTGTTTCGTAACTTTGTTTTCGACCCATGATATGGGTTTGACCCAGGAAATGATCACGGATTCAATTGATTCTTTATCTCACCGTCCCTATTCGGATTGGCGATAGAATTTTCTATTCCAATACGGTGTTTTCTTTTTTCTATCCCACCGCATGGATAATTGCAACATGTATAGAAGTTGTCATATTAATTTTGAAGCATAAATCAAACCTAAATTATGGGTTTTTAATATGGTAAGTTCTATAAAAATACTCATGCCAATCATATGTGGGATAGAATAGGAGATGAAATACCCTGTTGGGCTAGAAGATCTCATTCCCTCATATTGTATAATCCACATGTTTCCAACCATATGCATTAACAATTTTACCCTTTAATTCTCATCCCATTTTCTTCATTTTGTTTGAAAGATATAGTATTTTAGACATTGGCATTTTATCCTATATAACATTTCACGCCAAACAATGAATTCTAATCAAACACAAAATCGAAATATTTTAATCCTATATCCCAAATATCAAATACCAAATTATATAATCCATGAACATTGCAATAGTACACAACTCCAAGATTTAATCCAATCTCATCAACAAAATGAAGAGAAAATCAAGAGGCATTTGTATATTAATCAATTAGACAAAGATTAAAAGTAGTATTATTTAGGACTTTCAAACCTAATTATTAGATACTAAAACCAACCTTTGGTTGACTCTTGTGTGCTTCCCCTTTTCAGTTCACACTTGCACAAATCTCCACTGAACTTGTGTCCCTATTTCGTATACTTGCCTAATTCCACCTTAATTATCTGTCTTCTTTTCCTTTGACAAAGCGTGGAAAATGGGACTCTAGTCTAGAGAAAAAAGAATAGCCTTTTCCTTAACGTGGAACGGACTTAAGCTGAATTTTTTAACTTTGCTTAAATTGCCTTGGTCTATTTCAATGAACACTCCTTTTTTTAATGTGTTATTTTACTCAATTCAATGTATGTTTGACTGATATGCAAGAATTCCAGTGTGGAGGTGAGACTTTTTGTTGGACTTTTTCTGGCAAAATCTCAACTTTTCAACACCTACTCCTACAGGTTACACAAATATATTTCACAATGTTGGAGATTGGACCATATATTCATGTTAAGGAAATATTTTGGAATTTTATTAATTAGCATGCATCCTGAGATTGCATCTATATAAAAAATTAAATTATATTAGGAATTGAGGTATATCTTTTTGATATATCTCTTATATTATCAGTTGTTGATATATTAGTCTCATGTGTAAGAAATAAAAAATTTCTCTCCTAAGACTTTTCTCGTGCGTTGTCCTCCAAGATTGGGGTGACGATACTCCACGACCATATCAATTGCTAGGGCTTTGGCCGCATCCTCAATTCGTGTTGGTTCGTGTCTCAAGTCGATTGACGGACCGACTCTCGTTGTTACACATATAGTGAAATAATCAATGTTTCAATCAATGTATGACAGTTCCACTGCTCTGCAAATAGGTATACTCGATTCATTTTATAAATCCAAATATGCAATTCATGTTTCCGATCATATTTGCTAACACAATAATAATATATATTCACCATTAACCTTTTAACTATTATGAGAATCATTTGATAGTATAGTGGTAAGACGTTTGTAAAACTCAGACACATGTCGTGTTTCTCCCCTAGCATGAGTCACTAAAAAAGTTATGTAACCATTCAAAAAAAAAAGAAAAAAAAAAGTTATGTAACTGCTATTTTCATTTTTTTATTTTTCAAATAAGGACACCTAAGTTTAAAAGGACGGTGTCAGTGTGTGTATATATTATGACCAATTTTCAATGAACCCACCACCTCATATCCACACAATTCACAGTGGAGAAAAAAACAAGATTCAATCAACCCCACTAATATTATATCAACCAGCAGCCTTGATCTTCTTGTTCCCTTCTCCTTTTCTACTCTTTCTTGCTGCCACATTTCCCCCATGGCTGCAGTAAGTCTTGCAAAACTTTCCAAATCTTGACTCTTGAGTATCAGTTTCACTTTTTTCTTGCCTTGTTGAATTTCTTGAGAGATTTTTTCTGTAAAAATGTCATTTTTTATTGAATGTTTTTTTTTCCGTTTTGTTATTTGAAGGAGTATAGCAGGAAGAGTGGGCAAATTCCAGCATTTGGGGACTGGGAAAATGCAAATGAGCTGCCAATAACTCAGTATTTTGAGTGCGCCAGGCAGGCGGGCCTGTTTCGTTGTAGCTGCTCCGGAGAATGCGGTGGCTCTTACTTCAACCACGCCGCCGGCGATCTTTATGGAGTTGGATTTGAGAAACCTCTGCCTCGCCGGGTTTATGCTGTTCCTCAGCGGAAGGTCGGTTTTTTTTTTTTACTTGTTTTCAATTCAAATGTATTCCAGTCTTCCAGATGGTATTTTTCAAAGTAGTTTTATGTTTTCTTTGAAAATTTGGGAGCTTTTCCAATTTGTCACTAATTACTTCTTTGTACTGGGCTTATAATTGTCAATGTCTCTGTTTTTTCTTTTTTACAAAACTCTTTGTTATAAAAAATAAACAAGTTGATTGTGGCAGAATCCAGTTAAAGCTTTTCCTTATTATTTTTCTGCTTCTTGGTTTAATCGTTAGAAAATAAACAAGTTGATTGTGGCAGAATTCTTGGTTTATTAGTCAAAAATCGGCAAAACTGCAAAATTGGTTCTGTAATCGAAATTCACATTATTTTATTATTTTATCACGTGAGCAACACATGTAGATCTCGTTTCGAATTTCTTTATCAACTCCTACTTTTCTGAATTCTTACTCTTTATTAGTCCGTTTTTTACAATTCTTACTCTTTATTATATCTTCTTTTTGCTGTTGTATATAGCTATAATGTCTTTGAGAATATATTGCAGACAAAGGGAATCAGTAACAAGGGTTGTTCACATTCCAAGGATCAAAGAAAACAAGTTAAGGTTACCGAATTTATGAATCAACCCAGAAATCAGCCCTTGACTCCAAAAAAACACTATCCCAAACAAAGTAGAAAATCTGGAAATGTCGTCTCAAATAAATCGTCGACCACTGTCAAACCAGTCGATGAAGATCTTTACAAGATCCCTCCTCAGCTTCTTCAAAATTCCAAGCGAGTAAGTTTCTCCAAATTTGTTTATATACTATAATGTAATGAGGACAATATCAAAATTTATAATTAACGTACGTCTAACTTTCTAAGCGACACCAAATACTAATATCGTCCTCTTATCGAACTTTTCTTGTTTGATTGCAGAAAAAAATGCTGGGATTCTTTTCCAGATGCATGGTTCCTCCTTGTGCTGCATGAATTGGACCTCAGAAATTCGATCGTGTTCGTGCATAATTTCTGAAATCATAGCTTCAACTAAAATCAGCTGGGATTCGAGTAGGGAAGATGAACTATACATGGCATCTCTAGTTTCTTATAGAATGTAACTATATGACACATCAAATTATGTATCAAGAGAATTTGTGATCATTTTTCAGTTGCCGTTGAGTTTAATCCTCGACTTTTATACCAAAACCTGACTCGGTTATCTTATTTAGCCTCATCGATTTCCTTTAACATTCTGCCATAATCTACATATTCTGTTTTACCATGTTGATGTGATGGTGTGGGAAGTATATAAACTAGGCAACACTGAAGTACGGTTGAGTTCAGGGGCATACATAGCCAACATGATGCACTGTCTAGGGTGCGCGTGAGTGAGAACAAAGCGAGCTGGAAAGACTTGTGTTGTTTTGTGGGGACTTTCGTCAATCTGAAAGGCGAGTCATTACACTTTCTGATATCTTCTTCATCCTTACATTAAATCCATATATATTTGAACATGAAAAAGCAAAAGAGGCATACGAAATTGAATGCTTATATCTCACTAGGGGAATTATACGATCTTTAGAAAAAACAAAAGTATAACACTCAAGTGTAGCATAGAGTTCCTTCAAATTTCAATGGCTAAACTTGGAAGTTCCACTAATCCATTTTGCCATTTTCAACTTCTTCAGCTTTCAAAAACCGCATAAACCAATAAGCCGAAGATTTCAGATGTCGGGTCAGCCCATTTTTGTAGTCGACGTAAATCAGACCAAAGCGCTTGGTATAGCCTAATTGCCACTCAAAGTTGTCCAGTAAAGACCATGCAAAATAGCCCCGCACGTCTGCTCCGTCCCTGCCCATCAGTCACACAAACTTAAAATGCCGATTTCAGTCTTTTTCATATTATGCAACAAAATACGGTTGTGAAGATCAATGACTGAAGATATATGAAAGGAAAAACACGTAATATAAGACCACAAATTGTATACACCATATCCAGAATCCAGATGAGTAGATACGCATTTTTTGTACAAATGTGTACACATTAGTAAGAAATGAAATGCAAAACATGGAGGAATAATTACAAAAACTACCCCAGAGGTTTGGGTTAGTTGCACAAAAAACCCACAGGTTTTTAAAATTACAACCCCGGAACCCCCCTCCCCCTCCAAAAGAAAAGGATTTGAATATGTAATACACTTTACTCCTTCATTAGCAAAAAAAATTTCAAACACCCTCCTTAGCGTTAAACCTCAATATTTTTTTTTTGTAATTTTCAAACATGTCTGTTTTTTTCTTTTTTGTAATTAACTCAAACTTCAGGGGTAATTTTCACAATTATCCCATACATGAAAAATAGAGAAAATACTGTAACGCACTTAATTGCTTGTTGTACTGCCGCAAGGTACCCCTTGTAATAAGAAACTCGTAATTTATCATCTAGCATCTCATGCAACGGAGATGTGGGATCATCTTCGTCATCCATACCTGTGGATAACAAAGTAATAATGGTTTAAAAAGTGAAACTAAAGCTGATTTAGTAAACCATGAAGAGTAGTCCAAGTGGAACATGGGTAGTTTTTGTAATTATCCCTAATAAAATTGCTCCATCATCATAAATACTCATTTTCTGTAGGCTCGCTATCTGTGTTAAATACTCACACACGTATTTTCGACGAACTATTCATGATACCCATTACTACCCTAAATGATTGAATGGTTCGAGCATTACTGTGCCAGAATGATCAAATGGCTGGAGTTCTAGCAATTTCCTTTATCCATGGATGAAGGAGAACAAGAGAGATAATGGAAACTTAAGATGAAAAAACCAACTAGAAACTAATCCATGAGAAGAATAACCATAAATGAAACTTTCAACTACTAAAGATATCCATCAATGATGTGGGAAAGATTGATATTGGTCCCTCAAGCTTAGTTCAATAATGGGAAACTTTCTATGATCGCCTTTCTAGGCCTTTCATCATTAAAAATATAACCAAAACAAAGGGAATAATAACATAACAGAAATATCCCTCCTTTTTCTTCCCGGGGAAGGACATACCATTTTCAGTTATATATACTGGAGGATTGTTGTATCTCATAGCAATGTAATTGAGAAGTTTCCGTAGACCCCAAGGAACCATGTAAAGCCAAGATGATGCTGCCTGCATGCAGAAAACACGATTCCGGTTTATTATTTATACATCCTAAAAATAGGGCCATCGCCCATCAAAGTCATGTAAAAGAAATAAACTGAATGAAATGATCTCACCTTCTCGCCAATCATCTCTCCACCTTCCAATTCAGCTATAGATGTAACAGAAAAAAGCAGTAAGAATATTGGAATGAGATTGTTCAGGCGATCCAATAAGTTACTATATCCAGATAAAATACTTTTTTTTTGATAACCGAGAACTCACTGTGGCAGGGTCCTTTGGGCCCACCCACAGCTACCAAACTCGAGGGTAACCACGCGCGCGCCCCAACGCCTGGGCCCCGGTGACATCAGGAGTAATTGCAACTGGTAGGTTTCGAACCCGGGACCTTGGTGTCCCATAACAGGCTGCCTACCAGCTGAACTAGCCCCTGGGGGCATATCTGGATAATATACTCTAGCAATCCATATGTGCAAAAAGAAAGAAAATGAAAAATTATATCTCGGTAAATTTGATGTACCAATTCTTTCTGCCTCCTGGTCTTTATAAAATTCATTATCTTCAAGGTTGGTTGTTGCATGACGAACAAACCTAGTTGTGTAATGGTTTAAACCAATAAAGTCTACTGAGTTCTTAAGCAACTCTTTATCTCTCTCAGAAAATTTTGGCAGGCAATCTCCAAGTTTTTCACGCATTGTTTCAGGATAATCTCCTTGATAGATAGGATCCAAGTACCTACATCATAGAAATAATAAAACAATTGCAGCAATTTACAAAATCATTTTTACATGTATTTGAACTTATGCGGGTTAAGTCATGATAGCGGTGCTGGACGAAAAGGCCCCACCAAAGAGGCAATTTTGGCATTGCTGAAATATGAAGTTCAAGGTTCAGAAAAAGGAGAATAATAAATTGCTAATTGATGTCACACAAAGTTGCAATGGTAAGCAAGTCATACAACAACAACAACAACAAACTAAGCCTTAATCCCACTACGTGGGGTCGGCTATACGGATCATATCGCGCCATCGTTTACGGTCATAAGCCATATTTTCGTTTATTTCTAGGTATAACATGTCATGTTTAAGCAAGTCATACAAGAATCCTAAAAATCTAATCCGATAATAAATAGCGTAACAATATGGCAACAAGGTTCAAATGAAATGAGGAAGGGGCATTACCAAAAATTCATCAACAAAATGACAGATGGAGGAACAATGAAAATACCTTTAATTAATTGATAAATAGTCAAGAAGGAAATTACCATCCAAGCTGAAAGTCAAGACGCCTAGTTGCAGCATTTCTATCTTCTACTTTATCTGACAAAGCCTCTGACCATTCACAGTCCACAACTAAGCCTATTTGTCCTCCTTGCGTATCCTGTCAAAAACATCAATGAAATAATGGACCCATTTACTTTCATTAGTTATTCATCAATGGCAAAATAAATGTGAAAATTAGTTCAAAACATTACTTTTCATAATCACTTATAAAAAATAACCGTTATGAATTTATTCTGGAGTTCAAACTAAGATGTATTAACACAATGTTGAGTTACTATAATTGCTAATTATTTGTCAGCTAACTGAAAATTGTGAAACATTAGCTTGTGGCAACAACATTTGAAATGATTCCCTTTGCATTTTGTAGCATGGTCAATAAAAGACAAGATCATTTTATCCATCCACATCAAGACCCATCCGAAGATACTAAGGGGTTGAATGGTTTTCATCCCATTAGAGTTTTTCCCACTTTTTACTGTTAGAGATATGTAAATCATGTTTGTTTTACTCAACGTCATTAAAAGTATTCTATTTTCAGCTTCTCATTTTCCAGTGTCCACCCTATATTCTCAATTCTCACACCAATATACTCAATTCTCAACCCTATTCCATGTGTGAGACCCACTACAACCACCACATCCTCGACTTTAACCTTATATTACATAAGTGGGAACCACCACTATCAATTTCATCCAAAACAACATACTATTACTTTTCAAACAATACCATAAGTGGGTCCCACCACTTACATATCATATATATATATATATATATGTATGTGTGTGTGTGTGTAAATTATCATCTTATCACATTTTCCAATAAAAAAAATTCAAAATAACTTACTAAACCAAATATATTTCCAAATCCTCACCCTATAATTCTTCATCAAAATTTCTATAACCAAACATATTTTCACTTTTGCGCAATCTTCAATAAAAAGTTGAAAACTAATCTCAATGGGATGAAAAACGACTTTTCTCAGTGGAATGAAAACTATACAACTCCTAAGAAACTACTACTACTATTTCTCCTATTTTCCCTTTTCTATTTCTTTGTCACTCAGGAAGAAAATGAAAACTGCCCTAGAATAGGTAGTGAATGCTGAAGTGTGATCACACAGACTTAACAGTGATTAGTTATTTTTCAAACTTGTGAAAATCGAAAAAGAAGAGAGAAACTGAGAATCCCAATGATAAGCGAAATATAATTTGAACTGCAGATATTAAATGTAATTTGAACTGCGGGATGGTTTCTAAAGCCATATGCTTATAACAAATGTATACCTTGTATTTCTTATTATAGATGGAAACAGCTTCAGCATGAGCTAAGAGCTGGTGATGAGCAACTAAGTATGGTTCACTTGAAGAATGTCCACGTCTTCCAGGTGCACAAAATCCAGTACCATAACCATTCACAGCAGTTTGAAGAGGCTCATTGATTGTTATCCAAATTTTCACTCTATCGCCAAAACTAGAGAAACAAGTTTCTGCATAGATGGCAAAGTATTTTCTGGATGTTTGCCACAAGCAGAACCCAAATCAGTAGTCGTTTGAGATTTCGATGACCCCCCACTTAAAAATGTGGATAGTTACTTCCTCTATCCCGAATTAATAATAATCTAAAATTTTAAGGGACCCCCTAAGGTTTGGACTAATTACAAACAAACCAAGAGACTTTTTAAATTAGAAAAAAAAAACCTTGAGATTTGATTGTGTGTTAAATTTAAGGGGTAATTGTAATATTTTGATAAATGTATGGGAGCTTTTGAAATATTTTTCACATATGAAGGGGAAAATGTAAGATGTATCAAACCTAAAATGTTCTTTTGTAATTTCTAAAAATCTCTGGGGTTTCTTGTAATTAGCCAGCACCTTTTTTTTTTCTTTGTGTAATTATCCCAATTTTTAATCTCAAACTTAGTACATATTTTCCCACTTCTCATTTTCATTTCTACACAGTGACGAGTGGCGAAGAATTAGTGTTTCTGAACATCGGAGCCTCTATTTAACTTCGCTCTATTTAACAACTTTTAACAAGTTTATTTTGACAAAGAGCTTTAATGCGAGTTCACTTTTTCTGTGTTTGTTAATAAGCATCATCCAGAGGTTTTCACCATCAGCGTTCTGCTTCTGTATGATTAGAGAAATTGTAAAATCAATATATCAATTAAATTCAACAGAGCACATCAGATAGGGAATCTAAAGTAAACTACAGGGATTAAGCAAGAACTACTTAAAACTACGGTAAAGCGGACAAGGATTTAACTAAGTGACTCATAAACTCCGATTCTCACTATTTATATTTTCGTTATCCCATAGCGCCCATAAAACATGCAGTGGATTTACATTAGACAACTGCAATACATTTTGTTTTTCTTTCTCCCTCTTTTATCTTTTTTTCTTTGGAATTAATCTGAAAAATTAAATTTAACAGATATCAAAACTCGCCAGGTTTTCTTTTTCAGGGGGGCCGTTTGTTTATGTTTCCATGGTCCATTTCTAGTTTCTGGAGTTGGAAATAGAATTTTGAGAATTTATTGATTTTCGTATGGAAATTGGTATTATGTTTGGATAAATGAATTGAAATGTGTTTTATGTAGGGTTGGAAAAGATATTGTGTTTGGTTGAGTAGTTTTGAAATATTATTTTATGTATATAATAATTGAAAAGTTGATGGTGGTGGGGTCCACTTTCAATATTTTAATTTGAATATATATTATTATACTTGTAAGATTGTAGGTGGTGGGTGATTAATGTGAGTTTTGCATGTATTTTGGGGTATAATTCTGGCTATAATTGTTGTTAAACATGCAATAACTCATGTGAAATAGGTCATATTCTCCTTTTGTGGAAAAGATATTACGCTTTGCTCGTTTTGCAGGAATTTAATGATATTTCGAGTATTTCGTAACAAATCGAAGCATTGCAATAAGGAAACAAACATCAAGAATCAAGTACATATGTGAAGTCTAGAGCTAAATCGAGAAGAAGTCAAACAAAGCGGGAAAGAAATGGCAACGTCTGTGAGTTGTTGCCCCTTCAGCGGACGCAGGCGGAGCGTCGCGTCATTCCCAGTTGAACAAGACATCTGGCAGGGCCTTACGACCCGTCGTCATTTGGTGAAGCAACATTTCTTACTGACTGACCACACGACCTGGTCGCGGCATGATGAAGCGCACGGCTCGTGCGTCTGTACTGAATGTCACAAACTAGCAACTCTTTGCCCTAGATTTTGGAAAAGGTATAAAAGGACTTTTGGGGGCGCATACCAGGGGATATTTTGACATTTTGGACCATAGAACACAAAACAAAGTTCTACTCTTTCAAGGAGGAATCAAGAGGAGAATAGGGTCACATACAAGCTTGAGGATTGAAAATAGATTGAGAGATTATCGACTTTCCAATTTTTTCTTACTTCTTTGTATCTAATCTTTCATTTGAGCTTAATATGACATTGAACAATTTGCCTATGAGTTGTTTAAACATCATGTGTAGCTAATCTTCTTGTGATTTTCGGGTTTTGGAAGTAGATTAATCGACTCTTGTTGGATGTTTTAATCTTAGTTGAAGTTATTATTTTGAAGCCTATTTAAGCACTTTGTTCTTATTCTTGTTTTATGATTTGGCCAATGATTTAGCATGTTTGATGTATTGATTCATAATTCAAGAGATGAGCTTCAATACTAGATCTTAAGTGCTTAACATGAATATTTGCATAATCGAGAAGTTTGTAGATATTTGTGAGGATATTTGATCTTTGGTGCATTTAAGAGTTGTATATCTATTGTTGAGTATAAATGTTAGCATAGATATTTCAATCTACACTTTATATACATCTCGAGAGGGAGGATAAAATATCGTTGCGATCATCTTATAGGAATATTGATAATAACTTTGGCTTTGATTAAATCAGATAACAAGAGAGATATTAATCGAAACCATAACCCGGGAATCCGTTTTATTCTCTTGATAATTCTATTATTATTCGTGCCTTGTGTTTTAGTAGTCTATCTTGTCTTTGCTTCTACAACAACCATCCAATTTCGATTGTCTAAATAAAAATAAGATTATTCCAATCTCAATACTTAGTATATTAATTTATTAGTCTCCGTGGATACGACATTGCTGCCATATTCTATAAAGTGAGTTATAAACTACACCGTACACTTGCGGTGAAGCTAAAAATAAGGTGAACAGTGGGTCCCATTAGATTGATATAATTTAAAAATAGTAATACTTTAAGTAGATAGAGTCATAGTGGTGGTTCCACATGTATAATTGAGTTAAAATATGAGAATAATGATTGATGAGTGATGTAGGGTAGTGTATAAGTTTGAGAATAGAAATTATAGGTTTGAGATGTTTTATGTGAAAAATAGAAAATGAAAATGATGATTTCCATTGGAAATTTTATACAACAACAACAAACTAAGCCTTAATCCCACTACGTGGGGTCGGCTATATGGATCATATCGCGCCATCGTTTACGGTCAAGAGCCATATTTTTGTTTATTTCTAGGTATAACATGTCATGTTTAATAGCTTCTTTCCAAGTCTTTTTAGGCTACCTCTTCCTCTTTTTTGATTAGTGGGAGTGATTCTCTACCTTTCTAAACGTCGCACAAGTGCGTCTAAAGGTCTCCTATAAACATGTCCAAACCATCTTAATCGTGTTTCTCTAATTTTCGTCTATTGGTGCTACTCCCACTTTGTTTCTAATGTGTTTATTTCTTATTCTATCTAATCTAGTGTGTCCGCACATCCATCTTAGCATTCTCATCTCTGCTACCCTCATTTTTTGTTCGTGTTCATATTTAGTCGCCCAACATTCTGCTCCATAAAGCATTACGGGCCTTATGGCCGTTTTATAAAATTTTCCTTTCAATTTTAATGGTATTTTACGGTCACAAAGGATAGAAGATGCACTCCTCCATTTATTCCAACCCGCCTGGATCCTATGTGTGACATCTTTATTGATTTCTCCGTTCTCTTCAATTATAGATCCTAAGTATTTAAAACTCTTTGTTATACTCACTTCATGTCCATCAATTTTAACCTTCGTCTCATTGTTCTGTTTTTTACTAAAGTGGCATTCCATGTATTCTGTTTTAGCCCTACTTATAGTAAAACCTTTTGATTCTAAAGTCTTCTTTCCAAACTTCCAATTTTGCATTTACTCCTTCCTTTGTTTCATCAATTAAAACTATATCGTCCGCAAATAACATACATTCGGGGATGGATTTTTGTAAGGTTTAGTGATTTCATCAATTATTAGGATAAAAAGGTGCGGGCTTAGAAGCGGATCCCCCGATGCAAACCTAGTGTTTGGGAATTCACTAGATATTCCCTGTTGGTGTCCTGATACATGTTGTTATACCATCATACATATCTTTTATGGCATCTATGTAGCTATTTTTTTTATTCCTCTTTTTTTCCAATACGCGCACACATTATATCACGGTTGACTCTATCGTATGCCTTTTCAAGATCAATAAAAACCATATGTAAATCTTGTTTTCCTCATTATATTGTTCACATAATCGTCCTAATTAAGTGTATAGCTTCAATTGTGGATCTTCCTGGCATGAAGCGAAATTGATTATCTATATACTAGTTTCATTTCTTATTCTTTGCTTCTATAACTCTTTCCCATAGTTTCATTGTATGGCTTATTAATTTAATTCCCCTTAATTTGCACAATTTTGTATATCCCTTTGTTTTTATATATAGGTATCAATATACTTTTTCTCCATTCATCGGACATTTTCTTAGTTTTTAGAATAACATTAAATAATTTAGTAAGCCATGATATTCCAACTCCACCTAAACATTTCCACGCTTCAATTGGTATATCATCTGGCAATTTGCTTTGCCGATTTTTCATTTTGTTTAGTGCTTTTTCTGTTTCATGAAATTGAATTCTACGATAAAAGGTACGATTTCTATTCATTCAGTTGGTCTGGTTCCCTCTAATGTGACTTCATTCCTCTTGGTCATTAAAAAGATTATTGAAATACCTCCTCCATCGATCTTTTATGTCCTCGTCTTTCACTAAAATGGAAATAGGTTCTTTGAAACATAAAGAAACAAGGCGTAAGAAAGAACAAAAACAAGAAACTTACACAATTTGTTCATTTAACCAACCTCCCATCGATTCAAAGATTTAGAGGAAGATCCCAATGGTACAAGTGTTACATACTTTGAATATCGAAAAATTGTGTTAGCATCACATTAACAATTAGTTAAATTGCACATAAGGATAAAGACACAACGCGAAACCATGCCTTTGTCGATAAGCGCATTAATGAGATTGTTGTAGTGCCTTATCCCTTCAAGATTGACTTTGGTCCCCAAACCATCTGCAGATATGGTGTTAAGCCATTTGTACATACCATTCATCATTGATATGTCATAATGGAGCTAACAATAATGCCAAACAGAAGACACCATTGGTGAAAATCTCATTATCATGTACAAACTAGAAAAAGGATTTTCTGAGACAAAGACAAGAAAAAGAAAATTAATTAAAGACTTCCGATGCACCATGTTTACTATTTCATACAGATGCCTAGAGATGGAAGTTTAAATTTGCTATAATTTAAGAAGAAGCAAGATGGAGAATGGCTATGTGACATAACCTTAGTTTAAGTACAAAAGGCTTAGGGAATGATTGCTTGGCATTTTGTTCTGCTCATTTTTACTTTTAGAAAGAATAGTGTGCAAAATTAATTTTAAAAAATGAGAGTGGATTTTGAGAGTGTGATTGGATATAAGATGAAAATATGATGATGATAGTTGATGTGATATGTTTTTTAGTATAATAGTGATCAGATTTGATTGGTGATTTGAAAAATAAGATAGAGTTAATAGTGTATTTGTGATATGATTGAATAATAATGATAGTTGATGTGATATTTTTTTGTTAAAATTATAATTGGATGTGATTGATGATTTGAAAAATGAGAAAAGTAAACAGTGTGTTTTTTTTTAAAAATTCACAAGCAATCACATGTCCATGCAAAATTTTATCCAAAAAGTTGAATGGGTGAAAAATATCCCACAAGCAAGCACTCCTTACAGTCTGATTAGAAAAAACTCTCTCATCTTCCCAAATTCAAATTTCCCCCGACATTTTTTTATATTTTAAAAAATTTACGTATTTAGATGAGGTATTTATATAACTTAAACAAGCTTCAAGGGGGTATTTCAAATTTGTAATTTAAAAAGATAACTGGTTTTTTTTTATTCGTTAGACAAAACCTCGAGGGTAGTTTTTGTAATTAAATCTAACTTTAACAACATAATCCTGAAGTTCAAGAAGGGGATAACGAATGTTGCTATTTATCATGCCACCATTTATATGCAGGTAATTCATTTCCAAATATTCAACTCGAGCACAAAAAAACCCAATATTATGGGTTGCTTAACCATGATATATTCTATGGCTGCTATCGAGTTCCATGCTTCCTAATAAATTATTCTTAAGCCTAGAGTAAAAGAAGGAATTCGTGCCATGCATAGATGAAAAACTATCACCCAAACATTTTACCTGGAAAAATACGACTCCATGATATTGAAAATCGATAAGCTTTAAATCCCAACTTGGCTATCAGGTCAATGTCTTCCTGAGGAAAAAAAAAACAGCAAACCAGAACAATACAAGGGAATTGATTTAAGAAGAAATGCTTGACCTAAAACCACAACCAGACTAAAGTTGAGATACTCTGTGAGGTTTTGTTTGGATTCTCATTCACTGATTTGATTTGAAAAAAGGATTTGTAGATGAAAAAATCATTGACAGCAACAGAGTAGATTTTAAATCCATAATGATAGAGAAAAATACCTCAAAATAATTTCATAATGATTTAATACTATCCAAACGAGTGCAAAGCGACTTGTTACATAGATTTGAAATAATTAGAACTCCCCCAACACCTTCAATACAAACACACTCTAAGCTAATGACAAATTAAAAGAGAGCAGTCACCTTGTAGCGATGATACTGGTCCACAGCAACATCCGCAGTGCTCCCATCACAAATTTTGCCTAGTAAAACCACTTCAATTTCAGAAGAAAAAAAAAATACTGCCAAATAGGAAATACATTTCTTGTAATCTAGAATAGAAAATAAATTACTAGTATTTTTTTACCAGGAACTTGGGAAAAAGCATCCCAAATACAAGGACCCCTACCGTCCTCATTGCAAGCCCCTTCAACCTACAACATATTTTATTGAGGAATAAGCAACATTCAACTCAAAGTAGCTATCATAGTTCGCTTTCTAGCCAATAATATAACATTTTTTTGTGACCAAAACCATGAACTATTTTCATTAGTATTGACAATAATATTTCATGTCACCTATTTATAATCATGGTTGACTCATATTCAAGAGCACCATGACACATCATATCAAGTCCTTTTGCTGAACACCATCAAGAGTATTCAACTTTGACAATAAAGTCAAAAAGATCATCTTTTCCCACTATTATTTTACAAACAATACGCGAATTTACTAAACACCAAATATAGTATGGGAGTCTCATACTGAAAGACCACAAAGAATAGCCATACGAAATGATCTCGAACTGACAATGAACTTTTCTACACCTTCAAAAAACAAAATCATAGGAAGCCCATCTAACACTAACCATCCAACAAAAAAGAAAAAAAGGACAATACCAAACCGCGAAATTCAATTCAAAAACACAGTGGAGCACATAAACAAAACTGCAAAATAACATTTGCGAGTAGGGCTGAAAAACGAACAAAACTACTCAATACTTGACTCGAGATCCATCGTTAAAAGGTCAAAGGAGCTCAGTCTGTAAACATAACAAACCAAGCTTGAACCCATTTTTCTGTTAGATAATAGGTAAAGATCGGCTGGAACTCGATTTGAGTAGTTAAAAAAGGAATGCGTAAACATATCAAACTTCTCGAGCTCGATTCGTGTTTCGGATCGACTAAAACTCGTTTGAGCTCAATTTGATAAATAATCAAAACAAACTCAAACAAAAAATTTGAAACTGGATAAAAATTCAAACTAACTCGAACAGTACGATGTACGACTCTACTTCATTCGTTTATTTGCGAGCATTAAAAAGGCGGCCCCTCATACTGCTAGTCTTTAGTATCAACAAAATGAGATTGCGAGTCAAAATACATCATCATATTATTTTAAATTAGACACATAAATATCAGCATTTTAAATTATAACATCATCATCAAGGCTCAAACCCATTGGATACTACAAGGGGACAACCTCAAATTCCCCCGAAAAAACCACTACTTTATAATATGACCGACTCAAACCCATTCGGATAATATGAAATGGGTAGCATAAAATTTCTCTGAGAAAGCAAAGGGGCACCTGGTAAGCAGAGGTGGCGACGCCGAATGTGAAATCGGGAGGGAAGTCGAGTTGGGTAAGGGGCTGTTTGGAGGAGTAAATGGACCTCCATTCTTCCTCTATCTTTCTCTTCTTCTCCAGTCCTTCAACTATGCTTGTGTTCGCCATTGATTTTGCATTGGACCCCATTTCTTTGATTTCCCTTTTTCTTCCACAATTTTTTTCACAGTGAATTTAGCAAGGAAGATAAATAGGCCAACCCGTGTTGGATACAATGCGATAAAAGAGTCCTCTTTCTGCACGCAGGGGCGTATTCTCTATGTTGCTAGGGGGCTATTAAAAATTAAAGCAAGTATATTTAATATTATATATACATAATATACTCTCTCTCCTCCCACTCCAACAAAATCGTCCAATAGCCAAAAATCCCCAAAATTTCTTTTTCTCTCCACGTCAAAACCCTTATCCACTTTCTTTCTTTAATTCTCACGGTCCCCACTTTCATCTCCCACTCCAAATTTCAACCTCATTATCCAATGTGGCAAGACAACTAGATAAGGTACCCCCTTAACTAATTAAGTATTTTTATTATTACTTCTTTAAACTTGTTTTTTAAATTGTGAGATGGGTTTTTGAGATTTTAGATTGAAAAGTAGGGTTTAGATTTTTTTTTTGAGTGATAATTGATTTAGGCATTTATTTTTTACTTATTGCTTCAATTAAAAAGTAGCATTGCTTAAATTTTAGCATTTATTGTTGTAATTTGGTAGCAATATAGTTATCTAATAGTAGTTTAGTATTGGTTTAGTACTCTATTAGTAATTTGGGAATTTTAAAATAATAATTTGCTTTAATTGGATTTAATGTGGTGGAAAGTTAATTGTAGACAATCAAAGAATTGAGCAATTTTATTTTAGAATAGTAATTTTCTTCAACCAAAGGGCTTGAATTTGAAATATGGTGTTAACAATATTTAATATTTTTAGTTTGATTTCTTTCATTTAATTTAATAGTCTTTTAATTCTTATTATCTCGACATCTCACCTGTCTCGATTCATACATGGGAAAATTAAAGACCATTGATACTTTCTTTAAGAAAAAGGATGAAAAGTGTCAAGACAACTCTACAACTCTTCCATGTGATTCGAGTCATCCAACACCAAATCACCTAACAATTGAGCCATCAAATCTCAAATCTTCATATCTTGAACTGGATAGGTCAAAACGCCAACGGTTAAATGCTTCACAAATGGATGTTTGTCATTTAGAAAGGGATCCTGGATTGTGTCCTCTAATTTGGGATATTCCTATAAATCAAAGAGATGAAATCCGCCGAGCTTATCTCAAAGTTGGGCCATATCAACCAAGACTTCCACGGGATGCTTATCCATTTTCTATTGGTAAAAACCAACGTAGTCAATTTCAACTTTCTTGGTTTAACCTATATCCTTCTTGGATGGAGTATTCCAAAACACATGATGCTATTTATTGTTTGTCATGCTATATTTTTTGTAAGCAATCATCAGTTCACTCAGGTGCAAATACATTTATTGAGCATGGTTTTCAGAAATTGGAAGAAAGTAAATAGCGGATTTGAAGTTCCAGTTGAAACATTATGAGCCTGATATATCCACTCATCCAGATTCTCAAGGTGTTCTTACAATTTCTCAGCTATGTCAAAGATTGTCCGAAACAGGAAAGTCTAAAGCTTATCACTTGGTTGATCGATTAATTCGCCTTGTGTTAACTCTTCCGGTATCTACAACAACTACAGAAAGAGCTTTTTCAGCAATGAAAAGAATCAAAACAAGACTTCAGAGCAAAATGGACGATGACTTTCTTTCAGATAGCTTAGTTATGTACATTGAGAAAGAAATCGGCACTACTTTTAGCACAGATTCTATAATAACTGAGTTTGAATCAATGAAAAAAGCGGCGTGTACAATTTTCTTAGATTCAAATAGTGATTATAAGTAAATTCTATGATGTTTCTTTTGGTTTTTAGTTGTGCATTAAACTCAGTATCTTGTATTTCTAAATATTTGGTATAAATATGGTCGATATGATTGTTTTTGTTTTATCTCCTCCATTTGAATGAAATTAGTCTAGCTCACTGCCTTTTGACGTCTCTTAGGATTTTTTTCTTTTTTTTTTTAATAAGAAAGCTTTGTTTGAAGAATTTAAGGATAATAAAATGGAAAAAGTAATTTGGTGCCGGTAATAATACCAATTGATGCGGGGCAAAAGTCTAACAAGAACAAAAACGCACGAACAAAGAACGCACCCAAAGCACAAAGCAATCTTCTTAACGTTCTTAACGTGGAGAATATAAATAAATTTTAGAAAAGAGAATAATCTCAAAATTTAATAAGATCAACTTCCCTAAAAATAATAACAAAATAAATCTTTATGGATTCAAGTCTTACAATAATAAAACTCCTAATTATTGAAAACTCTTAAAAGATAATAAAATAACCTAATAAACTATATCCCTCTCTAATAGTTTGAATTTGTATTTCAAAAAAAGTATATTTGAAATTATAAGATATAATGATTTTGTTTTTATTATTGATTATCTCATTGAAAGTTATTCGCAATAAGGTACTGTGTTGGATCCTTAATTCATGACATTAGACTGATATTTCAATAATTATGCATTGCAAATTGTATATAGGGATATGCATGTTGTTAGGACTTAAGTGATATGCTTTGAAAAAAAAAAAAAAAAAGACTTAAGTACTGATATATTAACATTTAAGCTACGTTGATCATGAGTGGAGCATGAGTTGATCAGAAGTTAAGGCTGTTCCCATATCTTGATATATTTTTTCAAGATCCTTTTTCTGATTTAAAGAAGAAAAGCTACGTTGGTTCAATCAATTTGGTAGGCAAGGGCCAAGGCAATGTCTCAATGAGTTTACCTAAATATGTATTTATAATGAAAATTACTACGATCTAGTGGTTAAGACTCTCATGTTCAGACAAAATGTTTAGATTCGATTCCCACTCCCACCACCCTACTCCTCCCAAATATGTACTAAACAAATTTATCTATAATTGAAAATATTAGTTTAATCATAATAAACTTAATTTTGCTTTAAAATTACAAATATTCCATTAACATTTATTTCTATTTTATAAATTGCATCCATAAACACAAACCTCCCTGAGGTATTCCGTGTTTGTAATATTTTATGGGAGCATTTGTAGTTTTGAATGGGAATTTATTAAGAATTGTTAACAATGAGACCAAGAATTGTTATCACAATTGTTTGCTAGTTAACATGGTAAAAGATCCCAGTTTCACATAATAATGATGATAATTATTAAACTAGAAAATTTTCGATCTCATTGAATTGAAGAAACACTAAAATTATCAGGTATAGGTACAACCGTAAAGGAATTTCAAGTCAGCCCAAGTTGGCCCAAGTTTGCTCTCTCGCCGAACAAGCCAGTACATGCTTGGTCTTTGCTAGCTCTACAAATTCTAGGATAGGATGAGTGATGGAATCAAACCTTAGACCTCTGCTCTTTGTTTATGAGTCTTTAACCACTAGACGATCGTTGATTCTCAACATTGTATGAAACAGATAAAAGTATCATTCAAGTATTACTTTACAGTCAAAAAAATTCCTTCAGTCAAACTGATCATCTGATAAAATATGGGATGTTACTATATCACTTTCAATCAATCTATAAAGTGTAAAACTTAAGGATTTGTTTACTAAAGTATAACAGAATAATGTCAACGTAATATTTTTTAAATTTTTAAGTTTTATAGCAAATTAAAAACCGAAAAGCCACAATAAACTGTATGAAATGCATATATTTAATTTACAAGTTGAAAATTTCAATCTGCTTTTTAGCAAAACCACGCGATATTTGTATAGTGGAACAGAAGATAGGTGTAGTCCTTTTATTTTCTCACTTTGAGGCTAGCACGTATATAAAGTAGACCAACTCAACAACTTGAAGGCTTATTTTGCCTTTCTGTTTTAAATGTAGCCGTCAGATTTTTTTTGTAGAGCAAGATTTGTTTCTCTCTCTGATCTCTTCTTTATCTCCAAGTTCCATTCTTCCTTCATAGAAATTTCTCTGTATATGATGACATCTTGAAAGAATTTTTTTTGTGTATGACATATGGCTTATGTTGTTATTGTTTCTGTTAGGTATCAACCCCGCCGTATGCCGAAATAGTCGCTGCCATTAATGACGATTTTACAAGCCTAAAGAATAGACTATTACAATAAATCGCCTACGGGATAGGGATTACGGGATTACAGTCCGTTTCTAATAAAACTATAAATTACAAGCTGAAAATCTGGAAATAAAAGGAAAGAAGAAATATCACCAAAATACCGAATAGGAGCTCAGGTCACGAAGACCGTTAAGGCTCGGGACTTGGAGCCCGACACGACCTCGAACTAGCTCGGCTCGGGAATACTGATTCCTCTCAAATGATCGAGCAATCCAAGGTGTTGGCCCGAAAGGTAGCCTCTCACAATCCGGACCCAAAATACACGATTGCCCTAGAACCGATTTCCAACCGGATGACCGAAAACGACCGGGACTGAAACCGACCGAAACCGACCGGGATGACCGAGCCGACGTGCACCTACGAAAAATGCCGACTGCGTATCCTCCCACAAGATTCCGAAAGATCTCACAAAGAAGAATCAAATACAACTCACAAAGGCTTTTTTTTCACTTAGAAACTTAAAGAGAATAACAAAGCACTTTTGTTTTTGTTTGGGAAATAAACGCAGCGAGAACGAGAACCGAGAGAGAATGAGAGAATGTTTTCTTTTGGGTCGCTTTACTTGGAGTGTTGTGGGAGGTATAAATAATTGCCTTGTGGAATTGAGGGCACAATACACATGGGTTGGATTGTTGGGCTTGGGAGAAATGATAATGGGCCAACAATATTAATATTGGGCCAATAATTACCAACATTCTCCACCTTTGGCCCAATACCGGTTCACAAGACATGAGAGTCGCCACAGGATTCATCATCGCCAAACCTTCCTCACTATACACAAAGTACAAGAGGAATCAAGTTATAGCAAGCACGAAGCAAGCTATAACAAAATAGTAAAGTAGTATCTGTTTGATCACACCAGTATCACGATTCAAAATTTTCGGACATGAAAGAAATTTACTCACCGTAAACATTTCGTACCCATATCAGGAGGATTGAACTCGGAAGGAATCTTTTCAAGATTAACTAAGCCTTTAGCAACAATATCACGAATGTAATGAAATCTTACATCTATATGCTTAGTTCTATCATGAAACACAGGATTCTTGCAAAGTTGGATACAGTTGACTATCGAGAAAATACAACAACTTCATCTTTAAGAAAACCATTTGAAAATTAAACCTTTCAACCACACAACTTCTTTTAAAGCTTGATAGCATAGCAACATACTCGTATTGAAAGTGTTGAAAGTGCAACAATGTGTTGTAATTGAGATTTCCACTAATGCATGAACCACACAATGTGAACACATAAGTTGTTGTAGATTTTCTGTTATCCCTATCATTAGCATAATTAGAATCCACATATCCTACCAATTTCACACCTTCAGGAGATTTACGAATTTCAAACCAAAGTTCACAGAATGTTTTAAATACCTTAAAAGCCATTTAACAAAGACTCGAATGTACCATACCAGGATTAGACATGTATCTACTCAAGCAACTAACAAAGATATGCAATGTCGGGTCTAGTGCTAACCATAAGATACATCACGATCCAATAGCATTGGAATAAGGCACATTTTTCATACAACTCAAATCATGTTCAGTTTTAGGAGATTGTTCTTTACTCAAAACAAAATGGGCGTGAGGGAACATTCACGGATTTGCGATTGACATAGAAAATTTACTCAAAATCTTTTCAACATAAGAAATGCGGTTAAGAAGAATAATTGAGTTTTCTATCTCTAACAATGTTCATTCCTAAAATCCTATTTGTATCTCCTAGATATTTCATGTCAAATTTAGCACTCAAGCAATTTTTAACATGCTCAATTGATTTAATGCAGAACTTATCAACAAAGATATCATCAACATAAATCAACAAGAAGATAGGCACGGAAGCATTTTCTTTAAAATACAAGCAATGATCATAACTACTTTTTTAAATTTTAAAGAAAGCATGCATTCATCAAATTTCTTGTTACATTGTCTAGGAGATTGTTTCAAACCATACAAGGATTTTTAAGCAAACAAACATGATCGGGTTTCTTCTTTATCACAACAAAACCTCAGCCGTCTCATGTAAATATTTTCTTCTAACTCCCCATGCAAAAACGCAGTTTTAACATCCATTTGTTTTAATTCCCAATTAAACCGAGCAACTAATGCAAGCATGATTCTAACGATTGTAAACTTAACAACAAAGCAAAGATTTACGTATAATATATCCCTTCTTTTTTGAGTAAATCCATTAGCCACAAGTCTAGCCTTATATCTAACGATTCATTTTCATTCTTGATTTTAAACAACCATTTACTGATCCACAACAGAACAATTTTCGAGTTTAGGCACAAGAATCCAAGTATTGTTAACATGCAAAGAGTTCATCTCATCTTTCATAGCATTTAACCAATCGGATTTGTTCGACTTTAAGGCTTCTTGATAAGACTTAGGTTCATTACCATCAATAGACTCAAACACACTACAAGCAAATGAAGCCATGTCAAAATCATCAAATTTAGAAGCGGTCAGAGTTTCGTCTTTCTCTATCTCTAGCAAGTTGATAATCATGCAAATCAACATTTTCATTTTCGTTCACATCAACTAAATCATCATGCACAACACATTTTCATGATTTCCAGGCACATCATTCGCAATGAGGTTGATTTTC
Source organism: Rehmannia glutinosa (assembly GCA_016081115.2). Classification (NCBI taxonomy): domain Eukaryota; kingdom Viridiplantae; phylum Streptophyta; class Magnoliopsida; order Lamiales; family Orobanchaceae; genus Rehmannia; species Rehmannia glutinosa. The sequence goes on along the minus strand of CM071929.1, from coordinate 34,764,440 downwards.
GTGCAAACTTTCGGTTTCAACATGCATATTTTCGATTCATCAATATGACTCAAACCAGGCAATTGCTCCACCTTATTTGGAGCACCTTCAGGTTTAGACAAAGGCAAAAGCGAGACAAACAAGGAAAATCGATTCATTAAAAATGACATCTCTGCTTTTGGTAATAGTTTTAAAACCAGGTTCACCTCTAAGCCACAACCTATATCCTTTCACCCCTTCAGGATATCCTAAAAAAACACATTTTTTGGATCTTGGTTCAAGTTTATCAACCTTTTGATGAACAAATGCAAGACAACCAAATACCTTCAAGTTTAAAAAATCAATTTCTTTACCGGAAAAAAGCAGTTAGGACATTTTCCTTTCAAAGGCACATACGGTGATCTATTAATCAAATAAGCGGCCCGTATGAGCAACTTCTTTTTCACCGAACCTTTTTGAAAGTCCCGGAAGCAAGCATGCTCCGGACCCTTTCAAGTAAGGTTCTATTCATACGCGGCAACACCATTCTTGGAGGCGTATAAGGCACAATTTTATGCCTTCGAATACCAAATTGACACATAAGTTGTCAAACAAATTATTGCAAAATTCGAGCCCATTATCCATCTAAGAGTTTTAATCCTTTTTCGATTTGATTCTCAATCAACATTTTCCGATTTTTAAATTTTTCAAACACTTGATTTGTTTTTCATTAAGAAAACCCATACTTTTCCGAAAAATCATCAATTATAGATAGAAAATATCTATTTCCACCTTGGTGGGTTCACTACCGGACCCCACACATCAACATGCAAATATTCAAGAATGTCGAACACATACCGATTTGGGAATGGGGAAACAGGGAACTTGACTCTAGATTGTTTACCAAGCACACATGAATCACAAAAAGGCATACAAGACAACTTGTCTTTTCCAAAACAGACCATTTTTATGCAAAATTTCAAGTCCTTTAGCACTCATGTGACCTAACCTTTTATGCCATAGATCGGTTTTATCGCTTTGGACGAATTCACGAGAATTATGCACATAAGATTCATGTTCGATTCAAAGATTGCAAACATACAAGTTCCTTTTCTTTTACTTTGAAAATAACAAGGTTTCCTTCAAAATTTTCATAACTCCTTTGCCCCATCTACCTTCTAACCCATCATCCTCTAATGCAAAGACATGAAATCAAATTGTTACAAAGATCGGGCACATGTCTCACATTTTTCAAAGTTAAAGCATATCCTGATTCGAATTTTAAGCACACATCACCAATCCAAATTTTACTCTTTTTCATTAGCCATCAAAACAGAGCCATTCACAACTTCTTTATAATTAGAAAACAAATTTCTAAAGGTGTCATGTGAAAAGTACAAAGCGAAATCAATTAACCATTGACATGTAGATTTAGGTGAAACAAAATTCACATAATCACATAGATCATAAACCATAAACACATCACCCGTCTTCCACTAGTTGAAGCCATATTAGCTTTGATCATTGGATTGGTAATTATTAAAATTACGATTTTGCTTTCCTTTAGGACAATTCCTAATGTAATGACCATGTTCGCCACAATTGTAACATTTCTGTTATTATTAGGCTGAGACTTAGACCTAGTTTTACTCTTTCCCTTCTTTTTACCGAGAAGACCGATTTTGGTTATTAAACCTCGTTTGAGACCGACCCCAGCATGCATAACTTCACGAACTTTGTTTACTACCTCTACTAACTTTTAAATCAAGTTCCTTGCTTTTTAAGCCATTAACAACAATGTCGAGAGTAATAGAATCTCTACCATACTTAATAGCGATTTAACATCACATTTATCGATTCGGAATTGCATTTAAAAGCACAATAGGGGTGTAATCATCAATGTTCTTATCACCACGATCAATTTAATATCTTGAATTAATTTGGTGAACACATCAAGATTTTCATCAATATCTTTGTTTAAATCCAATTTAAACCTAAAGAATTTTTCTAGCAAAAACAATTTACTAGCGTGATTTTTCCGTATATAATTCTTCCAATTTTTCCCATAATTCTTTAGCGATTTCAGGTTGACCAACCTTCCTAAGCACAGTCGAGTCGAAAGATTCAAGATAATAGAAGAGTATGCATATTCATCGGTTTGACTTTGGTTTCTTTAGTATCGGTGGACGCATAAGAATTATTAATAGCTTTATACACCTTTTCTTTGAATTAAAATACCTTTCATTTTTTGTTTCCAAATAGAAAAGCCGGATTTACCATTAAACGGTTCAAGATGATAACCAGACATGCCACGGCCCGTATTAAAACACAAAGATTAATAATATAGCAAACCACAAATTCAACAATGTCACAAAAATGGCAAATCCGCACAAATCTGAGTATACAACGGAAGCAATTCACCTGGCCACAAAAAATGAGAGAACGAAAATCAAGCAAGCGGACAAAGCTCTATAGCAAAAATAAAGGTTCACACAAAGAAAAAAATATTCTACAAAGACGTAATCCCAACACAAACCCGCTCAAAAGCGGTATTTAAGCTACAAAAGCAATAAACCGCGAAGCGGTATTTAAGCTCACGAAAGCAATAAACCCGCGACAAGCGGTTTCGCTCTGGCGGTAAAAGTAAAGTTCAAGCCGCTTTACCGCAGCAAAACTCTACGGTGAGAGTTTCGTACCACCACGGGAGGAGCTCGATACCACCGTTAGGTATCAACCCCGCCGTATCTTGAAATAGTCATTTGCCATTAATGACGATTTTACAAGCCAAAGAATAGACTATTACAATAAATCGCCTACGGGATAGGGATTACGGGATTACGATCCGTTTCTAATAAAACTATAAATTACAAGCTGAAAATCTGGAAATAAAAGGAAAGAAGAAATATCACCAAAATACCGAATAGGAGCTCCGGTCACGAAGACCGTTAAGGCTCGGGACTTGGAGCCCGATTACGGCCTCGAACTAGCTCGGCTCAGGAATACCGATTAGGCCTCTCACGATCGAGCAATCCAGTGTTGGCGGCCCGAAAGGTAGCCTCTCACAATCCAGGACCCAAAATACACGATTGCCTAGAACACCGATTTCCAACCGGGATCGACCGAAAATGACCGGATCCCAAAACCGGGGGACTGACCGAGCCGACGTGCACCTACGAAAAATGCCGACCTGCGTATCCTCCCACAAGATTCCGAAAGATCTCACAAAGAGAAGAATCAAATACAACTCACAAAAGGCTCCAAGTTTCACTTAGAAACTTAAAGAGAATAACAAAGCACTTTTGTTTTTGTTTGGGAAATAAAGCGAGAGAACTAGCAAGCGAGAACCAGAACCAGAGAGAATGAGAGAATGTTTTCTTTTGGCTGCTTTCAGCTGGAGTGTTGTGGGAGGTATAAATAATTGCCTTGTGGAATTCAAGGGCACAATACACATGGGTTGGATTGTTGGGCTTGGGAGAAATGATAATGGGCCAACAATATTAATATTGGGCCAATAATTACCAACAGTTTCACTTGCACAAATTACAGATCACATTCTGATTAATCGTAATTGTCGTTATTTCATTTCTCCCGATGAAAAACAACCAATTATATCTATCCATACCAATACTTTTTTTGTTGCAAGCTTTTCTTGAAGATTTTCCAGAGAAAGCCAACATTTTGGAAGAACGAATTAGAGATGTAGCATATGAAGCTGAAGATATTCTTGAATATTTTACATGGAGGAAAAGAAGTATGGTTTAATCGAGGGACGGAAAGAGTTTACTGTTAGAGCGATTAATAACAAACTGAAAAAGGCAGCAGAGCAAATTTTTTCAATCGCCAGAGAGCGATGGAAATCAAGAATAGCTTGATAATCAAAGACGTGCGAGTCGATGAAGATTCCTCCGCGACTAGTTAAATCAAGAGTACTCAACCCACACAAAGAGATGCCATGGTTGGTTTTGATGATGATTTGATTGAAATAAAAACTCGGCTTTGTGGAGAATCATCGAAGCTCCGTTATCCCAATCTTCGGTATGGGAGGTAGTGGTAAGACTACCCTTGCTAGAAATGTTTACGATGATCCACTAGTTATGGAGTATTTTCAAATACGTGCTTGGGTCACGGTATCACAGAGTTACAGTGCACAAGAAATTCTTTCAGATTTCCTGAAACAAATGTATGCACAAGGATCTGGACAGGACAATAAGGAAAAAGTGTATAGAATCTTAAGGGGTAGGAGGTATCTCATTATAATGGATGATATGTGGAGCACAAATGTTTGGGATGATTTAAAGATGATATTTCCTGATGACAACAACGGAAGTCGAATCATGCTAACCACGAGGCTATCGCACGTGGCTAGTTATCCCGATCCTACGAGCCCTCTTCATGGGATGCGTTTCATGGATGCCGATCAAAGTTGGTTTCTTCTTCGGCATAAGGTGTTCAAAGACCAAGATTGTCCTCCTGAATTGGAGAACATTGGGAATATGATTGCAAGAAGCTGCAGAGGACTCCCGCTCGCAATTATAGTGATCGGGGGAATTCTTTCTACAACGAGCAACACTCGAGCTTCCTGGGAGAAAATCGCGGAAAATGTAAGTTCGGCAGCAGTCACAGCGAATGATGATCAAGTTACTAAAATATTATCGTTGAGTTACACCAACTTACCTCATCGTTTGAGGTCGTGTTTCCTATACATGGCAGCTTTTCCAGAAGATTATGAGATCAATGTCGCAAAACTCATCAAACTATGGGTAGCTGAGGGCTTTTCCGAACCAAATGGATCTAAAAGCTTTGAGGAGGTGGCAGAGGAGTATTTGGAGGATCTTGTCAATAGAAGTCTTGTTTTGGTAACCAAGAAAAAACCTAATGGCAAAACCAAGAGTTGCAGCCTCCACGATATGGTAAGAGACTTGTGCATAAGAAAAGCCCAAAAAGAGAAGTTTCTTTTACATGTTATGAGTAGGCCAGCTCATGAGGTTCCTTCACAAAACATAAAAAAGCAGCACCGCATAAGTATCCCTCATTCTTGTCTAGATCCATATACAGACATTTATAGCTCAACCGTCCGCACCATTATATGCTTCGAGTATACTAGAAGTTCGCTAAGTTGTTTAACAAGTTGTACGTTGCTCAGGGTATTCGACTCGGTGCGTGGTGAAGCTGCGTGGCTACCTGCTCAAATATTTGAGCTATTTCATTTAAGGTACCTTGCTTTGGACGCTATTGTGTATATTCCTGCAGAAATAATAAAACTTCAGAATCTTCAAACGTTAATTGTTCGTTCGATTTCTGTAGTTTTGCCACCGGAGATTTGGTGGATGCGATGGTTAAGGCATCTCGTCGCCAAATCTTTTGATCGCTTACCCGATCCAGTATTAGCGAGTCTTCCTCGAGAAACCTGAACACACTTTCGGTGGTAAAAAAATTTTCACATAATGTAGAGATTGTCAAAATGACTCCAAATCTTAAAAAGTTGGGAATCGAATGCTATAACGATTGCTCTTTTCTCCACGACCTTGTGTATCTGCATCAACTTGAAAAATTGAAAGTAAGGGTATATGGCCGTTCTCATTTTCCACAAAAGCCTAACGCCGATTTTCCTAGGACGCTGAGAAAGTTAACGTTGATTGGCTGGCAATTCCCTTGGAAAAATATGACGATTATCGGTTCGTTGCCTAATCTTCAAGTGCTTAAACTAAGAGATTTCTTTGGCCGTGGCGAGGAATGGGAAGCGAATGAAGTAGAATTTCGTCAACTGCAATACCTGGTAATTGTGAAATCATATCTCCGGCGTTGGATTACTGAGAGCAGCCACTTCCCAAGCCTTAAGTGCCTCTTGCTTCATCATTGTCGGCGTCTAAGTGAAATTCCACAAGGTATTGGAGAATTATCGACACTTGAATTGATCGAGATTAAGAGTGGGAACAAATCTCTTGTGGAGTCGGCCGAGCAGATAAAAGAGGAACAACAAAGTTGGGGAAATGATGCCCTTCAAGTTCGTTGCCTGCGCTATTAATGGATAATTACAAAAACCTCCTGAGGTTTGGACTAATTAAAAAAAAACCGGAGATGTTCCAAAATTACAAAAGCCCCATGTTTGCTTTTGTCTTAAATTTAAAGGTCTAATTGTAATATTTGTGTAAGTATCAAGGGTTTTGAAATATTTTTTTGTTTATAGTCAACCTCAAGGGGTTTTTTCGTAATTTTCAAAAAATTATGGGTTCTTTTGTAATTAGCCTGAACATCAGGGAGTTTTTTGTAATTATCCCCGCTATTAATATGCTCATTTTTATCTGCCTCTTTATTATCTGGTTCCACTTCTCATCAGATTTTTGTTGCCCGACTGCTGTTGTGTTATGTTTGTTTAAGCATTAATGGCTAATCGGCTATGTTCGAACTCCTTTCTTTAAATTGTTTTTTTTCCTTCTATTTTTCTTCTGTTGTAAAAGATTAATTTACCTGCGACAATTAATGGAGTACTTTGCTTGTGACTAGTATTAACATGGAAAACTTCCATGCTAATACAGAGGTTTCAAATAATCTGTGTGATTGTGACGAGCAATTTCTGAGTTACAATTAGAGCGGTCAATTTTGGCCAGGCTTGAAGGCCCGAAATGAACCGAACCTATTTGGCCTGGCACATTCATCTCAAAAAAAGATTATAATAAAGATTGCTATTTAGTCATAGTACACTTACTTTATACTGGTGACTATGCAGAATGGATATGGGATCAAGTTGTCATCTTTAACATCACTTAATAAACAGGACTTCATAGTAATTGGATTCTTTCTGACATTTTTTACCAGGTAAAATTCATACGTTAGAGTAGTGAAACAGAGACTTGTTGCTCTTTCTTGGCACATCATTTATTTCATATTTTAGTGAGACAGAGACTGAGTCAGCTTCTTAGTTAAGAAAACCTTCATGATTCACACGATTGCCGTTAGTTTTGCCACCTATATGCACAGATACAATCACGGAAGTTGCAGTTGGATGCACAGTCCTTTAGTGTGTGCTCATTGGAGTGACTTGATGGAAAAACTGGAGTATATGGAAATGGCTAAGGAATTTCTCTTACGTCTTGTGATAACAACATTACAAATCACAAGATATTTCGAACCTTCTGCCTAAATCACCCTCCAATAATAGTAAAAATATCACACATAACATCAAATTTGGTAATTAGTGAAGTAATACTAGGAAATATATGATTAAAAATCGGACCAACATTTATAGACTCCCGTTCGAAGTAATTTCATTAAGATATTACTATTTAATTACATTTTAATTACAAATATTGAAACAAGTATTTTATTATGGCAAATTTATGATCAAATTTTTACACTCTGAATATGTGATTGATTGAATCCATATATGTCAATACAAAATTAAAATCAACCATTAAATAATATATGTCGAGGATCCTATAAATCTAATGTTGGTGGATTGTTAATTTATAGTGGATCGTCGATGTGTGATTATAATATTTCGGATATACAAAACTTTCAAAAATATAACATATAAATATCAACAATAAGGAAAATTTAATATACATGTTGATGCTATGCTTTATTAAACTGAATAATAATATATCATTTTCTCAAAAATTGGATTGAATTACCATAAAAGATGGGTAATGAAATCCCTAATTAAAATTAAAAATAATATAAAAATATGAAATTACTACACCATTGAACACCGAATTATTCAAAAAATAATAATATCCCAAAGCAAATATCATAAAGTAAAACCATCTAACAATTTACAAAATGTAGCAAATAATGAGAAAAATTAATTTCCTTAATTATTCTCATTAGTTTACTATAAAGAACTCAATTTCCAGACATGGTCAATTATATGTTATTTTCATCAGTCACATATTGGAAAAGTTTGAAAATATTAATTTGTGACGACGATAAAATAAAACCAAATAGACGAATAATGTTGTGTACAAAAATGTCCAAAATATATAATTTTGAAGTGTAATGATTTAACTTGATTCGTTTGAAGTTTGTATTGTACGTTTTTATAGTCATTAATATTGTAACTTTTATATTGATGCAATTTATGTGCATTGGCGCAACACACTCTGTGCATTGCACGGGCAAAAAACTAGTATATAGTAATATGCCATATTTTTTTCCTTCTTCCTTATTTTATTTAGGCAAAAAAATTTTTTTGGTCCGTTAACTTACATCACTTTGACATTTCATCCTTTTTCCTTTTACTTTTGACAAATAGTCCTTTTTCTCAACAAAAAATTGAGATTTGGTCCTCTTACCTTTATAGCGAAAGTTATTTTGACCTATATTGGTGATGTGGCATTTTTATTTTTAAAGTTTTTAATTTTCATTTAAAAGCAATATTTAAATCTTATATGGCATCCTAATTGGCTTAAATGATGGAAAAATTAATTAAATAAAAGATATTTTTTGAAAAATCTGAAAATATTATCTAAAATTTCTGAAAGTTGTTTTACTAAAATTAAAAATTATTTGTATTTCAAAAATAAAATAATTTTTAATATTTCAAATAAGTTTCAGATTTTTTCAAACATTTTATATTTTTTAACAACTTTCGTATTTTTTTTTTTGTAATTTTAAAATAATTTCGATATTGTTTTTACTATTTTTAGTTTTTAAAGAAATTATCAAATTTTTGATATTTTAATTTTTAGATTTTAAAATGGTTTTTTGAATTTTTTAAAACTTGGTTACAAAAAGTCAAATAATTTTAAATTTTGTTAAAATAATTTTCAGAATTTTTAGATAATATTTTCATATTTTTCAAATTTTTTGTTTCATTTAATTAATTTTTCCATCATTTAGGCCATATAGGATGCCATGTAAGATTTAAATATTATTTTTTAAATGAAAATTAAAAACATTGAAAATAAAAATACAACATCAGCTCAACAAGTCAAAGTAACCTGCTATAGCAGGTAAGAGGACCAAATCTCAATTTTTTGTTGAGAAAAAGGATCATTTGTCAAAAGTAAAAAGAAAAAGGATGAAATGTCAAAGTGGTGTAAGTTAAAGGACCAAAAAATTTTTTTTGCCTTTTATTTATATCTTACTGTTTTTCCTTTTTTCTTTTGTTTTTCAACTTTCCTCATTACCAGTGTTTGCTTCAACTAAAAGTCTAGTTCAACTTGACTTGTGTTTTCTTATAAGTCGAAAGTTAATTGTTTTATAATTTATTTCCTTTATTCTTAGAATTTGTGGAACCGGTGATTCTCCTTTAAAGACTAATCACGTAATTTCAAACTTACTTGGCTAAGTTTATTTAAACCATCTTATAAGCTCCTACATCTGATAAGTTGTTTTAGGAGCTTATGGGAGTGTTTGCAAAAACTTCTGCTTTTAGAAGACAATTTGGTCTCTTATGAGACCGTCTCACGGATCTAGATCCGTGAGATTTGAGCCCCATACCCGACGACCCGACCACGCCGCTCTAGGCCCGGCAAAAAAAAAACGTCCGTGACTCCCAGGCTCAAGCCCTACTAACAGAGGCGTTGACTCTCCCGGCCTGATAACATAACTCCCATTTCGCCCGAATCACACGAGAAAAACACGCAGAGAAAGAAGCGTTGATCTTTGACACAAGCTCCTCCCATCTCATCTCGTATTTGAAGCGCAGGCACACACCATCTCCCGTAACAACAATGCGGAATAGTGATGCTCGTGACGATGAAGGTAATATAATCTATTCATACAATAATACTATTTCGCGATTTTGAATGTTAACCACAATCTTGCTGCGTTTTAAAATGTAATTTTTTGTGTTTTGTAGATGAAGTTTTTGTTTTAGATACTAGTGGTGTACCAAATATTGATAAATCAAACGAAGGTAATGTGTTGCATATTTCATAATATAGTTTAAAGGTATTAATTTTACATTGAAAAGTATTCTTTTCCACCACGAAATATTACTTTCTCCTGGAAAAGTATTACGTTTTACGTGAAAAGTATCAATTCCAAAACATGTAGTTTTACATTCTCTTATGTGTATCTCTTTGGTTTTTGTAGATGAAATTCTTATTTTACCTACGATCTTGCACTGAAACTGAAAAATCAAAGGAAGGTAATGTGTAGCATATTTGAAACTTAAGTTTTAAAAGTATTATTTTTACTGTAAAAAGTATTGCTTTTTGTATCAATAGTATCATATTTCTGACATAATGTATCACATTTCAGTTGGAGCAATTGTTATTGATTCTAGTGATGAAATCGATGAAATTACTAGTTTTAAAGATGCAAGTGACATATTTCCTCTTTGAAGATGAAGGTAATGGTTACTTATTGTTTGTTATTTTCAATATTAAGTACAAAAATGATTTTATAGAAAATTATCGAAAAACAATAGTGGTGGATTTGATGTGAGTGGTTCTCTTCTCCATTTAACCGACGAACAATCAAAGAAATGCATAAATTGTATTGTGATCATGCTCGTCTTTGTTGGGTTCGATGTCGGAAATCAACTACGAGAAAAGTCTCACGGTATTGCTTTACAACATAAAAGTATCACTTTGTGCATAATAAGTATCACATTAACCGTAAAAAAATATCATAACATTTCTTGACAAGTTTTTTTTTATTATTCAAGAAAGAGTATTTCTTGGCACATAACAAGTACCACTTTTATCAATAGAAGTATTATGTTTCCTATACAAAGTATCGATTCATCTGTTTTGTTTTGCGTTTCGAGATCAAGTGGGTGTTGTCATTGAGAAATATTTTGTATGTTATAACCTCGGATTTAAGGACACTTTGCTAGCACAAAAAAGACCAATGTTACACGCACGGATGCGAGCTTCATTGCGTGTAAAATTAAATGGGGATGGACTTTATGAAGTTCTACAACATGTGACAGACCACAATCATCCACTAACTAGAAAGGAATGGAGTCATCTACATCGTTCGGAAAGGGTCATTACGAGTGAAAAAGGCAAAGCCATTGAAGATATGATAACTTGCGGAATGAGAGCTACTCAGTCTTACAGATATATGGTTCATGATGCAGGAGGAGAAGAATCCATTGGCCATACTTTGAAAGATCACCTGAATTTTGTTAATCGTTTGAAAATGGATGCAATAGAAGGTGGCGATGCACAAACTTTGATTGACATATTATATCAGCAAGATACAGAAGAACAAGACTTCTTTTTTAGGGTGAAGTTGGATGATATGGGGAGATTAAGTAATGTATTTTGGAGGGATTCCATGATGAAGGAAGACTACAAGATATACGGTGACGTTATGGTATTTGACACGACATATCGCACGAATAAGTACAACTTGATTTGTGCTCCTTTTGTTGGGGTAAACAATCATTGGAAAAATGTAATGTTCGGTTGTCTTTCTTATCTCGATGAAAAGGTGACTCATTTGAATGGTTGTTTCCAAGTTTTTATGAAATCAATGGGTGGGAAATATCCTATAACTTTGTTCACTTTGATCAAGACCAAGCGATTAGCAATGCTTTATTGAAAAGGTGCGATATGCAGGAAGCGAGAAGATATATACTTTTAGTAATGATGATGATACTTTACTTCATAAAACATATAATTTGCCTCGAAAAAGCGAAGGGTTGTTTTTAAATTCTAATTTTTCACTTTACTTTTATGTAGGTTTTCCCCAAACAAGGCATAGACTATGCTTGTGGCACCTTCACCAAAATGCCATAAGTCGATTTGAATGGTGAAAAACAACAATTCTTTCAAGGAGATGTTCAACAAATGTTTGACTGGTTGCATTGATGAAAATGACTTTGAAAGTTGTTGGAAATCTATGATATTGCAGTACGAGTTGCAAGATGACTCTTGGTTTAAACGTATGTATGATTTGAAGCGAGAAATGGTGCACGCGCTAAGCAAAGATTTCTTTTCTGCGGGAATATTATCTTCGCAAAGGAGTGAGAGTCGAACAATGCAATAGGATTCAATGCCAAGAAAACAACGACTTTAACTGAATTCTATGACATTTTCCAAGCGGCCATAAAGCGTTGGAGAAACACTGAGAAAGAAAATGAATTCCAATGCTCAAGATCAATTCCAAAATCAGTGTTACCATTGTCCGGATTGTTGAAGCATCTTTGCAGAGGTATATACACTAACAATTTTTAAGGATTTTGAGTGAGTTTATTAAAAGTATATCTACCAAATCAAAAGACTGTTTGTTGAGTTGAACAGAACTTAATGGTTTATGACATTTCATCAAATGGTGATAATTGTTGTCATCGTGTGGTGTATGATTGTTTGCATACTTTGATTAATTGTTCTTGTAAAAGTACGAAGAGTGTGGTTTAATTTGTTCTCACGACTTAAGAGTGCTACATATGCATTCTATATCCAAAATTCTCGGATCACATTACATCGCTAAAAAAGATGGACAAAGTTTGCAAAAACTGAATTGTGGGAAAAGTTTGGTTCGAGGATTGAAAGTTCGAGATAAGCTAATGATTGCGTTCCTTGGAGGCATGAAATGACACGCAAGTATTATAATCTTGTTTTGAAATGCCAATCAATGAGGATCAAGAGCCATTTTAGAAGATGGCTACAACAGGGGATTTTATGGTGTTGATCGTTGATAGATATACCCGATTCAACAGAGCGCAATGATCTTTCAAGTTCTTCTACAAGCATTTTGGATCCGCACGATCTGTTACAAAGGAGAAAACAAAGGATAAAGGGCATTTCAAAAAAAAGAAAAAGAGAAGCGGTGAAACGTCAGGCACACACCCATCAAAGGAGTTTGGTTCCAAAACTCCTAATCTGGGTGTTTTAGTAATCGATGAATACTTTTGTATCAAACCGATAATATTGTTTTGTAGTTTGTTTGGATTAATACTTTGACCATATTTATTTGTTGCTTTGTTAGTAAGAAGGGTAATACTTTATGAACAAAAAGCGATACTTTGTTGATAAAAAGTGATACTTTGTTGGTGAAAAGTGATACTTTATGCATATATAACGGTGAAAATTTAAAGATATACTTTTCGGTAAATGGTTATACTTTGTTGGTAAAAGGTTATACTTTGTTAATTAAAATCGATACTTTATTCATAAAAAGTGATACTTTGGATATTGTATTTTTGTTGTACAAGGAAGAATATGACTAAATGAATCATACATTTGGTTTATTTGTAATGAGCTCAAAGTAATCAAACATATCAATCGAAATGATGCAAACAAGCATTGGAGTATTGGAAACATATCGATATTTGGAACGGTAAAATTACACTTGAAAAAGTGACAAAATATAACCATTCGAGTTATACTTTGTTGGAAAATATTGATACTTTGTGCGCGCATGAACTGATCTTTTAGATCAAGAAGTGATACGTTTCATTACATATAACGAAACCATGCATCATTTCCATACAAGTACAAATACCCGTTCTGAGAGAACATAAAGCATGTTTTTCCTATCACGTAATTTTACCCCAAAAAAGCATAAGCCTAAAAAAATATCCCGGAAAACATCAAACTAATGCACGTCCAAAAGTTATAATAAAACCTCAAAAACATCCCGAGAAAATTTCAAACTAATAACATCCAAGAAAACATCATAAAAGTATCATCAATTCTACATTGTAAATCAAAACATTCTTTTGTTCTTTTTCTCCTTCTTGCTCTGACAAGAAAACATCTTTCTCCATTTGAACCCTCATCTCATTCAAGCGGTGCAACACAATCCTTGAACAATACGACGCCCTCGGATACGTCGTTGTTGTGGCTACAATCACAAAGAAAAAAATTTAGTATACAAAGGATTTTTAAGACATTAAAACATCAAACACAAACAAAACAATTCTTACAGACACAAATTAGTCTTAGTGTAAACACTCACTGAAGTTTTCCATGTGATGCATTAGAAAAACACCACAATCGATGTTTTTCAAATTGCTCTGCCATGGAAAAGGGACATTATCAAACACATATCCCTCAACTTCTTCACCTTTGGGGTCTTTTTGCTCTTCAGAAAATTGACATTTCTCTTTGCTAAAAGAAAAAAATGGTATATTAAATTTAAAACACTACTTACATTTTCAAAAATGTAATTAAGTGATGCGATGAGATAGAGTTATTTACCACCAATTTTGCGGATCCACATAATCGTGACAACATCTTCGTGTGCACCATATTGTCAAGTAGTGCACCTTTCGATCCACAAAATTAATGACGGTCACGAAAATAGTCTTTGCACATAACAAATTGGTACAAAAATCTGCACATAACAAGTAGATACTTAACGCTTCATATTAAAATGTAAATACAAAAAAGGCAAACAAAATCAATCTTACAAAATCCACATTTCTCAAATCCTTGTAATTCCCGAGACAATATCATGTTGTTCAGAATCTCACGACATTTTGTGAATTATCACGGTCTCCAACTTTCTTAAACAAGTTCTCAAGATACAAATCTGTTATAGAAGAATAAATTGATTAAAACAATAAAATGGTTTTTAGCTTCAATGTAGTACTATTATATACAAAAGTAGTACTTACAGTGTTGGGCATTGAAATAGAAACAATTTGAGGCTCTGCGGTCTTTGTTAAGCAATACAGCCCATACGTCTATAATGCTAACATGGATCAACTTCGATGAGTTCAATGTGGAAATCCCATCAAAGGCAATATAGTGAGACCCATCATGAGCAAAGGCATTTGAACTAAAGTTTGAAAAAAAATAGAAAGCTGGTCAGAAATTCATAGTGATACTTTGTTGGGGAAAAATGATACTTTATGCATATAGAGTTATACTTCTAAATTCAAAACTAATACTCAAATCAAGATACTTTCAGCATACTTACTCTATTATTTGTTTATGCATGAAAAAACAATAATCCACGATGTCTTTCTCCTTTCTGCTCATATGCACAAGAGCATCTTTGTTTTTCTTCATGAATTGGCAATGGAAAATTGCTCCATCTTCAACAGGCCAGGGCTCACCCTTTTCCTCTGCCTCCCCAGACACTCTTTCATCACTCTCTCCAGAAACTCCTTCGTCTTGAGAAAAAAATTCTCTATGAATTTCATCACCATATTTTTCAATGTCATCCTCAGCGGCATCTTCAGGAGTAAGCAGCTCAAAGTTTGGCATCTCATCTGCCAGGTTTTTCATTCTTTCAAAGTTCTCCACGACTTTGTCAATGTATTCATGAAGTCTCACATCCGAAAAGAACTTCGGCTCTCGATCCACCATCGGAGATCGTGAAGAACTTGCTTTTTTTCTCTTGCTTGCCTTCGTTTCTTGGGTTGTTAAACATCTCCATGTGATATCTGGTGAGAACATTGAACTTCCTCCGAAATAGCGGGAATGCTTCATGGACACTCTACAATTATAAAAATAAAATAGTAAGTGGAAAAGTTGTACTTTTAAGGTTAAAAGTGATACTTTTAGGGATGAAAGTGATACTACAATACTTGGCGAAAAGCATAAGCATATATGGTATACTTATATTAATAAAACGATACTTTTACTCATAAAAATCATACTACTACGTTAGAAGTGATACTCCATAATTGACAATCAAGTAAAGAATATAAAATCATACATGTAATACTTTTATCCCTAAAAGTGATACTTTATTAGAATAGTAATACTTTTATGGGTAACATCGATACTCTATACTTGAGAAATATAACCAAAAAGCATACTCATATATAGTATACTTATATTAATAAAACGATACTTTTAGTAATAAAAACATACTATTATAATTAAAAGTGATACTCCATAATGTGAGAATCACTAAAGCATATACAACTTACATCTCTGCCATCCTGTGCACCTCGTCATCCGAAAGCTCATCGCCTCTCCGGTAACTTGATTTATAAAATCGATGGATTCTCCATACCATCATCGGGCTTGCTCCTTCTCGGTTCCTTCCTTCTTTTTTGTCATCCGACTCTTTCTCAATCTCTTCATCGTCCTCATTTGATTCATCACGATCTCTTTGTCGGGCTCTTTCTCACCACGCTTTTTCTCGATCTATCTCTTTGAGCGTGAGCTAACGGGGTATGTGTCGGTGACCCACTCACCCCGCCCCTGCTGACCCACCAACCGAAATTTCTTCCTTCATCATTTTTTTCAACTTTTTGGCATCCCAATGAGAAATTAAGGGTAGATCGCTTTGCTCGGTTCAGCGTTGCTTGCCATTTCATTCTATGAAAGTATAGAATAAACAACACAATAACACAACCATTTTGACATATCTTGCGCTTGGATTCTCATTGTACTTATTCACCCCAACACACAATTTTTTAAAATGTCACGAACACCCGGTCGTACTCTCCTATCCTATTCACATCACCAAACATTTTATACGATTCAAATCAACCTTCCTATTGCTCTAGGTGTTAAAAATACGGACAAACAAGTAAATAACAAAAACTCTCTTGAAATCATCACCGCCATCCGATAACGTACTCAAAATGGTCCTTAAACTAGGCACTAAACTATCATTATCAATGCCGTAGTTGTTCTTCAACTCGTCCATAAAAACAATCGACTCGCCCCCGCTTAAGCTCTTCAACGACACGACAATTACCCCTAGGTACTAAAAACGCGTCTGAATATCATCGTGATTCTGACAAAAGCAAAATTGTCGAATCTCAACATTCGATTTGTACCATTAAAACTTTTTACCAGTCTTCTAACCATATCCATGGGAATGATGACTCGATTGAAAACTTCAAAGAAACCCCCAAACCTATATTTACTACATCTTCCCTTTGTCTATCACTTAAACTACCTATAACCTCAAACAACTCCCGAGGTTTACACTTTGAGAAATGAAATCCACGAAATTAAATAAGATATTTTTCAGAAACAACTAATAATTAACAAACCAAATAATTGTTCATATAGAAAACAACTAATAATTAGCAAAAATACATTTATACCTAGCTTTTCTTCTTCTTATTCCCACCTTCACCTCATCTCATCCGCCACGATTTTTTTTTTTCTTATTGCAAAACAAACAAAAAACAATGTACAACTAATAATTAACAAAACCAAATCATTGTTTACATAGAAAACAACTAATAATTACCAAAAATTACATTTATACCTAGATATCTTCTTCTTCTTCCCACCTTGACCTCGTCACCACAATTTTTTATGTCTTTAAAACAAACAGAAAAAAATGTACAACTAATAATTAACAAACCAAATCACTATTCATATAGAAAACAACTAATAATTGACAAAAATACATTTATACCTAAATTTCTTCTTCTTCCCACCTTCAAATCGCCCGCAATTTTTTTGTCTTGGCTCTGAGAACAAAAGAAACAACATTAACGATAACACGACAAAAAAGATTATTACTAACGATACTATATATTACCTTTCTTGATCGTATCTTTTAGTTCTTTGTTACTTATTTTCTTAGCTTCACCGCAAGTGTACGGATCAATTTATAGAATAGGGTTTGCAAGGTCGAATCCACAGGGATTAATAAATTAATGTACTAAGTATTGGATTATAATAGTCCTATTTTTATCTAAACTATCGAAATTCGAAGGTTTGGTTTTATTACTACTAAAGCAAAAATTAATCCTAAAATAACAAAGTAAAGAGTGATTAAAAGATCAAGTATGAATGGATGGATTCCTGGGTTATGGTTTCAATTAATATCCCATTTTTATGCTCAGGTTAAGCAAACCAAGGTTAAACATATTCTTCTCTATAGACCAATCACCAAAGTAATTTACCCCCTCTCTCGAGATGTATGTAAAAACGTTGATTGGAATATCTATGTTAGCATCTCTACTCAACATGAGATATCCAACTCCCAAAAGTTCAAAAGATTAAAAGATCTCACAAATATTCACAGACTTCTCAATCATGCAATCTATTTGTGTCAAGTACTCAAGATCTAGTATTGAAACTCATCGGTTAGAATTATGAATCAATACATCAAACAAGTTTAGATCAAAGGCCTTTTGATAAAACAAGAATTAAAGCAAAGTACTTGAATAGAAGAAGAAAGCATTAACTTCAATTATCCTTAATCATCACATAAAAGTGTTTATTAATCCACTCCCAAACCCGGGAATCACAAGTGTTTTAGCCAGACATTGAAGATAAACAATTCATAGACAAATTATCCATAATCAAAATCTAACTAATTGAAATAACGATACGATGGAATGAGTGACTCGGGGATGACGATGATCTCTCGATCTATCTTCAATCCTCGAAGGTGTGGTTGCGGTCTTGATCAATCTCTCGAAGTATTCGGTGGGAAACTGCTCTTTTCTCTGGTTTCTAGGGTAAAAGTCAGCATGTCCCCGTTTGTGGCCGCCCCGAGTCTATTTGTACTTCGTTCGGGTGAAATCTAGTTGAAAACGGATCGGTATGTTTTTCCCGAGAGGAGCACGGCCGTGCCCCTTTGGCACGGCTGCCGTCTTTGGCCGCATAAAATTGTCCAATCCGCTAAGGGAGCACGCGAGGTGGTGCTCATACGCACGACCAGCCCGTGCTCCATCCAAACGTCTGAATTTGATTACGGGGTCTTCATAAGAGTTGTAGCTCTCTCTCTTAGCTTTAAAGTAGCGCTTGAATCAGCTCAATATCAATTTTGTAGAGAGTTATGGCCAAAATACTAAACCACTGCCGATCTTTGGAAATTCCGGATGCGTTTGGGCGTTCCTTGAGATAAATCCTCGTTGTTTGATCATCCATACTTTTTTGACACACGAATCATTACTATGACTCTAGACTCAATATAATTGGCTTCCAATTGGGTGTAATCGCTCGATTCTTGATGCTTCTAGGTTGCAATGCTCGTATTTGTCACAAAATCACTCCAAATATCGTTAAATTTCTACAAAACGAGCAAAGCGTAATCCTTTTCCACAAAACAGGAATATAATCCTATTTACTCATATAATGCATGCATATCAACACATTCTAGCCAATATTAAGCCCAAAATACATGCAAAATACATGTCAATCAAACTCCCAAACTTAAACTGTTGACAGTCCCGGTCAACACTTTATAATCAAGACAACACAAATGGGGTAAAGAGCAACTCAAGAACACCGCATCACAATTCATGTCATCTATCCATAGACATCAAGCACAAACCAACCAAGTTTCAAATAGCTAACACGGAGCACAAGTCTATTAAAATCATGGTAAAACACTTCAAATCACGCCTCTCAGGGATAAAGTGTATACTCTACTCACTAGAATAATAAGGGACGTGTATTCGCTCAAATCATATCATTGTTGAAGAATTACCATATGCTTGCAAATCGTCTCACATCTCCGCCACTCGTTTGTATGCAATTCACAAATCAGAAAGGACTTTGTTTATGGTTGTAATGAAGGCTCTTTGGTTAAGGTAGGGAAATATGGATTAAGTGACTCACTTAAGCGTATAGATTGGTAAGCACGTTTTTTTCTCAAACAGATTATTCTAATACCAACCAATTATGTACTCCCAATCACCTTATATCTTATCACCTCTCTATTTCTCCTTTTTTTTTTCATACAAATCATTCTCCTTCGCCTTACATCACAACGTCGTCAGCCCATTTTTCATCTTTGACTCACTTTTTTCAATGTTTTTTATTTCAAATTTCTTTCTTGATTTTCGACCTTTTTTTTTGAGTATCCTCCCTTTTTCTCCTTTTCTTCTTTTTATTCCCAATCACCCAACATATAAACTATTTTCTAACTTCTCGATGCCCCCTTCATTCAATCCTTTATTCTATCCTTTACTCAATGATATACGCTCGAGTTTAGGATAACGATATATCAAATTAAGTTCTAAGGCTTGAAATGTGGTTATCAAAAATCGTGCAATAGGCTCAAATTGGCTAACTAGGAAAATCAAATATCATAAGGTAGGCAAAAAGGCTTGAAAGGCTTAACAAAAATGGCCTAAAATCATTTTCATGAATGCATACAACATGTGACCTTGACGGAGATACGGAGCAAGTTCTAGAATTCAAATCAACATGAATGACACACTCAATCGCAAACAAGACCGCATATGATGAAAGCGAAAAGGCTCAAAAGCTCACAGGCTTGTAAGTGCATAATTCAAAGCATTTTAACCATGATCCCAATAAGCACATGCTCCATATTAATTATTCTCAACCCGATCAACTCACACTCAACATCCATTCAAAACAAAACGAACTAATCCGCAAATGCTCCCAAGATCAAGATCTCAATCAAAACACAACAAACACACAATAGCGGTCAACTCACTCCCCTAACTACTAGAAAGCAATAAACGTGCTAAAGCGATAAACATGCTAAAACCATAAAAAAATCAAACATCTAATGACCGCACCCTATATGATATGCTCTACATGCAACTAAATGAATGCAAACGCCACACCCATCAATAAAATTACTACCTCTCCCCCAAACTTGAATGAAATTATAGCGCATAAAAGAGAAGGTAGAATTTCAAAGAAAAGTGTGGATAGGACTGGATTATTGTGGGGGTGGCGGAAAGGAAAGTGGCCCTGGGAGATATGCCACATTCGTATCGATGCATCGTCTGCAATATCTCCAACTCCCATTTTCTTGGGGTTTTGTGAAGAAAAGTGACCCCCTGCGCGTCTTATCTTCGATTCGGCGGACCCACGCACGGCCGGCGTGCTCTAGCGCCCGTCTTTGCCGTCTTTGAGGTCGAACATCGATTTTTTTTTTTTTTTTCGATTTTTTTGATTTTTTTTTTTCGATTTTTTTGATTTTTTTCGATTTTTTTTTCGTTTTTTTTTTTTTTTTTTTGATTTTCTTTTTTCATTTTTTTTTTAATTTAAAAACAAGGAAAAAATCCTAACCTATGAAAGCAAATAAATCCTATCTTGGAAAAGGAAAACAAACCAAGAAAACATGGGAAGAAATAAAGAAACTAAACTGGTTGGGTTCTTCCCAACAAGCGCTTCATTTAACGTCTAGGAGCTTGACGCCTTAACGCTCATGAATTTGTGCCTCCTTTGAATGCATATATTAACTGTTTTGGGTCATGGTCAAGTGCAAATTTGCATTGTTTGCACCTAATATTGCATACTTGGGATTTCAAGTAATGATTGGAGTCCTGGTGTTGGAACTTTTTATTTGAGTTACGCGTGGTGTCCGTCGGCGTCGCGCGCGCATAGTCTGTCTCGTCTCATTCGGAATAGTTTTCTTATGGCATCTCGCACACGTTGCCGGGCGTACACGCATGGTTCGTGTGTTTCTTGTCTGTTTTTGCTCCTTTCGGTACCACACACACGGGTTGAAAGTGCATAGACACACAATCCGTGTTTGGTTCCGAATTTTCTTGCTTTTCCAGGATCTCCGGCTCCTCGTATTCGGTACCTCTCCTTAGATGAATGGCACTACATTGTTCCTTCGTGTTGACTTGATGTTGCTCGAAATCGCCCTCTTGATGTTGTCCACCAACGATCGTGGCTAATTGCTAATCTGGGTTCCAAGATTTTCCAATTGTGTGCCCGCAGTGTTAGCCAATTGTACTTATTTTATCCAAATTAGCCTCATGTTTGTTGAACCGGTTCCTTGTTTTATTCATAAATGCGGTGAGGGCGTCCTCCATAGATGGCTTTACCTCCGGATAATAAAGACGTAGGAGTAGGATTATTCCAAAGAATTGTAGGAATTCCAGTTATTGTAATAATTGGCTTCCTCAATTAGAGCGGATGTTCGTGCACTACCTGAACCAACTCAAACAAACAAATCAAATACCACAGGAGTCGAATTAAACAACAAATAAAAAGAAAAAAAATGTCTAGATTAAGAATAGTTCTATTTATCGCAATATTAGTACTAAAAATTTGATTAATCCCCGACAACGGCGCCAAAAACTTGTTCGCCTATTTTCTTAGCTTCACCGCAAGTGTACGGATCAATTTATAGAATAGGGTTTGCAAGGTCGAATCCACAGGGATTAATAAATTAATGTACTAAGTATTGGATTATAATAGTCCTATTTTTATCTAAACTATCGAAATTCGAAGGTTTGGTTTTATTACTACTAAAGCAGAAATTAATCCTAAAATAATAAAGTAAAGAGTGATTAAAAGATCAAGTATGAATGGATGGATTCCTGGGTTATGGTTTCAATTAATATCCCACTTTTATGCTCAGGTTAAGCAAACCAAGGTTAAACATATTCTTCTCTATAAACCAATCACCAAAGTAATTTACCCCCTCTCTCGAGATGTATGTAAAAACGTTGATTGGAATATCTATGTTAGCATCTCTACTCAACATGAGATATCCAACTCCCAAAAGTTCAAAAGATTAAAAGATCTCACAAATATTCACAGACTTCTCAATCATGCAATCTATTTGTGTCAAGTACTCAAGATCTAATATTGAAACTCATCGGTTAGAATTATGAATCAATACATCAAACAAGTTTAGATCAAAGGCCTTTTGATAAAACAAGAATTAAAGCAAAGTACTTGAATAGAAGAAGAAAGCATTAACTTCAATTATCCTTAATCATCACATAAAAGTGTTTATTAATCCACTCCCAAACCCGGGAATCACAAGTGTTTTAGCCAGACATTGAAGATAAACAATTCATAGACAAATTATCCATAATCAAAATCTAACTAATTGAAATAACGATACGATGGAATGAGTGACTCGGGGATGACGATGATCTCTCGATCTATCTTCAATCCTCGAAGGTGTGGTTGCGGTCTTGATCAATCTCTCGAAGTATTCGGTGGGAAACTGCTCTTTTCTCTGGTTTCTAGGGTAAAAGTCAGCATGTCCCCGTTTGTGGCCGCCCCGAGTCTATTTGTACTTCGTTCGGGTCGAAATCTAGTTGAAAACGGATCAGACTCTGTTTTTCCCGCAGAGGAGCACGGCCGTGCCCCTTTGGCACGGGCTGCCCGTGCTGGGTGCCGCACAAATTGTCCAATCCGCTAAGGGAGCACGGGTCGTGCTCATACGCACGACCAGCCCGTGCTCCATCCAAACATCTGAATTTGCTTGCGGGGTCTTCATAAGAGTTGTAGCTCTCTCTCTTAGCTTTCCGTAGCCGCTGGAATCAGCTCAATATCAATTTTGTAGAGAGAGTTATGGCCAAAATACTAAACCCTGCCAGTGCTGGAAATTCCAGATGCGTTTGGACGTTCCTTGAGATAAATCCCCTCGTTGTTTGATCATCCATACTTCTTTTGACACACGAATCATTACTATGACTCTAGACTCAATATAATTGGCTTCCAATTGGGTGTAATCGCTCGATTCTTGATGCTTCTAGGTTGCAATGCTCGTATTTGTCACAAAATCACTCCAAATATCGTTAAATTCCTACAAAACGAGCAAAGCGTAATCCTTTTCCACAAAACAGGAATATAACCCTATTTACTCATATAATGCATGCATATCAACACATTCTAGCCAATATTAAGCCCAAAATACATGCAAAATACATGTCAATCAGTTACTTTCCCTGAAATCTTCACCTTCTTTACAACCTTCTACTGCTCCTCATCAATTTCTTCTTTCTTTGGTGTTACATCCTCGTCTGCTTTCCTTTTCCCTGCTCTTTTTTTATCAACAGACCTCCGAGCTTTAGCTTTGAAATACCCTTTTTTCCTTGGTACATTCTGTGTTTTATCTCCCTCACCCGCAACAGGAACTATTGCTGCATCATCAGCCATTGCAATTGCCTACAAAAAAACATGTGGAGCAATATCTCACTTCAAATACATTGTGATACTTTTTAAATAAAAAGTTATACTTGTTATATAAAAACTGATACTTGTTATATAAAAACTGATACTTGTAAGTGAACATAAACACAATGGTACTTCGTATCAGAAATACAACTTAAAACACATGCTCAAAATAAAAACATGCTTAAAACATATGCAACACTATCATTACAAAAACTCATTATACTTTTTGTATACAAAGTGATACTTCTTATATAAAAAGTTATACTTGTTGTATAAAATGTTATACTTGTTATATAAGAGGTGATACTTTTGATGGTGTTACACAGTTATGTGAAGAGCCTTATAGAAAACACATGCAATACTTTCTTTACAACAACTGATACTTTTAACACTAAAAGTAATACTTGTAAGGGCAAAAGTGATACTCAAAACTTACATACTAAATACATAAACCTGGAAAACACATAAACCTAAAAATACATCTAAACACATGCGTTGATTAACACCTATAGTCTATACTTCCCTTGAAAAAATATACTAAACAAAACCCTAACAAACTAGGAGCTGAAAATTGAACAGTCAAAATACAGAAATTAGCAGGGTTACCAAACCCTAAAAACATACATAAAAAGGACAATCGAACAAAAATTGAAAAGAAAACAAAATCGAAAGGAATACCTTGTTTTGCTTTCAAATATGTTGAATGCAAGATGTCGGTATGAAAAAACAAGCAGAGAAATAGATACTTCTACTTGGACGGTTTCGACTCGGTTTCGACTCGACGGTTTCACGAGGCGTGGGCGGCGGTTGAGGAGGGCGGCGTTTCACGAGGCGTGGGCGGCGGTTGAGGTGGTGGCTCCGCTTCTTTCTCGTGTAGTGAGAAAAGAACCCTAGTATGTGAGAAATAAACCCTTGTCTGCGGAATCGAAGAGAGAGAGAGAGTAGAGAGAGAAAATCAAAACAATGAAATGAAAAAACCGCCGGTTTCTTTGGTATATCGACCCATTTGTTGCGGGTTGCGGTCGCGGGTTTGGGGCTCACTCAACGGAACTAGATCCGTGAGACGGTCTCATATAAGTTTTTGTGTTAGAAGAAGTGATTTATTATAGCAAAAGTAGAAGTAGTTGAGAATCAGAAGTTGGTAGTGTTTGAAAATAAAATCAAAAGTTGTGAGAAGCTGAGAGTGTTTGGTAAAAAAGTAGTAGAAGTGTTTATTTATTTGTAAAATTCAAACTTGAAGCAGAAGCAGAATTTAAAGCACATCTCTCATTGCTTTTAGATTCTGATTAAATGAAGTAGAATCAAAACAGAAGTTGGTACTTGCAAACACTAGAAACTGCTTTTTTTAAGCAAAAAAACAAAAAGCACTTATTTAAGTGTTTGCAAACACTCCCTATAAGATGTTAGATCTTATTTTAAAAATAAATTATCAGAGTGTTTGGATAAAATAAGATAGTTGAGCTTATAAG
The DNA here is from genome assembly GCA_016081115.2 of Rehmannia glutinosa. Lineage (NCBI taxonomy): Eukaryota > Viridiplantae > Streptophyta > Magnoliopsida > Lamiales > Orobanchaceae > Rehmannia > Rehmannia glutinosa. The sequence goes on along the minus strand of CM071929.1, from coordinate 34,739,323 downwards.
CTGTTTTTATATCTTATAAAATTATTAAGTATATTTTTGTCTTTTAAATGTTTAAAATAAGAAGTTTATAAACTCTTTTAAAAAAAGTTGGGGCATAGGTACTTTTCTTTTAGGAGCTTATATGCTCTCTAACAGTTTTTTTTAGAGCTTATAAGCTCTTTTGGAAAAAAATTGTCAAACACATTTTAAGAGCTTATAAGCTCTTAAACATCTTATAAGCTGTTTTTAAGAGCTTATAAGCTTAGCCAAACACCCTCTTAGTTATCCGTCAGTTTGCACTTTGCATCATAATTACGTATTACGTAGTGGTATAGTCCCAGGCTCATCAATTCAGTGTTTGTTTCCAGTTAGAAGTTTCCAAGTGTTTCATCTTCTATTCCACCGCGCGGATGATTGTTACGTGTATACAAGTTGTCATATTAAAACCTCACAATTTAGGTTTGATTTATGCTCCAAAAATAATATGATTAATTTGGTAACTTGTACACACATGTCAATCATCCGTGCAGTGGAATAGCAGATGAAACATCATCCTAAAATAGAAGATACACCATCCTGAAATAGAAGAAGATCCTTCCGCCAGCCCAGATTGTTTCAAGATAGAAGTCTACCTAAGGTTCAATATCTTAAATCCAATCTTTTAGTATCACGTGAATGATTTTATATATAACAAGTTAGCAACGCAAAATACCGTTTTTGCTAATAAACGCAGAAATAGAGCCTCTGTTGATGCAGAACGTAGAAATAGTTGAGATGCAGAACGCAGAAATAGTTGAGAGCAGATGCTTGCATCTGTTGATGCAAATACTCGTTCTATTGCCTCCAAAATCCATTTTTCGATTCCTTTCCGTCTCAAAGAGATGGAACAATATCATCAATGATCCTTTTTTCCTAACGACCTCAAGACCCGGCTTGGCCGCGCGGAAAGGCTTGTTCCGCTTGCCGCCGCCGCCCGCCGCTTTTTTTCCAAAAAAAGGAACCCATAGTACTATTCGATACGACAATGTACCCTTATTCGTCCAATGAATATATTACCTATTATTTCTCCCGCCAACCACTCCTATCGCAACATCAAATACGTGAGTCGGAGATTCGGCTTCCTTTTAAATTCCTCCAACGGTTTAGTCCTCTGCTATTGCCCCACAAACAAACTAACCGTCATAAATCCCGTTACGAAAAAGTTTGTTTCACGCCACACACCGCCACTGCCGCCATGCAGCCTGAAAGCATCCGTCGGGATATCGTGCCTGGAGAATAAAACCGAACTCGCGGCAAGTTACATAGTCGTCCAACCGTACAAGGATCTTCCCTTTGGAGATTACAAAGGACACAATATTATGAAAATCAATACATTTGCTTCCAAAACAGTAGTGGACTAGTTCCACACTTTTCCGCCACTTCCACTACTTTTAGGTTGCTCTATGATGAGTTAGTAGTGGTGGCGAATGGTGTTTTCCATTGGTATGCGATTTACCTCCGTCGGATGGTCATGATAAACGGTGCATCGCGGTTTACGATCCCAACGGCGGCCAGACCATTTGCGATTGATTATTCAAAGGAGTTGAAGGTAGGTGATTCTTGTATTATTACAAGGTGCCATGATGACAATTTATTATGGTACGCCACGAGTAACAACCGGACATGAGATTTGGATTTTGGAAGTTGCCCAAGAATGAAAGTCGCCAACGACTATACCGTCGAGGAATGGGTGTTGATGTACGATATAAGCATTGAATCCCTGTCGAAAGACTCTGTATTCGCGAGAAATGGAAGAGGAGAGTGTCTTTTCGGCTTATCCCGGGCGTTCAAGGTATGTATGGACGATGTCGTTTCGTGGAATCCCCTAGTTGTCCTTGTGAGGAAGAGGGAGACATGGTTCTTTTACAACTTAGACACCATGTCTGCCGAGTTGGTACGGTTAGATGGAGATCTTATTCGTCGTCACCATTATAGACCTCGTCTCATCCCTTTTTCGAATCTTCTTTACTTGTCTTCATATGCTCTTTGATGATTTATAGACCTCGTCTTTTCTTTGATCATATGCTCTTTGATTGCACACAGATCTTTGGTTTGATTCCATTACGTTTCGATATATTAATTTGGATGTTATTTTGCTCTGTGTCTGATTCAAAATTTTCAAGTTGATGCATAAGTACCAGATTTTCGAGGTGATAGTCTCGATTATAATCAGACTTCACATACATAACAGACGTGCAGTTCAGCTGAGCTTATAAGCTCATCAAAACAGTTTAATAAAATGTTTGAGAGCTTATAAACTCTCTAAAAGTGTTTGGCAAAGTTTTTGTAAATAGATCTTATAAGCTCCCAAAATAAGATGTTAAGAGTTTATATGCTATTTTTAGGAAAGGTGGAGGATCCACCGTATTTTCAAAACAAGAACTTATTTTAACAACCTCATCTCACTTTCACCATTTTATAATTACAAAGTCAAGTAGGGGTGTGTTATTGTATAAATACATGTACCATCTTGTTCTAAACAAATACAACCTTAAAACTGGTACGGAAATGCCGAACAGCATCAAAATGTAACTAGTCATCGGAGTTGTAAGAAATAAGAAAATCCTATTACTAACAGAGTACAATCAGGATACAACAGTTTGACAAGACAGTATTTTCCTCTGTCCATCTCTGATACTGCAAAGTGCAAACAAACCCAAATGGAGGCGAGAATCCATCTCCGAACCACAATGTAAACCAAGCAGCTGAGAAAAAGGAAAACAAAACCCATAAAGAAGGCCTAAGTGACAAAACGGACAAAATGGATCATTTGTAAAGATGTCTGTATGTTTGTCTCAATCGACCACATCCAGTTGTCAATCTAGAATTACAAGGAAATTTCAGACATAACCAAACCTGAGGGGGCTTTTTGTAATTTTGAAAATTCTGGTTTTTTTTGTAATTAGCCCAAACCTCAAGGATTTTTTTGTAATTAACCCAAAGATTAAATATAAAATTGAACCATCCTATATAGAAATAATTCTCACAGCAAATATAAAAATCCAATTAAACGACTCAAGAAATGGTGCAATTGAAGTTAAGAGCTCATGGTCTATGGACTTCATCCTTCTTTTCACCACTGAATAGACTCGTTGGCTTTTCACATACGTGATTGAGCATAAAGGAGATGCATAGTGCGCCCATGAAATACAAAGAGAGAGAATCTCTATATTGTACGGGTAATTAAAAGTAACACAAACATGATTTTTTGGTAAAATGCACACATTATTGTTGTTTCAGTTAGAATCACACGAGGAGATCATGGGCGTCATCATCTTGACTGAAAATCTACCATTCGACTGACAGAAATTTGGCATGTCAAGGTTAATTATTCCCTTTGTTGATGTAGAGACTTTTGAAATGTTCAAGAAGCAAGCAATGATAAAATCATATCTCACAGAAAAATGCCTAAATCACAGCAAGAATCACACTTACAGCAGCAGAAGAAAGGACTCAGCCACTATAGTTGAATGAAATAGAATAATAATACTGCGTTCAGGACAAATAAATGATCCTGAGTGAGCTAAATACCTGAAAAATCAAAATGATAGAAGCCAGAAGCAATGTAAAGAACTATTTATATTTTTTCTTCTCATGTGAAAAAGAGAAGCCCATGGAGAACAGAGAGTAAAACACAGAAACTAAGAGAACAAGGAGGATACAGAAGAGGATACAGATGGTGGATAATTTGCAAACACCAGCATGACTTCTTGCTGCCACATTTGATGAACAAACAGAACCAAAGAACCAGGCTTACTAAAAATTAACCTCCAGAAAGAAGATTGTGGAAATCTGAAGACAGTGAAACTCACCACAAGTTGGAATATAACCACTTGGAATATTGGTAATGCAGTCCACTCTGTTTGAGAAAAGCTCACATATGACAAATGAAAGGCGCCACCGATTTTGTCCACCATATTCTAGTTAAGCAAAATCACTGAATATCAGAAATCATCTTCATGAGACTCTGCAGGATCATATCTGTCCTCGAACTTATGGAGTTCACGACGAGAGCTGCTATTCCTGTTCGTTTTTCTTTCCCTCATATCCCCATGCCCTCCATTGTCTACATCTCCCTCCCGACGAGCACTAACTGTTTTGCTTCTTCCCCTGTCCCCATGCTCCCTATTACCTTCGTATCTCTCTCTTTTACAACTAGTTCTCTCATATTCATCTCTTTCTCTCTCATGATTATTTCGCTCACGGTCATCCCGATTTCTTTTACTATGTTTTCGCTCGCGTGACTCGCTACGTCTTTGGTGTGATCTTCGTGAATAATTTTCTGCAGCGAAGTCCTGCTTTTCTCTACCACCATGCATCGGTTCTCTTGAGTGACTGCTAATTTGTCTTCCATCTCGCTTTCCAGAATAGTCATCTCTGTCATGTCTGATCCTCTCAACACTTCTATTGGAGCCTTGACGCCCATGATCCCAACTTGAGTCTCGTGTTAGCTGCTTGATGTCATCCTCAAAGCCTTCTGCATCATGAAAAGAGTGTAACTCTTTCCTGTAATCAAGCGATCGTTCTCTATTTTCTTTAGGTATCTCGGAATTTCTCCTTGATCCAGAAACACCAGTAGCACTTGTATGTGTATTCAAATTTTCAGATTCCAAAGCTTCTGTCTTCTCCATGGTCTTTGACGTGTCACCAATCCCTCCAGCTTGCTTGATTTCCTCCATGTATTCCTCTATAATATCCCTCATCACCTTGAGAAGAGCAAATTAAGTCCATTAGGCAGTTTATCTATCAGAACAATGAAAATTTGACTGAACCAGATTGAGGGGGAGAAGAAATGACACTAACACCAACCCAACTCCAATAATTGACCACAAAATGGAGATGCCATAGGTGCCTTAGCCCTTTGATAGTTATGAGTAGTACAAATAACTCCATGAAAACTAATACATGAATAAATGACAGCAAGGAGAGAGTATTTTCAATAAGTGTACAACATAGCATTTGAGTCACCAACTTCTACCTTACTAATGATGGAAGCTCCACAAGGCTCTAAAAACAGATTTACAAAAAGTTCTAGATGTTAGGTTCAATCTATAATTATGTTTCAACAATTACAACTTCAACATACAGCCTACAACTAGATGTCTCAGCTGCTTTACTACTTCCATTGAGACCAACTGTAACCAATGGCTTTAATGCCACAAGCAGAAATATTTAGATTATGGTTAAGGCACAAGTTTACGGTTTAGAGTTTAGGGTTACAGTCAGGTTCAGAATCAGATTTCTATTAGCATGAGATACCAAAAGAAAATAAGATTCAGTAAGCACATGGCCACCCAAGTTTATAGTATACCTACCGAACCAAGTGAATCAAAACACTAAATACTCATAAAACTTAAGTAGTAAAATCAACTAAACTTATGTTCGTTGGGTTGACATACACTGCTCATTCAATTCTTAAAGCCATAGTGGTATCCATTAGTTGAACAAATTAAATGCTCTTGTTTACCTTTGGCACATATATCTGATGCTCTAAGTTACTTTCCAGGACATCTTCAGGAAGAGATAGTTAAGAAAGTTCAATTTTAGGAACGAAGTTTGAGATTTTAGAATTGAAGAAATTATTGGGCCATTGCCAAAAGCATATAACTAAAGGAAAATAAACTGAACCAGCAAAAACCTTACCTCTAAAGTATTTCGCCTCGATTTCTTGCCACGGTATGACATCCTCCGACGTTTGTAGTCTCTTTCCTCAGCTAATAATTCCTCCCTTGTCTTTACTTTATTGGTCTCCTAAATGATCACAGAAACAATTAACGTACAATGGGAAAATGTAACAAATAATTGACTCCCCCTCCCAATCACCCCAAATGTAATACTAGTAATGATATAAACATCACGCAATCTATGTACCCCCTCTGTCTTGAGGTCCTAAACTGGCAAAACGTTTTGAATGAGAGTCAACAACTTAAATTTTTTAAGTATCAATAAAGTTTCTCCCAAAGTATGACAATCACATCTATCCCTTATACGGAGCAACTTTGAAAAGTATGACAATCACGTCTTTCCCTTGTCACCATAGTGATACCAACCATCAAATTCATCCAATCTTTCCACATGCAATTAATGTACAAATTCAAAATTCCATCAAACGATAAAACAATATGGAAACATTCCAAATGCAGTTAACACCAAATATCATATAACAAGTTACTTTTTTGGAGTTGTTGAAGCACTACTTATTACTTAAGAAACAAACTAATGCAAGAAGCATTATTAACAAGAAAAATTGAAGAAGAATTCAAAACAGATTCTTCATACAATTATAAATTATGTTTAAAGAAGAGGCACTGTTGTAAATTGGCATTGTAAAGCTCTTTATTTCACATTAAAGCACAAGAAAATCCAACTATTTCGATTTTCATAACTTGGGAGGAGCTAGTCTAAGGCAATCAGCAAATATCCATATCATTGTTGCTATGTGACACCCCTCCATTTACTACTTATTTTAATGTCGTAGTAGCATTGCTAAAACTGACAACGGAAAAGCAAATGAATGATAGCCCATAGACGCAGACCACGCACTTGTATATAGATTACCTGATTACTTGACCTCTGCCAGAGAAACCCGTCATGGTCAATTATAGGTCTATAGTCTGGACGTTTTAGTCGCTCTTCATCAGCTATCTTGGACACATATGTGTGCTCCATATTACTGCATAAAATTTACATAAAAAAATAAGCCTCTATCTCAGACACCATGCCTCCCCTTAAAATGACAAACGTGAAAAAACAGAAGCAAAGACGCATTTGCTAAGTATCCTCGTTACAGGCAGAACAATAATCTGAGCACCAACAAGGTTAAGCAATATCAAATGGATACCTCAAGATAGAGTTTATACCCACAATCAAGATTGTGAAGAACAACAAGATAAAAAATTTCAAGTCTTATGAAAAATTTCAATGGCATTTCCAGAAACACAGCACAAGAAATTAAATGTCAAAATTGATTAAACGGCATGTATATACTCATTTATTCTATATGTGGCTACATCACAAGTTATGATAGCATAAAAATTTTAACAGTGATTGACTTAAGCAGAAACAACAGAACAATACCGTTCGTATGCAGACACTGGTCGTGAATTGCGTAGAGCCTTAATTTTTCCTTCAATCAATGATCGCTCGTGCAATGCTGCCACAGCTGCTGCCACTTCGGAGACAAAAGGCATACTGTTGCCAACTGTATCACCTTTTATGTTCTCTCCCTTATCTCTACTGGGCTCATCAACTGACAAAATACTTTGCACCGGCTCTTCCCCCTCACCGTCAACTTTTCCAAAATCCCTCGATTCAGCGTCTTTTTGCTCCAAAGGAAACAATGAAGCATGCAATGCAGAGTCCAATATGCATTCTTTTAACACATCAACCGCCAAAAACTTCCCGTTAACTTCACCATACAATATACTGAACTGCAAAGATAACCACATCATCACTTTCACGAAAACTGGGCATTCGAAACTCTGCTTGTTCAATCCCAACGATGTGTTCTCCTCCATTGTCAATTTTCCATTGCTAAACGTAACACCTGCCAACACAAAAGCCTCCCTAACAATCACCTTCAAACACAACCTAACCAACAGAACCAAATGATCTCTCATGGCAAAATCAATTATTACACCATATCTAGGTGAACTCGCGACAATCCAGTCGTACAAATGTAACAACTTACAATCTCTCAACCTCAGAATCGCACGCAGAATTCTAGAAGAATACACAGCCGGTAAACCCCCACGCCACGCTTCGGTTTCACTACGAATAGCCCAAATTTCGGACGGAAGAAACCTAATAAAATCCACCGAAAAATCCCTGGCTTCTTTCGCAGAAGGTTCTTCATTGAAGTCAGCGCACTCGACGTACAAAACCCTAGGTAAGTTGAACAATGAAGGCCGTTGAATTGAAGGGGTGACAGGGCCCGGACAGCTTTCGTAAAAGAAATTGTTGGCGGGGGCATTATAGGAAACATATTTTTCGAGAGATACAGGGAAGTCGGAGGTGGTGGCGGGGAGGGACACTGGGGTGCTGGTGTTGGAGTGGAGAGTAAGAGGGTATTGGAAATCGTGGGGTAGGAAGAGAGAGGAAGGGCAATTGAGGTAGTGAGAGAATAGTGATGAAGGGGGGAGACGGTGATTAGGGTTGAAAGGGCAATGGAGGAAGGTAGGTGAGGCGGAGGCGGAGGCGATGGGAGTGGGGAGAGAACGGAGAGCGGTGGTGGAGAGGTGGAGAAGTGATGTGAGGTTGGAGAGGGCGGTGGAAAGTGACGGTGGTGGTGGTGGTGGTGGTGGTGGTGGTAAATTTGGATGGTGAGATGGGAGAAAAGTGGCGGTGGCCGGAGGTGGCGGTGGCTGTGGTGGTAAATTTGGATGGTGAGGTGGGAGAAACGTGGCGGTGGACGGAGGTAACGGCGGCGGTGGCGGTGGCTGTGGCGGTGGTGGTGGGTTCATGACGAATGTATGAACGAGAATTTTGAGAAAAATCGTCGATGATTTAAATTTTAAACAGCGTAACCATAAAGTCGCATTTTAAGTAGGGCGTTTAGTACTAGGACACTACTCGGATCATGGCAATATGAAAACTTCATGTATAATATAAACATTTGAGTTACGCAAAAACATTTGAGTTTTATCTTAGAAGAAAGGTTTTTTTTTGCATAATTGAGGATAAAATTATTTGATTTTGTAAAAAATTGTTGCTAATTGATTTAATTTGAAAATGATGTTCGCAATTAAATCATAATATGTAGATATAGAGACTACAACATAGCTAAATCGTCGGGGCTCCATTATTCCCCTCGTCAAGTCTAATATTATTATTAGTAGGGGTGTTAATATCCGACACGATCCGAACTTAACACGATAAAAGTAGGTTAGGATCGATCTATTTATTGTTCAGGTTATAATTGTGTGGGACCCAATTAACTCATGCATTAAACACAGGGCCGATTGTGTGGGACCCAATTAACTCATGCATTAAACACAGGGCCGAACTTCACCCCAAGCCCAGCAAGTCCTTGCTTAGGGCCCCAAAAAATTTGGGGCCATTTTTTTTAAAACCCTTTTAGCTTATTAATAAAATATTATAAAAAAAAAAGCCAAAAACTAATCCAACAAGCTGCATATTAGAAAAAGGCCCAAAACTAATCCAACTATTGTTGCCCAATTGAATGATTGTCTCGACTCCAGCCTCCAGGTTTTCTATTTTCTGGTTTTTGGACGTTCTTCAAAGTTGGACTGCTGGAGTTGGGGTGACACCTCATCAGACGATAGACGGTACTATCGGTGCACAGTGAATCGGCGATCTATGGACTACAGTGAGTTTCTTCCCAATTAATTTCAGTTTTTAAATTATTCTTTAACTACTGAAATAGTGTAAAGATTCAGTGTTTCAAAAATAATTGTGTTAAGATTCAATTTATTTTAATCAATTATATAAAAAAGGAAGATATTGGTTGATTGTTGTCTGCTGAATAATTGGGTGGTAACTGGTAAATGAAAAATTAAAAATTATTCAAGTTTTCTACTAAATATTTATGTATATAAATAAATGCATAAGAAGAATAAGAAAGAAAATACTTCAAAGTTCAAATTATTTTTTCCATTTGTTTTTTTCCCCACTTTTATACATTTCATTCTTGTACCAAACTAATCACTTTGTTTATTTGACCCTTGGTAAGCTGCACTTATATATGAGGTACTTATTTATTATTTAAAACATATGAATATTATGACATGTTTGTGATTTTTGGTTTAATGAAATATTGTTGTCTTGTCGACTATTTTTTGGTACTTATTTATTTATTAGGGCCCATCTTTAGAATTTCGCTTAGGGCCCTTGGAAATACAGGTCCGGCCCTGATTAAACAGGTTGTACATTCAAGTTGACCCACCTGACCCGAATAATTAAACGGATTGTATTTGGGTTGGCTACATTTGTGTAATTATCGTATTTCAATATGACCTGCGAACTCAAACACGACTCGAATTGTCACTCCAAACTATTAAGAATTGATTATATATCAGTTAGAGCATTTATAACCCAGATTATTAATTTGCAATCAAATCACACCAGTCCCTTCACTCCACTCCGAGGAGATTGCACTAAAAAGAAAAAAGAAAAAGAATTCTAATGCTGCTATTAGGGATTCAATTGTGGAAGAGGCCAGTTTTTGTGAATTCGTTCTGTCATTAAAATTTTAAGTTAGCCCATGGGCTTCAACCCTTCAACTGATGTCCAAATACTGCCCAAGTGAAATAGTTGAGCTTCAATTCAACTCCAGATTTCCATGTTAGACCATTAAAGATATCAGTAAGGTCGGGTCTGGACTGGATATCTATATTCTGGGCTAAATTAGACGTAGCCACGGTTCCGGAACCATCGGTTCCGATTCTTCCAAATGAAGAATCGGAACTGTAGTAATGTGGCCCATTTCACATATTACCTTTTGTCCAAGGCCCAAGAGGACATGGCCCAAAAGCAACCAACCCACTACCACCTAATCCTTCATTAAACCTAATTAGATATGTTTATATATCTAACCTCTCACACACCATACGTGCAGTAGAAAGCAATCTCCCCATTCTATACAAGTCGCCGAAAACTCTCTCCCTCTCGGCCTAATCTTCTTCTTCGTGAAATCGACCGATTCCTTGTGAATCCCAAGATACGGTGAGTGTTTGTTTGGTTTGTTCACACCTTTGTGAGTGTGTCCAATTTGGTGAGGTGAGAGGTTTGGGTTCGTCATTCCGGCGAGTTTCTCCGGCCGACTTCTTTGTGAACTTTCCGTCTCGGCTTCGTTTCGGGTTTCCTTTGTGGGTTACATCGGTCTCGATACTTGGTGTGGGTTTGGACGGTCTTGGGTCGAGGTTCTCTTTGTGCCAACCTTTGGTGCTTTCCTGTTAGAAGACAATGTGGAGTCCGCTTCACATATCTCGAGCCGAAGGAGTCGAGCTCGACTACAGTTTCGCAGTCATGCTGTCCGTTTTGGCCTCCCGTACCAAAACGAGGTCCTGAAAACTCGGTTTTACGTCCTTTCGATTCAGCCCGGGTTTTATAGTTTTGATTTATATTCTTGTATTTATCGCTTTATTAGAAACTCGGTTTGTAATCCCGTAATCCCTATCCCGTAGGCGGATTGTTGTAATAGTTCTATTTGTTAGAATCAGAATATTGATCGGCTATGGCGATCCTGGAGCGAGTTGACAATGGGGTCGATACCCAACAGGTGGTATCGAGCCTCCCGTTGTGGTGGTACGAAACCCTTACCGTAGGGTTTCGCTCTGCAGTAAGCGGCTTGAACTTCTCGTTCTTCGTTTTTCGTAGCGTAACCGCTGCCGCGGATTTATTGCTTTCGTAGTTTAAATACCGCTTGCCGCGGGTTTATTGCTTGTGTAGGCTTAAATACCGCTTGTAAGCGGGTTTATTACTTGTGTGAAGCGTAAATACCGCTTGCCGCGGTTTTATTTGTTGGGATTTGCTTGTTGTAGAATTTTAGGTTGCTCAGTGAGCCTTTTATTTCTATTGTGGTGCTTGCGACCGCTTTGCTCATTTTTCGCATTTTTGTGGCCTTGAGAATTGCTTCATTTGTATTCTCCGAATTTGTGTGTTTTGGTCTTTGGTTTTGTGATATAACCTACTTTGTGTGGTGTTGTTTTCTTAAACTGTTGTGTTTTTTGAAAATGGCTATGTCTGGTTATAATCTTGAACCGTTTAATGGCAAAACTGATTTCTCTATTTGGCAACAAAAAATGAAAGGTATTTTAATTCAACAAAAGGTGTATAAAGCTATTACGAACACTTATGTTGACACTGATACTAAAGAAATCAAAGTCGAAAACGATGAGTATGCTTATTCCTCTATTATCTTGAATTTATCCGACTCTGTGTTAAGAAAAGTTGGTAAACAAAAATCACAAAGAATTGTGGGATAAATTGCAAGAGTTATATACCAAACTTCCTCCCTAGTAAGTTGTTTTTACTTGAAAAATTCTTTAGGTTTAAATTGGATTTAAACAAAGATGTTGATGAAAATCTTGATGTGTTTACCAAGTTAATTCAAGATATAAAGCTGACTGGTGATAAAAATATTGATGATTATACTCCTATTGTGCTTTTAAATGCAATTCCCGAATCGTGCATGTGATGTTAAATCTGCTTTATTAAGTATGGTAGAGATTCTATTACTCTTGACATTGTTGTTAATGGCTTAAAAAGCAAGGAACTTGATTTAAAAGTTAATAAGGGTGGTAGCGGAGACCGGGTGAGGTTATGCATGTTCGGGTAGGTCCCAACATAGGTTTGGTAACCAACAAAACCCGATAATCATCAAAATCGAAATTTTATCAAGAAAAAGGAAAAGTAAGACTAGGTCTAAGTCTAGGCCTAAGGAAGGAAGTGTTATAATTGTGGTGAGGTAGGTCATTATATTAGGGATTGCCCTAGTAAGAAAGGAAACCGGAATTTTAAAAATCAGCCTAATGATCAAGCAAATTTGGCTTCTAGTAGTGAAAATGCGGTGATGTTTTTATGGTGACCGGAATATGTGATGTGCCTATTGTGAATTCTGTGCATTCAAGTTCTGTGTGTGAAAATGAATGGTTAATTGATTCTCACGTGCACTTTTCATATGTCCCCATTTAAAAATCTATTTTCGAACTATAAAGAAGTGAAAAATAGTTTTGTTTCTATGGCCAATGAGAAAAAATGTAATGTTTTTGGAATTGGTGATATTTGCTTGAAATTTGATTCTGGTTATGCTTACACTTTGAAAAATGTTAGACATGTGCCGATCTATGCAATAATTTGATATCATGTCTTTGCATTAGAAGATGATGGATTAGAAGGTAGGTTTGGAAATGGATTAATGAAAATTTTGAAAGGATCTCTAGTGATTTTCAAAGTCGCCAAAAGGAATAATTTGTATGTTTGCATTGGTAAACCCCGTGTCTTTTGCTAAAAATACTCGTGAATGTTGTCCAGGAGGATAAAACCGATTTGTGGCACAAAAGACTAGGTCACATGAGTAGTAAAGGTCTTGAAATATTGCACAAAGTCAGGTGTTTTGGTAGTGATGTTTTATCTTGTATGTCTTTCTCTCGTGACTCATGTGTGTTAGGCAAACAACATAAAGTGAAATTTCTGTATCTCCATTTCCTAATCAATCATGCTGCACCGATATACTTGAATATTTGCATGCTTTGATGTGTGGGGTCCGTCTAGTGAACCTACTCAAGGTGGTAATAGGTATTTTTGTCTATCATTGATGATTTTTCAAGAAAAGTGTGGGTTTTCCTAATGAAGAACAAATCGATGTGTTTGAAAAATTCAAAAATTGGAAAATTTTGATTGAGAATCAAACGAAAAAGGATTAAAACTCTTAGGACGTATAATGGTCTTGAATTTTGCAATAACTTGTTTGACAACTTATGTCTTGAATTTGGTATTCAAGGCATAAAATCAGTGCCTTATACGCCTCAACAGAATGGTGTTGCTTTGAAGCGTATGAATAGAACCTTACTTGAAAGGGTCCGGAGCATGCTTGCTTCCTGACTTTCAAAAAGGTTAAGGGTGAAAAAAAACTGTTCATACTACGGGCCTTATTTGATAAATAGATCTCCGTCTGTGCCTTTGAAAGGAAAATGTCCTGAATCTGTTTTTTCTCGGTAAAGAAATTGATTTTTCGAACTTGAAGGTTTTTGGTTGTCTTTGCATTTGTTCATCAAAGAGGTGATAAACTTGAACCAAGATCTAAAAATGTGTTTTTTTAGGATATCCTGAAGGTGTGAAAGGATATAGATTATGGCTTAGGGTGAACCTGGATTTAAAGCTATAACTAGTAGAGATGTCATTTTCAATGAATCGATTTTCCTTGTTTATCTGCTATTTCTACTATGCCTTTGCTTGAATCAAACCGGCTCCAAATAAGGTGGAGCAATTGCTTGGTTTGAGCCATATTGATGAATCTGAAAATTTGCATGTTGAGAATGAAAATCATGCTGAAAATATTCCCTCAAAAATCAACCCGAAATTGCGAACATGCCTCGAAAATGTTGATAATCTTTGAAATGCATGATGATTTGTTGATTTGAATGATAATGAACCCGAAGAACTTGTAATTATCAACTTGCTAGAGATAGAACTAGAAGGAATATTAGACAACCTACCCGATTTGATGATTTTCAAATGATTTCATATGTGTTTTTAATGTTTGAGTCTATTGATAATTGTGAACCTAAAACTTATCAAGATGCTTTAAAATCAACATTCTCAAGAGTGGTTGAATGCTATGCATGAAGAAATGAACTCTTTACATGTTAACAACACTTGGATACTTGTTCCTAAACCTGAAAATTGTTCGTTGGTTGATTGTAAGTGGTTGTTTAAAGTGAAGAATGAGAATGATTCTGTGAGATATAAAGCTAGGTTAGTGGCGAAAGGTTTCACACAAAAAGAAGGAATAGACTACACACAAATATTTGCTCTGTTGTGAAATTTACAACCTGTTAGGATAATGCTTGCTTTGATCGCTCGGTTTAATTGGGAATTGAAACAGTTAGATGTGAAAACTAACTTTCTTGCATGGTGATTTGACTGAGAAAATCTATATGAGACAACTGAAGGTTTTGTGGATAATAAGAAATCGATTTTGTTTGTTTCTTTGAAAAAATCCTTATATGGTTTGAAAACAGTCTCTAGATGTTGGAACAAGAAATTTGATGATTGCATGATGTCTTTGAATTTTAAAAGAAGTAATTACGATCATTTGTCTTTATTTCAAAGAAAATGCTAAAGTGCTTTTCTTGTTGATTTATGTTGATGACATCTTTGTTAATTAGTCCATGTGTTAAAACTATTGAGCATGTTAAAAACTGTCTAAGTGCTAAGTTTGACATGAAGTATCTGGGAGATGCTTTAAAAGGATTTTAGGAATGAACATTGTGAGAGAGAGAAAAAATTTCGTTATTTTTCTAAACCGATTTTCTTATATTGAGAAAATTTTGTGTAAATTTTCTATGTCCGATTCAAAACTCAATGTTCCTTTGGCTGCTCATTTTTGCTTAGTAAAGAACAATCCCCAAAAACTCGAGCATGATGTGAATTACATGAAGAATGTGCCATATTCCAATCTTTATAGGTTACGTGATGTATCTAATGGTTGTTAGACTAGACCGATATTGCTTATTATGTTAGTTGTTTGAGTAGATACATGTCTAATCCCGGAATTACACATTGAGTCTTTGTTAAATGGCTTTTGCGATATTTGAAACATTCTGCGAATTTTGGTGAAATTTTCTAAGTGCAAAAATGGAGTTAAATTGAAAGGTTATGTGGATTCTAATTATGCCAATGATAGGGATAACGAAAAATCAACAACATCATATGTGTTCACTTTGTGTGGTTCATGTATAAGTTGGAAATCACGATTCTGACAAAGTTGCATTGTTGCAATCTGCCTACAATCAATCAATATATTCTTTGTATGAATCAAGCGTTAAAAGAAGCGGTTTGGCTTAAAGGTTTGATTTAAAAATTGGTTTTCTTGATGATAATGTTGTTGTGTTTTTACGATAGTCAATCGGTATACGATTGTGTAAGAATCCTATTTTCATGATAGAACTAAGCACATAGGCGTAAGATTTCATTATATACGTGATATTGTTGCAAAAGGCTTAGTTAGTCTTGAAAAGATACCTTCCCGAATTTAATCCTGGCGATATGGGTACCAAATGTTTGCTGTTAGTAAATTTCTATCATGTTTGAAAATTCTGAATTTTGATACCCGTGATTGAACAGGATATGTTGCACTTGATCGGTTATAACTTGCTATGTGCTTGTTATAACTTGTCTTAATGTCTTGTGTACAATAAGATTGTTTTACCTGCCCCGTGTTGCTATAGCTTGCTTTGTGTGCTTCTTTGTGATGTCCCTTTGTGTTATAGTTTGCTTTGTGCTTACTATAATCGTATTCTCACCGTACTATGTGCATAGTGAGAAAGATCGCGATGATGAATGTGTGTATGACTCGAGTCTTGTAAACTGGAAATGTGCGAGTGGAGAATGTAGTAATGTGGCCCATTTCACATATTACCTTTTGTCCAAGGCCCAAGAGGACATGGCCCAAAAGAACCAACCCACTACCACCTAATCCTTCATTAAACCTAATTAGATATGTTTATATATCTAACCTCTCACACACCATACGGTGCAGTAGAAAGCAATCTCCCCATTCTATACAAGTCATGAAAACTCTCTCTCCTCTCGGCCTTAATCTTCTTCTTCGTGAAATCGACCGATTCCTTGTGAATCCTTAAGATACGGGTGAGTGTTTGTTTGGTTTGTTCACACCTTTGTGAGTGTGTCCAATTTGGTGAGGTGTGAGAGGTTTGGGTTCGTCATTTCCGGCGAGTTTCTCCGGCCACCTTCTTTGTGAACTTTCCGTCTCGAACTTCGTTCGGGTTTCCCTTTGTGGGTTCTGATCGATCTCGATACTTGGTGTGGGTTTGGACGGTCTTGGGTCGAGGTTCTCTTTGTGGCCAACCTTTGGTGCTTTCCTGTTAGAAGACAGTGACGAGTCCGCTTCACATATCGAGCCGAAGGAGTCGAGCTCGACTACGAGTTTCGCAGTGATCTTTGTCCGTTTCATCCCGGTACAAAACCGAGGTCCGGTAAAACTCGGTTTTGTCCCGTTTCGATTCAGCCCGGGTTTTATAGTTTGATTTATATTCTTGTATTTATCGCTTTATTAGAAACCGCGGTTTGTAATCCCGTAATCCCTATCCCGTGGCGGATTGTTGTAATAGTTCTATTTGTTAGAATCAGAATATTCATCGGTATGGCGTCCGGAGAATGAGTTGACAAATGGGGTCGATACCCAACAGGAACCGATGGTTTCGGTTCCAAACCAAATCGATTCCTCCACGATTATGGTTCCAATTTAACCAGAACCGTTTCTTTTTTCTTTCTTTTGATAATTAATTGATTCTTTTTAAAAAAACAATTTATCTAATTTAGTTACTATATAAAACAAAAAATTAAAAATAGAAAAATAATTAGACTTAATATTTATAATATTAAGCTGCCTATGTATTCTAATATTCATAATATTAAGCTGCCTTTGTATTCTCTTAAGGCATAGAGGAATCAAAATTCATATGGCTCGCTTACAACATTGAGCATTTAGTTTAAGATGTGTAACACGTGGTTGCGAATATAAAAGATCATAACAAATATTTAATATTTCTTCTAGCATATTTTTACCCAAAAAATATAAAATCGTTGGTTTTAACTTTAAAATCGGCGATTTTAACCTTAAAACCAGCAGTTTTAACCATCGGTTCCACTAATAGTTAACAACTAGTTCCATGGTTTTTGTGACCAAGGAATCGGAACCGGCCTACATGGTCCCAATACCAGTTTTGGAATTGGGTTCCAGTCAATGGTTCCCGGAACTGTTGACAACGTTTCGATTCCGATTTGGAATCCGGTTTTGGTTCTATTTAGCCACTCATGGGCTAATTAAATAATTATGCGAGAATATTAGGATCGGATCCGAAAGTGGATCTTAAAAGAAGTCGAGTCAGTGATTTGTTTCACTATTTTTTATATCCATAAATTTTTCGTATCAAACTTGACCCTTTGACAACCTTATCAAACTCAACCCAAACACAAACCCAACTCTAGAAATATAATTAAACTTAAAGTAATTTCACTATAAGAAAATTCCAGTTTACCGACAGAATTTACCGACAGAAATGATTTTGTCACTAAATTTTACAATTACTTACATAATACCTACAGAATAAAAAATACCAATTTTCCCCAAATTATGCCGACAAATTACCAACATATGATCGACAATTTTTCAATTACCGACAGATTTTCTGTAGGTATGTACCAACAGTTTTAGATTCTGTAGGTAAATATTTTACCTACAATGGTTTTACCTACAATGATTTTACCTACACTTTACAATTTTCTTAACACTTACCTACAGATTTTTCTGTAGGTAAACTGGTTTTTTCTTGTAGTGTTTTAATGCAATAAACAATCTATAACAAACAAATAAAGTAATTTTGCTTGATAAAAACTAGGTTTATAGAAATATAAATTTAGTTTTTCCACAAATACATATAATTAATTTGTCTAAACTTGTAATTTTCTATTCGATACATGTACAACTATTTTTTGTTATAGGTCATATGTATTTTTACTAGTTATTTTTATCTTTTTGCCCCTATTAATAATTGACCTCATTTCTGTTAAGATTTGACCATAAAATGATGGAAATATTACAAAAATTAGAATCAATCTAGAATTAGAATCAACCTGCTGCACAATCAGGACTTTCTAAAAGTTTACCTGAAAAACAATATATCCAATAAAAATAGATTTATTAACTCATATCTTATATAATATATATATATATATATAATTTTGAGGGGAAAAAAATGACCCACACAGAACAGTTGCAGACTTGATTTTCAAATATTAAAAACCACACTATTGTCTATCCAATAATGTCTTGATTTTTCAACAAAAATAAAGAATAATTTCATGATTTCATCTACCAAGAAAATAACAAGAGTAAATACTCTAAAAAGTTTGGTAACATTAAATACTGCAAATAGAAGGAGATGGGAGCACACCACTACTGACGAAAAAAGAACTGATAAATCTGGCAGCATTAACTTGAGATTTTAAAATTAAAAATAAAAATAAAAATGGTATGTTGCCGTACAAATTCTGAGGACAGAGATATTGAATAATTATTAGCTCAGATTGCATCATAATTCATAACCCGGTCTCAGTCCTCTAAAATTTTGAGGTTCTGGATTCGTCTTAAATCAAAAGTAAACTATTTGTCAACTTTAATAATAATTATATTAGTTTTTGATAGCTAATTATTATACATTAATCATATGTGACCGATAAAAGGTAAGAGTTTAGCTTAGATAGTGGTCTAATTCAATTATTCCAGAAGTGTGATTTGGTATGTATAATTGGTTCGTATCCAAATAATAGAATTTTTTTAGGGTTACGTACACAAATACCCAATATTTCGGAAAAAATGCACATTTTTACGTTTCTAGGTTTTTTCTTAATTTTTTTACGCTCCAGCCTTTTTGGACTTTTTTACGCTCCGGCAAATTTTTTCGGATTTTCTTACATTATTGTTACATGATTCAGGGACGGACGCAGAAATTCGTTCTTGGGGGGCGAAATCAAGGCGGTCTTGAAGCAAATAAGAGATGGTGCCGCAAGATGGGGAGGAGGCCTCCGGAGGACCCCAAGTTTTTTATATATGTATATATAATCAATCAATGGCGGAGATAGGGGCCAACCCGGGCCCCCTCCTTTTCTTTTTTTTTTTTTAAAAATTACTAGGTAAAATTTTTCAAATTTCTTTTTAGTTAATATTTATTTGTATTTTTTATTCGACCCGACTTTTTTCTTGTAGATTACCACCCTAATAATTCCTAGATACACCATTATATAATGACGTATCTAGGGATTATTACTGTAGGCCGATACTGAAAATTGAATGGGCCGAAAAAAAAAACTAAAAATACACATAAATATTAACTAATTTTTTAAAAAATACCTTATTTTTTTAAAAAAAAAGGGTGCCAGAGCCCTGGGTTGGACTCCTCTTATCTCCGCCATTATATATATATTATTTATTGCTCTAGGTCCTCAAACCTTGGACCGGCTCCTGCAAAATCAAATCTAATATAAATAAAAATAAAACATACAAGTTTTTATAACAAAATTACTAGAGTCACATGTCAGCGGCCCATGCCCAAAAATCGCCACTTGAGCGGGGCGGGCGGGCGGGCGGTCGCCGAGATGGCGGGCCGAGAAACCTCAACCCAACCCAATCCGCCTTGGGTCATGGGTTGGGTGGGCTAAACAAAAAATTAATAAAAATAAAAAAATGAAAAAAAAAAATTTATTCATATTATTAATTTTAATGAATTAAATATACTAATGGATAACAAGTACATATTTTATAAAAATATTATATACACTTTTATAAGAGATAAAAATATAAAATATCAATTATACTATTTTTTGTCTATTTAATTTAATTTTTTATTTTTTTCTTTTTTTTTATTTATGGCGGGCTAGCCCGCTGGCCCAACCCGCCAAGCCCGCCCCTTGGCGGGCTACTAAATACTTAACCCACCCCCTACCTTAGACGGGGCGGGGCGGGCCGGCCCGACGGGCTCGGCCCGTTTGACAGCTCTAAAAAATACATGAAAATTTGGGAGGGGGGGCAAAATATGTTGGCTTACATTTTTATATACTATATTAATTTATTAAATAATATATTATAGGGGTTCAATCGCAAGACGAGGTGGGGGTTACGCCACCACCCCCCTTGCATGATTGTTTCAAATATGTTTTATCTAATGAAATCTCAGTGAAAAACAATTTCTCTCATATACTTGAAAGGTCAACAATAAAAAAATATACACATAAAACAACACATATTAAAAAATACATTAAAAATAATATAAAAACAATACATGAATAGAAAATCAAAATTCAATTTTTGTTCCAATATATTGAAAACGTCGAAAATTTGGAAATAATAAAAAATAATATAACAACATTAGAAACTATATAGAAACAACCTCAAAACAACATAAATAATATATAAAATACTAGCGAACAAAAAAAGCTAAAAATATGTAAAAACTGTATTGAAACATCGAAAACTATATTGAAATGACCAAGAAACATCAGGA
This sequence comes from Rehmannia glutinosa, assembly GCA_016081115.2. Lineage (NCBI taxonomy): Eukaryota > Viridiplantae > Streptophyta > Magnoliopsida > Lamiales > Orobanchaceae > Rehmannia > Rehmannia glutinosa. Next base: position 34,718,540 of record CM071929.1, on the reverse strand, counting down.
CAACATTAAAAACATTATAGAAACAACCCAGAAATAATATAAATAATATATAAAACATCACATCGATAAATGAGCTTAAAAATAGGTAAAATCTGCATTTAGACATTGAAACTACATGAAAAACAAAGAAACATCATAATAACATTTAAAATATTACAGAAAACAACCCAAAAGGCAAAAACAATATATAAAATAAAACATGAACAAAAAAGAGCATAAACAATAAGTAAAAGTTGTGCTGAAACATCGAAACAACAACGAAACAATATAGAAATAACCAAGAAAAACAAATATAATAAATAACATCGAAACAATATAAATAATATATAAAATAATATATGAACAAAAAAAATCGAAAAAAAAGAAAAAAAACCAAAACATATGTATGAGTGTAAAAAAATCAAAATAGACAACCGACAGAGTACAAAAGTGAGCTAAACATAAACAACGTCATTTTTCCAAAAAGACAGGTATTCCCAACAATTTTTTTTATGGGTTTAGTCCAAACTTAGATAGAGCTAGAGATTCCAATTTGAGTTAAAAATAAAACATATCGGAGTTAATTCGATGTTACCGTATGGGTAGTGCTTACCGAATAGTACACTCTTCTCCGATTTGCCAAGAGCTTAGTCATTTCATGATTGTCGATCTTATATTATTTGTTAAGCTAGTCAAATTGAATACTAGAATTGATAAATTTTGAAATACCAGATTTAACTCTTTCAAAATCAATAGTAGGGGAAAATCACCCATTAATTTAATTTTCACATTAGTTTGGCAATGTCCTCTCTTGGAAGCCGAGTTTTGTCGGCTATAAATTTTCCAATTAGACTCAGGTAGTAAAATTATCTTTTCGTTTCAAAAAAAAAAAAAGGTAAAATTATCTTTTGGCACTATTTTGTCTCACGAATCACGATAAAGATTTTATCTTACCTACTTTTTTCAGTTACATAAATTCTTGAATTAATGAGCAATGAATGATGATTGCTCGCGACTGTAAATGGACCAAATAATTGCACCCCACTCCTTTTTTCATTGTCTATTTTATTTTTCTTTTTTCATGTGGTAATTTTGATTTGTAATATTTTAATTTCCTCATATAAAGTATTTCTCAAAGACTCAAACATAAGTAAATGACGTTCATGGGTTGGGTTTTAAAAAAAGTATCTCATTAGTATGAATTTTTTAAGTAAAATCTAAAAACAAAACTACGAGTATATATAAACTCAAAGTAGACTCCCAAGAATAATAAGCTTAATCAAACACAATTGGCGATGAGTGAGGTTTTATGAATCCAAAATTTAGAGTATAAATATCAATTTCTTTGAGCGAGTTCCAATGTGTGTATAGTATTTATATTGTGTATAGTGTAACTGAAAAATAAAAGTATAGTCTTTACATGTAGTAACTATATACCTTATATTCTCTCAAAAAAAAAAAAAAAAATAGACAGAGGCGTAGCAAGCCGGCTCAGGTACCCCTAGCCCAAAATATTTTTCCCCATAGCTCAACTATTTTTTCCCCCTAAAAAAACATATAATTTTTTCTCCATAGTAAAAATGGGATAAAAAAAAATTTGGGTCTGCCCATGCGAATAAATGTTCAGGTTACGCCAGAGATGGAGACATTGCTTCTTCGATCGGCCGGACAAATGCCCCCATAATTTTTTTTTATTTTGTTATTTAATGTTTTTTTAGAATCCATATATTATTTGGATTAAAAATAAATTGTGCTCCCGTTATTCATTTTTGATGAGCTTATAATCGTATTGATTTTGTATCCCTATGTATAAAATTTATGGATCCTTCCGTCGGTTACGCAAATATTTTCTTTAAAACAATGATAATATTGAGGATAAATTTTGGATATCTAAAAGTTATTTTAACAAATATTCAGAAAGTGAATTTGTGCAGCAAGCAACAGGCATCTGAGACAGCAAATTGTGGGACTTATGTTGCAGATATATTTTTTTTGTGTTTTGGTCTATGAGAACAAAATGAAAAGTAGTTGTAATATTGACAGTACTAAGTACTTAAAATTCTATTAATGAGCATGAAAAGTTAGATACCATAGCTGGCTTGAACAAGCAAAAACATGATGTTGTATTAATGGTTGGAAGTCGGGAGTGTACTTTGGACATGCAATACAAAAAACGTAATTGCAATTTGAGTAGTGTAACTTGTAGAAGTTGGCATTCTTAGTCTTGTAACTTTTAATGTAGCAATTTCGGTTTTTGGCAATTTTTTATTTTAGTCAAAATAGAAATTTCAACGGTCATATATAGATATTTTGGATATTTTACTGAATGGCTAGGATATTAACCAATGAAATATTGAACACCCAATTGGGACTAAACCGCTAAAAATCAAGACATGTAGGACCACAATTGCATAAATTAGAACTTATGAAATTAAAATTGCATATGACTCTTTTCCTTTTCTCTCTAAAAACCCTAGCCGCTTTTGCTCTCTATCTTTTTTTTTTTAAGACTCTCAAGTTTTGGTTCGCTTTTGCTCTCTATCTTCTTCCTCTTTTCTTCCCTCATCCTCCATACCTCATCTTCCTATGGAGGATGGAGGAAATAATTTAAATAGTATTTAATCTAAATAAATTGGTCTCCAATAGGTGGCTTTATTTGTCCCCAGTAGGTGGTTTTTTTCTAAGTTAATAAGTATGTCCCGCATGTGAGATTTTGTTCAGCATATCAAACGAGTCGTTACCTGATAATATGTGACAAAAACGATCATTGGCGTAGCTGCCAGGGCCAACCTGGCTCACGGTACGCCTAGTTGTAGGATTACTTTCCCCTCTACATTACCCCCTCCTTTAAAAAAAACAATTTTTTTACTAAGCAATTTTTTTTTTTAAAAAAATATATCAGTTGAAATTTATATGATTTTTCGTGGTTTTTGTATTTGGCCCACCCCATTTTCGTGTACCGGCCCAACCTACTATATTGTCCTGGCTACGCCATTGGTCAAACGATGTCATCTTTGGTATGGGTTTTGTCACAGCGCCTCTGTTGCGAAGTTCTAATTCTACGGATCAATTAGATCTAGTTATGTTTAAAAAAAATTTAGATATATATAGATGTATGATCTTGTAGGGTTTGCAGCTGTTTTTTACTCGTTATAATCAATTATAAATTTTTTCTTATAATTGAATGCTATTTATTTTGTATTAAAAAAAATTGCATAAAATCAAAATCTTATAGGATCAAATTGCTACCTAAAATATTTACATGACTAAAATTGCTACTATCCTATAGTTACCGGGCCAATTTTTTAATTAAGCCATACAAAAAGGCCATTACAAAAAAAATTCTAACAACTTCTATACAATTAAGTGTATTATGGACGGGATCATAAGGGTTCATACATATTTTCACAGTTGTTTTTGGATTCGATATTTTATAAGGACATGCTTATCATACATGAACCTTTTGGGCCAAGTTTTATAAATTGTTTAGCAGAACTTAAAGAGGCCCAGTCTTAAGCTTATTTGACAAGTGAATATTGCACTATGCATACACAACAAGAAAATTAATGGCGGGAGTTGATTATAGCTCAGTTGATTTGAGTATTTGTTAAACAAGCTATTGACATAAGATCAAAAAATACTGAAAATTTATAGGGGGGCAATGTTTTAATATTTAATAATTATATACATATATATAATTTATATTAATTTTAGAAATTTTATGCACTTGTGGGGGACAACACTACAACAGTCCCCACCAACCTACTTTAGCTCATCGCTCCACCTCTTCAAAAATAAATTTTATTTTGCATACTGTTGAGCTCCTTAGAATTCTCTACAGAACTTTGAATATATACAATTTTATTATTTTTTAATAAATTTGGAGTAGTGGTTGAAGGAGAGAGGATAAATTTTAAAAAAACTAAAAGATACATTGTTCGAACCCTAGTCAATATCCTTACAAATGATGAGCGATACCACTTGAGCTACTAGCTCCTGATATATACAATTTTTTGATTGAAAGCTTATTGCTTTCACTCCGTGCATGTAGTGTACACTATAGTGAAGGTTGAATTTACACCCATAAATAAAAAGGCATTCTTTATGAAACATTTTTTTTTTTTGACAAACCTAAAGCAGTACAATGTAGTATTTTGACTTTGACAAGCATGGCAACAAATTTGGCCCATAAACCACCTATGAAGGGTAGTTGGGAATATTTATGATAGAAAGATTTCTTCCCACAAAAGTTATATGTTTTTTAAGGGTAATTTTATTTTTCTAAAAGGCTGTCTAAGGTAGCTGAAAACAATACCCCACCACATTTATGCACCACATGGTTTCTACCTCACTACACTTGCATTTCAAGTTTTTTGTTCTTTTGGTGAAAAGCGTTTTGAGTTGTCTTTGCTAAAATATTTGCTTGAGTTAAATGATTACCTTATGATTAATGTAGTGGCAGACGCATGATTTGAAACTTGGGAGCAATACCAATTTTTTATGACAATTACAAAAAAAAAAAAAAAAACTCAAAAAATTGGGGGCAAATGTTGTTATCCCCTTAATAACCTATATAGAAATATAACAAAGAAATTAAAGAAAATGAAAAAATTGGATTTTTTTTTTGGTGGGGGGGAGGGGGGGCAACAGCCCCCTTCTCCCCCTAGATCCAATATTGTTGGATGTATGAATATTTATTTAGTATTAAAAAAAAAAAGTTTTCGAAGAGAGTATTATGATATTATCTAAAAATTAATAAAAAGGCTCAATAAAGATCGATTTAAAAATGTATGTTAGAGATGTTCGTTGTGCCTGTACTAATATCTATAGTTCTTGATTTCAATTTCTAGTTTCCATCCCTTCATATGATCTTAATTCCGATGTTGACGACTACGGATAGAAAATTTAAAAGAAATCACATGCAAAAATATGTTTGTGACTTTGTGTTATAGCCCAATTTCCCATATGTCATACCAAAAATCACCAAATTCATCACAAAAATTGATGTTTTAAGCAAATTAAACTAAGACAAATATGGGACTTTCAACACAATGTTTTGGACCTGTTTGCCCTAACGAACATTAATTAAGCTAGAAAAGCATTTCTGATATGGACCCAGTTTGAGAAATGAAATCCAACAAATTAACAAAAATTAGGCCTTACTAACACTGATAATGATGGGATGATGTTGCAAGACAAACTCACATTAATTTTTCTACATTACAGTTGCTTTAATGCCTCTATTTTATAGAAAGAAACATTATAAATTACAGACCGGGTTTTAATGTCTATTATATTCATGGTTATGAAAGGAACAGTATATAAAGCACGATTTTTTTCTGTCTCTTATATTATAAACATGTTATGACATGAATTATATAAATAACTTCTAAACAAGTGAAGGATTAATCAAGATTGTGTACTAGGTTTAGCATAGAATTATGTCGCCCGAGGCTATATAGCTAGCCATCTGGGATAAACAGTTGAAGAGCATGTCGGTATAAAGTCTTATAAATAAAGCTTGTATTATTAATGGTAAAGAGAGTTCGGTTTGATCAGTTATGAGACTAGCTCGAGATATCTTAATATATAAGATTTAATAATAAAATTTTGTTATAAACTCGCCCAAGAAATCCTAGATTTCCCATAACAGATTATGGGAATCACGGAAACATTAGCTCCAAATATCCATTGATCACATGGATGGGAGGGATTACATTGTTTATATGCAATTTCTATTCTCTTTATAATTTCTGTGAGAAGCTGATTTGAGCGTCGAGCCGATGAAAACCTCTAGCCCTCTTTCTAACTCTTTGTGTGTAATTGTTGGTCGGCGGGGATCAGCTGAAGTCGAGAGTGATGATTTGCAGGTTAACCAATAACAAATACTATTTTTGAAATTTAGCTTAATTGCGGCCAAAAAAAAAATTATAATTACCCCTTTGACATATGTTTCTATTTTACTAATTAGACTTATTGAGGAGTAATTTTTAAAACAAATGCAAATTACCTCCAGATGTAATTTGTAATTTTAAAAAATTCAAATCGGATTTTCTCTAGAGTTAAGAAGGTGTTATTTAGAAAAAATGGAACTTGGAAGAGTTTATTTTTCTTTATAAGAAGAGTAGGATATTTAGGTAATAAATAAAAGAGAGTTTTGGGTGGAAAAATGTTTGCTATTCTTCTTAAAATTTGGCCTGTTTTCATAAGACGTTTCTAGACAAAATTATAGAACTTAAGTCATTTGGGTTTGGACTCTTATTTTATCTTTTAATTCTAATATATATTTTTAAGCCTAATATTATTTAGACTCAAATCAAGTTTAATTTCCAACAATTTTTTTGTAATTAATTTGACTAAAACATAGGGGTAGTTTTTGTATTATATCTACTGGTTTTTGAGTTGCAATAACTTATTGCATTATGTCCATGAAGAGATTAATAATTGATTTTGTCACGGGACGGGACAATTGGAAGGCAAATAATATATATTCGAATGAAATAAAAATTAATGCTAATGTGAAATTATGATTCAACAACTCAAAATAAATTTCTAATTGTATTTAAAGGAAAAAAAAACCTAAAAAAATCCGAAATCGAAAAGAAAACAAATTAAAGCCCAAATAAACTAGGAAATTTAAATGAACTAGTAACATGTCTAAACGAATGAACTTTGGTCTCAAACGCCTTATGTCGATACGGTCATACCATAGACTCTGACAACGTTTCAAAAAGTTGCGCATTTTTGCAGTTTTACCAATTTATCCTTCTTATTTTGATCCATTGCAGCCTAATACTCATTTACAACTCGTACGTCAAATTTCCACTTGATTCAAACAAAAGTTGCATTAAAGTGGAGAGAAATTTACACAAGTAACACAAGATAAATACTGATAGGAGAAAACTGCAACAATAATTGATCCCCCATAGCAAGTACAAATATTGCAGCATTTCCAACAGTTACTTTATCCTCCTTTCTAAAATCAAACATCTCTCTCTTTCCATTTCAAGAAACCCCACATACCTACAGTTAATTCTCTGTTTTTCCCATGCTTCAACACCCCTCTAGGCTTTTTATCTCTCACTCACCACCTCTGGCACACCAAATCCCATTTATTGAACCTCAAAAATCAATCCCCCAAAAACACATTATAAATATAGAATCCCATCACATTGTTAAGTCATCACACACATTCTAACATATCACACTAGTCTCATAAAAAACTAGCTTATTTTCACACAATGGCAATCTTATTCTCATCTCAATCCGCATTGCCATTTCTAAGCCTAATTCTACTTGCATTTGCTTATACGGGTTCTCAAGCCGATGCACGGGCTTTTTTCGTGTTTGGCGACTCGCTTGTCGACAATGGCAATAACAATTACCTTATTACAAGTGCTCGGGCTGATTCTCCTCCTTATGGCATCGACTATCCGACTCATCGTCCCACCGGCCGTTTCTCTAATGGCCTTAACATTCCTGATATTATCAGTATGGATTTCAAATTGTCAATATTATAGCCCCTTTACTTATTTTTTTGAACTAGAGAAAGTGTTACATTTTTATTTTTTGTTAATGTTTTTTTGTTATAGTTTAAGTGTGACATATTATTTGATTTTTTAGGTGAGCATATGGGAACAGAGCCTACAATGCCATACTTGAGCCCTTTTCTCAAGGGTGAGAAGCTTCTTGTTGGGGCTAATTTTGCTTCTGCAGGAGTTGGAATACTTAATGACACTGGAATCCAGTTTGTAAGTCCATACCCCAGCTTCTTCAATTATTTTTTTGGTAAATTATAAAAACTACCCCTGAAGTTTACCTTATTACAAAAAGTCCAATTATTACGTACACTTAACAATACCCATTTTTCAGAATGTAATTTGTAAAATAGAAATAAATAGTATTTTTATTTTGAAATATAGCTGGGTTTTTTTTAATCAGATCGAACTTTGAGGTTATTTTTTGTACCTAACCCTTTATTTTACTCCATCCGTCCCAAAAAGATAGGCTACCTTTCTTTTTTTGTCCGTCCCAAATTATAGGCTTGTTTCGTTATTGAGAGTATTAATTACACAACAATAGACTGAACTACCCATGTTTAATTCACTCTGAATGATATATCACAATTTAAAGCAAGGGCAAAAAGGGAAATATATGAAAAAAAAATTATAATCTCAATTACATTTATTATGTTTTTCTTAATCTGTGTGAATTGTTCTACTTGCTTATCTTTATGGGTCGGAGGTAGTATTTATTTTATTGGCTTTTACTATCAATAGTAAGCTAAGTGCACACTTTGGAGTTTGGACTCTCAACCACTTTCCTTCCTATGCTAGGCTACATGTTCTTGTTTTCCTTTACAAAGCTTTAAAATCTGCCTTGCCAAATCAAGCAAAAGGCATCTCAATTATGACTTACTAAAAACATTTGTTACTTTCATACCCTTAACCCCTGTCCCCTGCATTAAATTATTAATTCATATAGTAATAAGGCATGTTTTTGTAGTTGAATATTATTCGGATTGGGAAACAATTCGAGTACTTCCAGCAGTATCAGACACGTGTCGCCGGCCTAATAGGCGCCGAGCAAACTACAGCCCTGGTGAACCAAGCCCTTGTGCTCATGACTCTTGGTGGCAATGATTTTGTGAACAACTATTATTTGGTGCCATTTTCTGCAAGATCTCGACAGTTTTCTCTGCCGGATTATGTTACATACCTTATTTCTGAGTATCGCAAGGTTTTGAGGGTAATAATGTCTTACCCTTCTTTATTTTGATGGGTATTTTATCTACATTAGCAAAGCAAACATATGGAGTTTTATAGGGTAAATAGCAATTTTAATCATGCAAAACTATATGTTAGGGGTGTGGCAAAATTGATCCATTTTAAGCTCATTACGACAAAATCACCTTATATCTTTAAAAAGTTCTTGGATTTTATCTTCAATTCTCCGAAAATTTTCAAAATTGACCCGAAAATCTCACGTTAGTTACATGTGATATGCAAAAATTTGGGAATATATTTTTCAATTTTCAGTCAAAATTTGGGATTTCTCCTGGGTTAAAATTGCAATTTACCCTGTTTTGTATTCTATTTGTTCTTTCCTAAGGGATAATTATAAAAATTACCCAGCTAACTTACAAAAAACTTCAGTTATCTTTTAAAATTACAAATAGCCCGTCAAAGTGAGGTTTGTATTTACCTATTTGTAATTTTGAAATATGTCTGGGTTTTTCGTGGTTCAACTAAATTTCAAGGGTAGTTTTCTAATTAACCCTAAGTTTAATGTCGAAAAAAGGATAACCTAAGGAAGAAATGATCAAATGAAGATCAATCAAGAAAACAACTTAGGGGTTTGCATAAACTCTACACAATTGCCTAATAAATGATAGTGAATAATGTAACTTGCAGAGGCTGTATGATTTGGGAGCTAGAAGGGTGTTAGTGACCGGAACCGGGCCATTGGGGTGCGTGCCGGCTGAGTTGGCACAGCGGAGCAGGGCGGGCGAATGCGCGGTGGAGCTTATGCGGGCGGCGGGACTTTTCAACCCACAGCTGACTGAAATGCTGAGCAGCCTCAACACTGAACTTGGGGCTGATGTATTTGTTGCTGCCAACACATATGCAATGCATATGGACTTCATTTCTAATCCTCAGGCCTATGGTATGTCCAATGAAGACTTAGTTTAATTGCAAAAAAAATCAAATTATATTTCAAAATTACAAATGGCTCGTTGACATATGTTACTATTTTACAATTTACATCTATTAGGGGTAATTTGAAAAATAAATATTAACCTCGAGGGTTATTTGTAATTTTAAAAAATAACCACACTTTTTGACAATTAGGCATTTCAAGGGTGGTTTTGTAATTTTCCCTAATTATTTTTATCAGACACATTATATAATCACTATTGTATCTAGATGAGTCATAATATAGAAACTTGTTTTTTCATTATTTAATATATAAACTTCTTGTGATTTTGAAGTTAGATATTCATCCACTAATTAGTAGTTTCTGTTAGAATTTTAACTTCTTCTCAGTGTTATAAAAATTGGTCTAGGCAGCGCCTAGGCGCCGCTTATACCGAACCGATTTTTTATGTACTAAAAAATGTTGTTATGGTTATGCAGGATTTGTTACCTCAAAGATTGCGTGTTGTGGGCAAGGCCCATACAATGGGATTGGGCTTTGTACACCATTATCCAACTTGTGTCCAAACAGAGATGCGTATGCATTTTGGGATCCATTTCACCCATCAGAAAGGGCCAACAGAATAATAGTCCAACAGATCTTGACTGGTGACAACAAGTACATGAATCCATTGAACCTCAGCACCATTATGGCCATGGATTCCAGGACCTAAAACTGTCAATTTCCATTCCCGTCTGCAATTCCTAAGGAGTTACTATACTATAAATATTTTAATGGTTGCTGTTAATTTATCTCAAGCTAGTTATAATTATGTTATGTTTATTAAGATGGTAGGAAGTTTGATGGATATTTCAATTTTCATGGTGAATGAATAATTGTTGTGTAGTCGTGCACAAGGCGCTGATGGGTTTACGGTTTTTGTTTTTCAGGGTGTGTTTGGTCAGCAAATTTTTGCAAATTTGTATAAGTGCATAAGAACTTATAAAAAGTGCACTCCTTTATTTCTCTCTCTCTGTGAAATTTAAGTATGGCTACAGTGGTTTTATCTGAATCTTTAAATGGAGATCATGAAAAATAATATTAAATTTGGTAAACATGCCACAATGGTCGATTGTATTAATCCAATGAGGGAAAAAAGGCACAATACAAGGACAAATGATAGGAAGGAATAGGAAAAGAAGGACAAGAAAAAGCATGCTTAGTCCATTGGCCACCACAAATGACTTAAGTCTCTTATGTGGTGGTAGGGTCAAACCCAACCTCCATTAAATTACTCTTGTGGCCCAGTAGGGGGAGGATCAATCCACACTCCCCCGATGGCCCGATCGTGAGAGACTCAAACAAGACTTGTCACTTGCTTTTCATGATTGCATTAGCTCATTAACTCAAGAGCACTAGGAAATCAGTTAGCAACTGACCGGATGTGTTAGTTCTTTGGTTAGACAGTCTAGGCACAGGGTGAAGTCGGTTATATGGATTATATCATGCCCTCATTTACGGTCAATAATCATATTTTCGTTTATTTCTAGATATAACATGTCCTTTTTAATAGTTTATTTCCAAATTTTTTATGTCTTCTCCTTCCTTTTCTAATACAATTAAATCTCTATAAATTAATAACGTTGGGATTGTCAAAACCTATTAATTTAGCGAGATATTAAATAATCGATAAATCAATAATCTATTAATTTATAGAAATATGTTTGTAGAAAAGTCTTTTTACTTGTGGATAGTTGTCAAGTCATCTAATAAAAAGTAAAAACTATTGAAAGATTGCAAAATGTTGAATATTGAATTATTTTTCTTACGACCAAACAAAACATCAATTTATTCAACTTTGTAATCCATGCATTATACAACTTGATAGATGTTGAAACTGCAGAGTTGTTAATCGGTAAGCAGACAATCGAGAACGACATGTGAATTGTGAAGTTGGAGATAATAATTATATTGTAGATCATCTTCTCAAAAAGGAAGCTCAACGACGTTGACATTGAATAAATTTTTGTTGAGCTACGAGAAAGTCACACTAAAATAAAGTTTTTACTACCTTAATAAAAGTCGGAGATGAGATTCAAGATGACACTAATTTCAACAAGAATCAAATAACAATTAAATCAGTTTTATAAAGTTTTAATAGATTAATCATAAATGTATTACATATTAAGGAATTATTAATTTATATAACGTAACCTTTATGAATTCTTGTATTTGTATTATCTTACAAATTTAGCGAATTATTATGTAGCATGTTCTAAAGTCGGGACTTGAAAGAATATTATATAAGTGAGTTTAGTAATTAATTGAATATCAAATTATCGAGGTTCTACTCTCTAATCACATAGTCCATCACATTTTCCTTTGGGCAAAATAAATAGCTAGAAATTTGAAGTTACTTAAAATATTTCATTTGAATCCAAGATCTAGTCAATTATCATAAATTCATTAATAAAAATAATTCAATCAATGTTTTCCTTAAACCTTTGTTTTTGTCATGTGCTTCGTGAAGATAACAAAGTGGCTAATGCATTGACCAAACCAAACAGTAACCGAGCTGGACTAATTAGTGATAGGGCCATTATTTTTGAAGCTCGCCCTAGCCCACATAAATATACTGGAAAAATCGAGTCAATTAGGTCAGTTTTCAGGCTGAATGAGCCTGACCAAAAGAGTTCGATTCATTTCAAGCCTCTGAATATAGAACCTAGTCCGATCTTTTTATCGGACAGACGGACAGGGCCGAAATTGGCAGGCCTAGTTTTAGTCCCACAGGCCACATCCTCTTTGGGTGTTATTAAAAAGTACGGGGCCTTCACCAGGTGGACCAATCATACGATTACTATAGGCTCTCAAGCCCAGCCCATTTACAAGGCTCATATTCGGTAAAAAGTAAATCTAAATTGGGCCTCCATTTGGAACTTTGGTTCTTACGCAAGGCTGTATTTATTATTCAACTTCTGAATTATTGCCACTGCGGTTAAATTAGGTTGAGATCTGTGGAATCTCAATAAATGCCAACTAATTTTTTATTCCACCTAATAGATTAGGCAAAAGTTATTGCTTCTAACATTCCAGCGGTATTGAGAAATATATGAAATATGAAATGGTATTTGGTTTTGTTTTGGGAATAAAATATTTTTTTAACAGTGGATGTCTTTTAATATGAGTTTATATTTGTTTAGTTAGTGTGAGATCACATTTAGAGCTATTGCAATGAATCAAAGATATATGGATCTTTGTAAAAAAGAAATTCAAGAATTACTTGAAAAAGATCTAATTAGACCTAGTTCTAGTCCTTGAAGTTGTCCAGCATTCTATGTCGAAAATAATGCTGAAATTGAAAGAGGAATTCCCAGATTAGTTATTAATTACAAACCACTTAATAAAGTGTTAAGATGGATAAGATATCCGATACCTAATAAAAGAGATTTGCTTAATAAGCTATGTGAAGCAAAAATCTTTTCAAAATTTGATATGAAATCTGGATTTTGGCAAATTCAGATAAAAGAATAAGATAGGTATAAAACTGCCTTTACAGTCCCATTTGGACACTACGAATGGAATATTATGCCATTTGGACTTAAAAATGCTCCATCTGAATTTCAACATATTATGAATGATATTTTTAATCCTTATATGGATTTTACAATTGTTTATATTGATGATGTTCTATTATTTTCAAAAAATTTGGATAATAGATATATATTTCATATCAATTTTATGATTGGAAATAGATATTTATATAGTATGCATTTACTTGGAACATATGTATATGTATGGTAATGTTTATACTGCTTTAGCATATTTTGGGAAAATATAAATATGTATTTTGTGGTTGAGAATTGAGATGTTTGGTTTTATTTTTAGAAAGAAGTTGTTTTATGAGATAACACCAAATATAATCACATTTTCATTTATAGGTCATTCGGTTGAACTCTTTATTTCGTCCTAATCCATCCACAAGAAAGCCAATTTAAGACTTTATTATCGAGTCATGAGAGTTTAATTACATAAATAGCTCATCTTTTAATGCAATGATTATTCATATTATATATTAAAAAATAATAAGGCAATACTACAAAAACAAAAATCAATTTACCAACACAAAAATTTGTAGGTAAGTATTAAAATAAATAGTATAAAGTGTAGGTGGGTAAAATCATTATAGGTAAATATTTAGCTACAGAATCTGAAACTGTTAATAAATACCTACAGAATTTCTGTCGGTAAATTTAAAATTATCGGTGATATATCGGTATAATTTAGGGAATAATGATATTTTTTATTCTATATATATTCTAAAGGCGATTGTAAAATTTAGTGGCAAATCATTTATGTTGGTAATTTTCTCTGTAAACTGAAAATTTCTTGTAGTGCAATGAAAAGATGAATATTGTTTCATCAAATACAGTTAAACCTCTATGAATTAACTACCTTGGAACTACCAATATTTATTAATTTAGCGAGATATTAAATTATCGAATTTGCTTGTTGTCCCCAAGTCAGGACCGACCAAAAATATTATTTAAACGAGATTATTAATTAATTGAATATTAAATTATCGAGGTTATACAATATATAATATTTACACACGACCTTTATACACAAATTCACTGTTCATTGGGCCTTATGAATAAAACAAACTGATGGGGGTAAAATTGTTTTTTCTGTATTGTTAATTTAGGACTTCGACTATTTTGACAATCATGGACCATTTGATTGAATTTAGGACTTCGACTATTTTGACAATTGGACTAGGACTTCAACTATTTTGAAAATTGGACCAATTGATTGAATTTATTTAGTATAATCACAAACCTCATAAAATGTTGGAAGTGCTTTAAAAGAAATAGATAAATTGTAAGTTTTTCATTCACAATACTTCCTATTTTAACCGTATTTTCTGCAAATATTAAAACAAAAATTGCCGGTGTTGAAAGGAGCGACGAATTCATGCAATAAACACTGTAGCATATGATACTGAAATATTTCTAACTTGTAGGCCTTAATTGTGTGATGTTCAAAAACACATGTCTTAATGGGTCACAAATTAACTTTCAAGTTGTTGTGAAGTACATGTACAACAAAGCATCCATGTGAGGGCAGTTGAAGAATTTTCAACTCATCTGCTTAATGAAAAATCTAAAAATTCCACTCCACAAATTAAACTCTTCATTCAAAAGTATATCACTACAAAAATCTTCTAATTTACCGACATAATTACCGACATATGATTTTGTCACTAAATTTTACAGTTACCTATAAAATAACGACAGAATAAAAAATATTATTTTCGATAAATCACGAATAATTTTTAAATTTACCGTAGAAATATAGTAGCTAGCTAGGTATTTACTTACAATGATTTTACCTATAACGATTTTACCTATATTTTATAGTTATTTTAAGAGTTACATATACTTTATAGTTTATAATTATTCTATATATATATACACACACACATATATACATACTGAAATTTCACTGACACCGGTAATATTGGGGTATGTTCAGAAACGGCCTTATTTCAAGTTTGATTTACAACTATGGCCATCCTTATTAAAAGGATTCAAATATGCACTGAAGTTCCCATTATACCCTTTATAACAGAATAAGGAAATATGATTAATTCGCATGCAGATTTCACAGAATTTAACGCGCTTTTAGGTTTCTATTTCTGTTTCATTCGTGGCATTGTTACACCTACTTAGATCCGGTCTCCATACGGAGGTTTTAAAAGATCATGTCAGGTTTCCAGCCGATAAACTTAACAGGTCATAGAAATTTAGAAGATGTTCGATTCTATGTTATCAGTTCCAAACCAAGGTTTACGGTGAAAATGGAAATAGTCCATTACGACCATATCGGCCCAACATGCTTCCATAAAATTAATAAATCCCTTAAAATTCATACCTCTTTTGACCAAAACAAAGACCGGGTTAAGTGGTTCGCAACGCCACCCGGGAAAAATTATCGCCCCGGATCGTTTGACAAACAACTCCTCTCACTGTTCAACCTCACCTCGGGGAAGATGATCTGCAAGTTATCCGACTCCTTCGAAACCGCTCAAAGACGACTTGGTTCGTTTCCTACTCCAAGGCGTAAAAGTAATTCTTCAAAGGGATGAATCAATAGTACATTATGAACACATATTGAACAAACAAACCTTTATTTTATTAAGAACTTAAAGAAAATTTATTACATCAAAAATCTCCTTTTGGGAGGAGAAAACTGTTTAGCCTCTCATAAAGGCTATTACACTCTTGTACATAAAATTAAAAAAAAAAAAAAAACTTTAAAACCGAAAACACTCGATATTCTAAACACTCAATATTACGAAAGAATTTTTATTGTAGAAGACTTAGGAGAATTTTCGATGTCCTCGACCTCCTTCAAACTCGGTTTAAATAGATGTAAGTCCGGATTTCAATTTGGACTTCAATCCTTGTTGAAATGTAAAACGTCACCGCTTACATCATACTTTCTTGAATTATTGCTTGCTTCCCACTTGCAGCAATTAGTTGGCATTTCCCTTTCTTCACATGGACTGACCCCATCTTGTCTGGTATCCGAAGTTCTTTGTGCAAACTTCCAAATCCTGCGACTCGCCCTTTATCTTGTAATGCGTTGGACGCATCTTTCATGGACCCATTTTTCGTCTTTTTTTCTAAGTGGGTTGTTACATGCTCCTGAGTCACATGTCTCCACTAGCTTTGTTGGGGAATCTACTTTTTGGTGGTCCCCAAACTTTGATACTTTTGTGACTTTTCTTCTCCGTCGCCGGGTCTTCTCCGATCAACTTTTGGCCGGAATCCTTTGCCAAATTCCGGTTCCTTCTGGTTTTGACATTCGGGACAAACCCGAAGTTCCCAATGGCCGATATGAGCCATATTGCAGTATTTCCGACGAGTTTCTTTACTCCCCGGCAGCTTGTTTTCCCACAGAAGATTTCTTTTCTTTTCGAATAGGTCTTCTGCGAATCTTGTAGTTTTTCCTGTCATGGTATTCAACAGGAATGATCCGTTCACCGAATTCTGGTAGAACTTGAACGGAAACTTGACTTTGTCCATCTCTGTGAGACAGACCCACAATCCCCATGCCCTTCTTGTAGTGATCTGATCTTCAGTGAAGGTCATGGCCAATTGTACTTCTTCTGAACTTGCCTCCTTGATATTTCCGGGCTCTTTCATCTAGTCTTGGCTAATGTAATGGAAGGCTTCATGTCCACCTTTTCCGACGCTCGGTCGCACTTATGAAATACGGCTCAATGTATCCCCTCGTCTTAGGTTATCATTGTTGGACCAAAGACTCGACTAAAAATGTAACTTCCTGGATCCACTTTGGTAATTTTGTGATCTCCTAATCCTAGTGAAGTAGTATAGATCGAGGCCAAAGCCCCAAACTCGTACCACCTCTTTACTTTCTTGAGGGTCGAATTTGGTAGCATCAAACCCTTGGATATTTTCGAAAACATCAATCTTTGTTTTTTCCGGAGATATCCCATGCCGTAATTAGTTTCTCCCAATTTGCCTGGTATTCTGCCCAAGAAGAAGAAACTTTAATCTTGTTAATATCAACCTTAGAAGTGCCCATCATAGGCCTAAGATTGATCTCTTCGCCCTTTACCCCGACGTCTTTGGGTTGATGTGATAACTCGGGATTTGACTCGAGTATCGCTTTTCCTTGGGCCAACATTTACGCCACTTAGGACTTGTGCTAGAGGTACTTGAATCCTCTGCGCGGTTGAGAGCCCCTGCGCTCTAAACGCTCCGTTTGCTTATTAGCGGCCGGATGAGTGGCCGCTTGAAATGCCGTTCTCAATCGAGAGTGAGACCGGACACATGCTCGTATACGATCGGTTACTTTGTCCCGATCATTCCTTTGTAATTTCGCCAAATCGGCATTGATGACCAGGGTATCAAATTCTCGGAGTAGCATTTCCACTGGTCTCCAAGATGTCTTGATGCGGTGAGGATGGAATCGAAACTTCAATTCCTCCATCTCTTGTTAGAAAATCTGCAAGAATATTTTCATGAGATTTTATAATAACAATATCATAATCATAATATTGGCATTCACTGCCATCTAAGTATTCTAGCTTTTTCTGGTTTTGATTCAATTTTGTTTTTCTAAAAGCTTTAACACTTGAATTATCAATTTTTAAGATAAACTTTTTAGCCAAAAAATAAAGGCCATTTTTTAAAAGTCTTTTTCGATCGCAAAGAATTCTTTCTCGTTGATATGTCACCGAGTCGATTCACCGGGTGTGAATAAACCATCACAAAGATATCTGCATGACACTTCTCCATTTGGTGTAGCTTTTGTAAGTACCGCCCGCCAAATAATCAGCATCGTATAAAGAACCCGTTCATCTTCATCCTGTGGAATTGCAAGTTTCGGAAGATTTTTGCAAACTTCCTTAAGTTTCTTGATTCCTTCTTGATGTTCATTCTCCCATTTGAATCTTTGCATCATTTTTAAGCAATGGGCTAAACACCTTCCCCGTAATGTCTTAGATTGTTTATGAACATTCCAAAAAAATTGACAACTCCAAGAAAACTCAAGTCGCTTCTTGTCTTTCAATGTATCTGAAATCCCAGTATCTTTTCTACAATATGACTTTGTAGGATTATTCCGATTCGTCGATCTCAATTCCTAGGAATTCAATGCCTTTGTTGCAATCACGCCTTTTTTTCAAAAGCACTAATCCTTCCTTGTGACAAACATCCGAGAATATTTCCAAATGTTTGAGATGTTCCTTCATGTTCTTTGATGCGATAAGAATGTCATCGATGTACACGAACATGAAACTGAAATAATCTTTGAAGAGATTATCCATCTTCCTTTGATATATCTGGGGTGCGTTAGCCAATCCCATAGGCATCACGTTCCAAATATAGTGTCCTTGTGGTGTAGAGAAAGCTGTGAACTTCTTGCTTTCTTCATCCATCTTAATCTGGTAGAATCCAGATTTGTAATCGAACTTTGAGAATATCTTGGCGCCTTTGATACAGTTAACCAGATGTTCTCTGCTTGGGATATAGTATCCGTCGAACTCCAAAATGTTATTAATTCCCTTGTAATTAATAACAAGTCTTGGCTTTCCTCTTTTGATTTCTCCATGGTTTCTGACTAAGAACCCTGGACTGCTATATGGAGAAACTCCTGGTGAAATTAACTTAAGGTCAAGATGTTCCTTAAGTATCTTCTGCATATCCTCACGATCCTCCTGGTTCATAAGGATTGGTTTGAATCTTACGAACTCGTACTCCTTTCCTGGCTTAACCTTTAAAGATGCTTTGAGCTCGTTCTTGTCCCACCATGCCAAAGGATCTTCATTGTAATTCCTTTGGATCTTCTTCTTGATATCCTCCAGTGATATTTGTTCCTCTATGGTTACAACACTCTGTGGATTCTCCATTAGACTCATCCATAATTCTGTAATGGCTTCTGGAGTAACTCGTTCTTCACCTTGTACTCTGAATGAATACAAGTTGTTATCCCATATTTTTTGATCCTTTTGAATCGAACCAAATTGTCTATAGGATAATAATGCTTCACCAAATTTTCTTCGATCCGCCATTTTTGGATTGCGAAGTTTGGCTTTATCACCACGCTTGCTGCGAAAATTAATAGGCATTTTTCTGTAAAATGCTTCCTCATATCTCTGGACAATAATCTTATGATCACATAAGGTTGTGAAAATAAGTCTTCTTGTCTCGTTCTCTTGTGTGAATCGCTTGAATGTTTGTAGGAAATTGTTTCCTAGCAAAATATCTCGCACTGTATCATGGAAATAGATTGGTGGCGTCTTTACTTTGTACCATGGGTTTGCCCGCGCCTCCGATCATTGTTTTTTCTTGTTTAATTCCCATTAAGGATAAGAATCCTTTTAGAGAAATCTCTTCCTGCAATAGTGGTAAATCTTCTCCAATTTCTTTAGGAAAAAATCCGGCTTTGCGATACATATTCCAAAGACCTAAATCAATATAGGCGGCGAAATACTCGGCCTTGTATTCGACATATAACATTCCAATAGAAATGTATATGGAGAATGGACTAGTGGTCATCGATTCTCAGTATCTTTTATTAGCCACTGTAAACTCCATTCCGTCTTGTAATCTTTCCCAAGGTTTATGTTCCTCAAGAAATTCAATTCCCGTATTAATTGTTCGGGATCTTTCCCCAACTCCCGTGATAGTAAGCTCAATTTCTCCTATCTTTAGGCTTCCTTGATACCTTCCAACGATTGGTTGTTGGAGATAACATAGAACATCACAAGGAAAAATGTTATCCTTTTGAGTGATGTCGAATATTACTTCAACCTCTCGCCAACCTTCTGGACATTTCAGCTCTCCTGCTGTTTTGAAAACCTCTGGGATACGCTGAATTGTACTTGGTCTCTTTTCTTCCCAACGGCTGCTACTCGTCATTCTGTCCTGTTGGAAAGACATCCTTCTTGGCTCAACTCTGAGACTTCGACTTTTGTTGAAGACTGGTTGATCTTGTATTTTCATATCGATCTCCTTTATAGTTGGAGATTCAATAATTTCTGGTAAAACCACCCTGGCAAAGTCCTCGAAAATCCTTGGGACTTCGATAAATTCCTTTCTCAAGAATACTTCTGAATGATGTGTATTCGAGAGAGCATAAGATATCTTGTATGTGATCGAGTAGGGTCGATTCCCTTCTTTCATCAAATCATCTCTTTTGAAATCTTGATGAAGGGTTAGGACTCTACTGAAGTCTCGATCTCCCAGATTGTATGCAATTCTAGGATAGACATTAAATGCCAATTTCCCAGCATACAAATTTCATGTAACCGCTCCAAGGCATGAATCCTTGAGGTTTGAGATTTGCTTGTCAAAGATAGCCAGATTGAGTGGCGAATCTATTCCTTCTTTGAATGTTGCTTTAATAATGACTCTTATGGCTCCAATATGAATCCATGAGAGTGTCTTTGCAACTTATCTTTTAACTCTGCTTTTGATCTCCTGGATTTCTCTAATAGGGACCAACTGCATCTTGATCAGGTTCCCGGTAAACTCCATCGGAATGGCAAATTCTCCGGTTGTTACTCTGTGGATAATTTGGTGTTTTCTATTACGAAACCCAATTTTATCCAATGCTTTTTCCATAGCTCCGATTGTAAATCCATCATAGACTTGAAGCTTTGGATCTTCCTTCATAATTCTCATAAGAGTCTTATGAGAAACTGTCGTGTGAGAGAGGAATCCTGACATATCCTCTCTCGATCGTCTGCATTGAAGAATTTCTTCTTCACTCCGATTCTCGAGCCGAGTCACTTCCATCGTCGAATAGATTTCTTCTTCATAGATGCTTTCATCCGGGAATATCCTCAAATTGATACACCGTATAAGATCTTGATAATAGATGCTTCTTCGATTTACGTGTAGCTTCAACTATCGACTCCTCGTTTACGTTTTTGACAATCGGTTGAGATATGTCCCCTTGCTCGCATGTCCAAAGAATTACTGATCTTTGAAACTTTCATTTGCTCTGGTGAGCCCGTCTGAAAGTTCTTCTTCCTGGGATTCTTCTGGTACTTGCTTGATTAGAACCCGATGATGAGGCTCTACTCCCGCTTGGTCTTTGGTCTTTGCCTGTTTTATAACTTCGGGCTTTTTGTTTTGACGAGAACCTTCTAGGTCTCCATGAAGACCGCTTTTTTGTTGTTTATGCTTCGGCGGTATGGATGGCTTCTCTCCTTCTTCTTCTTGTGCCGCGCTTGGTTGACCTCCCCACAATGTTGGGATATCATTATCCACGCAACATAGAGGAACCGATTTGTTAATTCCTCTTAATCTCTTGTAATTCTGTGCGGAGAGTCGCTTGATAGCACCATTCGGATAACTTGGCCTTTAAGAAAGACATTTTTCTCGCCACAATTTCTACTTGACTCCACCCTTGTATTCCCGATAAGCATTTCTCTCCAGGGACTCGGAATCTTGGCAAAAATAGTCATGTGCAGCTTCTTTTCCTCAATCTTGATTTCCACCGTATTCGGTGAACAACTTGATATATTCGTCAATATGACAAATATCCAATAACTCAAGCTATAGAGGGCTTGTTTATATTTCTTTCTTTTTTTTTCATCCTCTAATCCTCGAAATAACCTTTGTTGATGAATTGGATTTTGAATAGTTTTGCCATACCATCGACAATTCCTTTAAGTGATTCCCGATGTGACCGAACTTTTCGTGACGGCATCGGTCATATCCCAGGCAATCTTCACCGATCCTTCAAGACTCATTTCAAGGAGTAAAATGAATGAATCCTTTGTAAGATCGAGGGTTCTGCTTTGAAATTCTCATAGTTGAAGCCCATTCATCAATGAGAACTTCTCTGCTTTTAAAATCGGTATGTCCAGATTTAACATCAACCCATACGGATGTATTGGGTCGAGTGCGATCTCCCATAAGGCGTCGATAAACATTCGGCCTTCCAAAGAGGTTGTCTGGTTCCCCGCAAGAGGTTTCGACCTCCGTCCCCGAAAGTGGATCACTTCCTCGTCGTGAAATCCCCAGTGTGGCATCCTCTCGTCCTAAGTTCCATGATGCGAACCCGTCTTTCTTCGACGTTAGGATTAATCGGTGGCGGTGGTGGTGGAATTGGTCTACCTTGTGGGTCATAGGTAACCAAAGCGATTCTCACTGCGTTCATCTTTAAATCTACAATACCTAATCCCGCAAAGGATTCTCGCCAGTCATGTAGATCTTTAAGATTCATCTTTTCAATATCCATCTTTTTTAATTTTTGATGGATTTTCCTTTGATTAGAGCAATGAGCTTCTCATCATCATCATTTTTCGTATGACTTGGTTGGTTTCCTTTTTGGTGTAAATAGGTACCGTCCCAAAATCAATACGTTTTCTTCCTCTGGATGAACTCGGCCTGTCCTCCAGGTTCTTGACTCGTTTCAATATCATGAAGGAGTTCAAGAGTTTCCTTCTCGATATTTCACCATCGTCTCCATCCGTTCTCGATCGATGAACTTGTCTTAGATAGATGAATATGGCGGTTGCCATAATTCTCGCACGTCTTACGATTTCTCTAAGATCTTCGGAGATCTTAGATTTATCTGGAAGTATCTCGTTCAATCGGTCCACCATCGAATCATTGTTCGATGGGAATTTTCATGAACCGTTTCTTGAAGGTTCATCAAGTGAACATATATAGGTCCGTTAAGCATCCGAATCGCTTATAATATTCTCGCTCGCATTTTGCATTGCGCTTAAGGTTTCCCGTCGGCTCCTGCACCGCTCTTTTTCTTCATGTTGGTATTCCCAATATGAAACTCGATCAAGGTGTTCTTGTGCATACATCGTCAAAATTTGACGATATCTCCTAGTAAGGGGTACATCTCGGACATCGGTCCGGATCCATAATCTCGGAGTAATTTCTCCTCACCAATTGTTAATTACATAAATATAATAAATTTAACTGAAAGTTCTTAATAAACATAGGCTCTGATACCATTTTGCGGCCCCTAAAACCTTTAAAAACCATTAGTTTACCTTTAATTCAATATAAGGGGTATTTTGGGGTTTTATCAAATAAGAAGGCCATTTTTGAAACTTTTGAATAAGTAAGGCCATTTGTGTATATGTGGTTTAAAATTAGGCTATTTCCAATCATTTCCCGGTAATATTAGCAACGTTTTGGAATTATTTTTGTTGGTCTTCATAAACAAATAAATAATAATAAATTGAATATTCTAACAGAAAAGCATTTTCTGGATTTTTCACCAAGAATGGTTTTTGTTTACACAAGACAAAAGCATTGAACTTTTATTTATTTATTTATTTATTATTTGTTGTTTTGTCTAATAGGTGCAAGGATTACTTAATATTCATGATTTATTAAACATTAAACGTGTTTTTTTTAAATCAACATTAAACATATTAGTATACAAGTGTAGGGCTTTCTTGAGTGAAATCTTGTTTGCAGTGAATTTTCGAGATAGGGGATATATATAGTCATGTTATTTTTTTTAAATAAAATTTGTTTTAAAGAGGCATTCAATATATTTTTCCCATAATTTACAGATACATTAAATTATACCCCGCCCACCATTTTTCTTCTCAACAACAAAATGCAATAAATAGAAAGGTGAAAAGGCCCATAAACCATTATCAACAGAATAAATAAAAGCAGCCTATTTTTTGACCACACTGCAGAAAAAAGCCACCAAATGATTGAGCTCATCAATTTCTTTCAAACAACTGTCAAAATACACACCCTTTTAATTGTTATTATATTATTATTATGTTTCCTTTTTTTATTATTTTTACATGAATTCTTGTCCTTTAGGCTTTAACCACTAATTGCACCAGCCCTTTAGTTGAAAACTTTCATGCATATAAAAAAGGCCCCAATCCCCCCTACCATTTCATATACAAGCACAATTATTCCCAAGTGCTCCAAAAAAACACTTGTGCCATCTCTTTTCTTTGTTGAAAATGGCTAAGTTAGTTCAAAATTCAAGTTTTTTTGTTGTGCTTATTTTAGCAATATTGGCAAATTTGGGCACTCACGTGGAAGCTAAGGCATTTTTTGTGTTTGGAGACTCGTTGGTCGACAACGGCAACAACAACTACTTGGCCACCACCGCGAGGGCGGATTCTCCACCCTACGGCATCGACTACCCGTCGCACCGGCCCACCGGCCGTTTTTCGAACGGCCTTAACATCCCTGATATTATTAGTAAATTTTCTATGTCATTTTTCTTTTTAAACTTTTTTCAATTGGAAAAAGGATTCCCTTTTAATTAATTGTTGGTTTTTTTTTACATTGACAAATGATGCATGCAATGCAGAGGAAAGGGATAACATTTTTAGCGTGCAAGTTTACTTTTGTGTATTCTAGGTTTTCAATTTTTAATAAAAATATCACTTATTTTTATATTTAAATTTTTGGATCAAGGTTTATATGAAAATACAATTACCAAATTAACATATTTTAAGGCTACTATATAATATTTCACACCTTTTAATTAATACACAAAATACAAATGTATGTGTGTGTGTATATATATATTCCTTAATTAGTGCAATTATTATAATAAATATAATTTGCATGTGTTATTGAGCAATTATTTAATTTGTATTTTGAATAGGTGAAAAGATGGGTTGGGAACCCACATTGCCATACCTAAGCCCAGAGCTTAGAGGTCAGAAACTATTAGTTGGTGCCAACTTTGCTTCTGCTGGGGTTGGAGTACTTAATGACACTGGAATACAATTTGTAAGTTCATGCATATTTGTGCTAAATTAATACTACATTCACCTAATTAATTTGAACAATAATTCTATCAACTTTCTTGTTAATTCTTTAATTTATAAAAACTATATATATATTAAATCTGGTCCGTGTATGTCGAATATATATCCTCTATTTTGTATGGCATTTCATTTTTTATTTTAGTAATATCAATATATGTCATGAGTTTACTAATCACAAGTCACAACGTCGTTCAAATATACTAGACGTGTAATAGTCAATTACTATTAGTGATACATAAATATGTGATAAAATACCATTTAAAGTAGATGATTCCGCTCGGCTGCTCATTGCATATATAAAGCAGTAAAGTTTGAATTCCGGCCCTAGCCGTTATGGTCCTTGCATTAATTAAAGGGGTAAAGTTGAAATTCCGAGTGCGATAAAAAGGAAAATAATTATTTATTTGACCTATATAGCTAAAATATCAATAATTAATAAAATACAGTCATTAATAATTAATTCATTATAACAAGCAACGAGATATATAATATTCGCATAAGCTTATCCCGATTGGACAAAGTTTCATAGGCACAAAAATATATAGTGAAATCAGATTACAAGTACGAAAAAAAATAGACAAAATATTACATATCACAAGTAATCAGATTCTACCAATTAGATTCTCAATATTCAGATGACGATATTTCTCACCAACCAAACGAAATTAGATTACATAGAACTTAATGGCATAGCCAGGAAAAAAAATAGAATGGGTCGATACACGAATTTGGGGTGGGCCAAATAAAAAATATTAAATAAAAAAAAATAGTTGAAAAAAAAATTAGAAAGGAAAAGGGGCAGGTTGGCCCCCTAGCTTCGTTAGTGATGGTACGAGTTTCTAATATTTATAATTAAAATTATATGACCCTACTATGGGTCACGTGCCCTGTAACATTTTTTATTCTTTCATTGTTCATTTTTTATTTTTATATCTACATGTTACTTATATTAAAAAAATTAATTGCTTTCTTATAAAAAAATCTGGATCGCGCAGGTGAACATTATTCGGATATACCAACAGTTGAACTTCTTCGAACAGTACAAGCAAAGAGTAAGCGCACTAATTGGAGAAGAAAATACAAAGAAACTTGTGGAAGAATCATTAGTACTAATGACTTTAGGTGGGAATGATTTTGTGAACAACTATTACTTGGTGCCTTACTCTATAAGGTCTCGCCAGTATTCCCTCAAAGACTATGTGCCCTTTGTCATTTCTGAGTACAAGAAAGTCTTGCAGGTAAAATTACGAACATACCCTTTATCTAACGAAATAATATTTGTAAATTTTGCATCCGAAGCATGAGAGTAGTGAGGGTATAAATGTCATTTTAAGTGGATAACTTTTTTGTTTTTGTTTAGTTGTGTTACGTCAAGTTTGATATTATTGTTATAGAATTACGATGAAGTCTGAAAGATATATTAATGTGATAGATTGGAAAATGTGAATTTGTATATATAGAACTCAATATATTGTGTATATATAAATGTAAAATAATCATTAGATTTTTTATGCTATCATGGGAGAGAAATATGCTTTTTCGAAGTTAATTTTAGTTCTATTAATTATTATCTTTAGCTAGCTTGTAAAGTACTCAAAACTTACATTATCAATTATCATACTTAGATTATTATAAGAAACGTACAATATTACAAGACTAGGTCCATCATATATTCTCAATAATTATGTCACACATGTATTCATTTTCATATATATATTTCTCACTAATATGTATTTTTTCGATAATGTAGAGACTATACGAACTCGGACCTCGTAGGGTCATAGTGACGGGAACCGGACCGTTAGGATGTGTGCCAGCTGAATTGGCATTGCACAGTCCTAATGGAGAATGTGCTGCAGAATTGCAAAAGGCTGCATCACTCTTCAACCCTCAGTTGGTTCAAATGCTTGATCAGATCAACCAAAACATTGGCGATAATGTTTTTATTGCAGCTAACACTAATCAAATGCATATGGATTTCATCTCCAATCCTGAACAATTCGGTACGTTTATTGATTTTTTATTTTTATTTTTTTTTCTATTTCCATCTTATTCTTTTTTTTTCGTGATTGGTTTGAATCGGACAATCAGAAAGGACTATGATTTTCAATAATTGACTCAATTATTTGTCGACCTATGACTTCACTTATAGATATTGTTTATGTTAAACTAATTATTTTCACTTAGATCACTAGCTAGTGTTGTTGGTAATTAATTAAGCATCATTATTTGCTGTTAGCTACTAGTAAAAGCTATTATAAAATAATTATTAATGGTATGGGTATATGATGCATTGCATCCCTAGGTAATTATGGGAATAGACTTCAATCAAGTGAAAAATAAACCTTCTTTTTATAAATGAACCCTAAAACAAGTAGTTGCCAATTAAATAACACTATTGACTGGTTTAATCAATTTGATTTCATTAATGTTTCTACACTTCAACAGTATACTACTCAAGCCAATCAAGCCAACATAAATAATTGTACTACTAGCAATTAATTGAAGTTGTAAAATGTGTTTAAGAAAATTAAGAGGTTTTTATGTTTATATAACATAAAATTAAAAGGGCAAATCCATTCATTAAATGTGTTAAAAAATACTTCTATTATACATTTAATTGCTTTATAAGTATATTTTTGTATGTTGGCAGGATTTACAACCTCAAAGATAGCATGTTGTGGACAAGGCCCATACAATGGGCTGGGCCTTTGCACGCCACTATCGAACCTGTGCCCAAATAGGGATTTATATGTGTTTTGGGATCCATTCCATCCATCTGAACGGGCCAACAGAATTATTGTTCAGCAAATTTTGGGTGGATC
This sequence comes from Rehmannia glutinosa, assembly GCA_016081115.2. Classification (NCBI taxonomy): domain Eukaryota; kingdom Viridiplantae; phylum Streptophyta; class Magnoliopsida; order Lamiales; family Orobanchaceae; genus Rehmannia; species Rehmannia glutinosa. Next base: position 34,690,775 of record CM071929.1, on the reverse strand, counting down.
CAACACTTACATGCACCCAATGAACCTTAGCACCATCATGGCATTGGATTCAAGGGCTTAAAATAAAGCCCATTTTCAGAGGCCCAGTTTTGGAGGCATGAATTTCAAAACCTCATTTTTCATGCGTCTAAAGTGAAAATAAATATCAGTCAGGGCAGCTTTATTTATTTTTTTGTTTCAAAGTTTCAATTGTATTTTCAGATGATCAGTAAATGTACTTGGTATTATTATTATTATTGGTGTGTGAGTTTTTGTAAGGGTCTTATTGACCATTTTCTCGTTAATAACTAATGGGAAAGATTGGTTCCAAGTCTTTGAATTACTTAAAAATGGTTTATTGACTGGTATTTTAGTATCAACGTTGTGTTCATTGATAAGAAAAATATATTATGCTATAAATATCTTTGTGAACTTTAATGTATAGAATATACACGCACACTAATTTTTATGAGCAATCAAACATAATCATTATTAATTGTACGTAGTCAGCTTAAAGCAAGGATGAAGCTATAGAACAACAATTAGGGGTTGAAATTTAGGCTAATTTAACAAATGATGGCAAATGCCATATGAACTTGAAAAACAGCAAAAGTGATGTGTTTTGCTTGGGTTTTAAAATACCAAGTAAAGACGTCATTGCCAATAGCGCCTTTAAGGTAGGGGTTACTAGCAATGATGCCTACTCATATCATAGATTACTCCATTGGAGTCCAATGGAATTCGAAATTCACAGATTTTTATTTTAAATATTTTAATTTTATTTTATTTTAAGTTTATTGACCAGCGCCTACACCCAAACAAAAAAAAAAATCAATCACAAGGTTATGTGTTATCCGAGAAGCTATTAGGCGACCAGCGCCTACACACAAAAAATCAATATCAATGTTGTGTGTTATCCGAGAAGCTATTAGGCAATTTCTATGGACATTCTAGTTACACTCTCAAACCCCTCACTAATGAATTCACAACTATATCTCTATGGATTTAATCTTTAAAATGTGCTCAGAAATTTGGGATTCTTTTGGTATACATGTGCATTAATTTATATTTGGATCCACTAAGACACAATTAGAGTAGACAAACGTTTTTTTTAAGTTTATTATTTATTTATTGATTCAAAAAATTGATTTCCTTGTGTAGGGTATATTGGTATTTTACAGTGGTTAAAGTGGTATTTTGCCAAAGAAAAAAAAAGGGTGGGTGGTAAACTACAAAATTTCAAACCCCCTCGGCCCATTTGCTTAAACCCCTCTCTCAAACTGTAAAAAACCACCCACCCCCTTATCCATTCTTCTGTTTCCCAACAAAAATGGCGTCCTCCCTGCTAACTTACACTCCCCTCTCCCTCTCCCTCTCCTTAACGTCCACTTCCGCTCCTCGAAACTGCGTCTCTTCGGCGGCGGTACCATCCGCTTCAATCTCCACTCCTCAAAGAAAATCGCGGCGGAAAAAGCAACAAAACCAGCAGAACGACTTGAAATCTTTCGATGATAATGGATATTCCGGAAGCGCCGACGGAAATTTCACTCCTTCGAGCGCTGAGAAACTGCTGAGACTTGTGTTCATGGAGGAGTTGATGGAGCGCGCCAGAAAAGGCAGCGTCTCGGGAGTTTCTGATGTCATTTACGATATGATTGCCGCGGGGCTGACGCCTGGACCCAGGTCGTTTCATGGTCTTGTTGTTTCACACGTGCTGAATCGCGACGAAGAAGGCGCTGTATGATGAATTTCTTTTTCTTTTTAACACTTGCATAATATTACATTTTAGTTTGGAGCTCATCTTTGTAAATATATATGATTGAACTATGTTTATTACTGTTTGGAAGTGTACATTGTGTGTTTTAGCAATCATACTCTGTTTATTAGTAGTTAAACCTCATTTTAGAAGGAGGTATGCGTATAAACCAAGGATTGAGATTGAGCTGATTTAAAAAAATTAAGCTTCTAGTTATATGAGTTCTAGCTCAAGCTCAAGCCTAGGTAGTTTATCTTGTTAACCAATTAGTCTTATACAAGCTTGAGGCTGGTCAGTGAAATATAAATGATCGCTTGGCTAGTTTGGCTTGTCAACCAATGAGTTTATGAGCTTGAGCTCAGACTGATGTGAAGAATTCCGACTCAAGTCATGTCTAAAGTCTGCTCGACTTATCTTGCATTCTGACCTAGTAGATTGTATTAGAGATATATATTGATTGTTGCATATATATTAGGAGTTGTTATAGAAGTTACACTGATTATGACTTATACGATGGTTGGTCTAAATTATTTGTTTGATATTGGTAATAGTATATTGGCATTTACTAATAGTTATATCTACTGGACTGTTTCTCATCTTCTCCATATTCTTATGCTTTCTTCTACTCTCTCCCTTGTGTGTCTATTACTTCTATGTTACGGCTTTGCATTGTGGGTTCACCTGATAGTTGGGGCCATGTGATTTTAAAATATTTTATGCTTCTTTATGTATGTGGAGTTGTTCATTGTGAATTAGCACTTAACCCTCTTATTAGAGAAAAAGGAACCAAAGGAGAGAAAAGGAAGGTAGTGAGAATTTTAATTGGAGGTTTGCAATTGTTTCTTGTGGTGGTCGTGTTAGAGATATTAAGGAAGCATGTGAATTTGAATGAGGATTTCACTATGTTCTAGAGTGTGGAGTTTTTACCAACAACTTCGTTCAGCTGAGGGTGGGCATGTAAGTGATTAGGATTTTTAATGTTTGAGCGCAGAGTGAAATCTAAAGATGTAAATTCCTGATCCCCATAGTTAGTGCAAATTTCATTGTAGACTATTACATCCAATTTAAGCATCTAAATACAGCCTAAAAGCATCTCCTATATTAATCTCTGTAGGGTTAGCCCCTACCCACTTAAACATGCTCACCTTTGACACCTGTCTATACAATGTGTCTACTTAAGGAGAATTTCGTAAAAGTTCTAAAATATTAATAAGCTTGACTGTGTTCCATAGGAGATCTCAATTAGCTGAATGTTATTAGTTCATTCCACAGTACTTGAAATTTGATATTACAACATACAAGATAATCGAGGGTATTTTTCTCTTCATGTTATAGTGGAACTTGAATATTGTCATTTTTTATAGCAGGGAGTATACTTATAGTAAAACCCATCTACGCAGATGCATGCTCTTAGAAGGGAGCTGAGTGAGGGTCTTCGGCCTCTTCATGAAACATTTCTTGCATTAATTCGTTTATTTGGCTCAAAAGGTCACGCTACTAGAGGTTTGGAAATTCTTGCAGCAATGGAGAAACTCAACTACGACATTCGGCAATCTTGGCTACTTCTTGTTGGTATAGTGTACAAGCCTGTGGTTTCATTCGTAGGTTCCATGCGATTCAGTTTTATTCTTATGTGGTCTAATATTTAATCAATCATGTTCTTGCCATCAGAGGAGCTTGTGAAAAGTAGTCATCTGGAAGATGCCAACAGAGTTTTCCTGAAGGGTGCTGAGGGTGGCCTTAGAGCTACAGATGAGCTTTATGATCTTCTAATTGAGGAGGACTGTAAGGTAGGAGATCACTCAAATGCATTGACAATAGCCTACGAAATGGAGGCAGCTGGTAGAATGGCGACTACATTTCATTTCAATTGCCTTTTGAGCGTGCAGGTACCAGTGTTCCTCTTAAGACTTATTTGAAGTGTCTTTTCACAGATAATGGATTTAATATTTTTGGTTGTTTATCATTTAATTGTGAAAGAACTACAAACTTGGTTTTAACATAATTGCTGGAAATGGGAACTACTATCTTCTACACAAACCAGTTCTAGTGCTTGATTTTGTGGTAGATCTTCGAGTTACCAGCTTACCATCAACTATAATAGCAAGGAGAAGTGGAGAACTACTTCCAATCTTACGGATTGCAAATGAGTCGTGTTTTTGAGATGACATTTGGGATTTTGGGTGCGCTTATCGAACTTATGGAGTGATATGCAAAAAAACACTTAAACACTGGATTCTGTAGGGTTTTGTTCCGCAAGCACTAGTCTAAGTAGAACCTCAGGATTCTGTTTCGCAGACACTGACTAGTTTAAGTAGAATTTAGGAATATTGGGTAATGGGTCATTAAGAAAGAAGTTGAATTCTTAAATTCTTGGACAGTCTGCAAGTCAGAATTCCTGTCTGCTGTTACTTGGTATAAGCACTAGTGTATACGAATTATTCTGGACATTATTTCTTTTACTAATACAAATATCAAGCATGACATGAAATGTACTTTTGTACTTTTTTTTAGTGAAATGATATTTAATTAGTGTTTTTTTCTAAACTTGGTTAGGCTACTTGTGGAATTCCTGAAATTGCATTTGCCACCTTTGAAAACATGGAATATGGAGAAGGTCCGTGTTTGCTTTTTCTTACTTTAACCTTATTGTAGCTTATTTATCATGTAACGACAGTTTTCTGTTACCATATATTTTCTGCATTGCAGCTTTCTGTGCTTCAACCAAGTTTTTTAAAGAGGTTCATGATGGAATAGAAATGAGAAGTGTTCGATTTAAATTGGATTTCTGAAATGTTTGATTCGTTAACAGTATGTAACCAGTAAAAGTCATGAAAATGGTAATGTCAATTAAACCATATCAAGCTCTGCTACTATCCAAATCAATTCTCATGGTGGAATTGGGACTAAATGTGCTATGAAACCCTTCTTGTCATCTGTACTTGTGGGTTAACAATATCCTTGTTTGTGTTGTCTTTTTATGTCTTGTCTCAACTGATGGAACGGCCAGGAAAGAAAATATTCTCTATACTGTCTCGCTTGAAAATTTTCAAACTTCTGCTTGGCTAATAACAATTTCAAGTGTAGATTAACACTGTTACGAAGCAAATATTGAATCAAGACAGTTTTTTTGCCACCTTAGAGCATTTCTTGCCAAGTCTGACTACTCAGGTGGTGTCGTTAACTAGTTTCAAATGTGATGCATGTCCGACACGAAGCTATCTTTCTCCATTAATGAAATACTAGAGTGTCATCCCCTGGTCTATTTCAGCTATCAAAACACATTCATACAGATATGCTTCATGCTCTGTGGGACAGTTTGCTTCCTAATTATCTTATATTCCCGTTATCTAAACTCATTCAAATGTGGTGTCAGCCCAGCTTTTTAGTAGAAACAGCCCTGCTTTGATTTTGAGGGTGCTCTGGTTTGACTCGTTTAGCTTAATCACTGCTCATATTCGTTCTGTTTACCTCTAAAACAAATCTCCTGCTTGTGATGTTTAATGTTTTAAAAGTTTTTGGTTCCTTTTGGTTGTTACAGCTTATATGAAACCTGACACGGAGACATATAATTGGGTGATCCAAGCATATACAAGAGCCGAGTCATATGACAGGTATATTATCTTGTATGCATAACAACAATATTTGTTCCTGATGGCTATTATGCTATACTTGAACCTGCATACTCTGTTTCTTCATGATCTGATTGTACTTGTGATACCGAAACTACTTTAGTGGCTCATGCACAATACTGACTGGTATTCCCATGGACTGAGTCTCTTTAGATATTCTCCTTAACCAGTTTTATCACCATCGGGTCTTGACTGACAAAAAGGTCTGATCTATATGACATATGTTCAGCTCGTCCCATCTGGACTCGTCCGTGGAGAAATGGAGGCTCACCTCAAAGTTGGTTTATTTGGGTCAGCGGGTTAGATTTGATGGCTTTAAAGTGGGTGATACTAGGAGGTTTAAATGTTGGTTGTTAGGTAGATGACTTTGTTCGACAACATGACGAAGGCTGGACTGAGCTAGTTCCCGGCATGTCGGCACTCATCTTTGGCAACCAGGTGTTGGTGTGGCAAACATTTTAAACTAAATCATGCTGCTAGTGTGTTTCCTTCACAACCTAAATGAGCTTTGGTTAATAAAAAGTTCTTAAATTTTAGAATATCTCCTTTGCTGGGCATTCTTGTAGCAGCATTATCAGACTTTATGTTATTAGTTTGTAAATGGCAGTGACTTGTGAGGCAGAAGATTGGCTGGTTGTGGTGGAAAATAAGAAGTTAAAATTAGTGCCTGCAGTTTTGTTGACAAGGGAGAATGGAAGGAAGACTAAATTGATTTGATTTTCTTTGAGTTGACATCTCTGCACTTGAAACTGAGTTACATTTCGGCACTGCAACTTCAAGCTATTTCACTGTATGAAATTCTTGAATCTTGTCATGCGTTGTCCTTGTACTTAATAATTTCAGCTGAATGGACATGTAATTGTCCGAAAAGAAGAAGTGTGGTGCTAAGCACGTAGTATGAGAAGAAACCAGAAGGGAACCCTTTTGGAATTCACTACCAAAATTAGCATCAAAATTAATGAGGAAAAGGAATAAAGGATGCAAATGTGCTTCTTATCAGCAAATAAAAATAGTCATACATAGAAAGACGTAACACCTTGAGAAATAATATTCTATCCAAGAAGATTGAGAGTCCCACGTATGAGAAAAGTGTAAGATTCTTAGCTCTTTGGATGCCTCCATCTAAACTACAATAGGTACATCCATGTTAAGTTGCTCTTTTCATATTGGAGTGCTTGGATACCAATACAAGTTTACTTTTTGATTTCGGAAAATCTTTCTCATTTATAATTGCTAGGGCTGCGGCAGTCATTGGCATGCTCGTGTCTGATTTTAAAGAATTTTGTATTGACTTTAAGTTGCTTCATTTTTGCTTTTGAACAATAAAGAAGGCGTTCAAATTTCAGTTTGACAATCTAGGGTTCAAGATGTAGCTGAGTTACTTGGGATGATGGTTGAAGACTACAAGCGCTTGCAACCAAATGTGAGAACCTACGCGTAAGAATTTTATTCTTTCAGACTTCATTGCAGAATGTAAGTTTATTACCTATGTAATTAACTGCGATTGTTTGTCCAGCATTGATTTTTGAATTTTCTCACCTACACCAATGAGACAGAAGGAAAATCCCGTTTCTATCAACAAAGTTTATGTCTCGTTTTAGTCTATATGGCTTGAATCCTTAAATTACGTGCTTGTCAGTACAACCCATATTTAATCAGAAGTATCTTTGGTCTGTGTCCTTTAGATTGAACATAATGAAGTTTCACATATTGAATTGTTTGAGTTAAATGTGCATATAATTTTAAGGTCACCAACAAATGAAATAAACTTAAGTGGATTAACAGTGAAGTAATAATGATTCGTTTTCTATTCTGAAACTCGAGTTCTTTATAATGCATGATATGATTTCCCAAATGAAGCAGTGGGTAAAGTTGTCCCATCTCATGAATATCTGTTAATTCAGCAATCAATTTGCAGCCTCTAAATTGTGAATAATTTAACTTTTTTTCTTCTTTTTTAGGTTGTTGGTGGAGTGCTTTACAAAGTATTGTGTCACAAGAGAAGCCATTCGGCATTTTCGTGGACTCAAAAACTATGAAGGTGGAACCAAAATTTTACACAATGAGGGACAATATGGAGATCCACTTTCTTTATATCTCCGTGCTTTGTGTCGAGAAGGTGTGTACTCTCACTCTCCTTCTCGCAACCTTCTAATTCTGTTTCTCTCTTGCCAGTCTCTCTCTGAGAATTAGCTTGTCTTTATCTTTAATAATATTGTGCAGATCGTAAGTGTAATTCAGTTATGATAGATATCACATCTGTAAGTTGAGTTCTGTTGTAGAGAAGGAAGCTATTAGGCGATTTTATTTTTTCCACAGATGACTTCTAAAATGTTCAAGTTCCCACAGGAAAAAAAAAAAAAAAAAACAAAGAAATAGTAGTTTACTTTTTTGGGGATCATATCAAGGTTGTGATGAAAATAGTGAGAATTAATATCTGCATATGTATCCAAAGTATTTGTAGTTTTGGTTGTTTAGGAGTTGCATAAATCCCGTAATAGTTTGTTTAATAAGTCAACAGATGTGATATAGAAATCTTATAATCTTTCATAAGGCTTTTCTGTTAGGATGCACTCATGTAATTGATCATCAATTGGCAAACATGAACTTACTTAAATGATGCAATCACTTCCGCAAGTGCAGAATTGACTATGAAAACTGGAGTAGATCACACACATTCACATTACTCGTGGCAGAGGATGTTTCATTGTTGAATCTTATGGTGCAATAGCTTAGTCTTGGAGGATAACACCATTTAAATCAAAAGTAAAATCAGTTACGCAGATTGGATCATATGGATCAAGTCAATGCGCAATAGGTGATCCACAAAAAGTAGCTAAAAGGACATTTGTTCAAATCTCGTTTGCCATTGCTTTCTATCTTATTCTTTTTTTAATAAGTTGGGAGTAATGGTTGGAAGGAAGGGGATAAATTTCAAAGAAACTGAAAGATACCGGGTTCGAACCCTAGTCAACACCCTTACACAGGGTGAGTGATACCACTTGAGATACAAGCTCGTGGTGCTTTCTATCTTATTTTGAGAAGTCATCAGTTGTACTTTTTCTAACTGATAATTACATTTGAAATCAGGAAGAATTGTTGAGTTACTAGAAGCTCTTGAAACCATGGCAAAAGATAACCAACAAATCCCACCTAGAGCCATGATCTTGAGCAGGAAATATCGGACACTAGTTAGCTCATGGATTGAACCTTTGCAAGAAGAAGCTGAAATTGGGCATGAAGTTGACTACATAGCCAGGTCTAACTCTTTCAAAGTATAATAGATTCATACAGTAGCTATATTTATGGCATTCCAATTTCTTGTTGGTGCTTTTATATATGATGAACGAACTCTCCATGAATGTTCAATAACTCTATAAATTACTTATTTTCTCTAAAGAAAATGTTAAAAAGTAGCTGCACCTAATTGGTGTGAGTTGTTAATGGTTTCTTTAAATTTTTCCCTGGAACGTTTTATCAATCATTCATTATTGTGCATCAATTTTAAATTAATGCAAGACAACTGGTTTCAAGGAGAAGTGCAAAAAGGACGTCTACAGATTCGGCAAAATAAGAGGAGTGGGTAGGGAGGAAAGAGGGGACAGGGCAATGGTTTGCGTAAGCAGGTTATCTTAAGTCATTGAAATGAGTATTTCAAACTTTGTCAGTGATGTGAGCTCGACCACTTTGTTTATTTTATTGAACAGCTCTTTGTGGGATGGTTATCATTTATTACATTTACACATTTCCCCACAAAGTGTCCTATTTTGCTTAATTAAGAAATCTGGATAGCGATTATGTTGTTGCACTGGACATCCTTGTCATCATGCCTCCATGGTTTAGGCGAGTACTGATGACTGTCGTCCTTAGTAATTTCTTGTTTTTCTTGTTTACTCACTTTGTGACTCTAGGCTTGTTTTTTCTCGGATTCGTGTTATACATATGTGGACAGCATTATGAAGACATGAAATTGAAGAAATTGCATTCAGCTTTACTACTGCAACAACTATATTGACTTAGCTGGATATAACAGGTACATTGCAGAAGGTGGGCTTACAGGTGAGCGCAAGCGATGGGTTCCTCGTGGAGGAAAAACTCCTTTGGATCCTGATGCTGATGGTTTCATATATTCCAATCCTATCGAAACCTCTTTCAAACAACGATGTCTTGAAGAATGGAAAATACATCACCGAAAACTTTTGAGAACGCTATGGAATGAAGGACCTTCGGTGTTGGGGAATGTTTCCGAGTCTGACTACATTAGAGTTGAGGAGAGATTGATGAAAATCATTAAAGGTCCGGAACAAAATTTATTGAAACCTAAGGCTGCTAGTAAAATGATAGTATCAGAGCTAAAGGAAGAGCTGGAAGCCCAAGGTTTGCCAATTGATGGCACTAGAAATGTTCTTTACCAGCGTGTACAGAAAGCAAGGAGAATTAATCGTTCTAGAGGACGTCCCCTATGGGTTCCCCCTGTGGAAGAGGAAGAAGAAGAGGTGAATCTTAATATGATATCATTATTGTTTTTTCCTAGTCCAAATCCTATTTTGTTCAGTACTTGCTTCTTTCTATGATATACTTCTACAGTCATATACAGACCCTACTGTATATAACCAAATGCCCTTAGCTTCATTGCTACAAATAATCACTAAAGTTTGTTGGCTAATCAATTTTTTTTTATCCTATAGGTTGATGAAGATTTGGATGAGTTAATTTCACGGATTAAGTTGCACGAAGGCAATACAGAGTTCTGGAGACGTCGTTTTCTTGGAGAGGACCTGAATGAAAATCATAGCAAGCCATTGGAAGTCGAAGATTTTGATGTTCTTGATGTCTCAGATGATGCTGATGTTGGTGATGATGTTGTGAAAGAGGCTGAAGATGATGAGGTTGATGAAGAGGAGGAGGAAGTGGAACAAACTGAAATCCAAGTGGGTGACAGGGTTAAAGATAAGGAAGTTGAAGCTGCCAAACCTCCTCAAATGATTGGAGTGCAATTGTTGAAAGACTCTGACCAAAGTACTAGCTCATCAAGAAAATCAAAGAAAAAATCTTCTCGGGCATCCATGGAGGTATAAAAGCTTATTCTTTTTGTGCATGTATCTAAATACACTTACAGTTGGTCCCTAGTAGTGGTCAAATTGCCAAAAATATGTATATATATATATATATACATATAGACACATATATAGATATACATCAAATTTCTTATTCTTATGTCTGTTGCTTAAAAAATTTCTTATTTCCTCACTTTTCAAGATAAGAAACTACAAATATATTGCTATCAGATGCCTGTATGTGGAAGTCTAGGTTTCTCTCTCATGTCTGTCCTTTTTCACATATTGAAAATTAACCTAACCATAGATTCTTTTCCACTTCATCTCAGTAAACAATTTTTTTATTTTTGGAAATTTTATATTATATGCTGTTTTATTTTAATACACTCTAATGCCAGAAGGAAAAGTTAGTGCAGGATCATAGACCTTAATTCTTTATTTGGATATAATCTTAATTGTTGCTTGCTGATTGCTGTTTGCCTGAAGTCGTTTCCTGACACATCATGAATACCAAGAGGAATGGAACACCTAATGGTCAGCTAGATAGATATCTGACCATCAAAGGAAGGGAGATGCGAGTGGGATGGCTGGTTCTTTTTATTGGACTTCCATTCACAGAACTTAACTCAGTTTATAATGCTATTTTCACTTTTTGTAATGGTCATTTAGATATCTGCCCATCTTGACATATCGATATAGCTGTATATAATGTTGGAATTTCCTAAATTTCAATTTTTAAGAAATCATAATCAATGCAGGATGATGATGATGATGATTGGTTTCCTGAGGATATTCATGAAGCTTTTAAGGAATTGAGGAACAGGAAGGTTTTTGATGTATCAGACATGTATACAATAGCTGATGCTTGGGGTTGGACATGGGAGAAGGATTTTAAGAACAAAGCTCCTAGAAGATGGTCACAAGAGTGGGAAGTTGAATTGGCTATTAAACTAATGACAAAGGTAATTATTTTATTTATTTATTTTATATTTCCACTCTCTCCATCCATTATTATATACATTTTTTTCTGTGTCACGTAGAGGTTTTTTGCATTGCTTGATGTGTTATTACTTCTCAAGTATGTGTTTTGTATTGTTACTTTGCAATAACATCTAATCTATTTAGTTGCATTCCATTGCATATAATTTCCATATTCTGTGTGTCTTCGTTGATGCGAGTTTGGGTTATTAGTTTGGTAGAGTTTTGCATATGCCACAACTTAACAAAATGGTCTGCCATATAAAATTCTTATTGGTTTTGTCGGAATATTTCTTGGTTATTTTGACCAAAATGTTCAGACGGCAGAACTATATCAGCGGAGGTTTTTAAATGTTCAATTGGTCACATACAATTTTGTCAAAAGTGTGGGCTCCGAAAATGACACTGTTTGTCAGCCAATAAACTTTTGAACCAGCATTGCTAACTTAGTGCGCATATTAAGAAGACTCAGAGTCAACCTGTATATCACCAAGTCTTAGCGGTTATTCAGATCATCCATTTTCTCGTTTTACGTGTTGCTCTTTTGGGCAAGTTGCAGAAAGAAAATTGAAGTCTCTGGCTACAATGTGTATGCATACACTGCAAATTGGGTTGTATATCTGGTTTCTAATCAGTTGGAAATATAAATTTATCTCATAATCTTACATATGGTATATAACCAGGAAATATAAATTTATCTCATCATCTTACATACGGTATATCTGATTGTTTACATGCCATATCCAACTCTGAATGCTGCTAGGTGTTCTCAGTCTTTGATTTTCTTAGGCATGGCGAAATTCTTAACGTGACATTAGAGCCCAACCGGATTTCTTAAGTTTTCTGAATGTATGATTTTTTTATCAAATGTTTGTTTTGTGGTCTCTCCTTATCCAGTGATTATGGCACATGAAAGCATTGTTTTCATAGGAAGTTGATAAATTCCACCTGAAGTAGTTTATCCAAATAATTGCAGTGTCAACCCTTCACAATATCAAACTATCTGTGGATATCTCTTTCATTTGGCTCATATATAAGCATGTTACTGAACATTTTTCAGGTAATCGAATTGGGTGGAACACCAACCATTGGGGACTGTGCCATGGTACTTCGAGCTGCTATACGAGCTCCCATGCCTTCCGCCTTCTTACAGATTTTGCAGACAACACATAGTCTGGGTTATGTTTTTGGCAGGTGACTATTATTAGGGGTTTCAGTTGCATTTAATCTGTCTTTTCAATTTTAAAAAGGTATAATTACAAAAACTACATCTGATGTTTAGCCTAATTACAACAAAAATCAGTTATCTTTCGAAATTACAAATTGCACCCTTTTGTTAGGTAACTGCAAACGTCAAGGGGGGTGTTTCAACTGTGTTTGTAACACCCTAAGGGGGTATTTGTAATTTTAAAAGATAGTTGGAGATTTTTGTAATTAGGCTGAACCTCAGGATAGTATTTGTAATTATCCCTTTATAAATTTAATTCAACAAAAATAAAGAAATATTGCTCTTCTGGTTTAAAAAAACTATAAATCAAAAAGAACTTGTAACTAGATATATCTCCAGTACCAAAATTTCTTGTTTTATGCATTTCAACGAGGATGAACAATTAAACTAGGTTTATTATGTGTATCAACGAGACGAACGAAGCTATACAGCAATCTGTTAAGTAATCAGATTTTAAATGCAAGTGCAAGATATTCTGCGGGTGATAAACTTAAAATGAAAAAGGTAAAACTTAAGTTGATAATCGAATAAGCTCTGGAAACCAACTCTTTAATTAGACAACCGTGTTTTGTCAAAAATAGATGCTAATGTATGACAGGTAACTTGAAGATTTCTTAAACTTCCCGATTAAATATTTATTCTAGTAATAAGTGAACTTTCGTTTAAAATTTTGTTATCGATTTCTTACTGCAAATTGTATCTATTGTTGCAGCCCATTGTATGATGAAATCATTAGCCTGTGTTTAGATCTTGGGGAACTTGATGCATCTATTGCCATTGTGGCTGACTTGGAGACAAGTGGAATCAAAGTTCCTGATGAAACCCTTGACAGAGTCATTTCTGCTAGACAAGCAAATGATAATCCAGTTAATGGTGCATCACAATAGTTTTTCAGAAACATCCTTTTCATGTTTGTACAGTGTAATTACTCTGGCTGGGCTATTATTTGTTTCATATAAGAATATTATGAACTTTTGGGCTCTGATTTATGGGATTGAACTGGGGAGAATGAAATGGGAGTTGTTTATGACAGATTGATGAATTGCGTGTTTGTTTGGGAGCCCATTTGAAATGACTTTCAGGCGTAGAAGTCTATTTAGGAAATATATATTGTGTTTGGTGGTTATTTGTGAATGGATTTTTAGGATAAATCACTTATCCAAAAGTTCATTTTAGAGTAGTGTAAATTTATAACTTTTGAATTTCATTTATTGCACTGTGATGGATGGACATTAAAGTCCATTTCCACTAAATATTTGAAAATACTGATTCCTCAAAAGTCCATATAGAAAGTTCATTTTATGGATGGATTTTTGTTTCTAAAGTGCTCCCAAACATGAAATTAAACTCTTCAAGTTGGGATTTAGAATCTGGAGATATTGATGAAGCAAGTAATAAACGGTTCAGAGTTTACCATATGTGATTTTAAAGGTATGAAATTTTGTGACGAATTGTTTTTGTCCAAGATATGTATATTTATATATATAGGGGTTGGTTCTAACAAGTCAGTGTCTGCGTTGAGATCGTAAAGACTGATCTCAGTCATTCTCCTATAATAATTGAGGGTTGTGATTAAATGGATTAAGCTTATATTAAATATATAATTTAATCACAATGTAAAACATAGTTAAATTGTAGTCCTAATACAACAACTAAAAAGTTACAAAACATTGAAAAGGATCAAAACACACAATCTATTACTTTCCAGATTGATCTCAATCTCTACAAAAAAGCCATAAATCATATAATCAGAAAATTTTCTCAATCTACACGCCATTAATGCAGTTCTGCAGGCTTTTTGTTCGACGCGTAGTACTTTTTTAGTTCCACATGTAATGTTTTTTCATTTAAAATTGTAATACTTTTTAGTTTAACATGTAATGTTTTTCACTTAAAATTGTAATACTTTTTAGTTTAACATGTAATACTTTTCGGGTAGAATATTAATACTTTTCAGTGTAAAAATCAATATTTTTCATGAATTACTAATATTTTCCAGAGTAACTATTAATACTTTTAAGGGGATTACTAAACACCTCAAACAACTAAATTTTTTTTCCGTTCTACATGTAATATTTTAAATGTGTAATTTCGCATAAAATTGTAATAATTTTATATTAAACATGCAATACTTTTCACTTTTCAGGAATAGACTAATACTTTTTTGAGTGCAAAATAATACTATGTTACCACATAGTATTACAAAAATGTCACCGCATGCTATTGGGTTTGGATTTATGATTTGTCTGATGGATTTTGACCCGTTAGACAGTCTAAGACAAGTTTTTGTCAATTCTTAATATATCATTTGCCTAATTATTTGGCGGAATAAATAATTTTTATTTTAGTACTCAAATTGTACAAGTACAGTGCGGTTTTGAGCGGTTATTTTAGTTTCAAAACTGTGACCATGCCAACAAAGCGGTGTGGTTTCTATTCAATATTTTAAATCATATTTTTAATCAAAAATCACGGTCAACGGTCCAGTGTAGAATAGTTCGGGCGGTTCGAATGGTTTTTAAAATTTTTTGATCACCCTTATAATCTTTTCTAAAAATAATTTTACATATTGATTCTTCACTCATTCGTG
The DNA here is from genome assembly GCA_016081115.2 of Rehmannia glutinosa. NCBI lineage: Eukaryota > Viridiplantae > Streptophyta > Magnoliopsida > Lamiales > Orobanchaceae > Rehmannia > Rehmannia glutinosa. The sequence continues at coordinate 34,675,555 of CM071929.1, read as the reverse complement.
TCAAGATTTGAATAAAGATTTTATCAAAAAAAAAAAAAATTGAATAAAGATTTATTTAACTCCTCCAAAATAAACTGAATATTTTAATTGTCAAATGTTATTAACAATTTTTCTTTTCCTTGGGTCTCAATCCAGATTTTTCTCCATGTTTGCGTTTGAAATAATTTCAATAGTCCCAATACTCTCAGCTTGCTTTCCCAAATTAAACTTGAATCTTGTTGGTCACTTGGTTGCTGCTTGATGTTAATTTTCAATATAAGTTATTATTTTCTTTCACCGTCTGAAATAATGATAATATAATTTGAATTCAAATATATAATGGCATAAAGATAAAAAAAAATACAATGATTTCATTTTTCTATCCTTTGTATTACAAAACTATTTCAATTTAATCAATAACCTTTAAATGATGCTAAAAAAGGAAATTAAATTTTAAACCATACAAGTCCCAGAAAAGCCCACAAGGTTAAGAAAATGACGTTTTAGTTAGTGAGGGACTGATCGCTTGACTTTTTGTTCCGTTCTTTTCTATTTTTGAAGAGAATGATGTGAATAATTTATTTTAAAAAATGAAAATAATTTGATAGTGTGATTGGATATACGATCGAAATGAAGTAATGATAGTTTTTTAAGTGTAATAGTGATTATAAGGGATTGGTAATTTGAAAAATAAGAGATATTAAATAACGTATTTGTGATATGATTGTGGAATAATAATAGTTGATGCGATATTTTTTATGTGAAAATAATAAACGAATGTGATTGATAATTGAAAAAATGAGAATGAATGAATCATAAATTATTTGAATATTTTCACCAGCAATCACATGTCCAATGAGAAATTATTATGGAAAATGGAAGGGAGGAAAATATTTTTACAAACAAGTACTCTCTGATTGTTTGCTTTTTCAGTCTAAAACATATTTTTTCGACAGAAAATAGAGGCGTAAATTTATTTTATAAAAAATAAAAACAAATTTGAATACGTGATTGAATGTGAAGTAAAAGTATAATGATAATAGTTGATGTGATGTATTTTTTGTTGGATTGATTATGAGATGACAAATGTTAATTTTTTTTAGTGAATTAATTGAAAATGTAAGGATGGTTCAAAAAAGTATTTTTAATTTTTTTTATATAGACAATAGTCTAGTGGATAAAAAACACTAAACGGAATAAGGAAAAGGGTGGCGCTATTGGCACCCCCTTTTTTTATGAGTACACCCACCTTCTAAGTATATCACCATCCATTTTTTCAAATATGGGACAATTGATGAGTTCACCCCCCCATTTTTTCCAATTTTACCCTTTCATGAAAAACCTTAGGTGGCACATGGCACGATGACAAGATGACACGATGGGTTTTCTGTCATCATGCCACATGGCACGATAACATTTTCACCATCGTGCCACATGGCACGATGGCATGATGACACGATGGCAAAAACATGGCACGATGGCACACTGAATTTTTTGTCATAGCGCGTGATCGTGCCTTATATCGCACCGCTACTGTGCGACAATATTTTTCAACCTGAAAATTTGAAAAATAACATATTTTATGCTATAAACTAAGATTATACGTTCATTATATGGGGATACGAATACTTTATTGTTCGAATCTTCAACAATTTGGGTGTTGGAAAAATCTAGGGTTTGTATAAAGAAAATTTAAGTTTCTTTGAGAAGAAGAAGAATGTGAGTGAACAATGTGGGTGTATTTAGAGATTAGGGGGGTGTATTTAGAACCTGGCTTTTAGTAAGGGTATTATAGTCTTTTAACTTAATGGTATTTTTGCAATTTTAGAAAGTGGGTGTACTCATAAAAAAAAGGGTTCCAATAGCGCCACCCTATGGAAAAAGAAAGAGAAGAGACAAGCACTCCTTAATTTCCATAAACAAAATCTAATTTCATTTTTTCTACATTTTACTACACCAATTGTGATATAAAAATGTGCGTAAAATCACTGTAAACTTCACTCTGCATTTGTCCAGTCAGTAGCAACTCCTAAAACCCTAAAATTAGAAACCCAAAAGCTCATCTGCTCCAATGGCATCCAACGGTACCAATCCAATGGATTCTCTGATGGCTATTGCTCCCTCAGTCTCTACGCCGTCGACAAGCCGACGCGTCCAGATCTTCCGCCAACAGATTCCATCCATCCTAAACAGTTCAGGTACCATCGCTCATATCTTGGTGACACAAATGAATTGCAATCGTATACATACATGCAATAGTGTCTGAACTTTGTTGATGGATGCACGCGTTTTGTTTGTGAGAATTGAATTTTAGGCGAGTGGTTGGGTTTGAGCAGTTTTGCCTTTGCCCTAAGCAAGCATTTTATCGCTCATACGTTATTTTGTGGAACCTCTCGGTCATGTTGGTAGGAATGGTTTTCCAATAGTGGTTGGTCGAATGCCTAATAGTGCATGCTTGATGGATTGGTCTGAGGGTGTAGTTTTCCCTTTTTCAATTTCGAAAACATGTAATTCCGTTATTTGAAAGTTGGAATGCTATCAAAAGTTAAATAACAATGGACATTAATAGATCATTCTCTGAATTATAAATGATCTGATCAGTTTACGGATCTCTGGAATTTATAAGTACGGTGTATTGTAATCTAGTTTCTGGACTAGTGAAAGTAACAACCTGATTAATGGGTAAAAAAACCCAGCCCATTTTTATCTGTACATTTTCGACCCAATTCATTCTCATCATTATCAAGTTTCAGAGCGCAAACTATATCCCACCCGACCAAATTTGTCTATTGGCCAACGGTGTGCACATGGAAGAAACTTGTTGGGAATAAATATAGAAGTTAACACCAACAACTTTATTATTGTATACAAAAAAGCCTTTGGAAGAGAAACATGTGCTCAGGAAGCATTCGTATTTCCTTGAGGCCTAGTTGGAGGATTTTTTCCTGATAAATTATGCCACGTGGAACATTTTTTTTGTTTGAAACTGCTGAATACTTGTTTCTTCATCATGTACAAAGAGAGAGATGGTATGTGATTAATTTTTATAGTACAGTTGCTAGGATTCATATAACAAGAAGGATAATGTTATGTTCATAACCAGTAAATAATGGTTAGGGTTAGCAATTAAGCCAAGCATGTTGAGCTCGCTTGTGCTATTACTTGGCTTGGGCTAATACGAGCTATCTTTCTCAAGTTAACTCGTAATTTTTTCTCAATCAATAGTTCTTTCGATTGATTAATAAAATTCAGAATTATTAAAAACTGGTATCTTGTAGCAAGTCAAAAGAGAACTGGATATTAAATCCAACTTCTCAGTTCTCCTTACACTTTGTATATGAGGTTTATATTCTTTTGGTTTTATGTAATACTTTATTAAATTCGTAGTACACATTGTATTAGTTCAAGCCTAAGCCTAACGCTTGCCAAGTCAAACCTTCCCTCATCCTTGGTATGAACTTGAATCCACCCTCGGTTCTAGCTTGATTTGGTCTGAACGCATAGTAAATTCAGTCGGAAAATTATCAAAACCAAGCTCATGAGCTTCAAGCTGGATATAGAGCTCATTGGTAGTCCTAAATATGGTACACCAAGAATCGTTTAAATTTTGGAGGGAATTTTCAAATGTTAAACTATAATGTGTTTCTGCATAAAAATAAAGCTAACAAGTTGCTGCCACCTTTTGTGCCCAAATGCTGTCCTTGAGTTAGATGATGGTGTAATTGTTTTTGCTTTTGAGGTTGTTTATTACAAATACTGAAGATCTTGGAAATTCCTATGAACACTGAATTAGATTTGCTGTATTCGGCAGTCTGATTGGCTAACTTACCATTTCTTGTACTGATAAACCCAAGTCATAGTTGACTAAGGCTAGGGAAGATTCACCGCAAATGACCGGGAAACATGACAATTCATTTACTTTTGATGATGAAGTTGCATAATCTGCATATATGGCCATGTTCTTGGAGCCTTGTATGTTTTACATCTTTTTCGTGTTCATACGAAGTTGTAAAGCTTCTGTTTATGGGGGCTGTTGTCTTACTACTCTCTCAATTTACTTACAATGATTAAATAAAACTTGTCTTTGCAAAGAGGTTCAAATCATTACTTGTCATTTCTACAATAAGGATTTCTTTGTGCCAGTTTTTGCATGTCGACATTAATGTTCTGACGTTTAATTCTTCAGACTCTACGCAGATGACTACCGAGTTTGCATCACTATTGGTTGATTTACTTTTCCAAACGTTATCTATATATGATGACCGTGGATCAAGGAAAGCCGTGGACGATGTTATTATTAAAGCTTTAAGTGAAACTGCATTTATGAAAAGTTTTGCAGCAACCCTTGTACAGACCATGGAAAGGCATTCGAAGTTCCAATCACTGACTGGAGGTTACAGGCTTTTAAAGTGGTCTTGTCTCCTCTTAATTTATAGTCAGTTTGCCTTGTTATCAAAGAATGCATTGTGTAGAGTAGCACAAGCACAGGCATCAGTACTTCATATTGTCATGCAAGGATCGTTCCGTGTGAGAAGGGCTTGCACAAAAACCTTTTTAATTTGTTGACTAAGGTCTCATCTCCATTTTCTGTGTATAATTTTTGTTTAATGTTTGCTTTTTTAGAAGTTTTGTTTTATATGACGTGCATTTTCTGTTTCAGTCCCCAGACATATATAAAACATACCTAGAAGAATTGAAAGATGGGAGGATCCCATGCAAAGATAGTCCAGAGTTAATATATATGATGCTTGATTATTCGAAGTCAAATCCTGCTTCATTTGATAAATGGAAGGTAAAATCTCCTTTTCCCATCCCCTCCTATACATAATTGTAAATAATATTTTGCTGACTGCTGATATTTTGCAGTTTCGTGTTTCTTATTGCTTTCTGTTGGTTCTACAGGACATATTTCTTGATATATATGTTAATGCAGTTCTAAATGCAAGGAGAAGCCCACAAATGACCTCAGTGAAGCTTTTCTTCCGTTATTTACTCGTCTGTCACATGAAGATTTTAGGAACACTATACTCCCATCTTCTGTCAAGATGTTGAAACGAAATCCAGAGCTTGTCCTCGAATCAATTGGAGTTCTTTTGAAATCTGTCAACCTCGATTTAAGTAAATATGCCATTGAAATTCTCTCAGTGGTATTAACACAAGCTAGGCATGCAGATGAAGGAAGAAGACTTGTTGCTTTAGCCATAATTAGGTGCTTGAGCCAAAAGTCTAGTAGTCCTGATGCTGTAGAAGCTATGTTTAGCGCTGTCAAATCTGTAATGGGAGGTTAGTGTTTTGATATGTATGTTCTTTGAATAACATTAGTTACTAGTGGGGCTGAATTTGCATACGGCCAATCACTGGATGTTTAGTGTGTTCTAACAGATTTAAGGGTATGTATTGATGAACAGGTTCAGAAGGCAGACTTACATTTCCATACCAGAGAGTTGGCATGATTAATGCACTGAGAGAAGTTTCAGATGCTCCTGAAGGAAAATATTTCAGTAGCTTGTCACCAACTGTATGTGGATTTCTATTGTCCTGTTACAAGGAGGATGGTAGGTCATTGACTTGAAATCTATCTATATGATGTGCATCTATACATATGCATGCGTAAGATTGCTTTTTATCACATAAGTTTAGTTGAATCTATTCGACTTGATTCTGGATATACTTGCCTTCTAGAAATTATATGGTGCTCTCAACCTGCCAATGAAAGTACTGATTCTGTTTTTTTTGTTCAAATGAAATGTGTCGATATCCAGGAAATGAAGAGGTCAAGCTTGCAATTTTGTCTTGTTTAGCAGTTTGGGCTGTAAAATCAGCAGATGCTATTTCCTCTGATTTACTTACCTTCGTTATTTCTGGGCTCAAGGAGAAGGAAACACTGAGAAGGGGACACCTTCGTTGTCTGCGATTAATATGCAAAAATAGTGATGCAGTTATACGGGTGAGATCATATGTAGTTTATAATCTGTATCGTTGGTGTTAGCTATTCCAAATTTGGTTATTTAGCTCAAACTTCATGCTGCATGCTCTAGATGTCATCCTTGTTGCTGCCCCTTCTCCAACTAGTCAAAACTGGTTTTACCAAAGCCGCACAGAGATTGGACGGTATTTATGCACTTATATGCGTGGTGAAAATTGCTGCTGTTGATGTCAAAGCAGGTGCTTACTTGTTCTGCTTCAATTTGTCTACTAACCATCTTACCATTGCCTAATTTTGGCTATTTGTTAGGTTATATATGCTTCCATCACGAGCTCTTATTCCTTTCCAGTATCTACTGTTTCTCATATTTTTCTTTTCCTTTAGATGAAACTGTATCGAAGGAGAAGATTTGGCAGTTGATATTACAGAATGAACCTACAATTATTCCGATATCCTTGGTCAGTATTCAGTTTATTCTTCTTAAGATAAATATTATCAACTTATTGCCAAGCGAAAGTAATAATTCTCGTAGCAAATGTTTAGAAAGTTTATTGTTAAAGGAGTTGATTACAGTGGTGGATCCAGGATTTTGAAAATGTGGGTACATTAAAGTATAATTTTATGTAAAAATGGGGGTACAAAATTTATTATTATTATTATTTAACTAAAGATTATTCCTTGGATTTTTTCAAATTGGGGGTACAGCTGTACCCCATTGGATCCGCCACTGGTTAATTATAAAAATTATAAATGCTTTGGTTGAATAAGAAGTCTATTGCGGAGTCAACATACTTGAAAGGAACTTGAGAAGAGTTAATAGCTAACGTCATAGCATACTATGGAGCAGTATGCTTGCAGCTATGAAATAGTGACACTTTACCTTCCAACTTTTTTGACCGCCTTTTAGAACCCTGGAGCTCAGTTTATGTTGCTTTTGCAGACATCAAAATTATCAGTTGAGGACTTGATGGCTTGCGTTGACCTTGTTGAGGTTCTGCTTGTTGATTATCCTCAAAGGTCTGCTTTATTCTTTTTATGATAATAATGAAACACATTGTTAAATATGAAATCTTGTTCTTTTTTTGACTTTTCACTGTTTAGCTATTTCTCTGTCCATTTAAGTTAGATCGCTACTCTCCATTTGGTATGGTCTGCAAAGGAACCTTTATGTAAGCATCAATATTGTTGAAATTAACTTGTAACCGTTGTGCTGCAGGCCGTTGGAGAATTTTTCTACTAGAGCATTTCTACAGGTGATTAGAATGATATTACTCAGCTTTTGTATTGAAGGATTTTGTTATTAATTGATTTGCTGTAATTTTTCAGTTTATATTGTTTTTGCTGTGCCATCCGAATTGGGACATAAGGAAAGCAGCCCATGGCACTACCAGGAAGATTCTTGTTGCATCTCCTCTATTATCTGAAGCTATTTTGCTTGAATTCTCGAGTTATCTCTCTGTTGTTGGAGAAAAAGCTACTCTTCTTAAGATGAGGTGGAACTCTATTGCCAGTCGGTCTTTTTCTTTTGCCATCAGTCTTCTTATTTTGCCTCTTCTAGTCTTTTGTGTAGTTTCATTGGGTAGATTACTGGATTTTTCTGAGCATGGGGGAAAAGGTCTAAATCAATTTTTATGTTAAAAGATCAAAATAGATGTCAACCTTCCTTGTCATGTGCTTGTGTATTCCAATAAAGATCATAATCATATGTACTCGTTCAATTTTCCATATCCTAGATGAAGCTGACACCAGTATGTAATGTTAATTATACAATGTTTCACATTTGTGGAGGGGGTTAGTTTCCTAGAATTTTTTCTTGACTCGTGAAGGGGAAGGAAAAAGAGCTGGAGGTTTTCTAGGGTGTGATACTCCACATTGATTTTGGAGGAAATATTGCAATGGTTTATAAAGGTTTAAAATGGACTTTCTAACAATTTGGGTTAATCATTTTTGCTTACAAGGATGAGTGTGAAGTAGTTCTAGTGGATCCTGTTGTGCCAACTCTTACTTTCAGCCCCTACCACGTAGCGAAGACAAATTGTACCAGAACCGACCTTGGTGGTATCAAAACGGGAGATTGTGATATCTCACATTGGCAGTGGAAAAAAAATTAGAATGATTTATAAGTGAGTATAATGGACTCTGATAGCAAATTGGGTTAATCATTTTTGCAAAGCAAGGACGAGCATGAAGTAGTTGTTAGCGGAGTCCATTGCCTCGGATTCTCCCTTTTGGCCCCCACCCCTGGGCCCGACACTTGATATAAGGAGTTTTATTGGCCAATTTTTTTGGTAAAGTTTTAATAGAAAGGGAGATCGAAATTGAATATTTGCTTTAGAGCTGGGTGCAGGAAGTGTGCGACATGCCTTATTTGGTGCACATTTATTTCTGATATTAAATGTTTCGTTCAGCAGGCACTAGTTTTGAAGCCTCATATTCCTGCCCTTATTACATTATGCTGGTTAATAGGAATATTTATCTTATTTTTGCCATTAAATATACTGTGTTTCATCAATATATTTTTATGAGTGGAATTTAGAACTTTAAGTGTGATTCTATATTCAGTTAGTGAGTTGTTAAGGGAAGTGTTTCAATGTATTTGGATCTTGGAAGGGGTTTTCGAAACGTTGCTTAGCTACACTTAAGCTTGGGGTCGATAACATGAACGCCACAGATTGTCTTTACTGTTCTAGATTTAGATACGGATACTGGCTTAGGAAGCTTTCTTTTTCAGTTAACTTTTCACAGAAGCTTTGGGTTATAAGTCAGCCACAAGTACTTTTATTGTAAAGATGTTGATATGTCTGAAATGGCCGAGTGACGAACTGGCTACATTCTGATTTAAGTGATACTGAGTGCTTGACAATCAGAGTATGAGGGTGATTTTTTCTTTATATGTTGAATGTAAGAGCTTTTTCTTCTTTAATTAGTGTTTGAAAACTGAAAAATACTAAAACTATGGTTCATAATCTAGTTTTTCTTGTTTATTCGGCATGACAAGCTAGTTTAAGAAGCGTGCAATCTTTCATTAAATTGAAATGGATCAAGAATGCTCATTGTGGAGAGGATATGGAACCACATCCCTCCACATGCGAATGATGTTGTCCGTTTTGGGCCTAAGCCCTCATGAATTTGCTTGTGTACTTTACTGGAAATATCTTGTACTAATGAGGATGTTGTTTATACTTATAAACCTATGATCCTGTCCGATTTCAGCCAGTCTGAAACTTTATTTGCACACCTAACTATTTTCCACTCAAATGACGAATTATTAACCCCCTTAAATGATACTTCGGTCCATCTTCCTCACTATGAACATCTTGATTGATTGAGTCCAGTACTCATTTTCGCAATGTTAGGACGCATAAGCACCAGAGTATCACATGCCTTGAGAGTTTGCTCTATTGAGAGTCAGCTTTTTTCCCGAAGCATACCGACTGTCTAATATAGCTCTACCATACAACCCATATTTCGCCTGGGGCTCACCATATCCATTCAGTACTGTGAATTTCCTCCACATGGCTAAGTCCAAGGCATGACTATGATACCACTTATTGAGAGCTTATGAACACACCACCACATATCTTCATATTGGTATGATGTTGTCCAATTTTGACCTAAGCCCTCAGGGATTTGTTTTTGGATTTTACCAAAATGGCCTCATATCTAATGGGGATATTGTCCACTTATAAACCCATAATCCTCTCCACTTATACCAATGTGGGATTTTGTTCTCACACCTAACAATCATAAATGGCTTAAAGGAATGGTTATAATAGTCTCATGATGCTCTCTGTTTCTGATAAATGATTGCGGTCAAAGTGATCCAAAGGAAGCATAATGAGGTGGGCTTTGTTGATCTTAGTTCAGCTCTGCCATTAGGAACTGAAAAAGCCTTGTGCTTGCTTATCCAATAAATTGTAAAGATATAGTGTTGATGGTATTGAGGGTGGTTGTTTTGGGATTTGGAAATGGATAGTGAATTTGGGAAGGAGCTGGTGGTGCAAGGTTCTGTTGCAGGAAGCTGGCATGACTGAGCTGGCAAAAAGGTTATGGTAGTGAAAACTGGTGGTTATTAGGGTCATATTGTACTTGTATTGCTGGAGTAGAGATTGCATATGATGATAAATGCAGCTCTGTTCACAATATAGGGTATAGCTTGAAGTAAGGATGCTGGAAACATAAGAGTCTTAACATGACATTCGAAGTTTCAGTTACTAGTGTGGGCTCACCTATTTAGTAATAATGAAATTCTAGTGGTAAATGCTATCCTGATCAAGGTCGCTTCAATTCTGTGCTTTAATTAAATGGGCTTTGATTTTACAAGTGTTATTATCTCAGTCATTAGAAGACTGTATTTTGTCGTGTTTTTCTCTTTATATGTCTTGGTGGTTTTTAAGTCAGTCCCAATTCTTAATGTACGAGTTATATCATTGGACAATTATGCCTCTTTAATTCTTGTAAATGGTTTACATCTTCTGTTAGTTTTAGTTCCTACATGATAAATGCAAAATCATTGTACTTTCACCTACCATATTAGGTTGTTTACATCTCCTGTTAGATTCCTACATGATAAATGTAAAAGCATAATACTTTCCCTTTACCATATTGAGTTGCTTCTTCTTGGTTTACATATCTAGCTTTAATCCTTTTCATTTAACGTATTACTGGAAATATTTCTTATGGTAAATTATTTGGTATTCAGTGATACAGAAAGTGTGATAGATTCTCAAGTCCCATTCATTCCACCAGTTGAGGTTTTGGTGAAGGCATTAGTTGTAATAGCATCTGCGGTATCGGCTAGTACCCCAGATGCCTGTATACAGCTCCTGTTTTGCTCACATCATCCGTATATCGTCGGGACAGGAAAAAAGAACGCTGTTTGGAGGGTATTTTTCTACTTATGAGTTTCTCAAAGCTGCACTGTTCTTTGGCTTTCTTTTACTGCCCTGGAAGTCACCAATTTTCTTCTGCAATAATTGAAATACACCCAGTTTAGTGTCAACTATTTTGGCAATTATGGATACGATTCTTCCCTGGGTGGGTGGTAATAATATATACATTTTCAAATTTGGAACTACAAATGGATGCTCTTTTGCGTTTGGATTCCACATGTAGAAAAATGTATCAAATTTGTAATTACAAGATCAATAATTTTTTTGCCTAATTAACCGACGTATACATCATACTCTACTCAATCATTGTGCTCACCTTCTTTTCTTCCTTTTGCAGAGGGTGCAAAATTTGTAATTACAAGATCAATAATTTTTTGCCTAATTAACCGATGTATACATCATACTTTACTCAATCATTGTGCTCACCTTCTTTTCTTCCTTTTGCAGAGGGTGCAAAAATGTTTGCAGAAGATGGGCGTTGATGTGATTAGTCTTGTTACCGCTAATGTTGCTGAATTATGCAAGGTGAATTCATCTCCAATTGGAACCGTTGATTGATTGTCTTGGTTAAAAAATTTCATGTTCCTTATGTACTATAACTAGTAATGTTATACCATTCGGGTATTTTTGAGTAGTCTTTGTATCTTTCAATTGTATTTTACTTGTTTTGTTTAATAGTTATGGCCTTGTTCCCCACGCATTTGGAGGCATTTGTTCGTGAAAATAGGTTTAAGCTTTTGGATATTTTTACTGAGAGCTCAACGGTGCATCTTTTCATTTGAAATGTATTGCCCTACTCTTTGTTACTTCTCACTGATATTTGCAGCTTAGCTTCTGGGTAATGTCATTGGCGTGTGATTAGCTATATTGGAACCCTCTTTAACTTTTTGTTTGTACAAGTATCCTATTGATACACCCTTTATTTAGCCATCATCCTTATGCCCTCTTTGCAGATTCGTTAGCTTTAGTGATTCAATGAAGTTGAAATTATTTGAAGTGTTTGGTTGATGAATGAACATCCGATTTGCAATGACTTGAGCAAAATACATGAATATTTTACTTATGAGATCTCACAGAAGATATATTTTAATTATTTGTTTTAATTTTGTTTTGGTCATGAAGGGTTTATTAGGTTCAAAGGGGTTGTTGAATTCGAATTATTTTGAGCAAGAAGCGGCCATAAATACCTTGTCAACATTGATGTCTATTGTACCAGGGGATATTTATGCACAGTTTGAAAAGGTTTGCTACACTTTTTTTTTTCTGCTAGTATTTTTAATGAACATTGTTTAATTGGTTTAGTGATTCTCACTATGTACTTCACTTTTGCAGCACTTCATTAATCTCCCAGATCGTATTGCGCATGACACACTCTCGGAAATTGATATTCAGGTTAGGTTGACTGATCGAAAAGAATTATAATTGTTTATTATGGTTATGACAATTAAGTTCTCTATTAGATGTTACTTGTTTCCCCATACAGTGGGCTGTTCTGTTTGCATCTTCTTATTTTCTGGCAATTGTTAATGTTTTATATACTTAATTATTCACTCTGATTTTGACATGCTTGAGATTCAATTTATTTGAATTGATGAGTCTTGATTTCTTTTATTTACTCAAATGGAGTATATTAATGCTCCTGAGAATTGATCAGTTCGTATTAAATCTGGCTGCATCTTATCTTCGCCAAATCAGTGGTTATCTTATCTGGGATTTTCTTTTTTCTTCAATTATGGCTATTTTCATGTTCAAAGGATTCTATAAGCTAGTTGTATGAATGATTTTACTGTATATGGGAGTTGATTTCGATGCTCTGTGCCATTAGTTGCTCTATTTTGCGTTTACGGGTTATTTTGCTCCTCAAATTTGTAAGAAATTTCACTGATAAACTTTGATCTCGAGGTGGATTTGTCAATTCTGAGAATCGTGTCATTGTTTTAGTTTGGACTCATCATAGAGGAGAAGTAATAGTGTTTTTCTTGGTTCCTGCTTGTATCCTATCTCGTCGTTTTACAATTGAGCAAAGCAAAGTCATCAAATTCATTGCTTAAATGCTAAAATAAAGCATTCTCCAGGTCTCTTAAATGCATACACTTTACAGTTTACACCTCACCAAGTGGTTCATATCAGATTTTTCAAATGAATGTCTTTTTCATAAACTTAGAAATCCTAGATAATCATTGGGGAATATGGAGAAACTACTTATAAACTACTATTTGATAGTGAGAAATGTAAAAATGCTTGATTGATGACTATGAGACTGCCAATGATTTCATCTTTCTTATGCCGTACCCGTATTTAAAATTTACATTTGTGTGCTTGTTATGAATACACTCCATGGTTTCAGTTTTTACCCTTCATCTTGTCTTTTCCTTTCGTCCAGGATTTTAGTATTTTACGTTAGGCATCATGGACAATAAACAAGGTTCTAGAACTAGTTTGCCGCAAACTCCACTTAGTAATAGTGTTGTCCTGATTTGGCAATAACTGTTGAACATTTCATAATTGGGAACACGCATGACAGAGGGAGCACAACTGTAGTTTGCTTACATCTATCTGCAACAGCTGCTCTTTATATCATGTATTTACTGCAGTCAACAATCAGTTGTGCTGTAAATTATTTGCTATTGGGAGTTAAGGTTGCGATTGGATACCAAATATATTCACTTTCTTTTAATCGGAGATTTTTTTTGCCCCAACTTGCGATTGCTTATGAAAATCTTCAGAAAAACTATTCACTCACTTTCACTTTTTGTATCACCAATCACATTCAATCATCATTTCAAAAGGAAAAAAACAACATCAAATCAACTATTATCATTACATTATCATCTTACAAATTACACTATTCACTCACTTTCACATTTCCAATCACCAATCATATCCAATCATTATTCATTATTTATATACCACATCAATTATCACCATTACATTTTCATCTCATATCCAATATTCCAATTACGCTCTCAAAATTCATTTTTTTTTCGAAAACTTGTTTTTTATCACTATTCTTCAGTAGATAAAAGATTTACGATTGCACGCACCCTAACTTGTTCATCTTTTTTGCTGACTTGTAAGGTGTGCTTGATGATGAACTCTTTCTGCATGTACTTAGTAATTCCTTTTGTCGTTTCTCTTGCATTGGCAATGCAATGTTATGTTTGATTGCTTTTTCATGTGCTTTAGTATCCTGACTTAGCCTTTTGTTTTAACTGCGTCTTCAAAATCTGCCTTTATTGCAATGTTCTTTTGTTAATGCTATTTTGTCCTTATTATGGCTGACATTTGCTCACTTTGTCATTCTGTTTCAGATTTTTCGTACTCCTGAAGGAATGCTTTCGACTGAGCAAGGTGTTTATGTTGCAGAGTCTGTTGCCCCAAAGAATGTGAGGCAAGCAAAAGGACGTTTCAGAGTTTATGATGATAATGACAGCTTGGTAATACCATTTTGTTAGCAAGAAGCATAGCGATGTTTGTACCTTGGTTCCTAACAAATACATGCATGGACTCAGGATCAGGTTAGCTCAAATCATTCTACAAGACGAAATGTACCCAATAAAGAGGTTGCTGGTACTGCGAGAAAAGATGCTGGCAAATCAATGAAGAAAACTGGCAAGTCATTTCCATTTTATGAATTTGGGACTTCAGTCCTTTTATTTAGCTTATATATGTCTTCTTTTCTTTAATGTTTCTAGAGAAGACAAAAACAGCGAAAGAAGAAGCTCGTGAGTTGCAGCTTAAAGAAGAGGGTTGCATTCGTGAAAGGGTCATGTCAATTCAGCAGAACATTTCTTTGATGCTCAAAGCTTTGGGAGAAATGGCCATAGCTAATCCTATATTCACGCATAGTCAGCTTCCTTCTTCGGTTAGTCATTCTTGTAGGTAGCAATTTTTATTAGCCTGTTACCACCTCGGATTCTTATACTAGTTCTTGTTATAACTAATTGCTACCTATTTAAGAATAATTTTTTTTTTTAGAAGATTTTAGTTTCTTTTTTCCTTTTTTTGTGTTTCAGTAGTGTGCTTGATTATGAGAAACGCTAGTGAATAGTTTTCTTTCAAGTTTATCTTAAAGAGATGAAAACTGATTGTATTTTCTGTGTGTTATTCAAACTAGAAGGTATACAATATATAAAAAGAGTATCCCAACATAAGTCGATTTAAGGAAAAGCGAAAGACACCACTACCTATATTAAGGCACTAAGTTGCCACTATGCTACCACTAACTCTTTATTTTACAATATCTCAACACTCCCTCAAGTGGAGCATATACATCATATGCATCCATCTTGTCACATATATAAGTTATCCGAGGGCCTCGTAAAGATTTAGTGAAGATATCGGCGAGTTGATCTCTGAGTTGACAAATGAGGTTCGATGATTCCGAGAGAATATTTTCTCTAAGGAAATGACAATCGACTTCTATATGCTTCGTCCTCTCGTGAAAAACTCGGATTGGAAGAGAGGTGTAGAGTCGATCGATTATCACACACGAGCTTCATAGGCCAATGTCACGTAGTGTAATTCTTGCGTAGTGTTTTAGCCACAAGAGTTCACATGTTGCATGAGCCATAGCTCGATACTCGCCAGATTGATCGAGCAACAACGATCTGCTTTTTGCTCTTCCATGAAATCGTTTCCTCCTATGAATATACAAGAACTGGAAGTAGATCTTCGATCATTCTCATCTCCCGCCTAATCAAAGATCTCAATACCCAATGATATTAGTGTGCCCTTATCGGTGAAAATAAGTCCTTTGCCAGGTGACCCTTTAATGTACTTTTTTTACAATACGAATAACGGCATTCCAATGACTATCACAAGGAGAGTTGAGAAACTGACTTACTATACTTACTGGGAAAGATATATCAGGTCTGGTCATGGTGAGATAATTCAGTTTCCCAACAAGCCTTCGATATCTTCCTGGATCAGAATAAGGCTCCCCCTGATTAGGAAGGAGCTTTACATTAGGATCCATAGGAGTAGCAACTGGTTTACAATCTGTAAGACCCGTTTCTTCTAAAATATCAAGAGCATATTTTCTTTGAGAGATAGAAACTCCTGACTTTGATTGGGCTACTTCAATCCCAAGAAAGTAACGAAGAGGGCCTAAGTCTTTAGTCTGAAAATTCTGAAATAGATGTTGTTTCAGTGCCTTGATACCATCACAATCATCGCCAGTGATTACAATGTCATCAACATAAACCACAAGATAGATATATGTATTTGATGAGGAGCATCTAAAGAAGACAGAATGATCTCCTTCGCAACGAATCATCCCAAATTGTTGAAGAACTCTGCTGAATCGTCCAAACCATGCCCGAGGTGATTGTTTTAGGCCATACAAAGATTTCTGTAATTTGCATACTAATCCACACTCCCCCTGAGCAACAAACCCGGGAGGTTGCTCCATGTAGATCTCCTCCTCTAAGTCACCATGCAAAAAGGCATTCTTGATATCTAACTGAAAGAGTGGCCAACGTTTCATTGCAGCCATGGCCAAAAATAAACGAACAGAGGACATTTTTGCGACGGGAGAAAAAGTATCACTGTAATCTTGACCATAGACTTGTGTATATCCCTTTGCCACTAATCGAGCTTTTAAGCGATCAACTTGGCCATTAGGACCTACCTTAACATTAAAAACCCAATGGCGCACCCAACAACCGGATGGAAGAGGAACAAGCGTCCCAAGTCCGTTGGACTCTAACGCATTTCATCAATCATTGCTTGTGTCCATCCAGGATGGGACAAAGCAAGGCTTCGGAAACTGTCTTAGGAATAGAAACGTAAGAAAGTCACGGATCAAGAGCACAATATGTAGGCGACAAACGATGGTATGAGAGAAAATTATAGATAGGATACGGGTTACGGGTGGAACGTATACCTTTTCGTAGAGCGACAGGCAAATCAGGTGAAGTAGGTGAATCTGGAGCAGGGGAAGAGATATCTGGAACAGAGCTGAAGCACGTGACTCTCCTCGCCGTTCATAAGTAATGCCGTACCGATTTATAGGTGGGGAAGATGGTGGCGAAGATGATGTAGCAGTGGACATTTCTGGAGAAACAGGAGGCGCAATAGCAGTGGAAAAATAGGGTATAGGCAAAACCTGATCCAAATCATCTGAAGGAATGTGTGTTGCAGCAAAATATGATATGTCTTCAAAGAAGGTAACATCTGCTGAAATGTAGAAGCGATTGGAAGGAGGAGAGTAGCATCGATAACCCTTTTGAACACGGGAGTAGCCTAGAAAAATACACTTGATAGACCGAGCAGATAGTTTATCACGGCCTGGAGAAAGATCATGAACAAAGCAAGTACAACCAAAGACACGAGGGGAAACATCATGTAGTGGGGTTGTAGGGTACAAAATAGAGTAGGGGACCTGACCATTTAATACAGAAGATGGCATTCGATTGATCAAATAAGCAGCAGTCAGGACAGCATCACCCCAAAACTTTAAAGGTGCATTAGCATATATCAAAAGAGTGCGAGCGGTATCAACAATATGTCTATGTTTCCGCTTCGCTACACCATTTTGTTGAGGTGTATGAGGACAATCGGATTGATGGATAATACCTCTGAGTGGATAAATGAATTAAAGCGATCGAGAAATATTCTTTTGCATTATCATCACTGCAAGAACACACGAATAGTTTTTCCAAATTGATTCATAATTTCCGAACAAAAAGTTTGAAAAATAGCGAACAATTGAGCGATCTTTCATTAGAAATATCCAAGTACATCTAGAGAAATCATCAATAAAGGTGACATAATATCGATAGCCAAGACAGACGGAACACGACTCGGACCCCAAACATCGAGTGAACAACATCAAAAGAAGACACAAATTTATTATTAATACGATTAGGAAAAGAGACGCGACATGTTTTCCTAATCGACAAGACTCACAATTTAAAGACTTCAAATGCGAAAGACCGTATACCATTGTTTGTAATTTTGGTAGACTCGGGTGGCCAAGACCACGATGAAGAAGATCGGGAGATTCAGTAGCGGCACATATAGTAGAGTTGGTGGATTGAAGGTAGTAGAGGCCTCGAGATTCAGATCCTGCTCCAATCGTCTTTCCCGTGACTGATCCCGAATTGAAAAAGAATCGAAAGTGAAGGTTATGGCACAATTTAAAGAACGAGTTAATTTGCTAATGGAAATTAAATTAAAGGGACAATTGGGAACCAATAAGACGGAACTTAAAGATATTGAAGAAGAGGTGAGATCCGTCCT
This sequence comes from Rehmannia glutinosa, assembly GCA_016081115.2. Classification (NCBI taxonomy): domain Eukaryota; kingdom Viridiplantae; phylum Streptophyta; class Magnoliopsida; order Lamiales; family Orobanchaceae; genus Rehmannia; species Rehmannia glutinosa. The sequence continues at coordinate 34,657,513 of CM071929.1, read as the reverse complement.
ATTCCAGCCGGGCTTGAATTTTAGATCCATCTCGCAATGAATATAATGTGGAAATGTCGTTTGTGATATTTCGTAGAAAATTGAGGAATTACCAAATCACATGATCGAAGCACTGAATCCAAGACCCATCCCAGAGATGGAGATTGAGAAAGACAAACCGTAGAATTACCATTTTGGGCAATAGTAGCCGAGGAAGTGGCTTGTCCGCTTTCAATCAGAGATACTTTTATAGTCATTAGGAGAGAGTAATTTAATCAAGTAGGTGAAGATTGCGCAATATTTGCGCTTTTGGGGGAAACCATGTAAACTATAACACCTATCCTCGAGTATGATTATCTCGTCCCACAATGAGTACAATAAAGATTTCCTCGGCCCCTCGACCACGACCTCGACCGCCCACGGCCGCCTCCACCGCCGCGATCGATCGGATGAGAAATAAAAGCAAGAGATTCAGGGGGTTGTGTACTATGTCCTAAAAAGAAACTCGGATAAGGCGATTAATAAGTTCTTCCACCGTAGGAACAAGAGCATTTGTTAGAGCCTCGATCACGAATGTAACCATACTCCTTGGGAAGACCATGAAGAATAAATACCATGAACATGTTATCAAGTTTGGTCAACATTTGTTGAGAATCAGTCCTGACAAGCATTAATTTGAGCTCATCAATAGTGGATTGAGCCCGAATTAAATATTCAGACAAATCTTGGTCACTCATCCGAAGAGTAGCTAGACTCCGAACAGATTCATAAAGTCGCTGAATATCATTAGCATAAAGATTTTTAGCCTTAGTCCATATATCATAGCAAGTTCTATACGGACGAAAATGAGCCATAAGTTTTGGCTCAATAGAGTTCCATAACAAAGAAACTAATTGATAATCAGCTTGTTCCCAATCAGTTTTCAATTTAGCATCAATCTCTGAAGATTTTTTAGTAAGATGGTCTGAAAGACACTGACCCAAAAACCATAACTCAACAGAAGAGTGCCAGTTCAAATAATTCTTACCATTTAACTTTTCAGTTGTAATGGTAGGCGAACCGTGAAAAGCAAACGAGACCAAACTCTTTTTTTGTGAAGAAGTGTCAGTATTGTCAGCCATTGTAGCTGAAAAATAGCCTCACAATCAGAAATATATGGAAAAATTAGGGCAGAGAGAGTATATGAGACTGAAAAGGAGAAGAAAAAAAAAAAAAAGAAATAAATAAATAAAAATAATGAAGACGTCCGAAACGGACGACCCACGGACTGAAAGTGGTACAGTCGGAAAGAGGAGGAGGAGGCGCACCCAGCGGCACGGGGCGACAGTGATCGGACGACGACAGCGCGTGCGTGTAACTCACGTGCCGAAGAATCGGGGCGCGCGTGAGGGCGCGTGAGTTAGCTGCCGCGACGGGTTCGGAGGTTAGGCCGGTCAGCTCCTGGCGCATGCGATGGTGTGGCGCGTGTTTCCGGCAGAGACTCCGGCGGTGGTGAAATACCCTGTCAGTTTAATGACAGAAAAGAAAGAGAAAAAAAAAAAAAAACTAGGGTTTTGAGGTGGAAAGGATAAGCAAGATACTTCAGGTACGAAAACCTGCTCTTTGATACCATAAAGAGAGGAAAACTGATTGTATTTTCTGTGTGTTATTCAAACTAGAAGGTATACAATATATAGGCAAGAGTATCCCAACATAAGTCGATTTAAGGAAAAGCAGAAAGACACCACTACCTATATTAAGGCACTAAGTTGCCACTATGCTACCACTAACTCTTTATTTTACAATATCTCAACATATCTGAACATAATTTATAGGAAGGAACTCAAGCAAGGATATTCTGCTTGGATGGAAGGATATTCTTCTGACACATTCCGTACGTAAAATACTCTGACAAGTGTTAGATACTTGCGGACATGCTTACAGAGATATTAGGGGCGAAGTAATAATGCTATTTGAATTTTTGTTCCATTAGTATTTTCTATTTTCTGCGGATAGAAATACCATCTTTTATAAATAGGCATGAGTTCACCTAGTCTGGCAGCTTTTAAGTATATATGCCTGCTACTACATAATAAGGTTATATTTCTCTTAATACCATCTATTTTTCAGGTTAAGTACGTCAATCCTTTACTTCGGTCCCCAGTTGTTGGTGATGCTGCCTTTGAGACATTGATGAAACTTTCAAAATGTACTGTTGATCCTCTCTGCAATTGGTCTCTTGAGATTGCAACTGCTTTACGTCTGATTGCAACAGAAGAAACTAGTGTCTTATGGGAGTTATTTCCATCTATTGCGGAAGGGGAGGACAATGGAGCCCCATCTTTGGGTCTTTTTGAACGTTTAGTCAGTGGCTTAACCATTTCTTGCAAATCTGGACCTCTTCCAGTCGACTCATTTACATTTATTTTCCCGGTAGGCTATTCTACTTTAATTCTTTTTCGACTCTTTGGTTTGATGCTCTACTAGTTGTGACAGTCTATCAATTTGCTGGTGCAGATAATTGAGAGGATACTGCTGTCTCCCAAGAAGACAGGTCTTCATGATGACGTTCTAAAGATACTTTTCTTGCATATGGATCCAATTTTACCTCTACCAAGGATTCGAATGCTATCAGTTACGACCTTGATACTAATTGCATATTGCCTGTTGGCCAGTTTTCTCAGTTCTTTTGTTACTCATGCTATAGTTGCTATACTTTACAGGTTTTGTACCATGTTCTAGGTGTTGTACCTGCTTACCATAAATCAATTGGCCCAGCATTGAATGAGTTGTGTCTTGGTCTGGGACGAGATGAAGTAGCACCTGTATGGATTTATTTGTTCTTAGTTCACTTTGACAACCTGTTTTACTAATACCTCCGAGCTCATTTTATATCATGCGCTTTGGACAGGCTTTATATGGTGTTTATGCCAAAGACATTCATGTAAGAATGGCTTGCTTAAACGCCGTAAAGTGCATTCCTGCCGTCTCCAATTGTTCAATTCCTCAAAATGTTGAGGTTGCCACCAGCATATGGCTTGCCTTGCATGACACAGAAAAGGTTTAGCATTTTTTTATCCATACATTATTTCGAAAGTGTGTTTACTCAATCCATCCAGAGCGTTTTCTTTTGGTGGTTCGAATAATGCATTTTTGTTTAGGCATTTATTGGATTCATGTTGCTTATGTTTGATGATTTGATGTATTTGTTTGGGCTGTAACTTGTTCTACTTCTCTTCCTGAATCAAGAGTCAGTTCGGACAGAAGCTCTAGGACTAATATGAATTTCTTTCTTATGTTTATTTTTGTAGTTCTGAAAATGTATATTACTGCAGGTATCTGCAGTATCTGAGGATTAAATTTGATAATTTGATGTTACATTGTTTCCTATGACATTTTTATGAAGACTTGTTCTGCAAATATTTTTTATGACTTATCTGATCTGTCTTGTGGTTGTTGATGGAATATTTTAGAGGGATTTCTAACTTTTCTGTCTCACGATTAATGGAGATAGTGGTTTTTACATTTGTCATGGAATTAATAAACCTTACTTCTTTATTCTTAATATATCATTAATTTTATGGTGTTCTTCATAACTGCTTTATTAGTTCTGCCTTGTACGTGTAATGAATCTAATGGTTAATACCCACCACACTTGATGGACAAAAAGGTAAAATAGAGTCAAATATACTATGTATTCTCTTGTCCTCTGTTTGTTAGTTTTCTCCAATTTTTCTTGTGGATTCTGTTATGTGGTTTACAACTGACGTTGGATAAAATGCTACAGCTGCAAGATTTTTCCTTTTTTTTTTTGAATGATTTTTGTAATGTGAAGTGTTAAGAGTATATGCCTTATCAACGAATGCAGTAACTAATGTTCCTTTATGTTTGTCACCCACACTACGTCTGTAGTGGTTACCATGCGACTGTTCTCTTTGGAAAAAAGTAGATTCTCATGGCTCTGTTTTGTTTCCAGAAAAATTGAGGAAAAAGGGGGTAAAATACAGGTTATGTTTTTTTTTTTTTTTTGTGTTCTGGAAGAATGTATTACGATGTCTGTATTAAGGAGAAATGTATGGAAACATACAGGTTATGTTTTGTTCTCTTTGGAAAAAAGTAGATTCTCATGGCTCTGTTTTGTTTCCAGAAAAATTGAGGAAAAAGGGGGTAAAATACAGGTTATGTTTTTATTTTTTTTTGTGTTCTGGAAGAATGTATTACGATGTCTGTATTAAGGAGAAATGTATGGAAACATGATGCGTGTTTTGTTTTATATTGGGGGAATAAACTGAGAATGAAAATGGGGTGAAAATTTTAGATCCCCAACAAATTTTGGTTTATAACTGAAATTTATGGGGAAGATGGAATTACCATGTTTCCATGTTAAAATGTTGAAGAACTTGGATGAACCTTATTTTGAAACTTAAAATTTGATTGAAGAATTTGAGGCATTACCAAGCACAAGGGCAAATGAAGAAAATTCCTGTTGCCAGTTTTCCTTTTTCCCTTGAAAGCAAAAAGAGACTAGTTGTAGGTAATTGACTTTTGTAGTTGCTCTTTGTGTTCAGTCAGTTGCAGAAGTTGCTGAGGATGTATGGGATTGTTACCGTTACGACTTTGGTACTGATTATACTGGACTTTTTAAAGCACTTTCACATGTTAACTATAATGTTCGAGTTGCTGCAGCAGAGGCACTTGCAGCTGCTTTGGATGAAAATCCTGATACAATACAGGTAACATACTGGCCAACTTTCTTGATTTGTGATAAATGGCCAATGTGGGTTCACTTTTTCTAACGGTGAATAATTCAGGAATCTCTTTCAACTTTGTTTTCTCTATATCTCCGTGATGCTGGATCTGGTGGGGAGAACATTGATGGCGGCTGGCTTGGCAGACAAGGGATTGCTCTGGCTTTACTTTGTGTGGCAGATGTTCTTCGGACCAAAGATCTTCCAGTTGTGATTACATTCCTTATATCACGAGCTTTGGTACTCATGCTTCACTGCTTGCAAAGCTATGTTAATCTTGAATTGACTGATTTTGGATTTGATTACTATGATGTTCTTTCTTGAATTATTTAGACTCAATGTATAAACCCTATTTTCATGGAAGTGGATATGCAGTTTTAGATAAATTCTGGGTACTGGGTTAGATAGTTTTGCTATATGAATGCCACTTCTGTGGTTTTCCTTTCTGACTGAGAGATTTTGCTGCATGAACTTTTGAGTGCAGGCTGACCCCAATGCAGATGTTCGAGGAAGAATGGTTGATGCTGGTATTACGATTATTGACAAGCATGGAAGAGATAATGTTTCCTTGTTGTTTCCCATATTTGAGAATTACTTGAACAAAAAGGTCAGCCCCCTTCCAAATGTTTTCTGCTTGTCTTTCATCTATTGTTTTCTCCTGTTTCCCACATTGACATGCCCGCATTTCTTGGTCATTATCATGTATGTTGGGTTGAATCAACTGAATGAAACGGAATTTAATTCCTGTTCTTGTTATCTATGGAATTCTTTTGCAGGCGTCAGATGAGGAAAAGTATGATTTGGTACGTGAAGGTGTGGTTATATTCACTGGAGCGCTGGCAAAGCATTTGTCGAAGGTCTTAGCCTTTCCTTATAAAAGGTGACTCACAGTAAAAGAGATGCTTTGACTCACAATCCATAGATTTCTGTCATATCAGGGTGACCCAAAGGTTCATGCAGTCGTGGAGAAGTTGTTGGATGTGTTGAACACTCCTTCTGAGGCTGTGCAACGAGCAGTTTCTTCCTGCCTTTCTCCTTTAATGCAATCAAAGCAGGTATTCTGTGATTTCCACTAAGTTTCTGGTTGAACTGATTGTTGCTTTTATTTTGACCCGTCTTTGAATTCCTGATTTCTCTTATAGTAATTTTGGTATATCTTAGTAGTTATCGACCATCATTTTTCCCAATATGTTTGTATGTTAATCCCGTGTCTGTAGCTTGGTTTTTTCTGGATATCTAACATTTTATTTAGTTCAAGGGTATTTTGTCCATCAACATAATTTTGATTGCTTCAAGGGGGTATTTGAAGGTGTATATAGTAAAGGGGGCTTGATACAAAACCAATAATACAAGGGGTTAAATACAAGGGGTTAAAATGAATTTAACCCCTATTATTAATTAGGGTTAAAAGGGAAAACAATAAACCTTAATGAAATTTGGGATCATATTGATTTATAATAATTATAAAGGGACAAAGTATTTATATCTTATAAGACAGGGTGCAAAGTAAAATAAACCTTTTATTCAAATCAAAGGTATCTTTTACTATCAAAATAAATTTGTTCTTTTAGAGGGTTATTTTGAAGGTTTTAATACTTTGGGGGAGGTATTTGATTCAGAACCAATTGTACAGGGTGGTAAAGTGAATTTAACCCTTAATATTCTTATTATCATTATTTTTTTGAAATTGTGTTATAGGGACTTTGCAATAGCTGATTTCGTATTATCTTTTATTTACCGACTGTATCCCAGTTATTCTTTTATTTTTATTTACCCTTCCTCCAGTAGTTTAAACAAATTGTGTAATATTGCATCAGGAAGAAGCAGCAGCTCTTATTTCCAGATTACTTGATCAGCTAATGAAGAGTGACAAATATGGTGAGCGTGTGGAGCAGCATTTGGCCTAGCTGGGGTGGTCAAAGGATTTGGAATATCATGTCTGAAGAAGTATAATGTTATGACAGCCTTACGAGATGGTCTTTTAGACAGGTTTGTTTTTATGAGAATGTTTCATGTCATTTTTTATGCTTTTGTCGTCGAGTGGGACTAATCACAATTCGTGGGCTTTGCAATCTAGTTGGTTGACCTGTAATTCTTTATTCAGAAAAAGAAACTCATTGAGAATGACTTGGTTGACCTGTTAGCCTATATTGCATAATGTATGTGGGGTAATTTTTTTTACCCTTCTTCCTACATATATACAGTGAAATGCGTATTTTCTGAGTCATTCTGTAATGTCTGCTCCCTTATTTTTGCAATGCTTTGGTATTGGATGATGAAACCTAATCATAATTCTTGGGCTGTGCAATCCAGTTGAAACTCTACCTGCTGTTTCTTTTTCATTTCAGAAATTCTGCTAAAAGCCGAGAAGGAGCTTTGCTGGCATTCGAATGTTTCTGTGAGAAGCTGGGGAGATTATTTGAACCGTAAGTGTACTGAGATTATCATGTGGAGCATTTGCTCCTCTATGACTCCTGAGAGAAAGTAATACCGAACTCCCCTCCCTCTCTTCTCCCTTTCAGGTATGTGATTCAAATGTTACCCCTACTTCTTGTATCCTTCTCTGATCAAGTGGTTGCTGTTCGAGACGCTGCTGAGGGTGCAGCTCGTGCAATGATGTCTCAACTTAGTGCTCAAGGAGTCAAACTTGTTCTTCCATCCCTTTTAAAGGTATCATTTTTGGATACCATTTTTCCCATTATGAACTTGATTTTACGAAATTAAAAGAACTTTATCATAAATGTCTGTTACAATGCCCAACTCATACAAGTCAGGGGGATAAAATGTTAGATGTGGGAGTAATTTTGCCCTTTCAGTCTCCTTGCCCAAAAGAGTAATGATTTTGTTATTGTAGTCTGAAGTAGACTGTTTCCAGAGTTGATGTGTGGAAGTTGGTTGATCATCTGGACTTCAGATCTACAACAAGTCTAACTGAACTGTTAGCTGCTGTACCCATCTTTTGAGTGGACTTGTCAAGGGAAGATAGATGGAATTCTATCATCTGTTGGTTTCTGGTTCCTTGATTTTCGTACCTTCAAAATAATAACATTATCTAAGTTAAGTGCTGTTGATAAAGTCTGAGGTTGCTGTCGATAAAGACTGACATTCATGCCTCTATCCATCCCATTTTCTCTCATCTAGATTCCTTCCTCAAATTTCAGACTGAAATATATGTTGCACAAGGTATCAGGTACATGATGACTTCAACTATGAGTGGTTCTGATGACTTCAGCATTTTCAAGGATGAGTTTTTAAGCAGCCATTTCAAATGTTTGACACAGTTGTGGGTTGTATACTCTCCCACTTTTGGTTCTTGGTTTATTTTGTAGTTTCTTGTCATGGTACAGAGTTACTTTTAGAGATTGTTATGCATATTAATTTTTCCTGCAAAATTTTATACCCCATAAATTCATGTAAAATGGTGAAGAAAACAAAAACATTATTGGGATAACTATTTTGTGGATCTTGAATGTCTAAGAAGAGTTGTAGCATATTGTGTGAAATCCAAGTAGTGCCAGAGTTATAGTAACAATACTGTTAAAGTTATATCAAATGCCTGGTCTTCCTTATTGGTTCTCCCAGTTGCAAAATTTCTACGTCAAACATAAGATACTTATCGTGTCTTGACTAGTTGACCATTTAAGCGATTCGACCTTGTATCCTGATGCTAATGTTGTTAATATCTTTTGAATCCTGAGGAGCATAGAAACTTTGGATGTGTGCCGTTATTTGCTTATACTGTTAAGAATTTTACGTAATGGTGAAAACACTGGAGATCCCTGTTTGTCACTGCTTTTTAGTTTTTTTGAATTAGCATCTCATTTAAGAACTATTTTAGCAATGTTTTATATAATTTATTCAAATTGTTTTGAGGATATCTTGTCCTCTTCTTGTAATTGTCTTTTTTTCTTAATTTTTGTTTCTATTATAAAAAAATTAGGAACCATTTTTTGGAGAGCCGAGAAATCCTGATATCTGCTTCTTTTTTTCTATTTATAAATTGCTAATGAACAGAAAAAAGCTCGTTTTTTATAATGTTGAAAATTGGTTAAGGTAGTTTCAATAATTGCGTTTTTGTAAGACTTAACATTATTTTCCTCCAATCTTTCTCCCCGAGGTTTATTCAGAGCTTACAACCTTCAGCCATTTTTTTGGTGTGCTTCGCAATCAATCTCTTTGGAGAAGGAAAAGGGAAAATGGTCATCAGTCTCATTTTGTGCAGCATGTGAGTCAAGGTTTAACTGTTGTGCTTCTTATGTCAGGGTCTTGAAGATAAAGCTTGGAGAACGAAGCAGAGCAGTGTACAGCTACTAGGTGCTATGGCATACTGTGCTCCACAGCAACTGTCTCAATGTCTTCCCAAGATTGTGCCAAAGTTGACTGAGGTTTGTGCAACATAAAATTTCTCTTACTTTGCTTTAACATTTGGCTGTTTCTTTACACATTTCATACATGTAATGCATGTTTATGAGCTATTTTCTCCACTATATGTAGGTTCTTACTGATACTCACCCCAAAGTTCAGTCGGCCGGGCAAACAGCCCTCCAGCAGGTAAAATAATAATTATCCAAGTTTCACTTCATTTGTATTAGTCATATTCTGATGGGTGTTTCTTTCGATTAGGTTGGAAGTGTGATAAAGAATCCAGAAATATCTGCCCTCGTCCCCACTCTTTTGATGGGTCTCACTGATCCCAATGATTATACCAAGTATTCTCTCGACATTCTTCTCCAGGTAATTTGTCAACCATATCCATTTTCATGGTTGAGTGTATTGGATTTAGGTAATGAGGTTAAGATTTTAAATGGCTTCTATTTTGCAGACAACCTTCATTAATACTGTAGATGCTCCTTCTCTTGCACTCTTGGTGCCCATAGTCCACAGAGGGCTTAGGGAAAGGAGTGCAGAAACAAAGAAGAAAGCTGCCCAAATAGCTGGAAACATGTGTTCTTTAGTTACAGAGCCAAAAGATATGATTCCTTACATAGGTTTGCTTCTCCCTGAAGTCAAAAAGGTACCTCTTTTATCAATGAATAGTGTTGCCAACAAAGAGAAGGATTTAGATTAAAATATTTAATTATTTATTACTTAACAGGTCCTGGTTGATCCAATTCCTGAAGTTAGATCAGTTGCTGCAAGAGCCCTTGGTTCTCTTATAAGAGGAATGGGAGAAGAGAACTTCCCTGACCTTGTTCAATGGTTATTAGACACTCTGAAGTCTGATGGTAGTAATGTCGAGCGGTCTGGAGCTGCTCAAGGGCTGAGTGAGGTTAGAATGCTAGTCTTCTTTTTCTTTCTTTCTTTTTTTTTTTTTTGTGTTTTCTGCATGTGTAAAAACACGTTTTGCTCCTAGTAGAATGAACCATAATAATGTGGTTGCTTTGACTTTGTTTCATTTGTATTTGTGCATCTCCATTTGAAGGCATGGTGGGAAGGTTTTTCGACACCTTTTGAATATGGGTATTTAGGGAATTCTATCATTGTTGCTGTGCTACTGCTCGAATCAATGATTTGGTTGCGCTTTAAGCTCAGATGAATCTCTGAACTGGCAATAGTCATGACAAATTTGTATCAACCAGCATTGATATTTTCCTTAACTGATATTACCTTCCTCTAATGCTAATGCAACATAGACTTCACTTCAAGGAGACATAACAATAATGGCTTAATCATTTTTGCTGCTGGATAGCATTTTTTTATTTCAATACTAGTTAGCTCAGAGGGGTGTAGGAACAGGTGTGCGGATTTGTTTTCACAAAGTCAGAAGTTGAATTATAGTCTCAATGCACAGGCACCCAGGGTATGTGACTGCCTTATATTAGATGACTTTATCACAGGCAATTTGTTCCAAGTTTGGTGTTTCTGGTAGCGACAGATGCTATAAACCTTTAAGTACAATTTTTATTTGTGCTGTATAACATAAATATATTGCTATTAATCCACGGTTTACATTTTAGGTGATAAACAATGGGTTTTTGTCATTCATGCTTCAGATTTTAATATCTCTGCGCATTTATTCGTGCACCATACGGTGCTGTTATTGATAACTGCACTAAAGGGTTCTGATATATACTCCCTCTTCCCAGCTTTACATGTTAGTGGTGTCACATCATTGTCTTTCGGGTAAAAATCCTCAAGTTAATGAAATGAGATTTTATTTGTGGAAGCTCGTTTGTTGCTTGATAATTCCAGATATCATCCGAATTTGGTTTATTATTTTTAATGTATGAGTGCTTGGTTTTTTCTTTCCCTTTTTAGTGGAAGTAAATGTGCACTATGATTTTTCTTCTTTGTCTAGGTATTGGCTGCACTTGGCACGCAGTATTTTGAGGACATACTTCCTGACATTATTCGTAACTGCTCACATCCAAAAGCTTCAGTTCGAGATGGTCACTTGGCACTTTTCAAGGTGGGAATTGGTTAAATAGTTTATTGATTTGCTGATTTCTGTACATCTTTGTCCTGTATGCAAACTAGCTGTATAATTTAATGAATCTACTTTTATGTTTCATGCAGTATCTGCCAAGATCTTTAGGTGTTCAGTTCCAGAAGTATTTGCAACAGGTTCTGCCTGCTATTTTAGATGGTAGGCCCCCCTAGACTAAAGTCTTCTCTTCTTGAGCTATTGTTCAGATGAGTGTCTATGCAGGGATGTCTTTGCTCAAACAGCTTGCCTTGCTGTGTTTACTGGACTATTTAGTAATTTCATCCATTCTTTTCCTCCAGGACTTGCTGATGAGAATGAGTCTGTACGAGAAGCGGCACTCAGTGCTGGGCATGTCCTGGTTGAGCATTATGCAACTCCATTCGTTTCCGGACTTGCTGAACAATATAGTTTCCTTTTCTTCATGTTGGGTGGCTGTTCATATCTATGTGTGAATTGGATATTGGCCTGGCTGCATTCATATGATGCACTGGAAACGTGTGACTTAAAGAACCATAAAAAAATCTTGATCCATAATCTGGAGGCTATAAACATGTTTAGTTCACCTGGTGACAATGCTTATTTTCATGTTCATTAGAAGGTGGTGCATGAAGTATGTTTTGAAACTTTGGTCTGGGAAAGTTGACCTGGAAAAAGTTTGATTGAGAAAGATTAGGAAAATGGTCAATTGATTGTGCTTGCCGGAGAAAAGAAATCTGGGAAAATTCCAGAGACGAGTATCACTTATGAGTATCACTTATAATAGAAAAGTTTACATAACTTAGAAATATGCATGAGAAGAAAGAGTAGGATGTACACTAATTAGAGGTTGTTCAACTGAGTAGTGTCGGTATTAAGTGGATGAGATAAAAATTGGGATGCAGTGTTAAGCCATGAATCAGGGACTGGAATGGATGGGTGAAGAAAGCTTTGAGGACATTTTATTTTGGGGGGGGAAGTTGTCTGCATATACACAATACAGTCTGGCAAGAGGAGAATTGATCTAGCATTTTCTTTAGCCAGACAATATAGCTCGTCCAGATAAAAAACTGTTCGAACTTTAATGTAACTCTTATTAGTTTGACGATGTTTCCTTACTGGCTTAGCTGTTCTTTTAGTTTTAACATATTTGCTCTGAAATGGCCTTGGCTTTTTTTATTCTGTCAGATCTTTGCCACTGCTCCTTCCTGCTGTGGAGGATGGTATATTCAATGATAATTGGCGTATTCGACAGAGTTCCGTGGAGTTATTAGGCGATCTTTTGTTTAAGGTGGGTACTCTTCATAGCTTCTCTGGTCTTCTCTCTTGTAGAAACCACTGGCAATTTTATCTCTATTCAGGTTGCTGGAACCTCTGGAAAAGCTCTGCTGGAGGGCGGCAGTGATGATGAAGGTTCTAGTACTGAAGCGCATGGACGGGCTATTATTGAAGTACTTGGAAGGGATAAACGTAATGAAGTTCTTGCTGCGTTATATATGGTTCGTACTGATGTCAGCCTAGTTGTTCGCCAGGTACAGTGATGTCAATATTTTTTTTGTTTGGCACTTAGGTTGTTAGTTTTCCTAGTTCTTTTCTGTGGTAGTAATTTGATATTGAAACTTTGTGTTCTATTCAGGCTGCATTACATGTGTGGAAAACTATAGTTGCAAATACTCCAAAAACTCTAAAGGAAATAATGCCAGTTTTAATGAGCACGTTAATCACTTCTCTGGCTTCATCATCTTCAGAGAGGCGACAGGTTCCTCATCAAATGCTGTTCAATGAGATTATTAAAGAAAAGCAGTATGGTGAATATATTATTGTGATTTAAAATTATTATGATCTTAATTTTCAGGTTGCTGGACGATCATTGGGTGAGCTTGTCAGGAAGCTTGGTGAGAGAGTGCTTCCTTTAATTGTTCCTATTTTATCAAAGGGTCTTAGTGACCCAAATCCTAGCAGAAGACAAGTGAGTCTTTCTACCCTTTCCTGGCTTCCTGTAAATTTCCCTTCACTTAGAAACTAGATAATTGATGGTCATCTGCATGTGTGGTTGAGTGTACTTGCTTAATTGCTATTTTAGGCACTAATGAGTGAGAAACTTGTGCAATACATTACAATAAAAATATTTTGTTTCCGTTGTTACTGACTTTGTGTCGCTGGCAGTTTTGGAATTTGTCAGAAATATGGTCATGTCTTGTTTTTGGTTGTTTTAACATTTTACCCCAATTGACGTGCAGGGTGTGTGCATTGGTCTGAGTGAAGTGATGGCTAGTGCTGGTAAGAGTCAGTTGCTGATTTTCATGGATGAGCTCATCCCAACAATCCGGACTGCTCTTTGTGATAGGTCTGTCATTGTTTCTGGTAGTTATGTTAGTGCACAATCCAGTTGATAGCTTACTGGTGACCTCCTTTTGTTTGTTACTTTTTACAGCATGCCTGAGGTTCGTGAGTCTGCAGGCTTAGCATTCAGTACCCTGTACAAGGTATGCCTTTGAAGATTCCTTCAATAAAAAGGTCTCTGCTTAATTGCATAAAATCATAAAATGAAAATTGCATCTTGTGGTAATGTAGAGTGCTGGCTTGCAAGCAATTGATGAAATTGTTCCTACACTTCTTCATGCTTTGGAAGATGAACAAACTTCAGATACTGCTCTTGATGGTCTAAAGCAAATCTTGAGGTATATATTTGGTTTTTTCTTTTCCTCCGTATTATTTTGTTGCTTATCTGTTTTGTTTCTTTTTGTTTTGTAGTTGCTTGTTTAATACTCTTTTACAATTGTTGTTCTAAATTATCTCTGTTTATTCTAGTGTCAGGACCACTGCTGTGCTACCTCATATCCTCCCTAAGCTTGTTCATCTTCCACTGTCGTACGTACAAACATTTGTTAGATTACTTTGAACCTTTCACATAGATAACCGTAAATTGTTTACCAACATATTTGGGTTGCCTACAGCGCCTTCAACGCACATGCTTTGGGAGCTCTGGCGGAGGTTGCTGGACCAGGTCTTGATTTCCACCTTGGTACAATACTTCCGGCTTTACTTGCTGCCATGGGTGATGATGATGAGGTATTTGGGTGTTCTCTCTCTCTCTCTCTCTCTCTCCCCGCCACCCCACGCCACCCCCCCCAAAAAAAAAATTTTTTTTTTTTTGATCCTGGACAGGGGTGCAAATGCTGTTATGCACACATTTTGTGGTAAATTGAACATAATTGGTAAGTGATAACATAATGAATGGCTGGATCTAACTTATGAATATAAAAGCTTTGGGTTATGCATGCAACAATGTTACTTAGAGAACAAGAGAATAGAAATACACTGGAAATACATCTATAGTTGATAATCGTGTCAACCTTATACCCCACAATCCATTGTTCACACTTCCTAAAACCCTGCAAGAAACAATCTTGCTTCACAGTGGCAAAATATGGGTCATCGTCCTATTTTTGTGTACCCTACATGATAAAATTGTAAATGCACCGGCGCCACTATAACAAAAACTAAAGCATCAGTGCTGAAGTCCTGATTTTGTGGAAGCATAATTTCAGTTTATGACAGAACTATCCAATCCAGACTTTCCCCAATCTCCAACTTCAAGTTCAAAGTTACAGCTCGGTTACAACTCCCATTCTTCACTTTATATGTTACGTGGGGTTTTTTAAGATAAAGGGTTTCATTTCCTTACTTTCATCTAACACGTCCAAACATCTCTCTCCCTTTGAGGTTTCCATATCTTCCAATAGTGCTGCTAGAAGTATATATATATTACTATATATATGCACATATGAAGATGAGGATAGAGGCGCCAAGGGGAGAAATCAAGATGTATTATTCCTATTATTTCTTACATTTGATCTCAGATAATGGTTAATAATGACGAATCCCCAAATACTTAGAAGTAGAAGTACAAATTGGTTGTTGACTTTTAAACCTAACAATTTGACCCCAATAATCTTAAATAATCACAATGAAGTTCCTCTCGCATCATGACCCGTCTTTACTAAAATTGATGCATAAAGTCAAATTTGCTTAGTGACCTGCATGATATATACGAAGTGGTGTCTATGTATGGACACATATAATCATATTTTGAAACCATAAGAATACTATTCACCAAAATATCTGCATTCTTAAATAATGGGATGCATACTGATACACGGGATGTCACATCAGCGTTTCTGCATTAGTCTAATTTGATCTTTTTATATCCTTGTGTACGTTTCTGACTTACTTTTTGCTTGTGCTTTTTCTCTGAAATTATAGGATGTTCAAAAGTTGGCAAAGAAGGCGGCAGAAACAGTTGTCTTGGTTATTGATGACGAAGGCATTGAGTCTTTGACTTCGGAGCTTCTAAAAGGCGTTGCAGATAACCAGGCAGGATTTTTGTTTATTTAAGTTGTGTATTGATCAGGCCCACCCCTGGGTCGAGCACAACGGTAACATAATTATATCAGATAAAGAAATCCTAATTCAATGCTTATTCGTTCATCCAGGCTTCGATAAGAAGAAGTTCTTCGTATCTGATTGGATACTTCTTCGAAAATAGCAAATTATATTTGGTTGATGAAGCTCCAACCATGATATCTACCTTGATAGTTTTACTTAGCGACCCAGATTCTGCTACAGTTTCGGTAAATTTTTTAAATGGTGTTCTGCTTTGTTTTCAATGTATGTTTCCATTTTTCACCTTATGATGTTTTCTACAGGTTGCTTGGGAAGCTTTGTTGAGGGTTGTAAGTTCAGTGCCTAAAGAGGTTCTTCCGTCATATATGAAGCTGGTTCGAGATGCAGTGTCTACATCTAGGGATAAAGAACGCAGAAAGAAAAAAGTATGTTTTAACAGTTTGCTGTTTTCAGATTGCATTAGATGGTGATACAGAAAATTATATTTTTATATTTCATCTGTTGAAGGTTACTTATTTGTAATAAAGTCATGACCATTTATTCAATGGATACACCGATACAGGGTGGACCAGTTCTGATACCCGGATTCTGTCTCCCAAAAGCGCTTCAACCTGTATTGCCTATCTTTCTCCAGGTACTTCATTGAAATCTCATGGAAGCAGAAGGCCTACATATTTTCGGTCTTTATGATATATTTTTTGGTTTTGCTTGTGCCCCCACCATATGAAAAAATGGAAAAGAAAACAGAATGAATAATCCTACACTCCCACATGAAAATTGCCATCTGGAGTTGCAAGTAACTACCAAATTCAAACTAATGTTGGAATATGATTCCTCCATTTCAAAATTGTTGGTTTGATATTAGGGGGTTGGCTTCAAGAGATTGGTACTGTTATTTACAATATTTGCTGTAGGGATGTCAATTTGGGTTGGGTCCGGGTTCGCGGGTCAGAATTAGCCAACCCGGACCCAACCTGTTTAATTATTCGTGTCTGAACCTTGGACCCGGACCCGACCCGTTTAACCCCATATAATAAAATCATTTTTATTTACATTTAATAATTTCAACTACATAAATTTAGTTTTTTAAAAATCAATCACTAGGACACACTATGCAATCAAAAAAGATCACAATTCACAACATTAAAAAAAACATAATTACATAAATAACATAACATGCTTATCATATTTTGAGGGCAACATACATAATTAAGGAGGTTTTAGAATTGAAGTTTTAAGAACATGTCTTGTTTTTTGTTTTTTCTTATAATTAATTTTTTACTTAATTATTTTAAAATTCACAAATGGGTTAGACGGGTTAAATGGGTCATAACAGGTTGACCCGAACCCGACATGTTTAATTGCGGGTTATTCGGGTTCGACCCGATTTCGACTTGGACACATACCCATTAATTTCATGTTAGGTTCGTGTAGGGTCCGAAATTGACACCCCTAATTTGTTGTTTAATCTACTCACAATGTTTTCAAAGTGTGTCCTTTTCTTTTGTGCTCCCTCCCAACCACCCACCCACCCCAACCCCCCCGAAATACGTGAACGGAGAATTTGCATGCGATGTACTAATATTTAAGGTAGAAATTAAAATACACAACTTTTCCAGTTTCCCTCATACTCTATTTTGTAGCTTTGTATATTTTTACTCTATCTACCTGATTGATCTGTCAACATCTCTATCGACGGCCATTCTGGTTATATAATCCACTCTAGGCTCAGTTTTGGTGTCATATGTTGCATTTCCCATCCTTTTTCCAGTGTGTGGTCTACTTCAAGCTTTCTTTATAACTTTTTTATGGCAAATGTTGTCAACATAAGTTATCTTCTTCATTTTCTCTCATTTAATTCCTTTAACCTGAAACTTTTATTATAGGTCTTTTAAGTGGTCTGACCAATTTCCAAAATTCATTTAGACATTTCGAATTTTGTCAATAGACTGCAAAAACACATTAAGTAATTGTTACCACCCTATGACTAGTAGGTCAGTCAGTTGAAGCTACTCTATGCTAAGGGCATCTCAGTTAGCAGACTTTCCTCTACATAGAAAATAGTAAGCCCAATTTTTGTCAGTCTTTCTTGTAGTTACTGAAGCTTTTATTGCCAACTTTACTTGAGTAGGTATGGTCGTGGTGTTTTCTGTGATGTTTGCACATAAAACATATATTGCAAAGAAATTCAGTTACTTGATGTATCACACCATCCAGTGGTGCAACATCTCTGTACTTACGTTTAATACTTTCTCCAACATTTTTTTGTCTTTTTGTAGTTTGACTGGCCAAGCGTATCTTGTTACTGTCTCCCTTCCGTTATAATCTGTAATAATTTTTCAAGTACAATCCTTCCGACATTGATGTTTGGAATACTTCCATTTTAGGAACAACACTCTCCATTATTGATGAACTGAGAATTTTGTTCCCTGGTTACATAAGTTGTTAATAAGACAACTTATACATTTTAAGTGTTTTCAATCATTTATAAGTTATCGCTGCCAATTATGATAATATCCCATCACATGATTTCAACAGTTTATGCTTATGAAGCATATGATAGATGTGGCTCATAAGTTCTTATAGGTTTTTGTTTCTAATCCCCTTCATGCATTAGGCTTCTTGGTGCCCTGATAAGCAATTTTATGTTTTTCAGGGTCTTATAAGTGGATCAGCTGAACTAAGAGAGCAAGCAGCTTTGGGTCTTGGAGAATTGATTGAAGTAACAAGTGAAAAAGCCTTGAGAGAATTTGTGATTCCAATTACGGGGTATGTTAGATGATGCTTTGAGTGATATGTTTAAACTATGTCTGCTTAGCTGCTCCAGTAGATGAATGTTTATTAGGCTTTCATGAAAAACAATTAATATGGTTCTTAGACTGATTTAATATTCAGGGAATTGTAATGTTATTTCTGATCACAAATTAGATTTACTTACATTTGGTTTTCCTACAAAATATGGTTACAAAAAAATTGATGCATTTTTGGTATTTTCTGGTCATGTAATTTTGTGGGAATGCTAGTTAATCCCCAAATTGATTTTACAAAGCCCTTGTCGTATATGCATGTGTGCTCCATTTCTTTCCGAAACTTTTATTATGAAGAAAATGTAATACTAATTTGTTGGTTTTCCTTTTCTATGTGAACTATTCTAATATCATACTTAACGTACATCTATCACTGCCCAAAATTCATTATATTTACATTTCATCAGTTTCCTAACTGTGCTATGCCTCATGAACCTTTGGGATTTTTAGAGTTGAAGGCTGACATTAATCATAATTTTTCTCTAGGCCATTGATTCGCATCATAGGGGACCGATTCCCTTGGCAAGTGAAGAGTGCTATTCTGTCAACTTTGAGCATTACAATACAAAAGGGAGGGATTGCCCTAAAGCCTTTTCTTCCCCAACTTCAAACAACTTTCGTTAAGTGCCTACAAGACAATACAAGGTTAGCTCATGGGAATTGCTTATTTTAAATGCTAGCTGCTGGGCTCTTTTTCATGGAGCCCTATTGACATGGAGGACTAACTCATCTATTGGAGCTTTAATCTCATCCACCACTGGCATGCCAATTGAAGGCAAAAAAGCTCCTATATTGTGCTTAATGGAATTCTTTTGCAGGACTATTCGTTCAAGTGCCGCATTTGCCCTTGGGAAGCTTAGTGCTCTCAGTACTAGAATTGATCCTTTAGTTGGTGATCTTTTGTCTGCTCTGCAGGTAATAATCACGATTTGATGCTTTCTGTTCATTGGGCTTAAAGCTCTAGAACCTAACCCAGCTCATTGTTGCTTACCAGGCACCAGATATTGCAGTTAGGGAAGCAATATTGACAGCTTTGGAAGGTGTGATAAAGAATGCTGGAAAAGGTTTAAGTAGTGTTGTTATAACTCGCGTCCACACTCAGCTAAAGGATATGATATATAGTGAAGATGATCAAATTCGAAGTTCCGCGGCTGGCATCTTGGGAATTTTATTGCAGGTGAATGGAAATGATCTTTGGAGTATTAATGGTACTCTCTTACATAAAAATATATGGTGTGGCAACTAGTTTGCCAACTTTTAATAATTGCATCCACCTCTAAGATCCCAATAATTACATTCCTCTTCTTGGATCGAATTTCATTTTGTAACTGGTCCCAATGAGAAAAGTTATATGTGTATATTATTCGTGTGCCTGAAAGTGATTTCCTTGTGTTAATGAGTAATGATAACTTTGTACAGTACCTGGAAAATGCTCAAATTTCTGAAGTACTCATGGGAGTAGCAGATTCAGCCACATCTTCAACTTGGACTACAAGGCATGGATCTACTCTTGCCATATCATCCATGCTCAGACATAATGCTGCAATAGTTTGTGCTTCTCCTTTGTTTGCAAGCATAGTTGATAGTCTGAAAAGTTCGTTGAAGGATGAAAAGGTATGTCCTTGTTTATCACTTGAATTTTCACATGAGATTTAGCATTAACAGTACTTTCTGAAAAGTTTTGAAGTTAATATAACTCAGTAGTACTTTCTCAACTCAACTCGCCTTCTCTACTTTTGTATCACAAATTTCCATCACAAAGGCATGATAATTACAAGAAAATGATTGATTTATGGCAAACCTGTGATATCATATATTACAAGTGGTCAAGTGTTTTTTTCACGTGTATTGCACCAAGATGGATTTTGAAATGTTAAAAGGTGTAAAAGTCTTTACCTGTAAATAGGCATGGAGTTAATCTTCTGCATGTTTGCCTTTTTGGTGGAGTTGAGTTGAGTATTTCTTTGGACATGCCTTGTAATCCTTTTACTTTCGCTTTTATGTAGTTCCCTGTACGTGAATCATCAGTTCGAGCTTTGGGAAGACTTCTACTATATCAAATCCGGAATGATCCTTCAAACACCACAGCACATTTGGCAATTTTGAACTATTTGGTATCAGCAATGCAGGATGACTCAAGTGAAGTCAGAAGAAGGGCCTTAAGTGCTTTGAAGGCAGTTGCCAAAGTACATATATTGCTTGCTCATCACTAAAATTTCACTTTATCAAGTATTTGTATTCAATTTTTATGAAAATAATCTCTATATTAAAATTTTGTGTAGGCTAATCCACAGGGGATCATAATTCACATTTCATTATTTGGACCTGTGCTTGCTGAATGCTTAAAGGACGGATCTCAACCTGTTAGGCTAGCTGCAGAAAGATGTGCACTGCACAGCTTCCAATTGTCGAAGGGTATATATTTTTCTTGCTTCTTGTTTCCGTCAAATGTATTTTGATTACTAACTATATCATTCATGGTAGCCGACTCTATGATTCTAAACTTCTGCTTAAGTTTTGCTCTGATCACTTTCCTGCTTTGGATCATCGCCAACTCCAGTTCTTCTGATATTGTCCTCCAGGTGCAGAAAATATTCAAGCTGCACAAAAATATATTACAGGCTTGGATGCTAGAAGAATATCAAAGCTCCCCGAACACAGGTGAGGAATCTCTTCATTTCACTTTTGCAGGGCTTCGACAATGCTACTTTGTGTTATTTTTCTTGCATAACTTTTAATTCCCTTATATTTGTAAGTTCCATAAGTAAATAAATAAACCGTCTTGTGTTGGGTTTTGCTTTTTTTTTTTAAATACATAACTTATTTCTGCAACCTATTTGTACTTTTCCCCCCTGTTCGTGAGGCTTCACTTAATGTTCTTTAATTTCATATATATATATATATATATATATATATTGATCCGAAGTGCTCATATTAAACCTATTATGCAAATTAATATGCATGATGTGCTCCATAGTGTTTTGCATCTCTTAGTATGTGATGTGAATTTGGGTAAACATGAATGGGTTTAATCCCTTGGAGTTATCTTTCAGTTTGTAATATGTTTAACAGTTGACCATAACATAACTGGCTCTATTGGTACAGTGATGATGACAGTGAAGACAGTGGAGATGAGGCGGCAAAGTAGCTGATTAAAAGGTTGATTGACTGATACAGTATTTGCCGTTTGTCTCGATGATTTCTTGAATCTTAAGAGGGCTGAGGAGACTTGGGGGGGGGGTCAAAGCCAATATCCCCTTAATCCTTTTTATTGTTAAGAGGCACATATACACAATATATATGCAAATATACACCTAGTGCAGAAGCGCGATTCTTGTTCCAAATGGTTCATATCTGTTTCGTAATTGCTGGTGTAATTGTCGACAGCCATTTTGACCTTGCTGGAACTCAGAGCGAGCTCCTCTTTTGATATTAATATTTGTACGACGAGATCTTAAGAGTAATTAAAACTATAGTGTTTCTGGTATTCATTGAAATGCAGAATCTCATCGTTTCTATTGGTTTTGTGCTTTGACTTGAGTGCTATTTGGCTGGTCTTTTGGTTTGGCCTGAAACTGTGAAATATCGAGGTTTAACATTTTACTTGATAATGAGTTAATAAATTGATGACAAATAAAAAATAAACTGCTAAGCTTACTTTATTAACTTTTAATTTTTTTTTTGTTTAGGTCATTAATCAAAATGTAGCAGTTATAAAAATGAGTATTTGTTAATTATGTTTAACCACCAAAGATAAAATGACCCTTCATATTACGGTATCACATTAGGGGTAAATATAGAACTCACCCCATAAAAATGAAAAAAAGAAATTATAATGAAAGTGTCATATTTACTATTTACCCATGAATTATTGCACTCATAGTACAAGATTCTTTAAATATTCACACCCAGTACAAGAGTAACATAACTCTCTACTTCAGATAAAATCTTGATATACAGATCAGACGGTAAGGATATAAGAAAATAACATTTTAAATATATATATGAAAATTACAAATATTGATATGGATAATTTCCTGAAAGTCAATAAACTTGGACACAAAAACCATTATTATTTCATCTGACCTGCACAACTTTATAACAGGCTTAATTAAACTGAAAAACCAACCGTTATGTTTTCAATGAGCGGGTCCCAAAATTTAAATGATTATTGATACATTGCTGGGCTTCTCAACTAAGAAAAAAGAAAAGGCAAGTTATTGTTCCACTCATTCCCAGCTCATTCTTCTTCATATTCAAAGAGAGCCAATCAATAATATCACAAAGAACTCCTACATTTTATTTTAAATCTTTAAATTTTTTATTACTTAATGATAAACTAATAAATAAACCAATAAACAATATTAAAACTCAAGAAACTTCCATTGAGTTACTCTCAATCAACATATATATCTGAACTAAAATTTGCCATTTGAAAATCTGTACTAATTATATTTGCCTTTTGAATAGAAATATGAAACGAACATTTATATCTAGCCGATTTGTAAGAGTTATAATAATTAGGTCTATTCTAATAAATGTACTATATAATATTGAGAGAGGACATTAAAGTCATTGTGCACATGAAACTGTGTGAGTCAAAATTCCAGACTTCCAGGCTTGGAGAGTTAAAGAAGCTGACACCCCCAAAAATTATTATTTTGGCTGAATGCATTCGAGATTCGAGAATTAATGGAAGTTCAAAATATTAATTAACTCGTATTAAATTTTTATTAATATTAAATGAATGGATATTAATTTGCATATCCATTAAATATTGTGAACTAAGATGCAGCCCACATGGAGATGATCACATTGTAGCTTGGAACAAGGAATTTTCTCACAAGAAAACAGAATAGAAGCCTCCCCACACGCACGCAATTCTTTATTTAAAAAAAAAATGAAGAAGTCTAAAATCATTGTTTTTAAATAATTGTTTCCTATGTCTAAAACAGCTCGTAATTATTTAATTATTTCAGTTTGTTTAGGAATTCCAAGCTAATTAGTATATACTTTTTTTATCTCCTTATAATTAAATTCATACCGTTACACTTCTTTGGAGGATATGTATTATGGATGGCAAAACCAATAGGTTTTATTTCAATGTGTCTTTTTACCATCTTTCTTTTCCCAAAGTAATAAATGTTACATTGAACAATCAATTTTTAGAATGAGTCACAAGTTTTCGTTATATTTTCTTAAGAAATTACTGTTTTATTCAATTGGTACTATGTAAAAAATTGATCTTCAAGCTTTTTTTCTTCCAAATTTCTCTTAGTCGTCCATTGAATTGGCGACTGCCTATTTTAAATTGTATTTCATCTTGTATTACAAGAATATCATTAATATATGATAAATGTATTTATATATGAAATTCGGAATGACACACAAGTTGAAATAGATATGTGTTGCTCAGTACGAGCAACTATGACAACATTAATCATATCATTATTTTGCAACCATAATATATGATCAAGATGGTGTGCTCATACACACACATATATATATATACATATGTACATATGTGTGTATTTTTAGTGATATATAAATAAATAAGTGCAAGCTAAAGAACAAAAAGAGATTCTAACTTTAATTATTTGGTGAACTGAAGTTTGACATTAAGATCTTTTGCCTTGATTTTTCTTTCTGGTTACTGGGCCATATACAACCAGCATTATTTAAATATCATTAAAGGTAGGTTGCAAGATTTAATTTAAGCAGACCCACATACTAGACGTGAATTCAAGGTTAAGATAAATTAAGTAAAAAGATATATAATTAGGTCACGTAAATTTTGTTCAAAAGATAAGCGTTCTAATCATTTACAAATTGGCAACTTTTATGTTACATTTTTTTAATCTTCGATAATTTTTTCGTTTCACAATAAATTAGTTACTACTTTTTTCTTTTACAGAAATCTCTGGGGGAGGGGACAATAAATTAGTTAATACGTGTAACTCTCGGAATAGTTAATTTAGTGGGTGTGACAGGTCAGTAGAGATGCAATAACTTCACATATCATTAATTAGAAAAGAAAAGAATTAAAGAGAAAGCATAGTAACAGCTAGAGGTGGCAAAATCGAGTTCGACCAATGGGGGTTTTGATCCAGCTAGCCGACTTTTTTTTATCGGCCTGATTTTTTGGCATGAAGTGTATGTATAGGTTGGGCTGGGCTAGACATTTTCACGGCCCCATCCGCCCGAATTTTTTAAAAAGCCCAAAGGGCTCAGGCTGGGTTGGCCCGGCCCGGCCCAAGTAACAACACAACTCATATGTTTTGCTTTTAAAAATACAACTAAAAAAAATGGGAAAAAAAAAGAGGGTTTGGAAGAGAATTAATGGGTGGAAGATGGCAGAGGGAAATAGATAGGTAGACATTGCTTATATTCAAGTGGGGTGCAATAAAGAAGGGGTAGCTCTCTATAATTTATATTGCTCTCATTATACCTTTCTTTTTTTCCTTTTTCTTTCTGGTTCTTGATTCAAATTGAAGAGTGATTGTTGCAGACAATCATGATTTTGATGCTGAATATGTGTTTGGGACTGTGTGCAATATTTTCTCAGCTTAATTGCACTGCACCCACCTCTCTTTAAATTCATTTCATCCCCACTCAATCACTGTGTGTTTTTCTGTGTGAGAGAGAAATATAAATATATACATAAATTAAGTATATTACAACTATTATATACTGTCAAGAATTGAATAGAGGTCATTTTCCAAGTTTGCTTTGTTGTTGGCCTGTTTTTGGGGTTATTAAGAGGTGTCTTCTGGTTAGTAGTGATCCTTTGTTTTTACCTACTAATGGTGTAATACTGTGTGTTTCTCTCTTTTGCACTGAATGAAATGGCATCAATTGTTGATGTGGTAATTGCAAGGAAGAAATTAGGGTTTTTTCAACTCTTGTATTCCCTTTTCTTCTTGTCCTTTTATTATTTTCTCAAGAATCTTTAGCCAATATTCCCACTACTTTAAACTACACAAGTAGTACTCAATATAGACAAGTTATAAGCAGCTTGAGACTAGCCAGGATTCAGAAGCACTTGGACAAGATTAACAAGCCTCCTGTCTTCACCATTCAGGTACATATGCATGAATGTTTCACACAGACACACCAGTGGGTGTGTGTGTGTTTCGTGTGAAATTAATTTTTGGAATTGTTTATTCCCCTATTTTAATGGTGTTAAAATTTTGTGGGTTTCATGTAAAATTTATGATTTTTTTAAATAAATGAAAATATATATAAAAAAAAAGGTCCTGATTGGACCGATCAGGTAACAATGCAAAACTTCAGGAAAAAACAACAAAAATAACTTAAAGACCAATTTAAACGAAGTGGCGTTTACGTCTCAAGGATTTTCGTAATATTGTTATTTGTTTTTTGTGGTATGATTTTTTTGTTAATGGTGTTAAAAATTTGTGGGGTGATTTTTTTTCTTTTTCAGAGCCCAGATGGAGATGTAATAGATTGTGTGCATAAAAGAAAACAACCAGCTTTAGATCATCCTCTTCTAAAGCATCACAAGATCCAGGTATTACAAATTTCTAACTCTTCAACTGTATTTCCTTTTGTCTCTTTATCTTTAATATTTCACACACACAATCTAGAAGCTAGGAAAAAGCAACTTTTTTATTAAATTGAGGAACGTAACGCAAAAACATTACTAACTTTCAGCTTCTTGTCTCTTTAAATTCATGGTTCAATAAGTTCTTGTTAACTACCAACTACCTCATAATTAATATAAAATTTTCAAATTTTTATCCCTAAAAGTTGAAAAAAAAAATAAAATAAATAAACTCTCGATTTTAATCTTCATTTTCTGGCTCCATCCTGGGCCGACCCCAAAAACTCTTAAAACCTACTCATATAATTGTACCTTAATCATGACTTTTTTTTTTTAATAAATGGAAATGTATAAAATAAAGGAAAATGTCTTGATCACAAGCTGATCAAGTAGCAAAGGAAAAATAATGTTAATCTGCAGAAAAAAAAAAACATAAAAATAAATTAAAAATACAATTTAACCGAAGAACGTCTATATCTAGAAGATTTTTCGAATGACATAGATAGTTATTTTTAAATAATCATGACTTAATTAAATCGATCTACACAACATTAATTATTATTATTAATTAAAATTGTGATGTGATCATATAGAGAGTCCCACCGGAAATGCCAAAGGCAATGAGAATGGCCCAAACAGATGCTACAAAGGACAAAAACACTATTAATAGCAGCAGTGTTGATGGGTTCAAAGGGGTTTGGCAAATGTGGCATCAAAAGGGTGGCGCTGCCCTAAGGGCACCGTGCCGATACGGCGGAGCACGGTGCATGATGTGCTTAGGGCTAAATCTCTGTATGATTTTGGCAAGAAAAAATCCAAATACACGGCGGCGGAGATGGCGGCCGGCCGCCGTGCCGACGCCCCTGATGTTGTTAGCGGCAATGGGCATGAGGTATGTATGTATGTATGTGTAAATTCATGTTGGTATACCGTATACACCATTATTTTGTTCTTGCATTAATTATAATTAAGCTTATAAAAAACACACACATACATATGTGTGTGTGTGTGTGGAAACTTATGATTTCTTTTTTCTTGTTCTTACTGTGTGAAAGGAAAATGGGGTTGGGATAAATAAATGACAAGTTGGTGTACATTAATAACAAATTGGGTTCTAAAAAAAAATATAATTATAAATTGGGAAATTAAATTGTCAGAGAAAATGTAGGGGAAAAAATTAGGGTTATGTTCTAAGTTAGCTGAAAAAAGGGAAAGGAAAGTACTGAAATTGCAAGTAGCTAAGGTCAACCGTGCCTGCCACGGCATTTGACGTTGTAACGTTGAATATGAAAGTATGTTTTATTTTTCTTATATAAATATTTTTTATTACCTACTTATGTTTCTATGATTCAGAGTAATATATTCTATTTCGCACCAATGACCCACAATAATTTTCACGCGTACCCAAATTTATTTTTGTTATATAAGCAGGTTTTTTTACTATCGGATTGAATTACTTTAAACTCGGATTTTGATGTTGCTTAATTTCTTCTTAATCTTCCAATTCATTTATGAAAATAATAATAAAGAGAATGTTACTTAATTTCAATTGTTTTAAAATCTACATATCACACAAATGATCAATTTATGTTCATTTATTCATCCAATATCTAACATTAATTAATGGAATAAATCGTGTTTAAAATTTGAAGCACGCGATAGCATACACGACGGCATCAGGAGAGGTGTTCGGGGCAAAAGCGACAATTAACGTGTGGGACCCATCGATCGAAGTAGTAAATGAGTTCAGCCTATCGCAGATTTGGGTTCTCTCCGGCTCATTTGACGGCTCTGATCTCAACAGCATTGAAGCTGGTTGGCAGGTACTCCTTCCCATTCCTCACACACACCCCTATGTTTGTGTGTGTGTGTTTATATGTCCATGATGTTTTTGTGAAAATTCACCTTTTTTTTACTAGATCACGAAATTACTTGATATTCTAGTTTTTGACATTAAATTGATTGCATCTTTTTTTATATAAATGCTATTTTCTTATAAGAAATTTCATTTTAGTAATACGACATTGATGAATTGTATATATATCATTCTTCTTCGTATAATTAGTAATATTTTTAAACCACTTTTTTCATTTTCCGATTATTAGTTTTTGTCACACAAAGAAATCGAGTTTAATGTCGAGTCGTTAAGAGTCTCAAGCCTAAACCAGGGGTTTATGGTTCGATTCTCATCACTCATCTTTCCAGGATGTTACTTGAAAAAGTATTTGGGATCGCTAATTAAAAAAAATAGTAAAATTGAATTTGGAAGAGTCGATTTTCCAAATACCAATAGTCATCACGATTGGGACCGACTAATGAATAATTCTTTTTCCTAGCTACCAAATATATTGATATTAAATGTCAATTATTATTATTTTTTTGACGAAATTGCGTTCAATTAATTTAATTATGCATTAAGGAAGTTGAATTTTCTGAAGTTTTGATGGTTGTACTAGTCGGTTAGTCCGGAGCTGTATGGCGACAGCAGGCCAAGATTATTCACCTACTGGACGGTTAGTATCTTTACCATTTTTTTTCCAGTTTCATTTAATTTTATATTGATCTATCTTAAATTAAAAATTATAAATAATATAATAAGAAAATGTTTGTAATTGCAAAATTTTCTTAATTCTAAGACCACTATTTCCAATCTCTTTCATAAATATAACACTTACATTGGATTTTTTTCCCTTGCCACCAATACACATTGTAGTTAATTATTTTGTAAATTAGTTGCATTAGACCGTGGTGTGACTTTGATTGGCAAGTGGATTTTAAATTACTAATTTTCTAAAGAAGATTACTTAATGTTCACCGAGTAACCAACGTGTTTTAATTAGATTGTATATTTTCCGAGATCAATTTTGTGTTTTGAATGGTAAGGTTTGTGTTGTCGGGATGATTGACATGTTCGATCTCATGTGAGTGTGCGTGTTCCTTCTCTATTTTCTCCAATTGTACTTAAGAAAAAAAGATTGTATATTTTCAAATTTATTTATGAGAAAAAGGAAATCCAACCTGTTTTAATTTGACTTTAACCACCTCAATTTCCATTCGACACTAAATTATATATCGATTGTAAAAAAAGACAATAACTTACTTTACTGAGAAACCATCATCATAAGTCCAACCCATTTAAATATACCTTCTTTAGATCACAACTTCAAACTTCAAAGTCAAATTAATTACTCCTAGATATCTCAAATTTTCAAATAAATAAACCTCGAGCTAATCTGTATTTTACTAGTATAAAATAAGGACTTTTCTTCCCCTAAAAGTCATATTATAAAACATCTCCACCAACCACAGTTTCTGTTAATTTTCCTAATGCTACCTTAAAAATAAAAATTGCGCAACTGACGCAAATATACACACATATATAATAAAAATGAATAATGCCAACAAATAAAGGATTGGATTCTTTTAATTAGAATACAACATCAAGTAATCAAAGTTTCAATTTCAAAATGGTTTTTCTAAATAAAAGTCTTGGAAATTGTAAAGAGGGACCAAACACATGAAATTTGTACTTGTCAAAATTCTCATAAAGCCATATATTTAAGAGCAACATTAAACCATGAAAGGGGACACTTCATCTTCCACTGCATCAATATTAGTGTTTGTTGGTCCACATATATCATCAATATATATATATAATATTTTTTTTTTGAGGGTGGATGAAGGAGATGGGTATCTCTTGGAAATGAGAAGTTTTCAATAATTGGGACTGCATTCAATTTACCTTACCATTCTTCTGCCTTAGCATTCATGAAACTTGTACATCTCCTTATTAAATATGCATTGTCAAAATGGTCTTTCTTTGCTATTGTCATGTGCATCAATGCATAGTACCTTGTTAGGAAACTGCATTTAATGATGATGGTTATGGGGGTGTATTATTCCTTGCCATTTTTACTCATAATAAAAAAATTAAATTGGTAACATTTTAAATAAGGTATAATTACAAAACCACCCCTGAGGTTTGGGCTAATTAAAAAAAAACCAGAGATTTTTAAAACTACAAAAAAACCTTGAGGTTAGATTCCGTCTTATGTTTTTGTTTATATGATATTTCAGAGCGATGCATATCAAGCAACGGGATGCTACAATCTTCTCTGCTCCGGATTCGTGCAAACAAATAGTCGAATCGCCATCGGAGCCGCCATCTCACCGGTGTCATCGACCGGTGGAAGTCAATACGACATTACCATACTTATATGGAAGGTCCAATTAATTTACCATTATATTTTGCCAAAAGAACATCAAATTTTATTTCTAGGTTTTCTTGTGGGAAATTTTTATATTATTTTAACCTAACCTTGTGCAATTTATGAATACAGGATCCAAAGTTGGGAAATTGGTGGATGGGCTTTGGCGACAGCACATTAGTGGGCTATTGGCCCACTGAGCTTTTCACTCACTTAACGGACCGGGCCACCATGGTTGAGTGGGGTGGAGAAGTCGTAAACTCTCAGGCCAATGGATATCACACTTCAACTCAAATGGGCTCGGGCCATTTTGCAGAAGATGGGTTCGCAAAAGCAAGCTATTTTAGAAACCTAGAAGTGGTGGACTCGGACAATAGCCTGAGCTCGGCCCATGACATATCAACCTTGGCTGAGAACACAAATTGTTACAACATAAAGAGCTCCTATAACAATGAATGGGGGACCCATTTTTACTATGGTGGGCCTGGGAAAAGCCCAAAATGCCCTTAGTCATATTGATCTCGAAGGGAAAGAAGCCCAAATGCTTAAATTCTTTTGTTTAGGTTTTTAAGAGTGTAGGATCGTGCTATTTCCAACCATGTTTTCTGCTAATTTCCACATTGATTTTCATGTTTTGCCTATGTTGAGAAAAAAGGAATGTATTTATATAAGCATCAAACAGGTTTATAAGGAAATAGCTACATTTTATTGGGGAAAAAATTAATTAATTGTAGTGAAAGTACTTTCGCATTTTTTATTAATTATTATTGTAACTATATTATTCGATTCAATATGTGTACCACAACCCCACTTTTGGGTTGAAAAACATTGTCTCAAATCTTCATTTTATCAGCTAATAGAAACAAAATCGTAAATCAAGTGACAAATATTTACTTAAAGAAAAAGAGGTAACAGTAAGTCATCACAAAATCTTGCGTTTTAATTAATAAAATATAAAAAAAAAAACTTAAGATTCTCAAATTTGTTATTCAAATGGACCATTGCACAAACAGGCCCAATACCATAAATTTATACCAAACCCTTAAAGAAAAAGGTTAAAAGCCCAAAACAAACAAACACTGAACAAAGAGCGGCAAATCGATACCATTCCTCCATAGCTTTCTCAACCTCGACTGTGAATTTTACACGGCTACATACATATACATACACAGAGGAGGAGAAAATGAAGGAAAGAGAGGAAGATAATTTTGTGACGCCAGGTGAAGTATTGGGAAAAGCCTCAGAGTTGAAACCTGGGAAGGGCGCTTACGTTTCAGCCCACGATAACACTGTGTACGCCTCCCTCACTGGATTCCGCTCCCTTACTCCTCCTCCCGAGGACTCTGATGACCCGGTAAGCAATTCAAAATAAAACCCAGACTTTTTGGATAAGTGTTTTTATGCTGATTGTGGAATAAAGATTTTAATATTTTTTGAGATTTTTTCAAATTTGTTTGTGGGTTGTTTTTTTGTGTTGTTATTAGAGGCCTACGGTGGAGGTGAAAGGTCATAAGGCACATGGTCCAGTTCCAGAGCCTGGTGCTATTGTTATTGCAAGAGTAAGGTTCTTTTTATTTGTTGATGATTTTTATTTGATTTATTTTTCATTTTTTATCTAATTGCTGTAGGCATTTGGGCTTCAGTTCTTTTTAGAAGTCTAATTAAACTAGACTACCTAGATTATAACTTGCTTGTTTATGGAATTTGGATTGCTGCTGGGCAAATTATGTGAAGATTTGGGAGCAAACTAATGATTTAGTATATATTGAGCTGAAACTGTGTCCCTTTTCCACTGTGCTAAGATACTCAAGTTGTTACTATTGGTGCTTCTTTTTTGTAATTTATTATAGTGAAAAAGAACTTCGAATTGTATCTTGCTGTAAACTTGTGGAGAATCCTATTCTTTTCTGGGGGTTTATCCTCATGTTTTGATTTGTTCTATTCATTGTGACAGATTACAAAGGTGATGGCTAAAACGGCTTCAGCAGATATATAATGTGTAGGTCCCAAGTCCGTACGAGAAAAATTTACAGGCATTATTAGGTAGGCGTAATATTTTCATTGTGGTAGTTTGAAAAATCACTGATGATATAGTCACTATGAAAAAATGGTTTTCTAATACATTTCCTTTTATGATAACCAAATGATGGAAGCTTCATGTCCGAAAGATGCAATTTTTCACTTTCCATTTGGCAATTGTTGCTTTTATTTTTTAGTGCTATTTTCCCCCAACAATGTGATTGAAATAAGTGCATGCATGCTTATCACCAATGTTTGAATATATGACAGGCAGCAAGATGTCAGAGCCACTGAGATTGACAAAGTTGAAATGCACTCCTCTTTCCGGCCTGGTGACATTGTTAGAGCTTTAGTTGTATCCTCTATTCTAAATGAAACTTTTTCTTTTTGTGTGTGTAAAGTTTGTTCCATATATGCTGAATCATCTTTTCCTAGCAAAACTTGTAAAGTGCCTTACAGAACAGGTTTGATCGTGTTCGTGAATATTTGACATATTTACACATTTATTGTTTTTTTCTTTTTTCTTTTTTAGCGAACATCAAAGGTTACTCTCTCTCCCTCCCTCCCTCCCTCCCTCTTTCGATTTTTAAAATTGTTTGACATTGAGTATGCCAATTGAGTTTCAACATGATTTTATTGTTCAGTGTAATCTGTTTGCCTTAATATCTTAATTGAAAAGCTGTCCCTTGGTGATGCGAGCTTATTATTTATCAACTGCGAAAAATGAACTCGGTGTTGTTTCTGCAGAAAGTGCAGCAGGTATGAATTTCTTTTCTTGATTTATACTACCGAATTAGTCAACTTGTTTCGCTTATGACAATTTTGTCTAATTATATATGTTCCCTTTCATGAATTAGTAGGCCTTGGTGATTTTCGGTTTTTTGGTGCACCGACTCTCTGAGCTTCTCACAATATTTATAACGTTTTTTATGAATAAACCCCCAGCTGACTATATCATCATGCTCTTACAACTGTATTGACTTGGGGGGGGGAAGCAGCAGCAAGAAATATCCCACCTTTCTTGTGGTTAGTGAGACTGATATTTCATGGTTTGCAAAAGAGAGGGCTAAAGTGGAAAATACATATGTTTAAAGCTCTTCCTGAACAAAACTGTTTTAAAGTTACATTCAATATACATTATCCTTCGCAAAAAAAAAAAGACCATGTTGCTATGTTACAGTTTCGCCATTCAATGATAGTGTTCAGATGGGTTTTACTCTATTACCGGAGTCTGAATAGCTTATGAATTTAAAATAATCTTGTTGCCTGTATCAAAACTTACTAAAAACAACAACTCTTCCAATATATGCTTATATTTGACGATATCAGGATAATGTTTCTGTATTGGTGTGAACAACTAGCATTTTTATGGCTCATCTGTTTCTGCTCCAATACAACCTTTTTTTTTCTTCCCTGAGTATCTGGGAAATTAGGATAATAGTGACCAATGTTTTTTGAGCTCATTGCATGGTTTTTTGTCTGATTCCACGTTGAATGTGATTATTGTTCCTGCTTAATCCTTATTTTGCAATTGGCTCCTCACCTCTGCTATGGCAAACATGGCTGTTGGGGCAGTGTGATTGATGGTATATTCAAATTGTTCCCCGCGCCATTCACTTTGAATGCTTTTCTCACATGTACTCATCACCATGAATCATATGGTTTATTGCAAAGAACTCCTTTTACCTCCACATGGTGTTATAAATTGGGAAAGTGAAGCTGTATTCTCTCGAATTACTATCAAGATAATTACAAAAACTATACCTGAAGTCTAGCTTAATTACAAAAATTTCAGTTATCTTTTAAAATTACAAATACCCTCTTGAGGTACTACAAATACCACCTTGAGGGGTGTGTTCATTTTACAAATTATCCCCTAAAAATGTCGAGGGTATTTGTGATTTCGAAAGATAATTGGCTTTTTTTGTTATAGGCTAAACCTCGGTAGTATTTGTAATTATCCCTACTATCAATGCATAAAAGTTCCTGGAAGATCTTGAATTACCTATAAATATATCTCTGCCTCCATTGAGTCCTATGGGACAAAAGCCCCCCTCCCTACATGCAGTCAAAAGGTATGGACGGGAAAGGGCTAATTAGACGGGAGGAAAAATCATGGGGATGACAAATTCGTAATCAAGTTATACTGGCAAAATTGACCGAATTGAAATTACTAGGCTAAGATGTATTTTTGTCTTCACGTTGTTTTGATATTAAATGTCTGGTACTATCGACTTATCTGATTATTGGTTCACGTTTAGTTTCAATCACCTAAGTTACGTTCATAGATCATGCATCTACACTTTTGTTCATTCTTTTACAAGCTTAGTTAATCAAACTGCTTTTAAACTTACTGTAGGAGCAACAATGGTTCCTATAAGTTGGACAGAGATGCAGTGCCCTTCGACGGGTCAAATTGAGCAGAGAAAAGTTGCCAAGATTGGAGCTTGACTGATGGAAATAGGAGTTATATCGGTTTAAAAATGGTCATCCAAAAAAGCCTCTGCTTGTAGTAGCAGGTCGAAAAATAGTCGAAAATATGCATGCAGTGTTAACTTCTTAGCCATTGTTGCTTCTTAAAATCATTACATTGTGGCTGGTACTACTGTGTCCTAGTCTTCCTTTTTTTCTTTTGGGAGAACTGTAAGAAAAATCCTGTGATTTCAAAGGTTTAATTTGAGAAAACATCAATGTAACAGACTATTGTCTGGGTGGGAGACAATTCAAAATATTTTGAATGCAGAGAGTATTGGTTTGATTTTCTCACTTCAAGAGAACAAAAGAAGAGGAGATAATTGGTTTATGTTTTTCATTAAAGTATAGACCCCATTATTCATAAATGAAAATGGTAGATAAAACGTAATATTCCATGACCCAATTCCAATTTCTGAAAAAAGGAATTTTGAGTATTTATTTGGTTTTTGTATGGATAATGGAATGAGATTATTACGTTTAGTTGAGTAGTTTTAAAGTAATATTTTATATGTGTAATAGTTTGACAAGTTGATAGCCGTTCTACTTTCTTCTTCTTCTTTTTTTTTTTTTTTTTTGTATTTTTACTATTGAGAAACTCTGAAATATATTTACTTTTCAAGAGTAACTACACTTATTTCCTTTCCAATCAAAGATAGAAATTAAAATTTATATTTTCGCAACCTGTAATCCAGATTCTGTTAATATAGAACCCATATCACTAATTTTTTGATGTAATATTATATCAATTTGAAAACTTAATAAGTACTCAAAACTCATTAACAAAGTATTGATGATGTACAAAAATCGATCGGTATATATTCCACTGCTTAAAATAAAATAAAGTGAAAATGATAATACATACAATATGACTAATTGACTATATGACTCAGTACATTTACAAATATTTTATTTTTATAAAATAACAAACTTATTTAAAATCCAAACATCTGAAAAACAAATATTACATTGGATATAGCACAAATATCGTTGGCTCACTTTCACACCCACCTTTCAGAAATGGCCACTGCTTCTCTTTCAGCTCTCCATCTTCTTCCTCCCTCCAAATTCTCCTCCATTCATGCCCACCACTTTTCTCAAAATCCCCTCCATGTCCCATCTTTCCCACACTACAAAACCCTGAAATCCAAATCCCTAAGTTTAATTTCGTTTGCTCTCACAGAATCATCAGACTCCCCAAAATCCCTTGATCCTGACCCTCAAGTTCTCCTCAATGAACTTGCTGTACGGGCTAAAAAGTTGATACTTCCTATGATTTAATGCTCAATATTTACATAAATATTACCAGAACAATATACTAAATAAATCTATATATTTAATTTGTACTGCGTACATTTCTTTTTTGGGGTTTTGCTAATTTCATTTTTGTTGGCTTCACAGGATTGTTTTGTTCTTCCGGACGATTATTTCCGGCAGTTACCGAGGGATCTTCGGCTGGATGTAAGTTTAAGGGAAAATTAGAAAATTGATCCTCTAAGTTGACCTGTTTAGACTTTTGGTCCTCTAAGTTGGCCTGTTTGAAAATTAGTCCTTTAAGTTATGAAATTTCAGACTTTTGGTCCTCTAAGTTGGCCTATTTGAAAATTAGTCCTCTAAGTTATAATTTTAGAGGAAATATGCTATTGTTTAAGGTGGTGGTACACTCAATTCTGTTGTGTGGTCTGCACAGTTTGGTTCAAAGGTTTTACCTTGCATTGGTGGGGTGTTTATTTTTGTTGACTGTTGGTATTTGGTGCATATTTACTATCAAAAGTGTGATGCCTATTTTGCAACTTATGTACACTATGCCTCAAAGACTGTACCTTGCACTTACCAAAAGAAAATAGGAAACAGAAATGCTAGCATGCATTGTTTGAATTTCCATAAGGTTTGATTCGAAAAGATGGATTTGAAGCTAAGGATTTCTAATCTATATTAACAAATCTTCTGAGTTTGTTTGGGTGATTTCATAATAAAATGGATTTTAAATACTTGAGCTCCTATTTTGACTCGGTTGTGATGGATTTCAGAATTTCAAATCCATCTTATATGGAATCATTTGAAATCATCTCCTCGTATCCCCTCAAATCAAAATTCTTCTATCCAAATGCAAGCTACAAGTGCAGCGCAAAGTATAAGTCTTCAAACATTGTGCAATATGGCTTAATGGTTGTAACTTGTGTTGGTGGAATGAAATTGTGTTATTGTTTGGAAAGGTTGATGCATAAGGTATAAATCTTAGTTAATATATAACATCTACAGTAGTTCATGTTGAGATGACCCCAAGTTAGTACCTTTTGGTGTGGAGATGTTTATGTTGTTTTTTTTTTTTTTTTTATGATCATTGCTTTGGCTTATATAGGGTCAAATGACATGGATGAAAACATGTCTAAAATGTGGATAGAAGTTCTTGGTTTTCTTTTCTTTTCATTTATTTACTTTCTTGGTTTTCTTTTCTTTCTTCACTTTTGGATAGAAGTTCTTACGGTAGAGAAGGTCTGACTATTTTCTTTGTTTTACTGTTGAAGTTGAATGATGCTGCCTTTGATCTTTCAAATGGCCCTGTCAAAGATGAGGTCAGTATTTCCCACTCATTAATCATTATATAAAAAAGACTCTTAAAACTGTTAATTGATGCTCTTACTCAGAAGACAAAACAGAAAAAGAAAATGTGTGAGAACTTCAATTAATATAATCTTGTGATGTGATGCACCTTTTCTGATCCTTGACCTCAAAGTTAACTTCATAAAGCTTTGTCCAGTGGTGCCTGCCTGTTTGTTTCTATGTTTTTAGTTGAATAAATCTTAAATTATTCTTCACCTAAAAGGCATAAAAATATATGTATTCTTTATCTACAAATAGTTTCCTATTCAAACTATGACTCTGGGCCAAGTTGAACTTTGGCTTCAGATTGAATCAATATCATTTGCTTTATCAGATTAAATGGACAACTACAGGCTGTATAATTCTACTGATACGTTAGCTTTAAATTCTACTCATTATTAGAAGGTGTCACGGGCACGGCTGGGGCAACGACCCGTGGCTAGGCGCTCAAAAAGTGCCTCAAGGCAATGCTCGCAGGCATATGTCCGCTGGGGTATGCGCTCGGGATGTTTGAGGCGTATGCTTGGACGCTTGGGGCATATGCCTTTTGCTCTCCAAAGTGCCTTAAGTCCTAAAGGGACTTCAGAAAAATATTTTTATTTTCCAACTTCAGAAGCGCTTATTCATCTAATAATAAAATTCTATTTGAATTCAAACTACAAAATAATTAAGAATGAGCTCTCTTCATCATTACTTGCTTCTATTCTTCTCCAGTTCCTTTTGTTTTTTTCTCCATAAATATTCTAAAGAGGTTAGAAGGATTTGTTCTCTTTTACGCTAGTTATCTATCCATACAGTTTTGGGTTTGTCTGATCACTTTTGGGCTTGTATTATCAAGTTTATTTATTTATTTATTTTTAAAGAATAATTAAAGCTCCTAGTTCTTCTGTTACAACCTTCTAAAAATATTTGTATTTATTAGAGTCAACATAGTATGTAATGCCTTTTACACTTGATTTTTATTTTAATGTATTTTTCCTACTAGTTCTTTAATATGTTGACTTATGTTTTTAAATTTTAACATTATTTCTAATTTTAAAATATTGAATAGCAAGGCATACACCCCATGCCTTGGGGCCTGTGTCCCACCTGCAGACATGCAACACCATGTCTAACAGTCTAAGGCCTTATGCTTTTAAAACACAGCTTAGTTGAGTTGTACCAAATGCTTGAAATGCTAATTCCAATAATTCATAGATAAGTTGTCAACTTAGTTTGGTGTGTATTTCAGTGTGGTGAAGAGTTGGGACAGACTTTATTAGATATAAGTCGAGCATGGGAAGTTGCAGACACATCGACTTCGGCGAACTTAATGAGCAGGCTCCCTCTGTTGGTGGATTCTCTCACCAGCAATAAGAAATCAGGCAAGCCTGCAACGATATATTCACTGATTTAGATTATGATCGTTCGGATCTTTTATGTTCTGCAAAAGCATGATTTGAGTTACTTCTCACTGATTTTGGTTTTATTGCTAGTTAGCACTTGGCAAGCGCTTGTTATCTGCTTCTAGGAGATTCCAGTCCATGGGTCAATATGGTCAAGGTGAACTGCAAATGGTATCGAATAGAACCTTCTGTCTTTTCTTGTGTTTGATTCAAAATAATAAACAAAGTCCTGAAATTATGTGGGTTAAGTAAAAAAAGGGATAATTACCAAATAAAAAAGGGATAATTGCAAAAAGCCCCTTGAATTTGAACTTATTGTCAATTAATAATGCGCATAGCTATTTTTTTGCATATCCTCAAAACTTATTGTTGGATAGTTATAAATCAGCATAGATTGCCAAAGTGATGAGTAGGGCAGGAAAGCTATTGTCTTCAAGTTCAGGTCCTGAGGTAGCTAATGGAGAAGCAAAACAGGAAACCAAGGTTCTAAAGGTATATATAGTCTTGAATTTGAACGAAATTATAGTTTCTGGTTCATTAGATTATGAGTGTTTGCAATCACTAAAAAAAAGTGTTTATCGGCCTTTGGCTGGGAAAAATTATTTTTTTAGTGTTTGCAAATGCCAACTTCTCGTTCTGCTTTATTTAATGTGAATGTAAAAGCAGGAGATGGTCAGATGGGTGCTTTAGACTTCTGATTCTGCTTCTGATTTGACATTTATAAACAAATAAGCGCTTTTACAACTTTTTCACCAAGTTTGACTTTTATAAACAAATAACCGTTGTTACATCTTTTTCACCAAATACTCTCAACTTATGATTCTCAACTTTATTTGCCAACACTTTCAACTTCTGATTCTCAACTACATTTACTTATGCGACACTAAATCATTTTTTCTAAAAGCATAAATTTTTGCAAACACTTCCTATAACTAGTTAGAAATCATGTTTTTTTGTGTCTCTGCAGTTTGGCGACCTTCAGGTTGAATTGACTCCAGAAAAAGCATATATTGGCGCTGTCATTGGCGTTATCTTCGGGTAATCAGTCCATGTGAGCTGTGATTCTCCATTCATGGACTGAAGTTTGAGAGAAACTTACACTTTTGAAACTTCAATTATAGGATTATTACATGGAAATTAGGTCAAGGAGTCCAAAGTATACCGGAGAGCTCAATGGAGTATGCAAATGAAAACGCATTGCTTCTTGCAAAGGTGCCAGAAACTCTCTCATTTTGCTAAGTTCTTTTGGGATAATTACAAATACTACCCCTGAGGTTTAGCCTAATTACAAAATACTCCAATTATCTTTAAGGTATTACAAATAGTACCCCCTTGAGTTTCATATTTACCTAAGAAATGCCCCAAGAGGGTGAAATTTTTAAAAGGGATAATTACAAACTGATTAATTACAAAAATACCACAGGTTGTTGAAAATTTTAAAAAACCTGTAAGGTTTGATTTTGTATTATATTTTACCCCCTTCTTAAGCAAAAACATTTCAAACACTCCCCTTACATGTTAAAATAATGCAATTATCCTCTTATGTTTAACATAGAACCAAACCTCAAGGAATTTTTGTGATTTTCAAACATCTCTGGTTTTTTTCCTTGGTAATTAACACAAACCTCATTAGTAGTTTTTGTAATTATCCCTTTATAAAATGAAAACAATGTCAAAGGGGTGTATATGTAATTTTGAAAGAAAACAGCGGGGAGCTCATGGATAATTTTTGTAATTATCCATTCTTTATGATCTTTACTGGTAATCACAAAGTGATGGGCAATGCAGTCACTGCGTGGAGCTCTTTTGGCGCTGTGCTATACATCGACCATCTTATCTGGTTTCTCGGCTGTAGGACTTGTCCTACTTGGAGGACAGTTAAAGTCGAAAGGAAAGTGAGTTTTACGTTCCATGATTCGAGTTTTCTTTTTCGTCTTCTGCTAGAAGTTATGATGTAATTCTCTGGATTTCAAAATTACTATGCAAAGGTTTACTCACAAAACATGTATGTAAAAAGTAATAATAAACCAATTCTGGAATTTGCTGAACAATTTTATAACCATTAAAGACAACTAGACAAGGCTTAGTCTGTGTTGCCCTCATGTCACGGGGTTTGAACATTTTGCTCTTTGTGAAGTATCTCCAAGAAAGTACAAATGCAGGGAGTCTCATGCCTGGACAATTCTGCAAAGCGAGCCCCTTTTAACAATTGTGTTCAGAATTAGAATATACATGCCGCCCACTCAAATTTAGATTCTAGAATTTTCAAATTTGAATATACTGCAATCCTTTTATATAAATTTGAATATATTGGAATTTAAATCAAGATAACACGCAATCTTGATCAGATATTTCAGATAATGTGTGCTAGCTCGTATAATTTAAACTAATAGTTTGACTTTAATTTTACTTTTTATACGTTTACTTATGATAAATATAAAAATATTTAAATAAATTTATTTGTTTGAATAAAATCATAGATTTTAGTAGATATATTATGCGTTTTAAAAATATATAATTTTATTTTTGTAATAAATTGAAAGATAATATAAGTGATATTTACTAAGCTCATTTAGACTCGATTAAACTCGAAAATTTCGTGAATCATCAATATATTTCGATAAAATAACCTCGTGCTCGCTTCATAATAAAAAGTCAAACTCAAACTCTCAAAAGCTCAATTTGATTTGGTTCGATTGTAGTCCTAGAGAAAGCCAATAGGATTTCAAATGGCCCGGTGGATCTAATCAATGGGCACGTGACAACGTATGGATTATTAGGTGGAGATACGGGTCGGGTTTTCAAATAACCGATAGGGTCGGTTATTCCATAATATATAGAATTTCACAAAAATACCAAATTTGGTGAATACAATATTCATTTATTTGGTATAGTAAGTTAGAAATTGTTTTGGTGAAATTGCACCAAAATACCAAATTTGGTGTAATTTGGTGTGATAAATGGGACCTGGTC
The DNA here is from genome assembly GCA_016081115.2 of Rehmannia glutinosa. NCBI lineage: Eukaryota > Viridiplantae > Streptophyta > Magnoliopsida > Lamiales > Orobanchaceae > Rehmannia > Rehmannia glutinosa. The sequence continues at coordinate 34,615,965 of CM071929.1, read as the reverse complement.
CGCCTAGAGATGGTCTTACGTATAAACTAACAAATCTCATTTTACCCCCAAAACATCCATAGAGCTTTTAGAGGGGAAATCGGTGTGAGTTCTAAAAATGCCTAGAAATCCATCCAAATTCCGAATTGCGGCCAGAAACATTTTCCTATCATACCCTCAATGCTCATTATCAAAAGAAGCAGCTCTTGAACAAATCAAGAACATCAATTACCCAATACCCCTAAAATACCTCAGAGTCGCGCAAGGCAAACACGAAGATGACCAATTTTATCTCCACTGCCTGCTTCAATTCGCCGGCAAATTCCAAACACAGAACCGGAAATTCTTCGACTTAGTATCTCCGGCCGGGTCAACAAATTTCCATCCGGACATTGAGGAGCTAAATCCAGATCCGCCGTCAAATCCTTCATTTCAGAAGACGGTGATTTCGCGGAATGGGAATTTCGATCTGCAGGCAGAAATAAGAAGAAATCGGTTCATGAAAAGCTAGCCGACGTCTATTCGGCTGCGCTCAAGAAGGAAGACAAAGCCGCCGCGCTTGCCATTATAAGAGAAGGTGATCCGAGGGGATTTGTACTGAATTTCGACAAGATAACACGGAATCTTGATCTGATATTTCAGAAACCCAAGATGCATATAACTGAATCGGAATGGGATCACGACGGCGTATGGAACTAGGGCGGGCATTTGGGTCGGGTTTCTGGAGACTACTCGATAGGATAGGTTATTTTAGAATATTTCAGGTTTCGGGTTATCCGACCCGTGAATCGGATGTTAAATCGGTTCGAGTTTGGATGTAATTTTGTTACGGATATGGGTTCAAACTCAATCAGTTATATAGCTTTGATAAAAATCTAACCCCAAATCTTGCGAATTGACATAAGTAAACATTATTTTTATTTTTCTAATTAATTTGTGGGGTTGGTCCTAGCTAACAAATTAACTGGAAAACGATACGCTTCTGTCCTAGGAATTCTCTGCTGGAGAACCTTTCCTTTTTTTTTTTTTTTTTTTTTTTTTTGATAAGCTCGAACAGACTACGCCTTTATGATCTATGCTGAGGGACAAGAAAAGGCTCCATTCTTGCCGCCAAGGTAAAAACTGCGGGATGTGCACGCGACTGGCCGCGTGTTACGACGGGGTCTGGCGACGTGAAACCGAGATCCTCCTGGTAAAGAGAACAATTATGTTCGACCCCAATCTACTAATAACGATCTCTCCCGAATCGAACCCACACGGATCTTTGATTCAAGATGAGTTCCCACCAAATCTTCACTACCGCATATGCCCTTGGAGCAATTTGATGGAGAAGGATATAAACCTCGACTCCACCCCACAAACAATTTGATGGAGCGGGGATTTGAACCCCCGACCTCCATCCCACAATTGCTTTGTGGTGGCGGTGGGCTAAGCCACCCTGTTCGGAGAACCTTTCCTTAGTGCCCTTGTCTTGGGTTCCCAGACGCATGGTCTTGGGTTCCCACGCTGTCTCTCACGCATGCTTCACCCACATCCCATCTCCTTCCCCGCTCTGAAAATTTCCCCTCTCACGGCCTCCATTGGAGTTTCCTTCCAAAGACCATTTCCACTTATCACTTGACTCTTTCTCTTCGTACTCCTCTCTAACCCCCCCCCGTGGCTCTTGTTTTTGCTTTTGTTTTTGTTCTTTCTGGTCCGCTCCTTGAAGGTCTCAACTCTGTTTCATTGGGAGACACCGTTCAAGATTTGCACGAGCACCGCACCCTACCCATGTCCGAAGACATCTCCATCCTCTACGCCAACCTCACCTCAACGATGAAGAGAACACCACTATTTCAATGGACCCAAGTCAATCGAGCGAGCTTGATGGATCCATGTGCCTTGTTGTAAAATACTCTCCTCTCGAATCATCAACTTCGACTCCATCGCCTCCATGTTCAAACGACTATGGTCCCACAGCGCCATGGTCATCTTGTAAACCCCGGGAGACAACGCGCCCTTTTCCAATTCCGCGTGAGAATCGACAAACAAAAGGTTATTGCGGATCCCCGTGGCTCTTCGATAAATCTCTCCTCGCCTTGTCGGAAATCTCGGGCGCCCAAATGGATCCCAACTTGACATTACAACCTCGCCCTTTTGGATCCAACTCCACAATGCTCCACTTGGATTGATGAACAAAGAGTTTGCTATGACAGCAATGGCTAATACCATCGGTTCTTTCATTACTGCCGGATGTCGACTCGAAGCCTAGCCATTGCGATTTTTGCGCATTAAGTCGATTTGGATATCTCCAAACCTCTCCGACGAGTGATCAAGGCATCCTTAAATGGAATCAATACGTCCTCCCGGTGAAATACGAAAGGCAGGAGTTTACGCTATTTCTGCGGAATCATAGGACATGGAGAACGAGAATGCGAAGCACGGCTCCTCGCACCACCAAATAAATCCGAAACACCTACGGCCCATGGATGCGTGCTTCTCAAGCCTCGAACCCATTCACCACCCCACGTACTCAAAACCAAAACACCGGACCCACAACCCCCAACGCTACCCATAATTCCCCCAACCCCTCGTGTGCCTTCCAATCATACTCCACCAAACACTACCTCTCATACCCCACCTCGGCCAACAAACATCCCCCTGCACCTCAAAACAAAGAAACAGACACCCATATCTCCCCATCTTTTCCTTTAAACCCTGTAACCCATGCCCCTAACCCAACTCGAACACACCAATTCCCCACAAATAAACGAGAACTCCACGACCCTAACCTGCTCCATGACCCCCCACCGCAACATAAACCCCTCTATGAATAAAAACCATCATCCATCTCTCACATCCCCAAATAACACCCAAAACACTAACGAACTCACCTCACGCACCGACCTCTCCTTCGCACCCGTACGCTCCACCACCGAACCTCTCTCAATCACCGCCCGACCCACACACAAAACCGCATACAACCTTCATCCCCATAACCCCATCCAGCCCTTTCTTGTGCCCGTCCATATGGAACTCGACACCCCAAAGACGCAAACTAGCCGGCGTATGACTTCCATACGCAAGAAACTATCCACTTCCCCTCACCTCCCAAAAATCCCATCTCCTCCTCAAAAAAGAAAACTTCCTCCACTTCACGGACACAACCTCAATTTGGACCCCTCCACGTCCACCATCGATAAGAAAAATAAATTTATCCCCAAATAACCAGGGCCTTCCCAACCATGAACCAGGAGATTGGCACGAGCCAATCCCGCCGAACGCAATGAGTATCATCTCTTGGAATTGCTGGGGGGATGGGAACCCCGGACAATTCAAGAACTACGGGTTACGTCAGTAGCAAGTCTCCCCAATGGTTTTCTTGTGTGAAACAAAATGCAAGCTCGATCATTGAAAAATTAAAACAATCCCTCAACTTTCATGGTTTCTCGGTTGACGCTCGTGGCCGTTCGGGCGGGCTAGCCCTACTGGCATAAAGACACAACGATCGCTCTCATGCAGCTCTCGGACCGTTTCATTGATGTTGAAGTCGAACTTCTGGAAATCGTTCCGTTTAACAGGCATCTATGGCGAACCAAATGTTAACCTTCGAAGGATCGAGTTGGAATAATATTCAAGCCTTGCCACTACCCCGGAGTTACCTTGGATCATTTGCGGCGATTTTAACGAGGTGCTAACACAATCGAATTCCAGGGCGGCCCCCCGCGCTCAATGGCAAATGGAACTTTTTAGAAACACACTCTAAGCACCTCAATATGTTCGACTTGGGTTATGAAGGACCCCGTTCACATGGTGTCGCTTATTAACCTCCCCGCACACCCAACGAGCTAGGCTCGACCAAGACTGGCTTGTAACTCGTTATGGCACGACCTCTTCCCGTGGACGCGTGTCAACCATTGTTCCACCTTCTTCTCCGACCACTCTCTCATCCACATCCAAGTTCAAGACGGAACCTCATCTCTTTCGCCAAAACAAACGCCGTATTTTCCGCTTCGCGGCTTGTTAGGTGAAAGTAAAAGATTTTGACGAAGTCATCAAGCAAAATTGGGATAACACCATTGTCGATCTCCCTGCAAAGCTCGAAAACTGCTCCTTGGGCCTCTTAAATTGGAGCAGACATAGCCAGAAGGATCTTAACAAACAAATCCAGGCTATAAAAAGCAGAATTAATTTTACGAAAAATGGGGTAATCACCAAGACACAAAAAACAGAACTACACCAAATGCAAAATCAAACTCGACCTATCTCTCGGATCAATTGGATATTAAATGGAAGCAAAGAGCCAAACAACACCGGTATAAAGAAGGTGACAGGAACACGCAATTTTTTCACGCCTTTGCCAGCAAACGAAAATCGAATAATCACATTTCAAAACTCAAAGACCTGCTTTGGCAATCTTCGCGATTCCCCTGTGCGACCTCGAACGCATCATCACAAATCACTTCGGCTCTATTTTCACCTCTAGCCGCCCTCGACCATGACATCTCCCAAGCGGTTGCTTTCGGCTATCTTCCAGGGTTACTCCATCAATGAATCGGATGCTTCTCAAACCTTCACGAGTCGAGAAATTGTAAAAGCGCTCAAACAAATGCATCCTTTCAAAAGCCCCGGACCCGACGGTATGAGTGATGGCTCGGAAGCTACTCCTAAAAACGGCTGAGCAAGTGCACCTATCGTTTTATAGTAAAGCTAAGCGAGTATCGAGTGTCATTCCCACGAGGACTATGATTACTAGTAATTACCGTCTTTTTATTATCTAGCCTACAAATTCGTCAAATAGTTTGTTGCAAAATAAGAATAAAACAAAAGCAAATAAAAGTGGAAGAGGCAACTAAGAACACGAAAGATATCGGATACACTCGGATTGGAAGATGTTGGATATAAATGTGCTTGAATGTGAATCCTCTAACGTCTTTGTGATTTTACCAAAATAAATACAACCATAACCCTTAAGTTTTAACCATCCCTTAACATATTTTCATGCTTCATGGACCGTAGGCATTCCTAAATTAAGTTAAACCCTTTCTCAAGGCGAAAAACTCCTAACCTCAAGTTGATTAACCGAAATCTCTTTCTAGTTAAAACCCCCAAGATTGCATTAACGATTTGTGAATTCCCATATTAGGTTTGACCCTAATCCTAAGATTTATGTCGTCTATATCTAGGATTGCATGCAACTCCTTTCACTTATATTGTTCTATTTCACCATGAATCTCTCGATTTCCCGGTGAAAAATAAACTTCAAATCAATATTGCGCATATACCAATTCGAATAAACAAGCATAACATAAGTGACTCGCATAAAAACATAAGAAAATATATTAAAATATTCAAACCAATGATCACAAATAAGTTCTAGGGTTCATCACATTCAAACACTAGTGATTTAACTCATGATGGATTTGAGAATGAAAACAACAATTAAACAAGAAGTTTCTTTCAAATCAACATGAATACTTGAAGTTAAAACTTCCAAAACCAACATAAGACTCCTGTTGGAAGTATGATGATGAAGTGGTGGAGTTCATCTTCTTCTCCGAGCGATCTTCAATCCTTGTGCCTTAGCGCCTCTCCATGGTGATCCAAGCCTTCTAACTCTCTTCCTCACTACAATATGTGTTTCTCCTCTCCAAAATATGAACTTTCATTCCTAAAATCTGATTTCCTTGTATATCAATGAATGAATATTACATGAATTATTTTCCAACTCAAACTCTTGGCTTTTATAAGCACCATCTTGTGAAATACCATATTAACAAATGCCCCATTTCCATGCTTGTTAGTTGAATCATTGTGTGCACATTCATGGTTGAGTTGGTTGAATCATTGTATACACATGATGATTGAGGGAATATGGGGACATGTTGCGGCAAAATTGGGTGTTAAAGGTGTATAAAAGTGGTCAAAAGGCTTGGTAGGTGAGTTTTTCATAATTTTCACATGGAAAAGTTGCAAAAAGGGGTCCGGACACGCCGTGTCGCCCGAACGGCCGGGCCGTCTTTGTTTTATCACACAGGGGATCGGGAGACATGGCCGTGCTTCCCAACACGGCCAGGCCGTGTCTCTGACACGGGCCGTGTTGGGAACACGGCCTGGCCGTGTCGGGAGGTCATGTTTGTGCGAAAAATCGAGTTTTTAGCTCCGTGAACACGGCCGTGTTGCCGCTCGACACCCACTGCCCGTGTTGGACCAAAAGGCCCGAAATGACGCGTTTGGCTTGGAATTTTGAGCGTTTTTGCATCCTTAAACTCCCGGTATGTTTTGACATGAATCCATGGTCCGAAATTCACCAAAATTAGCCCCGAATGGTCAATCTACACCAATAAAAGCACCCACAAAGAGTATAAACAATGTACAATCAAAAACTAATGAAACTAACAACAAAATAACTCAATTTCTACTCAAATACACACATAAAACATGCATAAAAATACACTTATCAATGAGCCCCGTTTTTATCAAAAATTTTGGCACATTGTTGGTACCGATGTCGTGTCTTATGTTCTAAATTGTCTTAATAACCGATCTTTTGAGTCTTCACATGAACTACACGCACATAGTCCTCATTCCAAAAACTAAAAATCCCGACACCATATCTCAATTCCGTCCATTAGCCTTCTGTAATGTGGTTTACAAACTTGCCTCCAAAGTCTTAGCTAATAGACTCGCGTCATCCTCCCTAAAGATCATTTCCGAATCCCGGTCGGCCTTTGTCCCGGCCGCCTCATCACGGACAATGTCTTATTAGCGCACGAAATTCATCACCATATCCGCACAAAGCCGCCCCACCACCATAGGCCTCATGTCCATAAAACTAGACATGAGCAAAGCATTTGATCGAATCGAGTGGATCTTTGTCCGCCGCACCATGCTCGCGTTAGGTTTCTCTAGCCTCTTCGTTGATCTCATCCTTAAGTGTCGACCACTTTGTTTCGTTCTCCTTTATTCTTAATGGTAACGAGTGTGGCCATCTTAAGCCACAACGAGGAATCCGCCAAGCGACCCCTCTCACCTTATATCTTCATTATTTGCTCGGAAGTGTTTTCTTGCTTTTTGCGGGATTTGCGGTGTGCAAAAATTCACGGTATAGCAATCGCGCTCGGCTCCAAGCATATCTCACATTTTTTTCGATGACACGTTGCTATTTGGACATGCCACCAAAAAAGGAAGCAAAACACATCCGGTTTGCAATCCAACTCTTTGAGAAGGTTTCGGGCGCTCGTAAATCTAGATAAATCGGCGTTTATTTTAGCAATGATGTCAACGAAGAAACGGCTAACTCAATCCTTGTATTTTGGGTTTCACAAGAGTTCCTTCTCACTAAAATACCTCGGGCTACCAAGCATTGTTGGGCGAATAAGAAAGAAATCTTGATTTCATCAAAGACAAAGTTTGGCAAAAAATCGAGGGTGGTCCAGGCATCAATTTTCAAAAGCGGGAAAGGAGGTACTCATTAAATCGGTTCTCCAGGCCATCCCTTCTACGCGATGAGCTTTTTTGATTCTGATTTAGCCATTTACGAGATTGATCGGTGGTTCGAATTTTTGGTGGGGTAGTACGACAAAACGAAAAAAGATCCACTGGGTTTCATGGTCCAGTTAACACGTCAAAAGTCGAAGGTGGAATTGGCTTTCGGATTTCGGGGCTTTTAATCTCGCATTACTCTCGAAACAGGCGTGGCGACTCATTACTAATCCCACATCACTCCTAAGACGGGTCTACAAGGCAAAATACCATCGCAATTGCTCTATCCTCGCCCAAATGCATCACCGCCCATCTTGGACATGGAGGAGTATCATGGATAAGCGGGAAGGTCCTCATGGAAGGGTGTGTTAAACGTATTCATTCTGGGGCGCATACCCGAGTTTGGGGGACCGGATACCAAAGGCTCCATATTTTCTCCAATCCCCGCCCAAAGAAATATCCCCAAACTATGAAGGTCGCCGACTGATTGACGCCGAGAATAATTCTGGAATTTTGATTTGATCACGCAACTCTTCCCGGAGGATGTCGCCAACTTAATCCTCTCAATCCCACTACAAAACTCCACCGTAAATGACTCGTGGTATTGGGCGCCACAAAAAAATGGGAAATTCTCTCACAAATCGGCGTATCATACCATTTTACATTCTCCGAATCTGTTCGGAGACCTCAATTGGAGGGTAGCTCTAGCTCGGTACCTCGAATATATGGAAAAACTCGAAGTTTTCTATACCGCCAGGATTTTACATTTTGCATGGAGGATACTCACGGACTCACTTCCAACACCGTCGATCTTCTCCGACGCCATCTCGGTCGATACCAACCGCCCGTTATGCCATTCCACGATACCTCCGACACTCATATTTTCTTCCATTGCCCACTCACTCACAGCCAGTATGGTATTTCTCGGGTATTTCGAGGTCGTGTTTGGTTCAACAATCCTCTTTATCTCTTTGTCATGCGAGATCTTCTCGAAGAGACCCCGAATAATATTGCGAGTATTCTATCACATTGTGCAACGACTTATGGTATGGAAGGAATAAACTCATCTTCAAAATCGGCATTTAGCGATCTCGCAGTCTCACAAGTCGGGGCTATCCTTAAATCCTTCCAATCAGCCTCATCATGGCCGAACGCCCAACGCACTCACTTTCGGACTTGGAGATCTCGACACCCTCCGAGGGGTACACATATTTACTTGACGAGCCACATCTACCGAAAGAAATTGTGCAGGCATCGGCATTTTTATCCAAAATAGGCATGGCGATTTTATAAAAGGTCTCTAAAAAAATTCCGTTTGTCACGAACCCGGAAATGGCGGAAAATTGCCCTTAGGGAGGCTCTTGAGATGGCGATTTCTCGAAGGCCACACAGACACATCAATTATCGGAGATTCACCACAACCATTATTACAAAGACGAGATTTTACCAACCCGGCCTGGATGTCGAACCAATCTTGATGGATATTCGATCTCTTAAGAAGAAATTCAAAATCCGGGGCTCTTTTGGTGTCCTCGGCGAAAATATCATTGCTCACGAACTAGCTAGATTTGCTAAATTTTAAACGTCAATTGTACTTGGTGGAATGATCCACCCGAATTTTTGTCTCAATCGGCCTTTGGACCGTTTCCAAGAACTCTAATGAAATTTCCACTTCAAAAAAAAAAAAAAACATAAGTAAACATTAACACATATGCGAAACGAGCATATACATATATATAGGGTTATATTGCAAAATTTGTTTCAAATTAATCCTATACATAACAACATGTCTGGAAATTGTGTGACATGGGCTTCAAATTCTCAAGTCTAATTTTCTATGGTAGAATAATATCATATAGGGATAATTACAAAAATCCCCTGAAGTTCGAGCTAATTACAAAAATACCCAGGAAATTTTGAAAATTACAAAAAAAAACCATTAAGTTTGATCCTTCTTACATTTTTCCCCTTCATGTGCAATAAATATTTTAAAAGTTCCCCATATGTTTATCAAATCATTACAATTACCCCTTAATTTAAGGCACAAATCAAAACTTATGGGTTTTTTGTAATTTTCATAAACCTCTTGGTGTTTTTGTAATTAGCCCAAACCTTGAGGGCTTTTTGTAATTATCCCTATTATATATGTTCATTAATGTATACGTGTTTTACAAAGCCGAACCCGAAATTCCAATCTGTAAAAAACAACTCCAAGAATTTATTTTGACTTGCACACATCTTCACAAATCAATTTCGATTGGTTAAGTTTCAGGACAGCACAAACACTTGCTCACATTTTCTAACTTTCAAAATGGCCAAGCATATTTCGATTGTGGTATGTAATAAGACCCTTGTTCCTCTATCACAAAGATAACTGTGGTCTTACCTAAACAAACCAATGACTAAAATTTTCAAACTTCAAGATGTTTTACATGTAAGATGAAACTTCAGGTAGCAGGAAAACGAAATAGGTTATGAATAACGACAATTTTTTCCTTACATTTCTTTCCCCATCAATCATGGATAATTGAAGCCAAATCTGTCTTCCAGAGTCTCACCTGTAATCATAACTCGATTACATAAGCCAAGTTCAAATATTACCAAGAGTATAACTTCAGGAAATCACTCAAAGATCAAAATTCAGATTCAATAAGAACAGTATAAATGCGACGTATAGTATTCGTTCGTTTCGACCACGATATGTGGGCTATATACACTCAACTAGTCCTCTAGTACACCTCATATACAAAAACCATAGTAATAACACTACAAATCATCTGTTGGACCAGTGCACACAGACAAAACCAGTAGACATCATATGGAGATTCACAATATGCTTCAGCTCTGAAAACGGAACAATTAGAAACCAACTGAACCAAATCTTTGACGGCACTGTCATGCCACACTACCTCCCTCATTCATCAATGAAAAGCAATTTTGGGGATAATTACAAAAAACTACCCTTGAGGTTTACCCTAATTACGGAAAAACCCAATTATGTTTCAAATATTACAAGCACCCTCTTGAGGTTTGCATTTTCTTAACGAATTACGAATATGCAATTGTAAAATCCAAACAAATATCACGAGGATACTTGTAATTTTTGAAAGATAGTTGGGGTTTTTTGTAATTACACTAAAGAATATTTTTGTAATTAACCCACAATGTTGTCCTGGATCCAAACTTGTAGAACGAGCACCATAAATCAAATAACCATACGGATCGAAAACTGGTTGCCAGAGAGTAGAACAATTTCGTGCGCAAACTCAACTTAGAATAACTTGGTCCAAAACCCCAAATATGGGAACATGGCAATCAAGAGTCTCATAAATAGTGGAGTATCTCCCTTTGTTCTCCTGCTTATTTTAACTCTCTCTTCCGCTCTTATTTCATCTGCCTGTTTAATAGGTGTCACTCGAGGTTCCCTGTCCAGCTCATCCCATCCACCAAAATTTTGTCGATTCCTCTTCCCATTTTTGGCCGAAACAGTATTTGCATCTGCCCAAGACTTATAATTCCCTGCTTCCTTTCCTGTCTGAAAATGAACTTCTTTTTCCTTTTTCGCTTTCGTACGACCTGCAGCTCGAGCGAAAGGCCTCTTCTTGCTCTTGGACTTCGGTCTTGGGGTTTCATCCGACCTTCCCCATAGTGTGTCAGCTGCTAAAGAAAGTGCCGACTGGGCAAGGGGTAGAGCTACGGCCATGATGATAGTGTTAGGTCCAGTTCCGAGAAGCAATGAGATGATGACAGCTGGAATCATCCACCCGAATGCTCGAAATAGCTGCAGAAAAGCTAACTCAATTGCATCATAAAATGTGATCGAAATTATTGGCAGACTACAGGATAACATGTGTTATGAAGTATTAGCTGAAATTTTTACATCGAAAATACTACATCAATGTTGATCTACATAAATAACCTACTTGGTATGCCAAAATGATACAAGAGAGTATGAGCTATATGTGTTCATGCATAAAGCAATTTATGGGTCAACCTGAATGCAATTGCAAGAGATAAACAGAATCTTTAAGTGCTAAAAGAATAAAGACTCAATTAATCAGCCAAAAAATTGAAATTCGACAAAGCCTATGTAGAATCCTTGATAATTTCAATGTTTTAGGATAACAAATGCTATTAATGTTCTCATTCTTTCTTGTTTGTATCATCAATATTTACAAGTTACAACATATGTAGATTCTTTCACCAAATTATAATGCAGCAAAAAGAAAGACAATCCTCAAGCCAACATGACAAATCCCATCAATGAACTTACTCATACCTTGCTCATTTTTCTCCCTTTTTTTCATATAGACCATAAAAACTAAAAATCAAGCAAGTGGAATTTTGACTTAAAAGAACTACCTTAAGAACCCAATTAAATCCAAAGGAAGCTTCGAGAATCCCAAACCCTTCATCTTCTTCATCATCCTCTGCATAAAAATCATCGGACCACCACATCCTCTGCTTCGTGGCGTTCCTGAACTCACCATACTCTTCTTCCTCATCATAGTCGTCCGTCGCATAAGCGTCGCTGAATCTCGACCGTCGATTGGGGTTTACATTCTTGTCCCAATCCCACCGCGAGCCGCCGCTCCGGCCACCGGAAAAACACCGGTGTCTACGAGTTTTATTGTTGGTGTAATCATCATCTATGAATCTGCGATAGTAATTATGAGAAACTGGAATTGGCAATTGACTGAGAAATTGGATTGCCTGAGAGCCCATTGAAGTTGGGGAGTTTGGGAATAAGACTTTAAAGATGCCCCATTACTGGTGCACTGAAAATAGAAGGTACAACAAGGTCATAACGAGGTACAAGATTATGATGCGATCACTTTATCCTTTAAAACCGAAAACAACAAAAACCAATATGAAATTAAATTGAAATTTTCAATTCGTACAGTCAATTTTAATTTGTTCAATATTTTGTTTTGGTTTAGCTAAATGTACTGATGTTTACTTTACATTAATTTTACTTTCTACTTCTCAAAATGAAAAAATAGAAACAAAAAACGTAACTTAGTTTTTAATGCTTCTTATGTTATAGTTAATATTTATGTCTAAATTTATGTCTAAGCATAGACATTTAATCACTTAATTGTATGAACAAATACAATTGCAGTGAAAGATGTAGAGAAACATGTGTTCGTTTTTCACTTTTTCATTCAATGGCGGAAAAGAACTACGAAAAGAGAAAGGAAACTTATGCCCAAAAATCGTGGAGTTAAGTTTTTTTTTTTATGTTTAGTACAAATGGGGGAAACTTATGGAAAGTGAAATCGCACTTGTTTGAGATCGAAATCATCATTTTGATTTTCTATTTTTCACATAAAACAACATCTCAAACCTATAATTTCTATTTTCAAACTATCATTATCCTCACATCATTCATCATTCTTATCAATCACTACTTTCAGTTTTATCCCATTATATGTGGAATTAAGTTAGAATAAAAATTATTACCAAAATAACTATCGTAAATTTGAAAGGACTATTTTGTCCTTTAAATAAATTATATTCAAATTATACAAAGAAAAGATAGTTAGTAAAATAATGTTACTACTAATAAAATTACCTAAATTAAAGAGGACAATTTCTACCATCTAAAATTATAATCAACAATCAAGATGATCTCAACTGTCTCACATAAGGAAATCAAATCTAATTTGAACCATTTCATGTATTTTTTTTAGTACGCAATGGTGGAGCTTGTGGAGGGACACATTTTGATCGAATCCGGGTCATTCACCCTTCTGATTCTGACAACCCATGTCTCAACCACTCTAAGAAATTGATCTCATCGTGGAATTAAGATAAAAAAAAATAAAAAATCCTTTATAAATTATAAATATTAACTAAAAAAACATTTAAAATTTTTTTAAAAGATTTTACCTTGTAAAAAAAAGGGGGGGAGTCGGGGCCCGAGTTGCCCCCTTATCTCCGCCATTGTATGTACGTGTATACAACATTCGATAGAAAGAAAATAGAGATATGAGTTATCAATATGTCATATCATTTCCCCACAATTTTTTTTTTCAAAACGATAGAATATATATTCAAAACTTAATAACAAAATTACAATGCAAACTAACAAAAGGGCCACATTGAGCAATGACATATATATCGAATGGGAAAGCTCACACGAGAGAAAAAAATGGAGAAAAACAAGACTTGAAAAACAAACAAAAATCCAACAAAACAGGATGAAAAACAAAACACTCCGACAAGAGTCTAAACCACCCCAAAAAGGAGGATTAGACACTCCCTGAGGAAACCCACAACCGGAACAATTTGGACATAAGTTACATCACGACTTACAAGACAAAATTACTCACTGACTTGCGAATTTTGAAAATCAACAGGAAAATAAAGACACCAACAAAAAGACAAAATAAAAAAATTACAACAAAACCAAACAAAAATTCCAAACAAAATAAAGAGAGAAAAATCCGCTTATCCTCATGCACATCTACTCGCAAACCATCATCACCACCCGCCGTGAGCAACCGCACCCACCGCACAACGTAATTCCCAAAGTCACGGAACTAACTCACGGAAGAAAAACCTCAAAAAGTAGAGAGTTCAATCGGGATCGAGCAGTGGGCGTTGTTGTGACCCGATGGACGGTCATCATCACCGCCGCCTCCAACAGGAAGCTAAGAAGGGGGAATGGGGAAGGGGAAGAAGAGAAAAGGGAAGGGAGGCGGAATGAGATTGTGTTTTTGTGTTTTATAGAGAATGGAGAGAAAGAAGTTTAGGGAGAGAAGGGGGAGGGGCATGTCATTTATCCAATATTATTATTGATATCATCATATGTTGTGATAAGTGTTAAACTAGTCCACATTTTAGTGCGTTATGTCATAACATTTTTTTTTTGTCAAAAAATCCACTTGAAAAAACTGAAATTTCAAAACCATATGGAAATAAGTTTGATGATAACCATCACACTATTTGGTATGACATCCTGCATACCTAATTTTGATTTATTAAATTTTGCTTGGATTTTGTTTGATTTACTTAGTGAATATGGTTATTTTCTAGAGGTAAAAAACAAATTGACTACTTGATACTTGAATCCGTTGAAAGCTTGTCTAAGCTCATTTGCTAATATCGCAAATTGAAATTGAACATATATTGGTGTATATGTAGAGTTGAAAAACGAACTAAACTACTCGTTATTCAATCTGAGATCGATCGTTAAAAGCTCGTTTGAGCTCGGTTCATAACATAACGAATCAAACTTAATCACATTTTTCCATTTGATAAGATGTAAAGCTCGGCTCGAGATCGATTCGATTAGTAAAAAAAGAATAAAATGCGTGTAAGTAAAACTATCAAGCTACTCGAACTCGATTCGTGTTCGGCTTGACTAAAACTCGTTCGAGTTTGATTCGATTTATAATCAAACCAAGCCCAAACACAATTTTTAAAGTTCAATTAAAATTCAATCAAGCTCGGACAATACTATGTTCAACTCGACTCATTTACACCCTAGTTATATATGATGTGAAGTTTGACTCAACCCCAACTCGATTAGTGAAATGTATGATAGAATATATATTATTTCATCCAACTAATCGAGCTCGACTAAAGCTCATTCAAACTTAATCGACCAAATAACCAAATCAAACTGTAACACACTTTTAAAGCTCAATAGGATTCAAACAATTTCGAAGACTTTATTAAATTCATTTACAACCCTTACTTGCCAGGATAAATAGTACATAAGAAAAATCGATAAATAAATAAAAAAAAAAATGTTGCGGTTTTTTATTAACTAATTTAAATAAATAAAAAGGTTTTAACTAAATTTTTATTACGTTTTTTTTTTTTTTTCTGTTACGGTAGTTTAACTTTTCCGCCCAATTATAATGGGCTGGTCCAGCAGAGCCCATTACTTCTTAGTTTCATCCGCCCATTTCTCTATTATAGCCAGTAGAGTTAAAATCTTGCAAAAAATATTAATACACCTCCTCCACTTGTCTCGCCTCTCCGCCGCCCTCCACCACCTCCTCCGTCGTCGCTTCCACCTGAAACTGGGAACGAAAACCTTCAATCAGGTGCATAAATTCACAATTATAAGGAAGTCATTTAGATTTTTGATGCCAAATCTGTTATATTTCCTCAAAACCCTATCACATCCCTCGTTCAATTTGTTGTCTAAACCCTCATTTACTTCTTCTCAGCTTTTTCCTTCTTCCGTGTTCCTACCCTGCCTCCGATCTTACAAATCCGCGTCAACCCCTGGTGATTTTATCAAAATCCCAATGGCGTCGTCGGCAACGGTTAAGTTGCCGGCGCCAGTGATAGAAGATGGTCTAGGGAGGAGATTTTGGATCAAGTTCAGGAAGGAGTGGACGCAAGCTATGTACACTCCTTTTGTGGTCTGTTTGGCCGCCGGAAATCTCAAACTCGACACCTTTCGCCATTATATCTCGCAGGACGTACATTTCCTGCGTGCCTTTGCGAAAGCGTTAGTAATCCTCATAACTGTATCTAATTTATTTATTTTTCCCTTTTTGGTTCTATTATCTTGTGGAGTTTTTTCTATTATGGCGGTGCTAATATTTCTCTCTTCCGTATCGACTGGTCATGCTTGTCGAAGTTGTTGTGTTTGGAGTGCTATTCTTGGTTGTATTTCAGTTTTTCAAGAAAATGTGGGGCAAAAAGTATTTGCGTAGTTTTCTTTTCTTGATTTTTCAAGAAATGTGAATTTTAATATGAATATGGATTTGCTCCGTCGAATTTCTATTTTCTTCTCTCCATTATTTGCAATAGAAAATGTATAGTTTTGTTCAGTATATGAATTAGGCAATGAAAATTGCTATGTAGGGACAAAGTTAATGCTATCCACTGTTGGTGTGTAAAACTTTTACTAATTTACTAATTACATTATTTGTTATTCTCGGGAGTGCTAGTTTACTAGGAAAATGTGGGAGAATAAATCAGTTTCCTCATTGATTTCATGTGTAAGAAGTTGTCCAATATATGTTTCATTTGTTTTCTTGCAAAAGAAAGAGTATGTGGTTCGCATGTTATTACTGCGAAATTTTGAAGATCTTCAATTTTGTGTTTACAATTGATGTCTGAATTGAATTCAATGGAAAGGCGGATGCTATGTTTTATTGATAAAAGCAAGAGTTACAAATGACATAAAGTTGAGCTCCAGAGTATGTCTGTTTGTCTCTCGAACCTCTTCATGCTGGCATGTGTCCATAATGTTTAACTATCATCTATTAAATAGCATTCCACTTTGGTCAAAGGTTCAAAAATATTGGTTAATAGTTCTTGTCAAATATATTGGTTAATAGTTCTTGCCAAAAATATTGGTTAATAGTTCTTGTCAAATATATTGGTTAATAGTTCTTGCCAAAAATATTGGTTAATATATTCATCTCTTGTTAGCACACTTTGAAAGAAATCCCCATACTAGTCAATCCATCAGTTGGTAAAAAATGTGGGGATTTTTTTTTTTTACTGAGACTTCATAAATCAGCAATCTATTGCTTGGGAATGAATAATTTGTTATTGTCATCTCGTGTAAGCTAGTTCGAGTATCTCTGTGCTTAAAGACAATCGAATGCTAACATAACAAGTAATGAATTAACTCACTCACATTGCCCATGATTGTGATGCTTCTTCGTGTTGATTTCGTCTCTCGATCTTCTTTTCTTCCCCATTTTCCCCCTATTTTTCATTTTTTTTTTGGCTTCTATCTAATTCATTTCCTTTGCTAATCTAACTTGCTGCACTCATGCGGAAGAGTGCTTTGAAGTGGCAGGGCTGCAAACTGACAGTAAATTAGGACACATTAATTCTTTTAATGTTTCATGAATAGCTAGTTGGAACAGAAATGTAAAATCATGGGAAATCCATATGCATCCTATCTTAGATGGCAATCCATGATCTGTTGCATTCAAGTAGTCAGAAATTTTTCCCCTTATCAAGTGGCCTATCATATACTTTCTATTTCTAGGTTCAGGCATTCTGACAATTGCATACCTAGGTTGACACAGGTCTAATATCTTGTGTTTGAGCTTCTGTTTCTCACTTCCTCTTTCTCATGAAGTGGAAGGATTTTTTGTATTGATGAAAAATTGTGCATCAGGTATGAAATGGCTGAGGAGTTTGCAGATGATGATGATGCAAAAGTTGGGATTTGTGAACTGCGGAAAAGTGTTCTTGAAGAGCTTAATATGCACGATTCATTTGTCCAAGTGAGTGTTTATAAGATGCATGCGGTTGGTTTAAAGTTTTTATTTCTTGCTTGAAATGTTATTGTTACTAATTGAACTGTGCTGCTGTCTTTTATTGGGTGTACTCTTGGATCAATTTCTGTAAAATAAAGAAACAGACATTTTACTGCTAAAAGGGGAAAGAAAAAAAAAGTAACCGCAGTTAGGTGTGCAAAACTAGGAATTTTTTGAAAATGTAGTCACCTATTCCACTGGCGGCATGTAAATGTCATCAAAGACCGAATAGCGATGTGTTGGTTTTCTATGGATTGAAATGAAAGAAGAATTTTATTCAATGTTGTGGAGGCCAGACGGTTAGCTTAGACCAGAAGAAAATGAATTTTTTTGTTGACTCATATTCAACCCTGGAATCTTCATGACGCCCTCATAAGATCAGCTAATTCTTTTATTTAAAAAGAAAAGAAAAAAAGAAGAAAAGGAGAGGACAAACGAGAGGGAGCTGATGGATCCTGTCTGCTAAATAACTAGGTTGTGCCCTGTCTGGCGGAAATTTATTGCTATATTTTCATGCCAACCCCCCTTCTCTCCCAGCCCAAAACCCAAAAGAGAAAAATTGCATTAAAGCTTCTGGATTATTCAGAATTTGGGCCAATAGTTTCACATTATGCTCACTTTTATTAGTGTTATGCATAATCCAATATTTATTCTTTAATTTTATGTCCTATGCTTAAGGATCAATGTTTTCTCTGATGAGTTTTTCTCATGTATTACATGAAGTACTCTATCCATTATGTTTCAGTTCAGGTGGATATAAGTTTCCCATTCTGTAATACTTGTCCATGTTGGAATATGCAGGAGTGGGGTTTCGAATCGCTAAAAGAGAGTACTTCAAACGCTGCAACGGTTAAGTATACAGATTTTTTGCTGGCAACAGCCTCGGGAAAGGTTGAAGGAGTAAAAGCTCCGGGTAAACTAGCTACTCCTTTGAGAAAACAAAATTGGCAGCTTATACTCTTGGTGCTATGGCTCCTTGTATGAGGCTTTATGCCTTTTTGGGTAAGGAGTTGCAGGCATTTCTTGAACCCAATAAAGGCATCCATCCATATCGAAAGTGGATCGACAATTATTCCTCTGATGATTTCCAGGTTTGTATTATCAATGAGAACTCAGCTGGGCACTTTGGTGCTCAAATTTAAGATTCCACTCAGCAAAGCAAAAAATTTAGGGTTAGTTACAAAAACTACTCCAGAGGTTTAGCTTAATCACAATTCAGATAAAAAAAACTTGTAAATACAAACCTCTAGGGGAAGTTTGTAGCACTTTAAGGGGGTATTTGTAATTTTAAAAGATAACTGGAATTTTTTGTAATTGGGCTAAACCTCAACGGTAATTTTGTAATTGTCCCATAAAATTATACAGGTCTTACATTTCTGCAATTTTATTTTGTTGATTCAGGCTGCAGCATTGCAAACAGAGGACCTGCTGGACAAGTTAAGTGTGTCTTTAACTGGGGAAGAGCTGGATATCATTGAAAAGCTCTTTAATCAAGCTATGAAACTGGAAGTAGAATTCTTCCTAGCCCAGCCACTTGCTCAGAAAACTGTTGTTCCTCTATGTAAGGAGCACAATCCAGCAGAACATTGTCTCATGTTATTCTCAGATTTCGATTTGACGTGCACCGTTGTGGATTCATCTGCCATCTTGGCAGAAATAGCAATTATAACAGCCCCAAAGTCAGATCAGGTTCAATCAGGAAATCAACTTGCTCGAATGTTTTCTGTCGATCTAAGAAGTACATGGGGAGAGCTTTCTAAGCAGTATACTGAAGAGTATGAACAGTGTGTAGAAAGCATCTTGCTTTCTGATGAAGGTGAGTGCATTTTCATCTCTCTCTTATAATAATATTGATACATCAAATTTGGCATGCAAGTTAGTTTGGAATGAAGCTGACTAGGGCTTGAGACAAATCTTGTTTTGCAGGGGAAAAGTTCAATTATGAAGGGCTCCATGAGCACTTGAGCACCTTTCAGATTTTGAGAAAAGAGCAAATTTGAGGGTGATTGATTCTGGGGTACTTAAGGGTCTGAATGCTGACGACATCAAGCGAGCTGGAGAACGCCTCATTCTCCAAGATGGTTGTACCAATTTCTTCTTGAGTTTGGCTAAGAATGAAAATTTGAACACAAACATCCATTTTCTTTCCTATTGTTGGTGTGGTGATCTCATCAGATCTGCTTTTTCTTCAGGTGCGATCTTTTTCTCTGGAATTTTGAAGGTTTAATGGCATTCTATGGCTTCAATCAGTTAATTGAGTTTATTTCTGTGTACATAATTGTCATATTCCTTTTATAGAGTTTTATCTGGGTTTCGAATCGTGGAATAATCACACTGCACCTTCAACTAACAAATCTGAAACATTCACATTAGTTCCTATGGATTTTCCTAAATTTTAGTTGGAATTAAAGAGAACTGATAAAACTGAAGAGATATACTACATATTGCCTTAATCTATTGTGATACATGTTTCTAGGAGATCTGCAGTTACTTTTACGGTTTTTATTTTGTTACCTTCTTAGTATGTCTTTTTTTTTTTTTGTGATTTTTGTCTTATGAGAAACTGTATCTATACTTGTTCCTACAGTAAGGTGTCTCGTGCATTTTATCTTGTTATTGATTTTCTGAACTTGGGATTGAGCATCTCAATAGGTCTGGGTAGCCTTAACTTTGAGCCAAGGGTGCAGTAAGTTTTGGTTTCTAATCTGATTTGATCTCAAGCAGGTGGTTTAGGCCCTGTGAATGTACATGCAAATGAGTTCATCTACGACAACTCTCTATCCACTGGCGAAATTGTTAAGAAGGTTGAGTCTCCAATCGACAAAGTTCAAGCTTTTACTAACATCCTGCAGAACAGCTGCAAGGATCGAAAGATTTTGACTGTATATATTGGAGATTCAGTGGGCGACTTGCTTTGCTTGCTCGAGGCAGATGTTGGTATTGTGATAGGTTCAAGCTCGAGCCTGAGAAGAGTTGGAAGTCATTTTGGTGTTTCTTTTGTTCCTTTGTTTCCAGGTTTGATTGAGAAACAGAAACAGTTTACTGAGGATAGCTCATCTGGTTGGAAGGGTTTATCAGGAGTTTTATATACAGTATCTAGCTGGGCAGAGATTCATGCTTTTATTCTGGGGTCGTAAAATCTTTTTTTCTCTCAAAACGATTCGAAGAGATGTCTATATAATAGGATACATATACAACCTTGGTGGCTGTTTTTGTCGTGGGCCACTGGTCAGCTTTGTTGTTCCCTTTGTTTTTTACTACAGGGTCGTCTTCCCGTTGTTTTACTACAGGGATCCATTCTGAACTGTAAAAAATGTAATTCTTTTGTCTGGAGCTTACATAAGGTTTTCTTCTTCTGTTTGTCGAGCCTTTTCCCATCTACTCGTATCCCAAACCATGTTTCAGATTAGTGATGAGTTGTTATAGCGATAAATTGAAGTGTATACATGTTTCACCGTGTCTTCGTACTTTTGCTATTCGGGTTTTACATCGAATGGCATTTTGGATAATCTGATATGTGGATTCCCAGAAAATGCACTTTTCTTTGAAGAGAACCTTTTCTGGACTTTTCTTAGTTTTGCAGCTCTCTTCATAAACATTACTTTTGGGTATTTCTTTATTTCTATGATTGTAATGGATTATAATTGAATCACCATATATGTATTTCTGTCCAACTGTTGGATATTTCAACTTTTTGCTTGGCATCAGTAAACATTTTCTTCCCACATCTTAAATAGCTATATGTAGCTAATGTGCTCTTATGGTAGGGATCATTTGAAGTTGCTATATGTAACATTTTCTTCTGACATCATTTTTTCAGTTTGATCATTTATTATGATGTTGGATATATATGTTGCATTTTTTGTTGCAACATCTTGTTTGATTGACTGGTCATTGGGTTGCATGGTTTTGATGGATCAGGTGTGTGGTAATTTCATCAAGAAATGATGCATTTTGAGTGTAGCATTCATTTTTTTTTAGGGCTAATTACAAATGTACCCTACTACCCTTGAAGTTCAGTCTACTTACAAAAAAACATAAACTATCTTTCAAAGTTACAAAATTTCCCCTTGATGTTTGTTTCTAGTTTACAAATTATACCACCAAGAGTAGGCTATATGTTAAACAAATGCAAACATCAAAGGGCCTTTGTAATATCTTAGGAAGGTTTGTAATTTTGAAAGATAAATGGAGTTTTTGTAAGCAGACTAAACGTCAAGGGTGGTTTTTATGGATAGATGAATTTGAGTCATAATAACAAATTCATTGAGTTTGTTTGGATGTACTCGTGATACAGTGGATTTCAAATCTTCGAGTTATTTTTTGAGTCCTTCATGGATTTCACATTCATATGTGGAGTCATTTGGAATTATTTTCCCGAATTCTCTCTTCAATCTTTAATTAGTTAATCCAAATGCAGCTTTAGGGATTTTATTGGATCAAAAGAACTTTATCCTTGACTTTGAAAAGATTACATAGCTGGCTTGTTGCTTTTATGTGATTTTTAACCTAAACAACAAAAGGGTATCCATCTATGATATGCTATCCCATTAGGCAAATCAATTACAACAAGAATTCTTCAACACCCCATGAGATAAAAGACAAAAACCCTAGAAAGATCGCACCATATTGCAATTATATTTTGGTTCTATCTGGCAATACTAATCTAAAACTCTTAATATTATTAAATTCCATTGTGCTTCTCGTCCAAAGTAGGTGATTGATGGAAAATTGAGTTATACTGACTTAAAATAAAGCTCCTCCAATAATTTTTGTTGTTTAATGGATAAAGATTCAAGCTTTTTATTTTTGGTCCGTACAAAAGGTGTCATTATCATGTGGTGGCTCATAGTTGATCCTCTTAGTGGGTGGGTTGGATGGTTATTGGTGACTTTAATAGTCTAGTGATGTTGGAAACTTTTTTTTTCTTTTTCTGTTTCGTAATAAAATAATCAAGTTGAATATTATGTTAAAATATCAGTTCATAATTAATTGAGAAGAATCATCAATTATAGTATCTTTTGACAAAGCACAAATGGAAGAAATTATTCAAAAGTAGATTATACTCAAATATTTAGTATGACGATCTTAAAATCATAAAAGTGTTGGCTCTTCACCTTTGGTAATGATCAGATTGGTATTCTGAACACATTACAAATTTTTTTATTTAAAAAAAAATATTACATGTAGGATAATTTACAATAACTATCTCTGAGTTTAGCCTAAATATATAAAATTTCAGTTATATTTCAAAATTACAACTGCTCCCTCGAGGTTTGTATTTAGCTAATAAATATCTCTTGTAATGGTTCAATTTATAAAATAGAAATAAACGTTAAATGGGAGTATTTTTAGTTTTGAAAGATAACTGAATTTTTATTGTAATTAAGCTAAACTCAAGTGGTAGTTTTTGTAATTAGCCCTTAAATGTATATCATAGTTTTTTTTTTTTTCTCTCTTCAATTTTATAAAAGGGAGTATTATAGATTCAAAAGCTCTTGAAGCTAGCCGTCCACAGTCATCACCCATCATGCTTATTTGATTGTTCTTTCTCAGCTATAATTTGGCCAAAATACTTACATATAATTAAGAGGTTTGACCCACAAATTTTCATGGATTCCCCTCAGATTCCCACTTCAATTTGAAATAATTAATTTCCATTATTTAGTATAATATTTTTTTTTCTCTTTGCACTTCAACAACAAAGTTAAATTTGTTTAACTTGTAGGCCCTTCACTATGTTGGGTACATAATTATTTTACCTATTCAACCCCTTGTACCTGTCGCCTTTAATTGTTTATTTTCCTAAGAACTATGTAAAATTATTCTTCAATATAAGTATTAATACCCACCCTTCAAAACCTCTCACACCCCTCTTCTTTCTTTGTCTTTCTTTTTCTCTTCCTTCTCCTGATCATTTTTATGTCATTTTTCAAGTCAAGATATATGTCGAAGACGACACAAACAAAACCGTTGTTGAGACGATACCACGGTCATTATCCACAAGTGTGTGTGCAAATTTGCAACATGTTACATGTGAAGCATTTGACACCAAGGGGTTGAGTTTTTGAAGAAAAAATGCAACTTCTAGGCAAGTCTAATGCTTGGCTTTTATTTTTACCCAATTTCTTTTTCTTTTTTTTTTTTAATTGAAAGTTTGTGTTTGTTTTTCTTCTTCTTCTTGTATGGCTAAGATGGGATTGGCCAAATGGTGGGAGAATAAATGTGAGGTTTTCAGAATCTTTGATGACTATGTATTTGTCCAAAGATTCTTAAGATTAATATTCTCTCTTTGTATTTAATTTCCAACAACAATTAAACTTTTCTTTTTGTTATTTGACTTTTTCTCATATTGTTTTTGGGAGTTCATTTGTTTCAACTTTGTAAGAGAGGAACTTTGTTTCTTGATTGGCACTTTAATTAGTTGTGGATTCAGTATTTTGAAAATGGGGTACGATTGATATTGACACGTTGATTAGTCGATTAAGTTGAACATCGAACCTTGTTTAAATTAGTTTCACTTATTAATTATTAATTAAGTTAAAAATCGAACTTTGTTTGACATATGTGTTGCTCTGAAGAAACAATCTCTATAGAATGGTTTTCGATAAAACATAGTAATTATTAATGGGAAATGATGGCACAAATACAAAGTAACGTTGAAATTATTATAAATCCAACATTGGCACATGCAAAAGTTAAAGGTTTGATGTTCTGGTCCCATTACACACACATAAATATTTTTGTACAGCCAAAATAAAAAAGATGTTTCTCAAAGTATTCTAATCAAGTCATAATGGCATTCTTTAATTCTTACATAACCATCATACAATTAGGTTCATACGAGAAATATATATAAAAAAAAAATCAAGTTTCTTAATTAATACAAAATGTAGTACACACCGGACACATGCAAATAATAGGGTTAAATGAGAAATCAATGATTTGGGTAAGGGATAATCTCATGATTATCATTAATTGACATTTTAATTTACTTAATTATTATAAATATGTACATAATTGAATTAAATTCAAGCTTGGGTACTTTGGTTCATGATAGTCGGAATGGTTGAGTAGCCTCCAACTAAGATTCTCTTATACTTATTTAAGAATATCCTCATATCCAATAGCCAAGTGAGTATTAAAAGATAAATTACTACATCAATAAAATATGAGACGAAATACCACTTTGGAACAGAAAATCTTTGGAACAGAAAATCTTTGGAACAGAAAAATCTCGTCCGAATGAAATTGTAAGTTTTTATAAAGCCTAAATTGTGATTGTCTTTTTATAAATACTAAATTGTGATTGTCGGTGTAACAGAATATGAAACACGAACAAAAAGATCCCATCCGTTTTTGTACTATAGGTTATAGCACACAAATTAAGGATCCCACCAACTAATAATTTTTCTTGAATTACCTTCCTTAATTTTTGCTTTATAATAGGGCATAAAGTACTAATGATTACCCATACATGATGGTGTTTATTTATAACAACGCAAACTAATTAATCTCATTAAACATTCTTTAGGTTTAAGATAGGGAAGGATGAAGGTTAGGTCACTTTTCCACGACCAAACGCCAAAAAGATTTGTCATTTAATGAAATAAATAGTTTCATATTAAAGTTAATTGTCGCGTTTTAATAAGTGGGGACGACAAATAATCAAATATCAAAAAGACAAAATGTTAATTAGTCAATTTTTTTTGTTATCAATTTTCTATTGGTTTATGACTCACTGATGAGTAAGCAACAAGATTATAATAATAATTAGAGTGGTGGATTAGTTGAGATGGCAGTTCATAAGTATGGATTAGTGAGGTTTTTGGGTGGCTCTATAGTAATCTCCACTCCACTAATATAATTGGACACCTTGTATTTTTACCAAGTCTTCTTTGTCTCTAGCTAATGTTGTCACCAGGTAGAATTTTTATTTTTTATTTTTTTATTTTATCTTTACTTTCATTTTAATTTATTTTATTTTCAGTCTTTTCTAATGGTGGGTTCAATTTATTCAAGTTTCTTGGTTGGGTATAATTCATTCAAATCCATTTATTTTATTGAGGTGGAATAATTGATCTTGGACTAAATTTCTCTTTTTTTTTTCTTTTCAAAAAAGTATAATTGGCAATAGCTAAACCGGCCTATAATTAGGGATGGCATTGGGCGAATTTGGAATGAGTTTGGCCCAATTTAGGAATCACCTTGACAAGAAAAGTTGCAATCGAAACCCACCTCCAACCCCTCAAATATTAAGTTTTATTTTGTTTATTTTTTAAATGCTTGAACGGATCAACCACCAAGAATCTCTTTAGTGTGTTGGATCTTTTCTTCTAAAATCATGAACAATACCGCAAAGCGTCGGGGGATCCCGACCTAGAGACTCGATGCTCAATTCGACAATATTTCAAAGAGTTGGTCTTCTCGTCCAGGACGGTCTAACGAATCTAAATCCGTTTAGATCCGTTAGACGGATCCCAATATATGACCCGATTTTAAAAAATCGCAGACCACCACACAAAGATTTCGTCTTCCCCACTTATTCTTTCGAAAACCACAGAAACAAAACATAAATCCCCCACCACCATAGTAACCCAACTCCAAAAATATCAACACCGTCCATTCTTGAAACCAAAAAGTACATATAAACACTCATGTTCGACATTTCGTGCCTATAGGAAGAGTGGATTTTTCCGATTAGTAGGCAATCATTCATTGCAATAATTCATTCTACCATTGTTGGATTTAAGAAAAATAATTTTTTTATATGTCAAAGAACGTTATTGAGCCCTCTATGGGACGCTCCGGGTTATCCTGATCCAAAGCTCGATTTCAACGGTCTCGGATGTGTAATTTCAACGGTGATATGAAAAATAAATATTGCGATATAAGAGTATTTGAAGACGAAGAACTAAATGATACAAGTATTAATATCGGCTAATACTTTTATGTAGAAATACTAGTACATTTTATAAAAAAAACTAATACTTTGCGGGAGCACTACTAAAAATACTCTCTAGAAATTACTAATACTTTTTAAAACTACTAATACTTTTTCGATGGACAACTAATACATTTTGGGAGTATATTCATGAGAAATACTAAAATACTCTTCAGGGAATTACTAATACATTTCGAATAATCTGCTAATACTTTTTAGAAGGACGGCTAATACTTTTCGGAAGATTTGTTAATACATTTCAGGAGAAAAATTTAATTATATTCGGAAAACTACTAATACATTTCGGAAGAATCGCTAATACATTTTAGAAGGACGGCTAATACTTTTCAAAAGGATTGTTAATACATTTCGGAGAAAAATTTAAATATATTCAAGGAACTACTAATACATTTTCGAGAACTACTAATATTTTTTGAGGGATCGCTAATACATTTTGGGAGTATATTCACTAAAAATACTAAAAACTCTTCAGGGAACTAATAATGCATTTCGAAGAATCATTAATACTTTTTAGAATGACAACTAATACTTTTCGGAAGATTTCATTATCTGGTGGTCCCGAAAATTACTAAACACCACCGCTAATATTACGGAAATGCCACCGGATCCGCGGATCGATCCGTCTAATGTCGGGCCCGTTAGATCGTCGATAGAGTTTTTGTGTATTTTAAAATACTTAGAAAACATATTATATTGGTGTAAATAGTTATTAAATAACTTTGTCAACAAAAAAATTATTGAATACCCTAAAATTGAACTCAAATACCTATATTTATATCTATCAGGTCGGCTAACCCAGACTTGAGCCTATAAGACCTGTAAAATGGTAATGATATATCTATATATATATATATATATATATATATTAGACTATTAGTTTTTATTTATATCTAGAAAAATAAAAGATTTGCACGTACAAAAGTAACACTAATACGATATCAAGAAAATACGTAATACACATTGAAAAAGACACATTATTATACCCAATTACCAAATTTTATACAACATGAATCATGAAAGACTTTTGCAATCCACGTTCACAATATTAATAAATATAAAAAGTAATTTGTCTCCAAACTAGGTGATTAAATAGAAATACTATATTAATTGTGTAAAACTAAACGATATATATAGCAGGGGAGTGGGGGTTCAAAGTCTTGAAGACCTTCAGGAAACTTGTTAATTGAATGTCGATCATTCCTTAATGGGATGGGTTTACAAGTTCCTCTTGAAGTTGGATAGATTTATGGACTTTATATTTGGATCTGAAAAAATATTTATTAACTATTTTGTAATTAGGTAAAAAAATAGAATGTTTAAATTTTTTGTTACAATTATACTTTTTTCGGTCAATTTTTTTAAGGAGTTTGTTATTTTTTATCCATGTAAGTAAACACGACAATGCGTCTTCACAAAAAAATTATTATTCCATCAATTATTTTATTCTAGATTTTATTTTTTTAATGAATCATCCCAAAATGGATTAAAATGAATTAGGTGGTGATTAATTATTTTGTTCACTCAAATAATTTTATTTTGTTCATTTGCCAGTACTGTATTTGCAAGCCCAAACTGAGCCCCAAGTTTATATATTGGGCTTGATCATGGGATGTAGCCCAAATCCTTTTCCACGAAAATGGAAGTGGAGGACTAGTTGGGCTTTGAGGTTTATGGATCCTCTAATTGATAAACTTGTACATTACTTCACAATTCACATATCAATACTGGAGTAGCAGATGGATCAAAATTGAGGGAAAAAAATGCTCAAAAGAAAATTGAGAAAAAAAAAGTTTGAATAAAAGATCTGAATTCAAATATTATTAATGATTATTTAACATTGGATCAGAACAAATAGAATTGGAATTTCTAATAAAAATTCACACATATATAACATATTGCTGATCGATATACTTTGCTATTTCATAATTTAGTTTCATCCTAAAAATGATCAAGTCTCTTTTGATGGTACAAATTTAAACTATTTAATATTTTCATAACTAATTTAGACTTTTCATCTAAAATTCTTCCACCAGATCCAACGGGTTGCTTGGGAAGAGAAAAGGGCCTACATGAATGTAAGTTTTTACTTGTTTTTTGGCTAAAGAAACAAAAAGACAGAAATAAATAAAGAAGAAGAATATGCATAGGGTATAATAAACCCAATCAATAATCAATCTTATATTATCCACAAACCTTATTTGTTCCAAATTAAACCCTTGAAGTTGATGGTACATGATTTTCCAGTGTCCCTAATTAGCCCAAAGTCTAAGTGGAAACTACTAACAAAAAGTGACACTTTTCAATATTAAAAATAAATTATGTGTGTGAAGGCGATTAACAATTTAACATGATGAATGATAAAAAAAAAAAAAAAAGTCATCATTGGCACCACATTGAATAGCTTGATCTTGATTCCATATCTAATGATGAGATATAAAGGGCGAGTTATTACAAGAGAAAAATAAATAAAACCATGTGTACACCTCACATATACTTATAGTTAGATCTTCAAATTACCTCACACAAATGCTGCCTCCTTTTCAATCTAGGTACTTTATTTTAAGTTAAAACAAAGTTTTCTATGACAATTGAAAAAGTAGTTACTCCCAAAATATAGTATTATAATCATTACTTTAAAAGAGATGTAATTTTTAAAAGAAAATATCATTTTAAAAATAAAAAAATTATTTGTGGGGCTTCCATCTCATCTTGTGGATTAGGACATTGGCAAAAAATCAAAATCAAAATCTTGCATTTTATAAATTGTCGCTTTTTCATTACCTTGACAATTCGTCCTCGTTTCAATCTAGGTATTTATTTTAAGTTAACATAAAACTTTTCAATGATATTTGAAAAAATAGTTTGTCAAAATCCTAACTAAATCATTTAATTAATTGAGAGGTGATTTCTCAAGAAAATTTTATTTTAATAAAAATTAATTAATCGTATCATTTTCTCAATCTTAATCCAATCTGTTTAATTATTCGTGTTTTTGGGGTTAACTTGAAATGACAAATTTACTTTAAAGTTATAACTAACTCATCTAATTATATTAGAGTTGACAAATTTGGCTAACTTATTTAGTTATGTGTGTTTTTCGACCGATAACTTCTAAATATATGATTTATTTAAAAGCTATAACTAACTCCTTTTATATTAAAGGAGAAAGTCATACAAAAAAAAATACATGTTGGGCTTGGTTGGGCCACAAGAAGTATGGTATGGAATGCGGGCCAAGCCGATTTTATAAATTAGCATAATGGGTTGATCAGGCTGGGTCAGCCTGGCCCAAAACCATTGCCAACCCTAATTTATATATTACGTGAGTTGTATGATTTAATTTAAATCCAAAATATTTATTTACATACACGTGTTAGTTTTTTAAATTTCAATCATCATACTAACTACATATTCAATCAATCATTCAAAACCCTTGTGGTATGATGACATATTTGTTAGGTTCTATGACGCTTGGTCAAGGGTTCGATTCCCCATCCCTACAATCCCTTTGTAATATAAAAAATATATTCAATCAATCTAAAATATTGGGAAAAAATCCAGCATATTAAAAATACAAATGGGCTAATTGTATCATTCCAGTTTTATCCTAACATGATTGATTTATTATTTGTATCATTAGAATCCGACATGTTAGGTTCGTGTTGTGTCAAATATTATCACCCATCGACACCCCTTCTTTTTATAGACTCAAAATCAACTTTGCTAATAACTATAACTTTTTTGGAAAGCCGATCATTCATCCTACTATTCTACTACTAATACTATGTATAATTAAATTTATATTATTATTGTTATACAAAAATAATAAACTAAGCCTTAATCCCATTGCAACAGTAATAGGTGCAAAAATGAAAGTGCATTTCCCAAGGAAGTTGCAGGTGTATTCAGGTACCCCATTCATATTTCCAGCCCTTTTTCAACTTTTAGTTTATATATTATTATTGTTATATTATTTGAATTTTGAAAAAAAATATTATTGAGGCAGCATTTGTAACAATTAGCAGGGTGTCCCCTTGCAACAGTAATAGGTGCAAAAATGAAAGTGCATTTCCCAAGGGAAGTTGCAGGTGCAGCTTCAGGTACCCCATTCACATGGTTTCCAGCCCTTTTTCAACTTTTTGTGTTTTTTATTCATTATCAACTCATCATACCACACATATCAATCAATAAAAAATTTTAAAATTTTTTCATTTTTAAATTCATATAAGATTCAATGAGCCAGATGGGCTACATGTTCTTTTCCAAGTAATTGCAGTGGTTTTATTATTATGGGGGGTGGGGCACACAATAATTGATAATTTTTATGTATGTGTGTGTGAATTGGAGAAATGAAAAGATTGTTCATTGTTGGATGATTCTAAATTCTAACCAATATCCCTAACACTAACATGCACAGATTCTTTGACACCCTTTTTGATCATGTTCAAGATGTCATTTTTATGTACAACTAGGGAAATGGGTTTTCCAATTGCCTAAAATTATTTGAATAACTTTTTCTCTTTTATCTCTTTTTTTTTTTTAAATTATTGGGGAATAATCGATTTTTTAATGTTTTCCCTTTATCTATCTTCTTTATTTTCATAATTTTTTCCCTTTATGGAAGTAGTTTTTCTCCATTGTGGAAGTAAACATCTCTCTCTCATGTTAGTGGAAGTCTTTTCTCTCTTCTCTAACGAGAGTTTTTTCCATCAAATCTTTACGGACTTCTTTTTATTTTTAGGATTTTGTTGGGATGATTATGGATTTTCTTTACTAGATATGTTGGTTTGGTTGGAATCTGGATTTTTGATCATTTCGTTTCTCTATTGTTCATGCGAGCAGTCAACTAATGGAGATTTGTATTCCCTGAGTCTGATTTACGTTTTTTGATGAAAGAGGATGTGTTTTATTTTGATGGAGAAGATGTACCACATGATGTATGTGCAATTTTCTATATTATATTAATGAATTTTGATTTATTCACCTCAATAAAAAATAAATTAAAAATATTAAAATAAGAAGAAAAAAATAAGCATTATTTATTCTCAATGTTGGTTTAACAGTACTCCCGTCTCCCAAATTGGCCATGTTCAGCTTCAATCAATTAATAAACAGACAAAAGAAATGGACAACAAATTGAAAAAGTTTATAGTGTTCAAATGGGAAATGAATAGACTCCAACCCAATGTGTTTTAGACTTTTAGTGTACAAATAAATAGGAAAAATAGTGAGAAGTAATTTGAAAGTTGTTTTAGGAGTTAACAAATTGAATAATTTCACTCTTTTTTTTTTTTGGTTATATTTCAATCAGTAGTAGTTCTGATGTTCACACTGATAAATATTTTCAACATTTCTCTCTGGTTTTCCCAATAAATCTATCTTCATTTTTGTATATACATGAAATTATATTTAACACATGACTTTTATGATATATTATTTTTAATCACCATAAATATGAAAATATATATACATCCCTCTGAAATATTTTTGTTTGTCAATATCAGAAACTGAAAACGACCCTTAACAGCTACTAATAGACACATTGTTTTTTGAGGTGACAAAAATATTACTAGTTCAATATTTAATTTCGTAAATTATAATTTCTCTATAGTTCTTTATATTGATATTAAAAGAAATATATTTTGAAAATTAAAAATAATTATTCAGAGAGAGAGAGAGAGAGAGATTGGCAACTTCAGTCAAGTGCCAAAAAGCTCAAACATCCCACATGATAGAATTATATGCATGAACAGTTTTTTCTTGACAGCCACAGAACATAGACAACATCTTTCTAGATATCAACTGTGTTTGTTTTAATCCCCCAATCACCCATTTCTCCCAATCACTTCCCCAATCACCAACCAAATATACATTACGATTTCAATTTCCCATAATCAAACCCCTTTAAAAACTCCCCCAATCACTCTCAATCACTAAACAAACATACCCATATAAGAGAACAAGAATATAAGTTTAAAACAATTTGTGTAATTAAGAGGATAAAATCAGTAAATCACATTAACCTTGTTTTGGGTTGACCTATTGATCAATAATCAAGACAAGTACAAACTAATTATGTAATTAGCAATCTGTCACTACTTAAAAACACATTCCTTCCATGTTTTAATGTCGGAACACTTACACATCGGTCCAAATCTTAACAGTTATTTTCTGCAAGATGAATAGCTGGTTAGAATCCCGAGACCTCACGAACTCTATTAATTAAAACTAAACCTCCATCAGTAATTAATCATTACAATTCATGTTTAATACAAGAATATCCACACACATGGACAGGGTCCCATTCTTTTTAATAAGATTTAATTGCAAAAAGTACCCTTGAATTTAGTGTAACTATAAAAAAAAACCTAGATATCTTTCAAAATTATAAATATTTCCTTATAATTGTTTCTATTTTATAAATTGCACCCTAATTAATACTTAAGGGCCACAATTTGGGTTATTGGGTCGTGTTCGTGTTCACTTTGGGTCAACTTCAGGATTATGTTAAAAAATACAAAAATTAATTAAAATATAATATAATTAAGCTTTTTGACAAACGGTAATATCGTGTCTTTGTGTTTGTGTTTCTCTTAGTAACTATAGGTCGGGTTAGTGGTCGTCTATAATGGCGTGTCAGGATTGTTACCCCTACATAATAGTTAACTAAATACAAATCTCATGGGGTGGTGTTTGTAATTTTGAAAGAATACTGGATTGTTTTGTAAATAGGTCAACCTGAAGGGCAGTTTTGTAACCCTTTTCAATAATGATGATAACTAACTTATTATCCAATCATTGATCTGATTCTTCATTCATATAACTCTCCCTGTCCATAACCAGACACCTTTCTTGCAAGAACCTAAAATGGTGCAAGAAAACTGAAGATAGCCAAAAAAAACCAACAAAAATGAAAACTCTCCTTTTTTTCTTGTTCTTCTACTGTTCCATTGGTTTGTATTCTGTTTTTGCCAATGGAAATGATGAATTATCAGCTCTGTTAGAAATAAAATCCAGCTTGATTGATCCAT
Organism: Rehmannia glutinosa; assembly: GCA_016081115.2. Taxonomy (NCBI): domain Eukaryota; kingdom Viridiplantae; phylum Streptophyta; class Magnoliopsida; order Lamiales; family Orobanchaceae; genus Rehmannia; species Rehmannia glutinosa. The sequence goes on along the minus strand of CM071929.1, from coordinate 34,582,276 downwards.
TAGACCACTTAAAAGACTGGAAATTTTCCAATTCACCACATTGTAACTGGACAGGCGTTTTTGCAACTCCAAAGGCTATGTGGAAAAGCTGGATTTATCCAACATGAATATCAGCGGCGTTTTGTCTGAAAAGATTCAAGATTTGAGCAGTCTTTCAGACATCAATCTATCTTGCAACGATTTTTCGTCCGAACTGCCAAAATCGCTATCCAATCTGACATCACTAAAAACCATTGATGTGAGTCAGAACAATTTTGTTGGAAATTTTCCAGGTGGGCTCGGAAATTTTCCAGGCCTGATAAGCATCAACGCGTCGAGCAACAATTTCCAGGGCGTTCTCCCGGAAGATCTTGGCCGTTCGTGTTCACTGGAGAGCCTGGATTTCAGGGGAAGCTTCTTTGAAGGTTCGATTCCGACATCTTTCAGGAATTTGCAGAAGTTGAGGTTTCTAGGCCTGTCAGGTAATAATCTGACAGGGAAGATTCCAGCTGAGCTTGGGGAACTGTCGTCTTTAGAGACGATGATTTTGGGGTACAATGAGTTCGAAGGTCCAATTCCAGGGCAGTTTGGTAATTTGAGTAATCTCCAGTATCTTGATTTGGCTGTTGGCACACTAAGTGGTCCAATTCCAGGGGAATTAGGCAAGCTGAAAAAGTTAACCACGGTTTATTTGTACCAGAACAGTTTTGAAGGCAAAATTCCACCTGAAATTGGAAATTTAACATCTTTGGTGTATTTGGATCTCTCAGACAACCAAATTTCGGGCGAAATACCGAACGAGGTAGCTGAATTGAAGAATCTAAAGCTGTTAAACCTTATGTGTAATAGATTGAGTGGTCCAATTCCAGGGAAAATTGGTGAGCTGGCAAAACTTGAAGTTCTTGAGCTATGGAAAAATTCCCTGACAGGTTTTTTACCGACGAATTTGGGACGAAATTCCCCGTTGCAATGGTTAGACGTTTCGACAAATTCCCTGTCAGGTGAAATTCCACCTGGTTTGTGTGATTCAGGTAATCTCACTAAACTCATTCTCTTCAATAACTCATTCTCCGGTCCAATTCCGATAAGCCTCTCGAATTGTTCTTCGTTGGTTCGTGTTCGAATCCAAGGCAATCGTCTTTCGGGTTCGATCCCGTTCGGATTTGGAACTCTTCCGAAACTCGAGAGGCTAGAATTAGCTAATAACAACATCAGTGGTGAAATACCGGAAGATTTTACACTTTCGACATCACTTTCGTTCATCGATGTCTCAAAAAACCGTCTAGATTCATCGTTGCCTTCGGGCATTCTTTCCGTTTCTACCCTCCAAACGTTCATCGCTTCGTCTAACAACCTGCAGGGAAATATCCCTGATCAGTTCCAAGATTGCCCTTCACTTTCTGTGCTTGATCTCTCAAACAACCGTTTCTCGGGCAAAATCCCTCAGAGCATCGCTTCCTGCGAAAAACTAGTGACGTTAAATCTCGGAAACAACAATTTCACCGGTGAAATCCCAACCGCGATCGCCACATTGCCAACTCTATCGATTCTTGATTTATCGAACAACTCCCTTGTCGGAAAAATCCCGGAAAATTTCGGAAACTCTCCGGCTCTAGAAATGCTAAACCTGTCTTACAATAAACTCGAGGGCCCTGTTCCGAATAACGGCATTTTAACGACCATAAATCCGAACGATCTTATAGGCAATGCCGGTCTATGTGGCGCGATACTCCCACCGTGTTCAAAAGGCATCACAAGTACACCTAGGCCTAAAAAATCCCACATTATAAAACACATAGTTGTGGGGGTTTTAGCAGCAATATCAGTAATTGTAGCTGTGGGGATGTTAGTTTTCACAGGGAGACAGATATACAAGAAATGGTACTTGTGTAGCAACTCATTCGCCGATTTGTTCAAGAAAACATCCTCCGAATGGCCATGGAGGCTCGTCGCATTTCAAAGGCTACATTTCACGAGTTCGGATATTTTGGCTTGTCTAAAAGAATCGAACGTGATTGGCGTTGGTGGGACGGGGATCGTGTACAAGGCCGAAACCCAAAGGCCGCACGCGATTGTGGCCGTTAAAAAGCTGTGGAGATCGTCGTCAGAAAGCGATGTCGAAACAGGGGACGACGTTTTCGCTGAGGTGGACCTTTTAGGCAAGCTTAGGCATAGAAATATAGTGAGGCTATTGGGGTATCTTCATAATGAGAAAGATGTTATGATGGTGTATGAGTACATGCCTAATGGGAGCCTTGGCTCAGCATTGCATGGAAAAGAAGCTGGAAAAGTGCTGGTGGATTGGGTTTCGAGGTATAATGTTGCGGTTGGTGTAGCACAAGGGCTTGCTTATCTTCACCATGATTGTCATCCGCCGGTTATTCATCGGGACGTGAAGTCGAATAATATTCTTCTCGACTCGGATTTTGAAGCGAGGATTGCTGATTTTGGGTTGGCTAGGACAATGCTGCACAAGAATGAGACTGTTTCAATGGTGGCTGGATCATATGGGTACATAGCTCCAGGTAATTGTTGCATACAGTGGAATCTCGATAATTTAATACTCGATTAATTGAAAATGCAGCTTAAAATGATGTTTTTGCTTCCTACTAGGGGATAATTAGTTTGTTGAATGAATAATTCTGAGTGTACAAGATAAAACATATAAAAGAATTCATATAGACTCTATGCAATATATGAATTAATAACTTCATAAATACATAGTACATTTATGATTAATTTACAATAGTACATTGAAAACAACTCAATTCTCATTTTTTTGTTGCTGAAATTGATCTCACATTGCTCGTCAGTCAACATCTATACAGTTTATAAATTGTATATTTATCAATTATTTACTATCTCGCTAAATTAATATATTGAATTTGCAGTCCCAAGGCTATTAATTTGTAGAGGTTTAACTGCATCTACAACTTGTTACTTGATTGTTTCATTCTAACAACGCAATACTAATTCGTTTTTCGCCTGCAGAATATGGATACACACTGAAGGTCGATGAGAAGAGTGATATTTACAGTTTCGGAGTAGTACTTCTTGAGCTGCTAACAGGGAAAATACCATTAGACCCTTCGTTTGGCGAGTCGATCGATATAGTCGAATGGGTTCGGAGAAAAGTAAACAGCAAAGCTGCCACAGAAGCAGCATTGGATCCAGACATTGCAGGACAATGCAAACATGTGCAAGAAGAGATGATTCTTGTCCTCAAAATTGCACTTTTGTGCACTGCAAAGCTACCAAAAGACAGACCATCAATGAGAGACATTATAACAATGCTCGGCGAGGCGAAGCCCGGAGAAAGAGTATTTGTCAGAACTGGGGTTATACTGCAAATAAAGAGAAATTGATATTTGCTCATTCACCAGTTATAGGGCTTTTATAGTTCCATTAAAACTTCCAAGTTTGTTTATATGCTTTGAAGTTTAATTTAACTTGCCTTCCTAAATGTAAAGGTTTATCATCTTTTTATCTTCTTTTTTTTTCGGATATAAGATAATTTTGATCCTCTTTGAGTTGAGTGATCAACTGTGTGCTGATAGCATACAATTTATTTTGCTCTGTAGACAGAAAGCTTAGTTAGAACAGAGCAAAAATCATCTCAGTCTTCATCTCTCCTTTCATGTAATCCTTTTTCTTTTCATTCGTATGATGTCTATACAAAGATAAAATAAAATTGATGCATGTATTTCTTTTTCTTTTCATTCTTATGATGTCTATACAAAACAATAAAATTGATACCATCATCAGCAGGCAAAGGGATTTAATTAAATGGAAAATCCCAAAACTAGTTGGCGTAATTGCAAAAATTTCCTTGAAATTTTTAAGTTCAATTACGAAAAACATCAATTATCTTTAAAATTTTGTGTGTGTGTGCGCGCTGACTCATTATAAAATGGACAGGAACATGAATAAACCTCAGATATCTAGTTCTGAGCAACCAACCAACCAGAACATATACTGAACATGAAAACTATATACTACTAAGGACAGATATCCAACTACAGGGTATATCATGGAAAAATACCACACATTGACAGAACCTAACCATTTATGATCCAAACTTTCCTATATTCTTCTTCTACTTCTTCTTCTTCTTCTTCTTCTTCTTAATTTCCTATTGCATCCAATTGTCAGGTAATAATGATACAAAATGGAGTCCGTCGGATTTTTGGCCTTTTCTCCATAATTTCCTATTGCGAAATGTCTTTTGGTCATGTTTTTCAAAAACATGTTTTTTAAAACCAATTGAATGAGGGGTATTGATGCATACGGAAGCATGAATGAAAATACAACTCACCTTGTACGTTGATTTTATAGAATACCGTAAGGGAAAAAAGAATTGAGAGAATCTCCTCAAGTAAATTTATTCAATAATCAACCTGCCTAAAAATAATAACAAAATAAATATTTATAGGAATAAAACTCCTACAACAATAAAACTCCTAACTATTGAAAACTTCTAACAAATAATAAAATAACCCCTAAAACTAATTGTAATAGACATTAATCTATCTTTAAATATTATCTTCATCATTCTCTTTCTGTGCGAGAAGGACGAGATGGAAAAATAAGGTGAATATAAAAATATATCTGAATTGTATCAAAAACAAAATCAGGTTGAACTCTTGAAAACCATCTCCACTTTGCCAAATCGACAACTTAATTCTAATGCATTCATCGAACTAATCTGAAACATGCCATTCATTTTGGAATTTAGAGACAACAATATAAGAAATAGTAGATATATCATGAATTTTATTCCTTGTCCATGATGCCTTATCGTTACTTGCTTTCTCGATTATTTTAGATTGAAGATTCTCACCAACCATCTCAATCTCTCTATCGAAAATTGGTGGTCATCATAATTGCTATCTTTCTCGTCGAATTTCAGGTGGTTTTCATAGACCATAGTCAACCGTCAAAATTGAGTAGTCATCTTCCTTATCAAAGATAGACGACTCATCATAACCACCAATCTCCTCGTCAAAGTTTGGAGGTTCTTTGCAGATAACTTCTATTGTATTATTGTTGCTTTCTTCATAAAGAAGGATGGTCCATTATAGCCACCATCTTTAATATCTCCAGAGAATAAACTATCTATGTCCGTGAAATATGTTTCCAATGAGGTGAAGTGAATGGGCACAACATCGTAGACAAACTCACAACCACCAAAAATTGTTTTCAACAAGTCTCTTGCTTTCTTGATATTGGATGTGTACGACAGTCACTTGTTTTGCCAGCAAGTCGATCTGGTGATCTCTAGATACTTATTGATGCAGACGGGAACATGAACAAAGATACAACTCACCTTATTGATTTTATAGAATATTGTAAATGAGATGAGAACTGAGAGAATCTTCTCACATATTTTTATTCAATAATCAACCTACCTAAAAATAATAACAAAACAAATATTTATAGGATTAAAACTCCTACAAAAATAAAACTCCTAACTATTGAAAACTCTTTACAAATAATAAAATAACCCCCTAAAACCACTCATAATAGATATCAAGCTATCTTTAAATCTTATTTTCATCAGGTATCTAAGGCATTTCATTATGTATCCTATATAATCCGCTTCCCAAATAAATGATTTTTCCTCAAAAAAATAAATAAATGATTATATATTATTTAATTTTACATATTTTTAATCATACGATTCAAATTTGTAATTTCCAACTATTATAGATTAATGGAAAGTTGGAAATTGTAATCCTACTCTATTCAATTAATCTTACTAGTGTTTTACTCATGCGATACACGAGTGTATATTTGTGAGGCCTCCGTTTTGTACTGTGACGTGTGCATTTTCCTAATATCTCTACAAATTATATCTCCTACATGCATTTAGTAACTTTGATATAGCATCAACTAATAGACATGAAATATTATTTAATGTTTTTTAATTAATGAAGACAAAAAAGAAGAAAAGTATCATAATTCATAATTAAAATAATACATTCGAAAAGTGATTTTTCATAGAACCGCATGAGACATACCTACATAGCGTATTTCATTTTAGTCATGTCTTCATTTTAGTCATGTCTAGATTTTAATAAATGTGAAAATTGATGTCACACTTTTTTCAAGGTTATAGTAGTAAATCCGGATAAAATTTTATTTTCCAAAGTTGTTTGTATGTGTAAATTGGTGGCAAAGCTTGTTGCAAAAGCACATTATAAAATAAATAAAAAGTTAACACGTGTATATAAGATAATAGGAGAACTAAGTACAATAGTTAATGAAATAGTAGTTAACAAACACGGTTTGCAACATTATTGTTTTTATTAGATTTGTTTTTTGGAGATATTTTCTATTTTTGCCGATTGGACCATGTATTTTACTTATTCATGTTATTAAGTTAATTTTTAATTTTTTTTTAAAATTTGGTTGTGGAGATTGGTATTATACTATTTGGATTTTTTATTTATTATATTATATTTGAGTTCTCATATTTGGTATTTTTCAAGATGAGTGATACACGAATTGTATTTGTACAGAAATAATTTTTAGTGATTGCAAAATTTTCAGGATTTCAATAAATAATTGAAATAGAAATTTAATTAATTTGATTATAAACCATATAGTTAAATAATATAAAAATAAATTATTATATTAAAAATCCTCTTTAAGGATAATATATTTGGTTGATAATAAATTTTGTGAATGTGAATTGTATCTATTTATTGAATATATTTATCTATAAGAAAGTAACAATTTGAAGAAAACAAAAATACAGTTTCTCAATGCTAAATATTAATGTCTTATATTTTTAATACAATCAACAAATAAAGTCATTTCAAATTCCAACATTTTTTAGGGTTTAAAAAGTTAAAAAAAATTGTTAGAATTATTAAAGGAATTAAACAAAAATCTTGTTTCATGTTTAACAACATAATTTTAGGGAAAAATGGAACATTTCAAAAAATAAAAACTATTCTATTTTTATATATGTACATATATCAAAAAAATATCAAACAAACAACTTCATATATAATTGTCAAAATGTACAACTTTAAAAGTTGAATATCAAAATAAACTGATAAATATTAAAAAATTCAGTTACTATGAGAAATATGTTAGTAAATATAAGAGGTAATTTTCTATATACATTATTATGAATATAATTTTATATTAAATAAAAAAAATTTGTTTCTTCTTATATGAATATATATAATTATAATGCTATGTATGGATATATATAAATAATATTTGGATACATATTTTTAGATATTTTCTTCAATTAAAATAAATACTTTTTGTTTGAATTTAATCAACTTAAATATAATTCTATATAATTATGAAGAAATGATATAAGCTCAAATATAAACTTTACATATATTATCGATAATCAAAATACATTAATATACAAATTGATGTCCAGTAGCTCAAATGCATAATTTTAAAGCTCATTATAAAATAATGAGTAAATATAGCATATATTTTCTTTTATTTATTAAGTTTTTTTTTATTTTATATATGCATTATAGGTGTCAAATAGAAGCCTATAAAAAGATGATTAATTGGATATATTATACGTCGAAAATGGATATAAAACGAAAAAAATTATTACAGTAAAATAAAAAGAAAAAGATAAATATAATAATTAATGCAATATACACAAAGATTTGAAAAGCTTATATAGCTCTATCTTTTATATAACTTTAAAAAGTAATTTATTTAAAGAAAGTTGACCACCAAAGATAATAAAATCTCATTTTATTAGTTAAATCCAAAAGGCAAAGAAAAAAATATTTTTTTAGAAATTGAAAAATGGGCGGGATGTATGGATGTGTTTCCAAGTCCAATTTCCAGTTTCTAGTGTTGAAAAATGAATTTTCAAACTTTATTGGTTTTCGTGTGAGAATTGAGAATATGTTTGGTTTGTTGTATGCAATTTTTGACATAGATTAGAAATGAAAATATGTTTGACTATAGTATTTTTGACATAGATTTGCATGATTGTAGTGTATTTCGACATCGTTTTGCGTGATTATAGTGTATTTTCACATAGATTTGCGTAATTGTGGTGAAAACTTGTTTGGTTTTATTTTCAAAAGAATCTTTTCATAAAAAATGAAAAATGGAAAATGACTTTATTTCTATTGAGAATTTCTTAAACAAACATAAATTCATTTTCTCATAGATTTCAATCGTGTTTTCAATAGTTGGAAATTGAAAAATTTGATTTGAAAACAATTCCATACATAACTAACTATTCTAAGAATAGTCTCTTATTATATATATATATATATATATATATTAGAGAGAGAGAGAGAGAGAGAGAGAGAGAGATTCATCCAATCCCGCTACACATATCCCCAACTAGAACAACACTGTATTATACGGGACTTGTTAATAGGTGTTCCACTCAACCAACTGGATCTAAATCGGTGTAAATATACATAAAACACTGACTTGGGTGGATAGATGAAAAACAAGTGCCCACTACTTATAAGATTAAACAATTATCATTCATCCATATAAATAATGAAATACATATCATTCATCTATCCACCAAATGTAGTACACCGGATGTAGCATAGATAATACCCGATATTTGTAAGATTTTTAAATGAAAATCAGATATTCGAAAATCTCCAATAAATAAATCCAATTAGAAGATTAAGTAATTAGGTGAATTAATTTATTTTAATGTGCATGGCACAAATGGTAATATGTACTTTAGAGCTTGGAGCTCAACATTTTCGTAAATTCAAAAAAAGATGGATCTATTTGGCCCGACAACCCTAAATGTCGGGCCAATTATACTATTTTATGTATATTTTTATGAATTGGACATAAAAAAAAATAGTGTCCCAAAATAATTTTGACAACCCGATTTTTTATTTGGCCCGTCCGATCATCACCTGGTCTACCCATTTGACAGATCTAGGTAAATTGGAATAAAATAGCGGCTTTTGTGATTAGGAAAATTAAATTATTTTTACCGCCACGTACGATTTCTCATATAAATTATACGATACGTCGTCGTCTCTGTCGTCTCCAAGGATCAAACTTCGTCTTCCTTTTGCTAAAACCCACTCGAAAGGTACAACTGATATATGGAGGCATTTCTGTATGTGTAAGAACTTAATTGTAATTTGAAAAATAGTTGAGTAATGGTTGAAGAAAAAGCGGTAGGCGAAAAAGAGGACGAAATTGAGCTTGTGGGGGATGATTCTTCCGACGATTCTCTGGAGAATAAAGAAGAAGAAGAGGAAGAGGAAGAGGAACCCCATTCTGAGGTGTATTTCGTACTCGTTTTGATAATGGTTTCGCTCTTTTTATGTTTAATTTTATTTTTTATAATTCTTTTGGTTGAAAAATGTGGTGATGTTGTACGTTTCGCCTGGAAGGTTGTACCCTTCACAAGCTTTTGATCAAACTCCGTTTGTTTTGTTTATAAAATATTTTTCTTCTACTAGTGGGTTTCTAGTTTTTCCATCAGAGGTTGTAGCTTTACCAACCTCTTGATCAATTTCAATTGTTTGTGTTCAGAAATTTCTGTTTGATTAGTTTATTTAAAAATAAGTCGAATCTTTCGTTCTGAAGAGAATAAAGTTCCACATTGAAGAACTTTTGATGTGTAATCTTAGTTATGTAAATGTGTTGTTTTCCTCCCATCTGCAGAAGTTATATTGTGCTTCATTCCCCAATTTTATGTTGATGAGGAGCTTATAATTGCATTGTCGTTTTTGATTATTTCTGGTTAAATGTGATTAAATGAGTTTTTGTGTTTTCATATTCGGTGCAGTACATAATAAGAGTACACGCAGCAGCGATTAATTTGCATTGCTGCCTCTGATTAACTCTTTTGTTTACCTTCATTATTTGCTCTGTCTTTTTGGGTTCTGTTGGCTAAGGTAACCTTGAGTGGCCACAACACATTGGGCATGACAAGAATTCCTATAATTCATTAATTGAAGAAGGAAATCAACCTGCTGGGGACAAAAACAAATTGAAGAAATGGGTAAAGCGAGGATTCAAGAGGACTATAGTATATGGGTTGAATGGAAATGAGAATTAGGAAATACGGCATTATATGGATTAGTTTGGATCAATATGGGTTTATTTGTTCAAGGTCATCCTATATTTTCTTCTTGATTGATGATAGATGGCTCAAATGTTGATATCTATGCTGCTTCCTCTCTCTTGGTAATTGAATACCAAATCCTTATCTCTGTAGTCCTATTCTCTTCCAAGTAACTCTGTGAGCTCACGATTGGGATCAATCTAACATACCTCTTTCATTTTTCTGCATATTGAAAATACAATGTATTAATCACAGCCCTTGGAGTTGGTATGGATTGTTTATGTTTAAGTGTATGTTTTCTTTACAGATGGATGGCTTACATTTACGTCCAGTCTTTCTTTACTACTTGAGAAGAATGATCCCCCTTTCCAATTTTGATAAGATTCATTCTTCAACACGTTTACCTGCCAGCTGTGCCTGTTTATTCATGTATTCAACTCATACTTTCATGGGTTTTTGTCTTTTTCTTTTGTCTTATTCTTTCCCTACATGTAAATTTGCATTTCACATGTTCTCAGGAACCCTTGACTGAGGAGGAGATAGAAGAGCTCATTGCTGAGCTATTAGAAGTTGAGAGCAAAGTAAAAAGCTTTCACCTTTCCTTACCTTAGAGAAAGCATCGGTTACGCTTTACCTTAGATTACTAATTTAATTTTTTCAGGCTGCGGAAGCTCAAGAGTCTCTGGAAGAGGAATCCCTACTTAAAGTAGAGGCTGATGTTAGGAAAGAGTTGGCTCAATCTCTCGCTGGTGACGAGGTTAGGTATTTTTCCCTCTTCCATTTGTTTTATACTTTTCTATTTATAATCCTTGTAATTTGAATCTTTTTGGGGTTGAATAGTTGGATAAGGCTGTTGCACAAGAGATGGCGACATTCAAGGAAGAGTGGGAAGTGGAGCTTGATGAGCTCGAGACTGAGAGTGCTCATTTACTGGTATGCTCTTTAGATTTGTTTTTATTAGACGTCAATCTAGTAACTGCTGCTGTATTTTCAGTTTTGTTACTACTTACAATTAGTGGCATCATAAATTCTGTTTCAATCCAATTGAAAAATTGGCTTCTTTGGTTTGCTAGTTTCAAATATTTGAAGAAGTGAAGCAGGGATAGGCATTAGGATATCCAATAAAATGTAGTCCACAACCAAACATGTTTGAGAGGGCCTCATTGTAACTGACTTTACCTTCTTGTGTGTGTGGGTGTGTCTGTTTTCTTAAATTGTACTAGTAATCGGATTCAACTTATGGTGAAATCATATAAAGGGTATATTTCGTGCTTCTTGATCATTTTCTGCTTTAGCAGTTATGCCGTTTTTTCTGTTCATTCATTTGTCTCTGAGCAGGAGCAACTTGATGGTGCTGGTGTTGACCTTTCCAGACTCTATAAGTGGATAGAGAGGCAAGCTCCTAATGGTTGCTCCACTGAAGCATGGAAGAAAAGGACTCACTGGGTTGGAACTCAAATGTCTGGGGATGCGACGGAATCAGTTGCACAGGCTGAAGAGTATCTCCAGATCCACATGCCTGTGAGAAGGTTCATTCTCAACCTTTTCAATGAGTTAATACAATTATGGGATAAGCTAGGTTCTGAATTTAGAACCTTCATTGTAGGGCAGACGGCATGGCAAGGTCTTGGAGGAGGGCGCCAGCGGTTTCCTGGGAAAAAAAGTTGTGACAAGTGAAAGCACTGAAGCTGTAAATGATAGTGTGAATGTAGATTGGGATTCTTTCAATAAAATGTGCTCCGATAGGTCATCTTTGAAGGATATGACTTTCGGAAGCAAGCAATGGGCTTCTGTCTACCTGGCCAGCACCCCACAACAGGCTGCTGAACTGGGTCTGAAATTTCCAGGAGTTGATGAGGTGAAATATTTTATAGGAGTTGTTTCATCATATATCTTTGGTGACAACTGATCTTTACTTAAAGACTGGCTGGTCATATCATCTCTCTCCATCTGTTAACTTAAATCAAATTATTGTGGTGCTGAATTTTCTCACTACATCCCTAATCAAATGAGAAACGGTGATCTAGTTTAAGTTTCTCTATGCTGAATGCTTTAAGTTTCATGTATATTGTTTCAGAAATTTCCCACTATTCTTCCTTCTTAGAATGAGTAACTCCCATTTGAAACTTCCTGATATGATGGTTATGGAAGCACCCACCACAGCGTTGTTTTGAGTTGGAACTTTTTCTAAACCATTAAATTCCTAAATTCTTTCTATGATTTTATAACTTATTTTTGTCATCTTCGTCACACTTGATCGAGATGCCCCAGTAATTTGCATTTGGAAACAGGAAATTTGGAAACAGGAAATAAGAACACTTTTCATTGATTTATTTTAAGTGACTGCTTTTTCAAAAGTTCTTATGTCTCACCTGGACTACATGGTCAGGTGGAGGAGATTGATGATGTTGATGGTACTTCATGTGACCCATTTGTTGCGGATGCTATAGCAAATGAAGGAGATCTCAATCTTACTGAAGAACAAAAGAGAAATTTTAGAAAGGTGAGTTAGTTGTATTTCCACCATGTTTATTCTATTGCCACCACGGTTTGAATTGATAGAAATAACCCCAAAAAAGTCATTTCTCTTGTATTCATTTCACCTGGGATTGCCTATATGTGGTAAACTGTGATTCGTCATGTGCATTTCTTTTTCATGTTTGAGAAGTTTGCCTCATCGACCTTGTTTATTTGTTCCAAATATTATTGAGTAAAAGTTGTGAGCAGTGTGTTAGATTTTTTATTGAGGTCTTATGGTACAATTTATGGCAGAGAATGGAATTTAGTGACTGAAATCATTTTTCCCCTTTAGCCCAGAATTTTTGGATGAGAAAAAATGCACTTAAAATGCAATATCCATGAATTGAGATTTCACATTGATATAGCTATTCAAGTCAAATAAGGTGGCCATACTTGTACCAACGGAAATTGTGCGTCCAGCATGTGAGAATAACATTGCTTCATTTACATGTCTTGGAAATTAATGGATGGGACTCTCCGGAGAAGCTAACCTTAGCATTACAAATTTTTACCTTGATTATTGCATAAATACACTTTTTAGATTTGAACTTTCTTATGGTTTATGAGATTTATTGCTATGTAATAAATCAAATGCAAGGGCATAGGCCTGTAGATGAAAATGTAATGATGATGCTCAAGCGACGCTGAAATCCAAAATGCTTAACATTGTTCATAGATGTAAAATATCATTATAAATTCATATTCTTTGAAGACCTAGATTACCTTATACCTCTGTAGTTTCTGTCAAGTCTAATCTCAAAGTCATGTGTCATGAATTTTATAATTTGATCTATTAACTTGAAAATCTAAACAAATTTTTGGAAGAACATTAATTGAAGTAGGCCAATTCTCTTTTAGCTTCAATTCTACTGTTCTACACCGATTCCAGTTTGTTCATATCTTAAGGGGTTCTATAAGAGCTACACAAGGACGGATTGGGACTTTCAGTTTTCAGCCGAAATATGTCTGTTTGAAGTTCTTTCCTGCAATTTCATGTCATTCTCTCAACATGTATCCAACATTACAGTTAATCTTTGATTTGTATACAAAAAGCAATAAATATGAACATTAATATTTATTGAGAACAGCGATTATTTTGTCTGTGAAATTAAGCTGAACAGTATCTTGAAGCATGCTGAAAAATATTCTAGAAGAGAATTAAGTTACCAATTTAATGGACTTTATCGTTTCTCATCTGAACTGCCGTCTGTGCATTTTATGCCTCTTCCTAATTTTTATCATCACATTAATATGGATAATTGAGTTTTGATATTAATAAAATTTTGGTGTGATAAAAAACTGGTTTAGTTGACTTTTCGTATGGGAAAGTCTCAAGCAAATTTTCGTTTGTCTGAAAATCTTAAAATTTGATTTGCTTTTTCCATACTACTTAAAGGTAAAAAATGTGCTTATCCAATGTAATTTTTAATAGGACTTGTTACTAAGGGACCACCTTTAGAACATTTAGGGCCTGTTTTGTTTATGTTTCCATGGTCCATTTCCGATTTAGGTTGGAAATAGAATTTTGAGAATTTATTGGTTTTCGTGTGGAAATCATTGTGTTTGGATGAATGAATTGAAATGTGTTTTATGTAGGGTTGGAAATGAGATTGTGTTTGGTTTGAGTAGTTTTGAAATATTATTTTATGTATATAATAATTGAAAAGTTGGTAGTAGTGGGGTCCACTTCAATATTTTAATTTGAATATATAATATTATATTTGTAAGATTAAGTTGGTGGGTCCCATTAGATAGTTATAATTTAAAAATAGTAATATTTTAAGTAGGTAAAGTTGATAATGATGGGTCCCACATATATAATTGGGTTAAAATATGAGAATAGTGATTGATAAGTAATGATGAGTGATGTAGAGTAGTGTATAGGTTTGAGAATAGAAATTATAGATTTGAGATGTTGTTTTATGTGAAAAATAGAAAATGAAAATGATGATTTCCATTGGAAATTTTATGAACAAACATGATTCCACTTTTATGTATAGTTGGAAACAAAGAGGCCAATGGAAACATAAACAAACAAGGCCTTACACTCCTATGACCAGTCAGTTCATGCTCCTGTTATAGTGCAACAAATGTTGTATTGACCTTCCTGTAATTTGTGTTATATTAATGAAGCATTTGGAAATGTTTGGTATGTTTTGTCTCATTTGTAACATAATATACCCTCTTCTCATGCATGCAATAGCTTATATGATTGCTGTTTCATTCTCCCCCTTTCCCTCATTTATATCTGTTTGATGACAGGTTAAAGAGGAGGATGATGCAAATGTTGATCGCAAGCTTCATATTCGTTTGAAACAAAGGAGACGTAGGAAGCAAAGCAAAGAGGTTTACTTCAATGCTTTCAACTGTTTAGGATCCTTTCTTGGTTTGATGTAGATTATTATGCAATATCTATTTCCAAGTATTTGTTATGATTTTGGTGCAAAGATGCTTCAAGTGTGGCATTTTTTTTTTTGTTGAACATAATACTGCCTGCGTAGTGTAGTGATGCTACTTTTTATTGAACAGTGATAAGGCAAAAATAGGCTAGCTGAACTATAAAATTGAAAAGTTGACTAAAATAATCACGTGTTGAGATTGTTTGAGTTCTGTGTAACTGTATGTTAAGATTTGAGCAGCTTGTGAATTTAAAAAGACAATTGAATTTGGATATTCACCTTCCTCAGAACCAAAGCTCCGTCCGAGTATCTAGAGTTGGTTATTTTGGAGTTTTGATTAGGGAAAGTCATTGAAGGACATGTTACACACTTTTACATTGATGGGAATGTCCGGTAATTACATGTTTAAAGTAATTATCGAGTTAGGTACAAACACATATATATTTATTTCGACCTCTATCCCAGGTAGCCCAATTTTACAAAAGTCAAGCTGATCTTGAGATGATAGGAACTTACGAGATAATGATTGATTGGCTTTCTTTTTTGATAGAAAAAGTGGTTTGTTTTTGAAACCTGTGCAGTTACGCATCTTTGGTTCATAAAACATCAGCGCCTTTAAGAAATGAAAAGGCAAAAATTGCTCAAGAACTTTTATTGAACACCTTTTCCCATGTTGCAGGGAATGAACATTGGAACATCTTTTTTCCTTTTTCGTTTCTTTCTTGCATACTTACTGACAGATGTTATGAGTTTAAAGAGTGTTCATTATGGCTTTAATCACACATTTACATGCTGTAGGTCTATGATTAATTAGATCTCTAGCTAACTGAGGAAACGCTTATATTGTGGGATTAACCTATATCAACTGTGTTAATGGGATGGAATAGAAGTGAACGAGATAACTAATTGTTGGGTCATTGTGAAGTCTGGCCACAACAGTGACTGGGATTTGATTCTAAGTCTGATTTTATCTAAATTGATTCCTACTCCAAACAAACGTAAGAGCATGTTGGTTTAGTGTTTTCAAATTTCTCTGAATGCTTCTTCTGAAATTATTATTATTCTTTTAGATGAATTGTTATTGTCTTGAATAATGTGTAAACCTAATTCATTAATACCAAAAGTTTTTTTTTTTTTTTTTTTGGTAAGGTACCATTAATACCAGAAGTTCTCTTCAACATGGTGAAAAATTTGGCTTTTATTTCAAAATATTGTAAAAGAATCATAAATTGTATGCAATCTAAACCTGTTACCAAAATATAGCAAAATGTAAGGCCAATAATTTTTTTTTTTTTTTTTGTGTGTGTGTTAATTTTAAACTGGAAAGAAACCGTTAGGCTCGATAATGGTTTCTTTCAATTTTCTTAAACTATAAAAATGGCAAAGATCCTTACAGGTGTTAATATTTCACTAACATTTATATTTTTATATACTTATATATATTAATGTTGTCATATATACACTAATTTATGTAAGTACATGCAAATTTGTAAATATTTATTAACAATTTTAGAAAAAACAACAATATATATTTATGAATAATTATAAATGTATATGTATATATATATATATTTATCTTTATCTATACAAAGATGTAAAAATATATATTCATGTCCATATATACTTAGTGACAAATATATGACATACATATTTGTAAACTTTCATTTATTTATAAATATTTATTATAAATTTTTGTTTAATAGATTCTTGTGCATATATTTATTTTTAATAATATCTACATTAAATAGATATCATATAAATGTTTATAAACGTGACACTAGATATATTTTATTTATATGATGTATTCAATACATAATACATATTTATATATATTCATGTACAAAATGTAGATTTATAAATATGTAAATATAATTTCAATATATGTATTCCTATATTTACATATGTATAAAGATATATTTATATAAGTATATTAATAATTATATATTAGAAATATGTTGTTTAGTTAATTTATATATTGATAAGATATAAACATTTATATTCATTACATATATAAATATTTATCTATATTTTTGTATTTATTTATTTATTAAAATATATATACTTAAATACACATAAATATGAACGTTAATGCCTGTAGATGATTTCTTCACTATTTTTAAAATATAAAATAATTAAAGAAAACCGTTATAGGGATTAACAGTTTCTTTACCATTTAAAAAGAAAGTAAACAAAGAAACCACTATGAGCCAAATGAGTTATGTACCATTTTATAAAAAAAAAGCTAATTCTTTTATAATTTAAAAAAGTAAAAGACAAAAGTTCTAGGCAAAACGGTTATCAGGCATAATATTTTGCTATGTTTTGGTAATAGGTTCTGATGGTACCATTTACTATATTTTTATAGTACTATGAGAGAAAAGCCTGGAATTATGGGTATCCAAAAGATGTAAATATTAGTGATATCCTTTTTAATCTTAAAACATTTTATCTAGGAAGTAAGTCACATGGAAGGTATTGAATTAGTTAAATACTAATTTATACATCACCGCTGGGGCTTTTTAAAATAAGTAGTGAATTCTATGTTGTTACTGGTGCAGAGGGGGTGCAAGGAAGGAAGGAAGATTCGCACAATATTTTCACTTTGTAAACCATCCATTATTGCCATCTACTGCATTTAGTGCTATGGATGTGTAGAGCACATATTACCCTATTAGAGCTACGATAATTTCATTACAATTTTTATGTCCAAGTAACACACTATTTGTTTTGTAGCAATTAACTGATATTTTATTGGTACTCGAAGTGCTCTTTCTGAGCCACAACTTAGCTGATTAGAGCTGCGAAGTGCTTCCGTTCAAGCTAGAGTTGCATTGACTTGTTCGTTTATTCTTGGTTCATTTCCTTATATCCTCCATCTGGCTATCCTTGTTATAACGCGTTAACTTGATTCGTTCAAAATATCTGGAATTGAATTGAATTTAGTTATTACAATATACTAACACTTAAAAGATGCAGATACCTATAGATTCACGGATCTTACTGCTCTTCTATTGGTTACCTATAGATTCATAAAACTCCTGTTCCTGTGTTTAGTAACAAAAGAAATTATTCGGTGTTTAAAACTTGATTTTTTGGATCGTTATAATTTGGTTAATCTCATCATCAATTTATTGTCGATTCACTAGATTTTAACTCCATGAATGAACATTAATTAGGAAACTCGACATAGGGTTCCCATCATAATCAGAAAATCAATTTTTTTGACCCTGTAATCTGGAGTAATTGCCGTGTTGGCCCGTTCAAATTAATGTGATGGGACTTATAAATCATGAAAACCAGAGGCATATATTATGTATTGACTACTGATTGTAACACATTTATTTTTAGAATCGTCAATCCTGACAGATTAGCAGGAAAAATATTATTTAATTCTTTTATTTGAGTCATTTCTCCATCCGTCTCTTTCACTTATCCACATTTACTATTTCGCTTTGGTGTGGTCCTTCAAATTAATGTAATTGGACTTAAAAATCACGCAATCCAGAGGTAAATACCAATAATTGACTGGTAAATCCATTTGAAATAGGACAATCCTGACAGATTAAGACAGATAATTACTTGAATTTTTTCTGTCCATCTGTCTCGCACTCACGTTCATTCCCATTCATTCACTCTCTCCTTTTGAGTTTATCTGGTGAAATGATTGGGGCTAATATAAGGTAAGTGTAACGGCTCATTTTTTAATGCGTTGCACCTGTAAAACGAGATGCGAAGGCATATGATGTATATTAGGCGGTCTTCTGAATGTTGAAGTTATTTGCAATTGTGCATACAAGTATCTAACTGATACAATATACAGGTGTGCTTATGAACTTTTGTCCTAAAATTTAGGATTAAAAGATAGATCTTTAAGCAAGCAATTGAATTGAACCAGTGTGTTAGCTCTTGGACCAGGTTTATTCACTCAAGAAGGAAGAAACCAGATCTCTCTTATTTGACCTGGTCGGTTTTCCTGTATAATTGTCTGACTCGGATTCTTGCGAAGTAGAATGGTAAGAGTAAAGGAAAAAAGTAGAAGCAAGGTGCTACATTTGAACCTAAATCTTCTTTCACTTCAGAAACACAATCTCAATGTTATTTAATACTAGTTCATTAGATGTGCATATACTTTTGTGAGAAATGGGTTTACTCTTTTCTTCTTATACTACTTTTAAATTATAAATTTTTATGACCCATCTATTTGATTATACTTGGTGCATGAAGTATGAATTGATAGTCTGGATCTTATGCCTTGGTTCTGTATGGCTCAAATTAATTGTATATATTTCTAATCGTGTTGCTTAAGATGATCATAAATTTGAACAATTTCTTACACATACTTCATTATTTGAAATTTATATACGCTAGGCCTAGTTATGCACCCTTTTCTCACAGCTAAGCCTTCTTAATCATCATCGTTGACGTGATTTTTTGTTCCATTTTGATCAGGAGGGAGAATTTTCCTCAGTTGATGGGCCGAAGGAGCGCCACCAAGATGATTCTATCACTTACGAGGATGGCGCTACTGAAAATGATGCGGAGATAACATGCATGAGTTGTCTGCTGGTGTTGATGGAGAGAAAGCAAAGAGTGACAGTGATGTCTCTTTGATTGATGGCCCTGCTTCCCTGGATTTAGTTGAGCCAAGGGGGGTCAAGCGTCCAAGTGATGAACTACATTCTGACAATAAGAAATCCTGTACAATTACTATAGAGAGTGATGATGAAACTCCAGAAGCAGGAAATAGATTGTCACATGCGGAGGAAGCCATCAAATCAGAAAGTCAAGTAGTCTCTAGTTCGGATTCTGATTCAGATGATTCAGATGCTGATATCAGTGTCAATGCCAGGTAAACAGGATTCACAATCTACAGTCGTGGTTTTTGTTTGAGTCATAGGTTTTCGAATAACTAACAATTAAGGAAATCAGTTTCTGCAAATGATGGTGAATACACAACCCAATTATGTTAAAAGTTCAAATGCAGATTTGAAAATTTGCCAGAGATTTTCACCATAAATCTCTGATGGGAATCCATTTCACAACTAATATCTGTCAGTCTTGGGCATGGCCTAAAGATTGAGAATCAAGACGATACAAATTTGTGTTTTGAGATTCGGTGATAATTAAATTATGCGACATGATTTTGTTTTTTATTTTGTACTGATTGCTAATTGGAAATCGGATCTTGGCTTCTTTCTTAGTTGTTTTGGGCTATTTCATCTTACATTTAATGCCTTTTGGTTGTTTGACAGTTTTTTTACAGGTTTTATCGCCTAATATTAATGTTCAATTTCAGTTGATTCCCATATAAGAATTATATTTGAGATGATGCCTTAGTGGCAGAGCTGAAAAACCTGTCACTCCTGAACCTAATGAGAAGCTAATATCTGTTATTATGGATTTCGACGCCTACTGTTTGATAATCTGAACAACACCAAAGTTTGTATCCCTGGATTCTATGGTGAATGAGTCGTGCTAAAGTTTTTATTTCTGTTTGATTACTATTTCAACTTTAGGGTTTGTGCTACTTCTTTGTTCTTATTTCCCACTTGATCTGTTTCGGGTTGCTTGACAAGTTTATACCAATATTCGATTTGACTTTGGAATAAGAATGATAATTTACGTGAGATATGAAAGCTCTGTCCATCGAAAAATCCCTTTAATCATATTATTTCATTCTTGCCTCTGTAGCTCCCAATGAACTATTCTTATTCTCTGAAATGGATTTCTGTCTGAACTTAAGCTTGATCCTTCATTCTTTCAAATTATCCTTCCTTTTGTTCCAGCACTAAGAGAAGACGTAAAAAGAAAATTCGGAGGATCATTGATGATGCTGAATTGGGGGAAGAGACTAAGAAGAAAATTGCAATTGAAAAGGTAAACTTTCCTCCTGCATTGTATATCTAATACCTCTTTCTGACAGGCCTGTAATTTTGCAGGAACGTCAAGAGCGGCTGAAGTCTTTGGAAGCACGGTTTTCTACCAAGCCTGTTATCATGAGTTCTGCAGTCAGTAATCGGAGTTCATTTGATGGCACTGGTGTAGAAATGATGGGTGATACTTCTGCAGGCTACATAATTAATGTGGTGAGAGAAGAAGGTGAAGAGCCAGTAAGGATTCCTCCAAGCATCTCGATGAAATTAAAACCCCATCAGGTTTTCTTTAAGTTCTTATTCTTTTTCCTCTACTATTCATGTATATTTGGAATTTGAATCTGGACTTTAGAGTTCTCTGCACTTGGTAACTTCCTGGATAATAATTTAGATTTCCTACCTTATATAGCTTTTCGTCTTTATCTTTTTCTTATAACTGGAAAAGTTTTTTTCTGTATACTACATTTCATTTGAAGAAACTGCAATAAGTTACTTGATCTATGCATAAATGTGTGTTTAGTTTAGTGCTTAAAATGGGAATGCAAACTCTGTGCTTTTGCTACTAGAATGGAAATTATGCATGCATGTTCAGCAGCTGATACTACCTTGGATTATGATTTAGTGGACACATATTCGGATTGATGAATTGTAATAAAATGTAAGATGAAGTAATTATGCATCTGTAGTCCTTTCACTTGCTGAATATGTTATGTTTGACTCATTAATTTTAACTTCATTCAGTTATGGTTACAAGTTAACTGAGTTTGATAACTCTAATTTCTTTTACACTTCAGATTCAAGGGATCCGATTTATGTGGGAAAATATTATTCAATCTGTGCGAAGAGTGAGGTCTGGTGATAAAGGTCTTGGTTGTATTCTGGCTCATACTATGGGATTAGGTAAAACTTTTCAGGTAGAACCTCTAAACGAGCTCAAATTATTCCTTCGTTTCAAATTTCAACCTGTTCCTTTTCATTTAATTATCTATTTGAATGAATATCAGAACGGAGGTTCTGATGATATGTAACACTCTTTTCTTATCTGGTTTTAAGAATCTGCATGATAATGCAAGTACCAAATACCAAAACATGGTGAATAACTTTAGAGTTGGACGAGTAATTTACATGGTAATGCAATCACCAAATACCAAAAACGTGGTGAATAACCTTAGAACTAGACGAGTATCCTAATGAGTACTAAACCTTATCACCATGTCTCAGATGTCGATATATTTACTGAACCTGAAAGTTTAAGGTATGAGTTGTTTGAAGTAAGAACAAGCCCTCATGATAATTTCATTTCCTTTTTGGGATGTCCAAGTGCACACATATTTCCTTCCGAAGGTTTCCATAAATATTGTTTCTCCGACCATACTAATTAAATTTACCTTCTTTTCACTCTATCACTTGTCATATTCAGAGAAATTCGATACATGTCACAGGCATGGTTGAGATCGCAGAGTATCAGCCTTTCTGAACTACTACATTTCAAATGGTTCTATGGCAAGGTCTTCTTTTGATTTCCCACAAACCAAATAAAACCAACTTTTTTGACTGGAGAATGAGCGGTCTTTGCTGAATGCCCAAACCATCTCAAACAGTTCTTCTGCTACTTATTCTGTAGGTGCTACCTAGTCGTCCATGGTCTATAATTTTGAGTCTGTCCAAATATCAATGAAATCTCGATCTTACGGATGCCAGTTCCAGATTTTCAGAATCCAAATTTGTACAGACTTCTATTTAACTGTTACTGATTAGCTCCAAATATCCCATGCGAAATTCCAAGGTTCTTTTTCTCGTCTTGTTGGAACGCTTTGTCACCTTAAATTTCTTGTCATTCCTTATATCATATTGTGTGTTGTATATCAAGTGAACTTATGCAATGAATCAGAAGCAAGCCCACACGGGCACACATACACAAATGCTGCCATATGCTTTATATCAAGTGAACTTATAGATGGAGCTTTTAATGATTGAGACAGAAGGAGATGATAGGGAGAGAAGAAGAAGAAAATAACCTTCTTTTGGAATGATTGAACAACTTAAAGTGGACTGTTATAGGATATTCGTCCTGCCCCTTTAATGAATTTTTCCCGATTCTCTTTCTATAGTAGGATTCACAAGCCACTACATGCTAGGGATTCTTATTGGTTTTCTGGAATATGAAGGTTTCTTCAGCTAGCTCCGGTTTAGATGAACGAAATATGTCAAAAATGTTGGTTGTCTTAAGATGTCATTGCTTTTCTCTACACTGCTATGAGAAGTGTGGACCTGGGATTAAAAACTGCACTCATTGTGACACCAGTGAGTGTTTTACACAATTGGCGACATGAGTTTATGAAATGGAGACCATCTGAGCTAAAGCCTCTTCGCATCTTCATGCTTGAAGATGTTCCAAGGTTTGTTATTTGTGTTATTTGTTTATTTTAAATAACGTGTGCTTAATTTTGTGCCTATGCTAATGTAATCCCTAGAGAATAACAATCTAAGATGAGTCCTTTCACAAGTTTTCCGGATATAATATTTCTAGCCTTGTTTTTCAGGGAGAAAAGGGTTGAGTTGCTCACGAAGTGGAGAATTAAAGGTGGTGTCTTCTTAATTGGCTATAGTGCCTTCCGTAATCTGTCCCTGGGAAAGTATGTTAAGGACCGAGACACGGCTAGGGAGATTAGTCATGCACTTCAGGTGATTGTCATTATTTAAAACTGAATCTGCAAGAACAAAGCATATGGAAATCAAATTGTATTTTTTTCTGATTTTCAATTATCATTTATTTGTCTTGTTCTTTGCAATCTGGATTGGACATTTACTAAATGTGGCTGATTGTATTTCATATTTGTGAATACTAGAATTCAGTGGTCGGTTTGTTCAATTGCATTGTCCTCGTACCTTTCAATTAAAAAGAGGAGGGTGCCATCCTCCTGTTGTCTTTTCCTGATTGTCTTGCCTACCGTAGTTGCATGTTGCTATATATAAAAGATTGGTTCATATGCTTACGAGTAATTTGAGAAAAAGTAGATTGTGGATTCTAGGATTTCTTTTCCTATTTCATCTAAGCCCTGAAACAAAATAAGGCCTGATTGTTTTAATTTTTCATTGATTTACTGTAACTGATGCTTCTACCTAAAATAGGGGATTCGACTTTTTATGAAGGTCATGTTCGAGACCTCCTCTGACTTAGTGGAAATTGTTATACACTTACATCGACGGTTATTATGTTGTTTGTTACACTAACCCTCTGGAGTAGTATGATCTAAATGTTCATCACCTTTCATCCGTGTTTCAATTACAGAATGTATTAGTGGAAAATCAATTAATATTGTGTTGTCCTCGTAACTTTACCAGTGAAGTAATCTTATGAAGCTTACATAGTCTATCTCATTTTTTGCTATTTGGCAAATCTGGTTCTCAATCCATTTCCATGAATTGGAGCATTTCGTGGAATAGGTAGCATTGGGCCCTATGTCATTGCTCTCTATAATTAGACCTCCACCAGACCTCCACCTTACCTGTAAGCCAAGGGCCATGGGTACTCATCAGTAACAAGCTTTGCTGTCTCCCTAATTTACTTTTTTAATGGCCACCACAATTCTTTTGTCATTTCAAGCACCATCGTCCAAATAGTGCAAGAGAAATAGGAGAAATCTTATCACCATGCTTAATCAGTCTACTCTCTTTCTTGATATAATAATCTAAATGCTTCTGTGGTATGTAAACCCTTTTCTAGTGCACGATTGACTAAAGTTCCTTACGAGAGGACTCTAAACTTTTTAGTTTTGACTTTTGATGCAGTTTCTTCCCTTTTCAACTCATACGATATCGATGACTGAATTCCCTTGCACCATTATTGATCATTAGCTGGCACTTAAGCTTATAAAGGAAATGTGTATTTGTTGCAGGTTGGACCTGATATCCTAGTCTGTGATGAGGCCCACATTATCAAGAACACCAGGGCTGATACAACCCAGGCACTGAAACAAGTGATGTGCCAGAGAAGGATTGCGTTAACTGGATCACCTCTCCAGAACAATTTGATGGAATACTACTGTGTACGAGTTTCTGTAAATTTTTGAATTTGATCTAGTATGTTAATCCACTATGTGATCATCCTGAATTTTATCTCATACAGATGGTTGATTTTGTTAGAGAAGGATTTCTTGGTAGCAGCCATGAATTTAGGAACCGGTAGGAACCTTAAACCTTTATCCTTCTGATGCATCCCCTTCAGCCTCTATTCCCATACTACCTATTCATCTTTTTTGCTGTTTTGCAGTTTCCAAAATCCAATAGAAAATGGTCAACATACCAATTCTACTGCAGAAGATGTGAAGATAATGAATCAGAGATCTCATATTCTGTATGAACAGTTAAAAGGATTTGTTCAGAGGATGGACATGAATGTGGTTAAAAAGATTTACCCCCAAAACTGTATTTGTTATCACTGTGAAGTTATCTCCATTACAGAGAAAACTCTATAAGAGATTTCTTGATGTTCATGGTTTCACGAAGGACAAGATATCTGGTGAAAAGATAATTAAAAGATCTTTCTTTGCAGGGTACCAGGCCTTAGCTCAGGTATGTATTTGTTTTGTTTATTTACTGGCATCCTGAATTTCCATTTTGTTTTATGTGCATGTAGTTTTTCTTTTTTAAGTGAGAAAATAATTAAAATAAGCTTGTAAATATATGCACCAGTTGAAACCTGAGTAGTTTGCTGTATTGTTCTGTTTCTTGCCAAACAAATAAATATGTCCGCAGTTGTTTTATTATATTGCTGAAAGGATTTGTTTTCTATTTGTATAAGGCGCGAAAAAGTTCAAGTATAAATATAATTTGATTCAAGTTTTCAAAACTTGATCTGTTGTTGATCCAAGGTTGCTAAGTTCATCCTCTTTTGCATTCATTCTATCAAGAGTTGTGCCAACAATTGAACCCCAGAGATTCAAAGCTTTCTCATTAACTCATGCGTGTAATGTCTGTTGACCTCTATCTATAGATTTACCTCCAATTTTGGTCCATTAAATTTACAACTAGCGGCTTTTGTTGATGTGCCTAAACCAGTTTCATCAATTATCCTGTAGTTTATTTTGATTGTGACCACTTTAAGCAAAGCAAAATGAACATTTTCATCACCCCTTTTAGTTTTCTGAAAACATAAATTTTCAATTCAGCCAGACTCAAAATTCTGTCCCATTTAACATCAAAGGGCTTTAACATTCACTAAGTAGTTTCACTTTCAAGCATGAAATAATTCATTGGTGAACAGAACCCCGGAAGGCATTAAAACACACTTTTTCTAATATCTCCTTTCTTGAGAATAATTGTGCCTAACAATAAAGATAGTCATGTAAGGATATCACATGACCTTGAGTTTGTGCCAACCTATTGACAAATATTGCACTTGTTACACTCAGCTTTACTCCAATGAATTTTGAGTCATTTTGTTAGGAATAAGATTGAGGGTGCACTAGGTGTGATTGGCAGCAAGATTGTAGAAAGTGAATGCAATGCAGTTTGGAATTAACATTTGTTTCACATTATAGGGTAGAACACATCACAAGGTGCTCCTCTTTGTCTCATTTTTGTCAACTGTCAGAACATTATACAATTTAAAACATTCTTTGAAGCCATTGAAGTTTGAATGTAATGGTTTCTTGGAGCATGACAAGATGCTTGATTCGATTTTGCAATTCATGTTGAAAAGTTCTTAGTGTGGGTAAACTAGAATTTAGCCTCACCCTGATGCCTTAAAATTCAAAAACTGCCAATTTAATTTTATATGGACTTTTAGTCTATTGTCAACTTTGACCCTCTTGGTGACCCCTTATTTGTTTTCTGAACACGTCAATATGTGTATTTTAGATTTTGAAGAGTTGCAATTGGCATCATGGTTTCATAAGGAATGCAATTCATTGTTCTTACTATTTTCAAGGAGTATAAGTTCAGAATATTATATGTTTTCTATGTAGATTTGGAACCATCCTGGAATTTTGCAACTTAGGAAAGAAAACAAAGACTCTGGTAAATGTGAAGATGTAGAAGCAGATGACAGCTCAAGTGATGAAATTGTTGACTACAATGTGATCTCTGGAGGTACATTTAGATGCTCCTTAGTCATTTTTCGCCGGGTTGAGTACGGTTATGGAAATAGTTCATTTGTCTCTTTAGCATATCCTAGAGGCTAGAAGTCATACTTCAACATTTACCTTTTCTCTTTTATCATCTATGCAAAACTGGAAAGTGGTCTGGTTTATCTTCAGAAGTGTCAAGTGTCTAAGCAGTTCCGGAAAGTTTTCTGCAGTGAGAATGACATGGCTGATTAGTGTTTAAAAGATTTATTCCTTTATATTCTTGTACCTATGGTTCAACGTTCCTATATTCTGCCTTATTCAATTGTCCTCCAACCATGTTGCTTGCAGAGAAGCTGCGCAATCCAAACAGAAAAAATGATAATGGATTTCTTCGTGAGGTGCGTGAACTTCCTTCTCTATACCCCATCTTCCTGGCTAAACACTCGTCAGTTGATATAATAATGTTGCAGAATTTCTTCCTTAGTATCCTTTTCTCCATTGTGCTTAATTTTTTTCATCTTTCTTCTTTCTTTTCATTTATATATATATATATATATATATATTTGTGACATGATTCTTAAGCAAGTTTTTCTTGCATCAATTTTGACAGGACTGGTGGAGGGATCTTCTTACCGGAAGTTGTTATAAGGAGGCTGATCAAGGTGGAAAAATGGTTTTGCTACTTGATATCCTCACAATGTGCTCGAGTATGGGTGATAAGGCACTGGTGTTCAGCCAAAGCATATTAACTTTGGACCTGATTGAATTTTATCTTTCAAAATTTCCTCCAAGGAAGAATGGAAAATGTTGGAAAAAGGGGAAGGACTGGTACAGGTGCGTATGGTGGCACTTTGGCATTTTGGAACTGTCATATTAACATAAATAGCTATATTTGATTGTTTGACTCACCTAGCATTAGTGTAAAATTTTGATTGATCATAATAATCTTGTCATCAGTCTTTAAGTCGCTCACTGAGATATGATAATTGCAGATAATGCATTTATTTTCATACTGGGTTATCTTCCTTTTTTTAAGTATAATACCAGATTTTATACAATTTAGATCCCGCTCCTGTGCCGAATAATGCGACTCTCTACTGCTTTCCACATCTAACAGGTGAAGTAACATTGCTTGTTTTTCTGCAACTACAACAGGTTAGATGGAAGAACGGAAAGCTCTGAGAGGCAGAAAATAGTAGAGAGGTTCAACGATCCTTTAAATAGAAGAGTCAAATGCACTTTGATATCGACTAGGGCTGGATCTCTGGGGATTAATCTTCATGCAGCTAACCGAGTAATTATAGTTGATGGATCTTGGAACCCAACATATGATCTTCAGGCTATATATAGGGTTTGGAGGTCAGTTTTCCATGTTTTATGTTAATCAAGACAGTTAATTTCAAGTTTGTCAAAATTTGGATAATCATGATGTGTAGGTATGGCCAAACGAAGCCTGTTTTTGCATACCGATTGCTGGCACATGCAACAATGGAAGAAAAAAATTTATAAGCGTCAGGTAGTGGCCGATCAATATGTTAAGTGACAACCCCGAGGTTTAGTCTAATTATTAAAAGTCCCATTTATCTTTCAAACTTATAAATACTCCTTTGACACTTGTTTCTGTTTTACAAATTGCACCCACAAGAGGGGGTATTTGATAGGTAAATACAAACCTTAAAAGGGTGTTTGTAATACTTTAAGGGGTATTTGTAATTGTGAAAGATAACACGAGTTTTTTTAATTAGGCTAAACCCTCACCCTCAGGGGTAGCTTTTTGTAATTATCCCAATATGTTAGTTAGCTGCTATTTTATTGAAAGCTGACTCAGAATAATGCAACAGGTGACTAAGGAAGGCCTTGCAGCAAGGGTAGTTGATCGACAGCAGGTGCACAGAACAATGTCTAAAGAAGAAATACTACATTTGTTTGACTTTGGCGATGATGAAAATTCTGATATATTGGCACAAGAGATTGGAGTTGCTGCTGAACCAAATACAACTGGTCATGTTGGAAACTTATTGAAGCAGAAGCCGTCACTTCCTCATGGAAGTTCATCTTCAGACAAAATGATTGAGAGTTTGATTAGCAGACATCATCCCAGGTATAAATTATTTCGACTTCGTACTCTTTGGTTCAACTCATGGTTCTCTTATGCTGGTAAATACTGTGTATGATGGTAGCGGAATGGCTTTTGTTACGCACCGTCATTTATGTGGAAAATTCTTTTTGAATGCTCAATATTGTAGTTTTATAGTAGGCAAAATTGCAATATTGGTCCCGTAACTATGAGGGTGTTGCAAAATAGTCCTTTATAATTTAAGTTTTTGATCGATTCCTGTAACTTCTAATCACTCGCGATTTTAGTCCTAAATTAAGCTGAAAGTTTGGGGATTTTTTATGATTTGCCAAAGTGGACCAACTCGCTACATGTGTTACAAGATACAGTAGTAAACTAGGGTTGCAGGATACAAGAAGATACTAGTAAAAATTGAAAATTGCTGGAATCATAAAAATCCCAATTTTCTAGCCAAATTGAAACTTCTGGCCAATTTAGGACTAATTTCACGAGTAAGTAAAAATTAATATAGCCACACTTTTTTTTGCCTTTTATGGTATGATGATTGATGTTCATGGTTAATTTAAGTATGTGTTTAATGGGAACTCTTTTTTGCCTTTCAGCTGGATCGCAAATTACCATGAACACGAGACACTCTTGCAGGAAAATGAAGACGAGAAACTGTCAAAAGAAGAGCAGGACTTGGCTTGGGAAGTATATCAGAAAACCCTTGAGTGGGAAGAAATTCGACGAGTTTCTCCGGATGAAAACATAATTGAGCAGCAGAAAATATCTGTCGAAGAGTCTCCAGCCGAGCAGCAGCAGCAGGTGGTTGCCAAGCCTGTGGTTGATCTAAAGCCTCATTTTCCCACTTCCGAGGCTCCTAAAAAACAAGACGGTGCACTTGAACGAATGAGACGACGCCATCAATATCGCTATGGGCTTCGTCACTGCACGAACCTTTCGCACCTAATGACGTTGAAGAGTCAAAGAATAAAGATGGGCGGTTACGCAATATGTGGGGAATGTGCTAAAGAGGTACGTTGGGAGGACATCAAGCCGGATCCAAGGTTTTGAGTAAATTTTCTTGCCTCTCATACTCTGCTCGTTTATAGTTATCCGTCTGATATAATTTTATGCCGTTGGGTTAAATACTGAGTAAGTTAGGCACTTGGCCCGAAAATCCATCTCTTTCAGTTGCTTGAGGTGGTAGATTTAAAAGGGATTTGGCCCCTTGTAGAAGTAAGGTGCCAGTCCATTTTATTAATTTCATTACAGTTGAGAGGAAATTTTAGCCATTCAGAACTACATGCTGATTAGCAAGCCACATGTTTTATAGGGTAACCACATGTTTTGAGCCTTTAAAAGGCCAGTATTATTGTGACAATTTGTACTATGCACTATTCTGGTTCTTTTATTTTTTTTTCATTTTTACTTTTTCTTTCTTTTTTTCTTTAAATTTATTTTTGTTGTGTGCATGATGGGCTTTCAGTTACTCTGAAATATAGGCAGGGTTTGTATAATGCCTTTTTTTTTTTTTTTTTGCCATGACTATATTGATGACATTATAAGTAGGAGCGTCAATTGTGACACGACATGATAAACCAACACGAACCTAACACGAATTCAACAGTATAGATACAACTCTTAACAGGTTTGGGTCAAAATCGGTCGAACACGGTTAACACGAAAATAAATAAGTCGAGTCAGTCGACCCACGAGTTGACACGAGTGACCTATGTAACCCTTTAATTTTATGGTGGCATATTAATTTAATATTTTGTGATGTTTTAGTTGGTTATATGATGGTGGAAAAATTATTAAATGCATTTTTAATAATTTTTTTAATATTTAATGTATCTTTTATTTGTAATTTTAGCTTTTTTCTCCATTTTTTTATTTTCTTTTTTGTGTCAACTTTAAATTATATAAGTTTTTCGTGTCGTGTTGGGTTACTCGTGTCATAAACGGGTCGTGTTTGTGTTGTGTATCTTGACATGAATAATTAAACGGGCAAGTTCGGATTCATGTCAGACCTGTAATGCTTGTGTTATAACACGACCTGCAAACACGAAACATGACACGATTGATGCCCTTAATTATAAGTATACTGGTGGTGTTTATTGGGGAGTATGAAATACGAGATGGAACAACACTTTATAAGAGGGATTCAAATTGCTAAGTCTTGCGAGAAAACAGGACATGTTTGAGTCTAAATATGCAAACTCCCAATTTTAATTTTTTATTTTCCCGCAAAGATAAAAAAATATACAGTGAATAAAAAACATTAAGAATCCTGAAACAAAAGTTTTCCTCCCTAAGACTTTCTCTCTCTAGAAAGTTCTAAGTGTGGGTAGGGTTGCCCGCCGCCGAGTGGGTTTGAATTCACCGATTCGATCCTTTCGATTCGAGTGGAGGCCGGTGACAACATGGACCGGATGATATAGCCAAGCTAGTGGAGGAGCCGAAAAGAACATCGATTGGGGGCGATGACAAGGTACTCTCGACTCGACAAGCTTACGATGTGGAAGGAAGCGAAGACAAAAATGAACTCGTGTCTTTTAGCCAAGATATTCGCAAACAAACCGTTTCCCGAGAAACCGCCAAGATACAAATGCCAAAAATTCTCCAAACCTCAAGAACAAATGGAAATCGAAGCGGTGGGTGAGAACCTCTATATTATGGATTTTAAATCGCTCAAGACAGACGAGCATTGGAGGAAGGGCCGACCGGAATCTTTTCAAGAGTCCGGTCCTATTCCAGAAAAATAAAGGGTCTACAACACCCACAAGACGTGGTGTTTAAAAGCATAGATATTTGGGTGCAAATGCATAACCCGCCTCTAGCTTTTATGAATAGACAAGTCCTGGAACCTATTGGGGCAAAGATTGGGAAGTACTCGACTTGGATGAGGGGACGGAGGAAATTTAAGGGCAAATACGCTAGAGTGAGGTGAGAATCGAATTAGAGAACCCTAAAAAGTGTTTGATCAGTAAAGGTGGAGGATGAAGCGGATGATGTCATTATACTCTTAGTCTATGAGAGATTACTGATTTTTGCTACGCGTGCGGTCGCATTGGGCACATCATAAAAGATTGCAACCATAAGGAGGCGAATAAGGAAAATCCCTCTTTTGGCCCTTGGTTAAAAGTCGCAACTCATTCGGGAATCAAGAAGAATAAAGAGGAGAGCAAATACCATAATCGAATGGCTC
The DNA here is from genome assembly GCA_016081115.2 of Rehmannia glutinosa. NCBI lineage: Eukaryota > Viridiplantae > Streptophyta > Magnoliopsida > Lamiales > Orobanchaceae > Rehmannia > Rehmannia glutinosa. The sequence continues at coordinate 34,550,107 of CM071929.1, read as the reverse complement.
TTTCGAGTCATCTACGCTAAAAAAAAGAGTTCGTGGAACAAAGAGGAGGAGGAGGAGAAGACAGGGAGAATGCGAAAAGAGTTGCATACCCTCCCAAGAAATGGTGTCGAGCTCGAGGAGGTAGTATCTAATGAGGTTCGAATGAAAGAAATCGAAGAAAGTTCCCACCCCAAATGACACTAAAATCCCTACTACGGTTGAGAAAAGGCCAATCAGGGCCGAATGAAAGGGAGTGCAATTTTCTATTGGAGGACAATATGGATGTGGAGATACCTAAACCGGAGAAGCGGGGGAGAGAAAAAGGACCAAAAATATATAAATACTCTTACTATGTAGTCCGAGAGTGAAGGCAATATAAAGTGGGGACTATTGAATCTACGGGGCGGAGCCCAAAAAAGAAGAAAAGAGCCGGACAAGTGAAACGACCATGCGAATAGGGCCTCAAGAAATGAGGACGGGATGGACGGTACCAAACGTAAAGCGAGGAGATGTTTCGCGGGAAGCCAACCACCAACACAAAATCGGGAGGACTCGAGTCAAGGAGAAGATATGGATACAAACAATTTCAATTTATCGGCGGAGGTTGCGAGCAACCCCGCCGACAACAATGAGTTGCATTTGTTGGAATGCTTGGGACCGGGCAACCCCCGAACATTCAGAGAACTTCGCCGCCTCGTGGAAGAGCACAATCCTAATCTGTTATTCTTAAGCGAAACGAGAGTGGCGAAGGAAAATTGCCAATGGTGGGAGACTAGGCTAGGATACAAGGGTATCTTTGCGGTTGACTGCCAGGGAAAGAGCGGAGGATTAACGCTGCTGTGGAAGGATTCAATTCAGGTACAGGTTAAATCTTATTCTAAAGGACATATAGATTGCGTGGTGGAAGAGGGCGAGAAGAGAAGATATGGAGATTCACGGGCTTCTACGGCAATCCTGAAACGTCGAATCGTAGATTCTCATGGGAACTTCTGAGGAAGATACACAACATTCAGGAGCTTTCGAACTATCCGTGGGTGGTAGGTGGGGATTTTAACGAGATCAGCGTACTGAGTGAAAAACAAGGAGGGATTCCCCGAGCGTACTCACAGATAAGGGAATTTCGCGAGGTGTTGGAGGATTGCAACCTGAGGGATATAGCATCTGAAGGGGACCCATATACCTGGGTGGGAAAATCGTATAGTAAAGGTTTCATTTTTGAAAAGCTCGACCGCTTTGTTTGCAATGGGGAATGGCGGGAGCTTTTTCCAGCTGCCAGAGCGTCTAATTTAGAATTCTACTCGTCCGATCATCGGGCTATCAAGTTATCACTCGGCTCAAAGCATGCTACAAAGGGTTCAGTTACGCAACAAGGGGCGAAAAAATACAAATTTGAAGCATGCTGGATGGAAGAGAAGGAGTTCCGTTTGCTTGTGGAGGATAGCTGGAGCAATGCACCCTTCAATTGCTCTTTGCCAGAGAGGCTGAGATGGTGTGGTGAACAGTTTACAATATGGGTCGGGCGTCGATTCCGAAAGTTATCTAGATCGATCATGGAGAAGCGCAAACAACTCAACAAAATTAAAAATAGCAGTTCATGGGATATGGAATGTGATCACATCGTACAACTGGAAGAGGAAATTGAGAATTTATCCTCGATAGAGGAAGTATACTGGAGACAAAGAAGCCGGAACTCTTGGCTAGCACATGGGGATTCCAACACGAAATTATTCCACGCCCAAGCTAATGCACGAAGATTGAAAAATCACATAAAAGGTCTGGTTCGAGTCACGGGGATTTTTGTTCGGAATGGAAAGGTATGACTGAAATAATTTTAGAATATTTCGAGAGTTTGTTCAAGTCAAACCATATTGAGGATATTGATATAAAGAGGGTTACTGACTGTGTGCCTTGTAGTGTTAATGATGAGATGAATGCTTTTTTGTGCTCTCCTTTTTCAAAAGAAGAAGTCAAAACAGCAGTCTTTGGCCTGGGTAAGGATAAAGCTCCGGGCCCGGACGGATTTCCGGGGATCTTTTACCAGCGGTACTGGAGTATTGTAGGGGAAAAAGTGACTAGGGCTGTTCTTCAGATTCTCAATGATGGGCGATCATTAGAAGGTTGGAATGAGACAGTGATTACCCTTATTCCGAAAGTCACAAACGCGTTATCCATCAAGGAGTTCCGGCCCGTTAGTTTGTGTAATTTTTGCTATAAAATTGTATCAAAAATGGTGGCAAACCGCATCCGGAAAATTCTCCCACATGTCATTGATGAAACTCAAAGCGCATTCATACCGGGAAGGCTCATTAGCGATAATATCATACTCGGCTTCGAAAGTGTCCATTGGATTCGAAATCTCAGGAAAGGAAAAAAAGGGTACGCATCTTTGAAGCTTGACATGAGCAAGGCGTATGGCCGGTCGAATGGGATTTTGTGGAGCGATGCTCATCAAAATGGGATTTGACAGAAAATGGGTGGATATTGTCAACAGATGCATAAGGTCTGTTTCATACGCTTTTGTGTTGAACCAGATGGAGTTTGGAAAGTTATTGCCGGAGAGAGGAATTCGCCAAGGGGACCCATTATCACCGTATTTATTTGTCATTTGTGCCCAGGGTCTCTCGTCCCTTCTTACACAGACGGAACGGGGTAAGAGATTTCATGGAGTTCGGATTGCCAATTCTAGCCCATCCATATCCCATCTCTTTTTTGCACATTTCCATGACCTGTCTTCTTTCGGGCGGAGGAGGATAGGGAGGGTTGGTTAGTCAGAGAGCTCTTGGAGAGTTATGAAAGAGCATCGGGTCAGTTGATAAACTTCGAAAAATTTGCACTCTCTTTCAGCCCAAATACATGCCAACAAACTATTTCTACACTTAAAACAATTCTGACAATTCCGGTGGTCCAACAACACGAAGTCTATTTGGGGCTTCCAACCTTCTCCACCCGCAGCAAAAGAACCCAGTTTAATTATCTTCGTGAAAGAGTACTTAAAAGAATTAATAGGTGGGACAATCGTTATTTCTCAGAAGGGGGGAGAGAGGTTCTCATAAAGGCGGTCCTCCAAGCAATCCCGACGTATGCTATGGCTTGTTTCCGGATTCCTATGTCAGTGTGCGAGGAGATTGAGAGAGACTGCGCGAATTTTTGGTGGGGATATGATGGTAAAACCCGAAGGATGCACTGGTGCTCGTGGGATTCTTTGTGTAAACCGAAGTGTCTTGGAGGAATGGGTTTTAGGAAGCTACATTTGTTTAATCGATCCCTATTAGCCAAACAACTTTGGAGGATCATTCAAAATCCTGATTCTTTGCTGGCTAGGGTCCTTAGAGGACGTTATTTCAAACATATGGATGTTATGCAAGCTCCGGTGGGTAAAAATTCATCGTTTGTTTGGAGATCTCTTATGTGGAGTAGGGAGCTACTTGATCGAGGTTTGGTTTGGCGTGTAGGCAACGGAAAAAATATTCGAATTTTTGATGACAAATGGATTCCCACCATGAATACACTTATCCAACGACCTATCGGTTCTGATGCCCAGGTGGAGTGGGTCAGTGATCTTTTGAGGGAGGGGAGCTGGAACAAGAATATTATATTTGAGGTCTTCCCAAAATTCATAGCTGATAGAATATGTGTTTTACCAATCAGGGGAGATAACTCTAAGGATTCACGGTTCTGGAAATTCGGGCCAAAGGGATGTTTTTCTGTCAAGGATGGATACAAGTTGGCAGTCGGACTGTTTGATCCCCCAGAAAATCAGTCGGCATACCGGGTATCGAAGTGGTGGAAATTCATATGGTCTCTTAATATTCCTCCGAAAGTACGCATCTTTTGGTGGAAGCTCTCCCATGACTTTATTGCATCGGGTAGAAATCTCTCATCACACCATGTACCAGTCGAACCATCTTGTAAACTATGCAATTTTTTTGAAGATTCTTCGACTCATTCAATTTTCTTTTGCCCTGTTATATGGACGGTCTGGAAAGGAGCAGGGGAGATTACTCATAGGCTTAAAAGTGCTAAATTTGGATCCTCGCTGGACATTTGTATGTGGATGAGTCAAAATTTGGACAAGAAGGATTTTGAAAACTTTGCTGTCTGTTCTTGGATGTGCTGGAAAGAAAGGCAAAATGCCATTCATGGAGATGGACTTTTTAAAGGCATTCAGCTGAGGGAGAAGGCGGAAAAGTTGCTTTGTAATTTCCAAAAAATGAGAGGACTGAAGGATGTTAGTGGTGCGGACGACGAGAACAAAGGAGTAAAAAAGTGGCATCCCCCTCCGGTTGGTCACCTAAAACTGGAAGTAGACGCTCGAGTCAATGGTGAGAAAGGCAGTTTTGGGGTGGGAGGGATTATCCGAAATCATAAAGGTGAGCCCCTCCTCGCTTTTGGTAGAAATTTCTCCACCCCGGACTCAGTTATCGAGCTTGAGCTAAAGGCTCTTGTTGAAGGCCTTGAAATTTCACACAAAGAAGGTTTGTTTCCATCTATTGTTGGTTCTGATTCGCTCATGGCCATCCAAGCAGTGATGGCAAGAAGTGAAGTGAAAGGATATATTGAGTTGTGGGCTTCCAAGATTCACTCATTGCTGCTAAAGACACAAGACTCAGAATTAATTCATGTACCTCGTGAGGCAAACTCTTGTGCCCACGAAATTGCTTTTTTTGCTGCTTACTCTTCATGCCCTTTTGTTTGGGTACCTGAGAGTTTTCCTAGATGGCTAAAAGAACTTGTATGTATGGATATTGCTTCAATTTGAATGATAATACAAGCTCTTTTGGTTTTCAAAAAAATATACAGGTGAATGCGTGAGACATGAAGACTATTATCTTCCTAGCGTCTTGTCTTGGTTAAAAAAACATGGAGATTGCAAGAGATATTTTTCTTTCACTCATACAAAATAAATCCAAACAAAATACTATAGTTGTAATAATTGTAAAAAAAAAATAAATATATTTTGTTATTTAACTTTTTAAATATTATATCAATTTGAAACTACTAATACTAAGGGTGTCATAAACATGACACAAACCCAATACATTATAAGCATGTTAGAGTTGAGGCTTATGGGTTAGCGTCATAATCGGATCGAGCCCAAATAACACGAATAATAAACATGTCAGGTTAGGGTTGACTTGAGTTGACACAATTAACCCGCTTGATATGATAGTACTATTATTAGGTTGTTTTTTTATAAAAAAATTCATTGATTGAATATATTGGTTGTATAATGATTAAATTTTAAAAGTTATCAAATGTATGTGAATACAATATTTAGATTAAAATTAATTCATACGACCCATATAATATGACTCATATAAATAGATAAATAATATAGATCTTTAATATATACATGTTATTTTGGATCGACCCAAAAACACGAATAATAAATGGGTTGCGTTAGGATTGAGAAATCTGTACAAAAAGTTAGGATTGAGAAATCGACACGAATAATGTCTCAAAACAACGTGCGAATCGAGAACACGACACGATTTGACACCCTAAGTAACATGATACTCCAATTTCGTAGAATTGTCGAGTTGCATTTTCTCAATTTCCATTTTCCAACTTTTAGATGACTTTTGAGAATTGAAAACTGTTAATTAATTAGCATTTAAAAATCATTTAAGTAACTTTTTTTTTATTTATCCTCACAAATAGTATATTTTATCATTTATCAACATAAGAAAAAAATAAAAGTTGAGAAACTTGCCACCATAATAAGAAAAATTCACTACAAAAATATCATTATCATATAGTTAGATAATGACTAAGACTTTCTGAATTAGACATGAAAGGATCAACCTTACGGTAAGTCTTGAGTTGTAATGATGATTGATTCGGGTTCGATCCCATACAAGACGTGTGTCCCATTCCTTACTATATCTTCCATTGTACAAAAAAATTTTTAGACATGATCAAATGTAAGAAAAATAAAATTAAATACTTTAGGGTGTTTCAAATTCCGCCTTTAGGGGTGGAGTGTGGGGAGCAAGGGGTTGCAGGCTTTGCAGCTGCTGTAACCTGAAAATATGGCTCACCATCCACAAGTAACAGAATAATTTTGGCTTTACCAGAGAAAAAAACCCACTTTCTTTACTTAGAAAAGAAAGAAAATCAAGAAAAAAGAAAACTACTTTCTTTTACCCTTTTCTTGTCGATCTCAAGCCACCTTGATCACACCCAAAATTCCCTGGAAAAAAAACACAAAAACTATCGGGTTTTCTATCCCTGCCCACGTTTCCATCGTCCCGATCCGCGCATTTTCGCCTCAAATCGGGCCTTGCACGTCGTCCTGGCACTAGCCCACGACGACGAGCTTTGTACCGTTCACGTTAAATGTCACGGGTTCCATACCAGCTCCTGGAGCTGAGTATCATCTCAGCCCAAGACCTGGCGCCTGTCTCCAAAAACCTACGCACTTACGCCGTCACATGGGTCAACCCGGATCGGAAACTCCGAACCGGAATTGACCACCAGGGCCTAACAAACCCGACCTGGAACGACAAATTTGTTTTCCGGTCGATAACAGGTTTCTGAATTCGAGACATCTTCCGTGATGATCGAAATCTACGCGGTCGGATGGCTACGCGATACCCCTGTCGGGTCCGTCAGTGTTTTAATCAGCAATTTAATTCCTCCTTCAGTCCGACAGGAGAAATCTAGCCGTCGATTCGTGGCGCTTCAGATCCGCCGTCCGTCGGGCCGGCCACAGGGGATTCTGAACATGGGGGTTTCGCTATTGGACAATACGATGCGGAGCATGCCTCTTTACACGGAGCTCAGCGCGTCGGCTTTTGGATTTCAGGATCTGATGGACGAGAAATTGCAGAAAAAAATTAGGGTAAATAATAATGGGGAAAAAATTGAGAACGGTAAAAAGCAATCGCCAGAGGGGAAGAAGAAGATTCAGTTATTCAGATCTCTGAGCGATCAGACGGATCTAACGAGGAAACAGGGGGGAGGGAGGAAAATTAGGGGTGGTTCAGTTTGCAACGGCTCATTACATTACTATGGCGGCGGCGGATCTGCTGTTAACGGCGGCGGCGGTGGTGGTTCGGCTGTTAACGGCGGCGGTTCGGCCGTGAATGGTGGTTCGATGGTGAATGGATCTGTATGTAACTCAGACGTGGGGCCGTCGCCGTCCGTCGTGGCGGCGGCGGTGGCGTGGGGGCTGTATCCGACACATCAGGGGCCGCCGCCGAAGCCAGGCAGCTCGGTGCTGGAGGATTGGACGGTGGAGGAATCGAGCATGGAAGGTTTGAAATCGAAGATCGAACGGTGGAGAATGGAGCTGCCGCAGAAATACGATCAAAGGTACCAGAGGCTTGAAAACAACAAGAGAAGGGAGAAGAAACGCAACCACCGGCACCGGCGGAGAAAAACGCCCGGCGGCGATGGCGAGGGCGAAGCCGGCCTGTTTACGTGTTTTGGGAATGCGTACGGTTGCGAGTTTACAATAGTTTGCGGTGCGAAGAATAGTCGTCGGGGGAAGAAGAATCGGCCTCGGGGTTATACTAGCAGCAAAACTAGCATTTCAGAAGTAGATTCTTGAATCTTGATTAATTAATATATAAATTGACAATTGATATGGAGTCGAAAGAATTAATTATAATTATTATAAATATTTACGTAAGGGTACAGAAAAGGATCCCAGCACAGTTGAGTGGGTTGATAAATTGTCCCTCCTGTGGGATTCTTGTATTTTTTTTTTTTTTTTTAATGTTCTTAATTTGCTTTTCTCATTTTGGTTTTAATTTTGCTTCTTTTCCCCCACTTGTGTAGAGAAATTGTGATTTGAAAAAACAGGGGTGAGGGAGAAAGGTTAGTGGGTTTCTGGATTTTAACCCAAGTGTATGTAAATCCAGTTTGAGTTCGTTGTAATTGTTAATTACTGTCTTAATTGGGTTTTTCTATTTGTATTCATTGAAGTGTAGCTTTCCTATAAACATATTGCTTTCATCTGCTTTAATATATCATTATACCATGGATGTATACGATGTGTACGATAATGGCGTTATCTTATACATGTGACACTTATCCGAAAATAGAGAGGTACTTGAGCAAAAAATTAGATAATTAAGATAAGGTAGAAAATAATAGATTTTCGAGTAAGGTTGCAAAACAAATTGAGTCGCGACTATATCGCCCACGCAGGGGGAGGCAAATCAATAAATTTACAATTGAAATTGTAAATTTGGCGCAACTCTTAAAGTCTAAGCCCACCTTATTCTTGGTCAAAATTTGCAAGAAAGGTTGGAGCCGATACAGGTGAATGACATTCAAACCCACCAAGAAGGACAAACGGCAAGTACCCACCCTGAAGAGGGAGAATAAGCTTGCCAAGTTAGAAGGAAGAACTCCTATAAGGAGAGGTCTCAGGAAAATGCCCCTCTCTATCACATTTCTATCACATTTCCAAAAGCTGCCTTTTGACCTATTTTTACAAGCCTAGCTAGGCCTTCCTATTAATAAAGTGAGCAAAACTTCACTACCCATCCTACGTGGGATATGAGAGTTCTTTAGAAATACTCAATGCTTATTATACAACACTAAGTGTATACAAGCCGTGTATGTCCATGCTCGGAGCGGAACTAAGGGGGCAAGTGGGGGCCACTTTGCCCCAAAATTTTTCAAAATGTGTTTTTTCTACTTGTTTTTTATTTTAAAAATATACCTATACTTATGAAAAATTGCATTTGCCCCCAAAATTTTGAAAAAAATCATATATAGGTCTTCAAAATAGATTTCGCCCCCAAGATCGGTAACCAACCACTGGGAAGGCCATCGTTCCAAAACACGGATAAAAAGTCTTTCCTTGCTCTTTCGTTCTTGCCACAACAAAAAACAATTCTTATTTACGTAGGTGTAACAAAACTCCATTTTGAAACATGTAAGCTTTCATAATCGTTAGTCTTAGAGACCTCGTTTGCTAGCATTGATTGTATAAAGGAAATTAGGTAAAATACCCCAACAAGGGGGTATTAAGGAAAAATACCCCACTTTATTAAACAATGAAATCTACCCCTTTTCCCTACCTAAAATGTCTACTTTACCCTTAACTTAAAAAAATCAAAAAAAAAAAAAAAAAAAGCGAGCACATGGGCGGGAGTGAAATTTTCAATTAGCGGGCCTTTCATTTTCACCATTACAAACCCTAGTTTCACCATTACAAGCCTACTTCTCAACATTTCGAGCAAAGAGATCAACATTACAAGATTTTCGAGCTCTTCTTCAAAATTACGAACCCTAGTAAATGCGACGCGCGTTTGAAGGAGGCAAAATCGAGAACCCGTGTTCGACAATAAATCTTTCTTGCATCAAAAATATGGATAAAGGTTAGTTTTGATTGTTCTTTCGTGTAATGTTAATGATTTTCATTTTCGCAAAATGGTTCAATTAACCAAATTTTCACGATTTTTGAAATGGGTATAATTTGAAGAGTTTCGATTTTTACGCAAGTTGTATCAAGAGGCAAACACGTGGGCATAACCGTAGGCAATTGGGTGGGCGATTATGTTAAATATTAAAAATTGTGGGCACTTGGGTGGGTATTTATGTGGGCGATTGTGTGGGCGGTTTGTGTGGGCGATTAAATTCAAATGTCATTTTGTTTGGGAGGACAAAGTGAATCGGACAGGATGTGGGCACTTGGGTGGGTATTCATGTGGCGATTACATTGAATGTCAAAATTTTGTGGGTGGACAAATCGAAACCGATCTTTTATATCTATCTATTTGTTGCGGGGTTCATATAATGCTCTTATGGGATGGAGTTTGGGATTGTGACATAAGTACATCCCGATGGAGGTATATAGGAAGCATTCCAAAACTTTTCTCTTCCCTTCGAGTTCACTTACGCCGAATTGTTGCGGAAAGCTTATATTTTCTCTAAATTCAATCCATATGAGTGTGAAATAGAGTTGACCGATTGGTTTGGCTATGAACATGTTGATCCTTTGCCACCATGTCCAATCACCGATGATGACGATGTCGGCTACTTGTTCGCATGAATAGCGAGAAGCCTTTGTCATTCGGTTTGTCATTCGATTAGAAGGGAAAATAAGAAGAAGAAAAACACTCTTTGGAGTCACTAGTAGCAATCAAGTGATGTTACCCAAAGGGGATTAAATCTCCTAAAACATTTTTTGAAGATCCCCCTAGATGATGGAATAGTAGACTTGGACCCAAAACCAAGTCATGTGATCAATGAGAATTCATTACTCCAAAATCGCCTTTATTGTTGAAGTGGAATGTTATCTTGTCCAATGACATCGACTTGTCTTGTCGAAAGAGAAGGTGGAGATATAATTGGCCTTGAAATTTCAACTTTTGTACATCCATGAATTGCCAAAGACGATTCCCCGAACCTTTGTGTATTCCTAACGCTCAAAAACCAACTATTCTTTCTTACTTCTTCCTCATTCGATTGCAACGAGCACTTAATCTCGCGCTCGAAATTGGTCCTTTTCGTTTTGAACAAGCGCCATCTTTCTTGAATCGCACAATGAAAAGTAGTGTTAGGTACAAGTAGGCACACATGTGGGCGGATCGCAAAGCAAATAGGTGGGCAAGATAAAAATTATCAAAAACACCCAAGTCCATACATATTCCAACCTAAAAACACATTATAGACTCTGCAGAATATGATCATAAAATCCACACAACACGTCACAGACTCCACAAAGTAGTGTTAGATACAAGTAGGCAAACATGTAGGCGATCGCAAGGCAAATATGTGGGCAAGATTAAAAATTCATGAAAAGACCCAAATCCATACATATGTCAACCTAAAAACACACTATGACTCTACAGGACTCCACACAACACATCACGGACTCCACAAAGTGGGGAAAGAAGTGGGCAACGACGTGGGCACTCATGTGGGCAACTCCGTGGCACTCATGTGGGCAACGCCATGGGCAAAACACATGGCTAATATGTGGGCAACAAAAAAATGTTGGAATAAAGCCAAGTACAAGCACATTCCAACATAAACACACCATTAACTCCGCAAAACATGAATCATTCAACGTTAAATCTCGTTTGGAGTCATATAACGAAACCCTAAACTGTTTATTATTTTGTTTTCAAAACAAAACCCAAAATGGTTCAAAAAAACTAACTAAAATAAACATATAAGAGAAGAAAATGAAACAACAAACCTTTTCAACCGAAGAATGACCTTTGATTTTCAAAAACGGAGACGTCAAACAATCGCGATGGATAACACTAACGGAGACGTCAAACAACTCGTCGGAATAGGTTCTCGTGAGGACGTTCGCGTGTCGAAGAGAGAAAGCAGTGGAGTCGGACGTGAGTCGGACGTGGGTTGGAAGGTGAGAAGAATGGAAGATGAGTCGGACGTGAGAGGGAGAGAGAGAGTAATGGGCAAATGAAGGGTTCCCGCCTATTCATATTCTTTTTCTTTTTTTTTTTTGGTTTTTTTAAATATAAGGGCATTTTAGACTTTTCAGGAGAAAAAAGGGGTATTTTTCATTGTTTAATAATGAAGGGGTATTTTTCCTTAATACCCCTTGTTGGGGGTATTTTACCTAATTTCCCTTGTATAAAATGGATACCTAATTAGGCTCATTATTGTGTTTGTTATCCATTTGAAAAGTTCATGATGTTTAATAGGCCCGACATGTTATCAAGTTGAAACTTGATTGTGGATCCATCATAGAGCTGACAAAAGATAGGCTACTGTTTCTTAGGCTAAAAAAGAACTGAGCTTATTTGGCTGGCCTCTTTGACCTGATAAGTAGTCAAACTTCTTTGTACTACTAATATAATTAAAGACTTGACATTTATAATCCTTCATAAAAATTTCTCAATTCATTGTGCAAAAGTAAAATTGAAAATTTATTTATCACGTTATACAATGACTTGCGAGCAAACAATCTATTAACATGATTGATAACTAATGTTTCAATCTAGCTAATATTATTTATCCCTAATTGAAGCAAACAGGGGCAAAAAAATTAGCTATTTTCCTTTGAATTCACATAATAAGGGTGAATGGTTTTTAAAATCTTAGTATTAGACCAGAAGTGCTTCACATCTAATTCAATAAATATTTGATAATTTTTTATAGAGATTTATATCATATGCTAGCCTTCACTTTTTCTTTTTTCTCCTTAACTTTTCAATTTGGGTAGCTGATCGTTGCAATTAATTCAATATGAGACAGTATTTTCCAAATCAAAATAACTCAAAAATGTTTGTGATTGGTTGTAAAAAAAACTTGCAAAATCTTCCCTCAAATTTTTTTGCCCCAAGATGTGATTGTTTGTCAAAATTTCAAAAATACACAATTCACCCATTCTCATTTTTTCAATCATCAACCACATCAAATTGTAAAATACTTCACCAAAAAAATATCACTATTAACTATCATAATTATACAATCATATTATAGTACACTATTCATTTTCTTTTATTTTTCAAATCAACAATCACATCCAATTACTATTTTACTAAAAACGTAACTAAATCAACTATTATCACATTTTCATCTTATATCCAATCACATTTTCACGCTACTCTCTCCAAAAATATAAACGAGCAAAGGTCAACCAATTATCACACCATATTTCCCATTTTCAGCCCAATTTTTCCCTTGGGAATATGATCAAATGCCTAAACTGCATGAGAAAACCTGGAAATTAAACCATGCTCTAAAGAAAGTTCTCAGCCCAAAAAAAAAAGAAAAGAAAAAAAAACAAGAAAGACCAGCAACTCAATTTAAATTTAATCTCTACAGAATCATAACACAATAACAACCAAAACACATCTATTCGAAAAACGACAAATGAAAAATTAATTAAGCTGAATTGGCCTCACTAGACTTAATATTCTTTCTTTTACTCACACTATTACTCGGTTTATTACTGCTCGGAATATTATTGTTACTCGCCCCACACACTATAGTAAACTCGATCCCATACGCATTTCCAAAACATGAAAACAGGCCACCGTCAGAATTCCTCCTGGAATGCCTGTTGCAATTCGACGATAAATCCGACAGATCGTCATCCATGTTATTGTTATGCTTACCAGAACCCTGTTTTCTCCATCTCTCTCTGTTCGATCTAATTCTGTACCCTTTGGCCTTAGCTTCTTCAATCGTCAGCTCCTCCAGGATCGAGCTGCCTGTTTCGACAGCTCGCGCATTCCTGTTCAGCCGCTTCCCCAGCAGCTGAGCTGGTTGCGATTTCTTCGCCAGCTCAGCCGCCACGATTGAGGCTGACGGCCCGATGTCGGAGCACAATTCCGAGCCGTTGACCATGGAGCCGTTGACAGCAGAGCCATTGCATAACGATCCGTTTTTCAATGGAAATTCGTCGTTGACTTCGGATCCTAAGCTCAGAGATCGCCATAAATGGATTTTCTTGTCTAGTTCTTTATCCTGATCTTCTGCTTGGTATCCATTTTGTTGATCCAGGCTGAGAGCATTTACTCTTTCCTCGATCCGGTTGCGAAAATCGGCGCCAGGGGATTTCGCCGCGTTGTTTTTGAGCGGCATGCTTCGCATGGAGCTATCCAGGAGGGCTACTCCCATGTTGAGTATGCCCTGTGGGGTCCCCGACGGGCGGCGGACTTGGAGCGCGACGAATCTCATATTCTTCGGGTGGTTCTGTAATGGGGCTCCTGTTGGCGGGGCGAGGAGGTCGCTGATCAGGACACGTACGGTCCCGACCAGGACCTCGCGGAACCACGAGACGGTGTAGATCTCGACGGTTATGGCCGCATCATCGGAGAGGAGGAACTGGTTGTCCACGCGGAACGTGAATTTTTCGTTCCACGTGGGGTGTGTGTGGCCGTGTTGATCCGTTCTGGTCGTGAGTTTTCGGGCAGGGTTGACCCATGCCACGCCGTGCGTGCGCATCGATTTGCAGACAGGTGTCAGGTCCTGAGCGGAGATGAGACTGATCTCGAGGAGTTGGAGAGGAGTGGGTGGTGGGGCCTGGGTGGAGATAGAGGAGGTGGTGACGGTGGAGCAGACGGTCGGGGTGGGGATCGTGGGGTCCATCCGTCGCGGTCCTCCGTGACGGGATGGACGAGTGATGTGTTGGAGTCGATTGAGGTGGTAAAGGGAGAAATTGTGCGGTTAATGTTCTTCTGTATGTTGAAATTGCATGTTGTTACAAAGTTGTTGGGGATGTTTTGTTGTTTGTTGATGTTTCTTGACCATTGCTTACTTGAAGTTGACATTCTTTCAAATTGGTTGGCCTCAAATGAGCATTTCCTTGTTTTAATGGCGTACATGAAATTCCCATGAAATATAGGGGACTATTTGGATATGCAAGTGCGAAAACCTTAGACGTCTGTTGACTAAAGTATTCTTACTAAATAATGATTGCGTCCTGTGATCCATGGGTAAATTGCAATTTTAGTCCTTTAATTATACGGTGTTGGCAAAAATAATCCAAATCACAATTTCCAAATAAGTCCCGTAATTTCAAAAGTCTCGATTTCAGTCTGATTCTTTAGTTGCCGGAAATTTGAGAATTTGCCGGCGTAATCAACATATCCACATTTCCTGCCAAACATACATCGACGTGGAAACCAATTTCGTTTATGTAGACACCTCCTAGCGATTTTTTATTTATGAGTTTTTATCCCAATCTACATGTCAATTCACTTACTCCATATAAGCGAGATTGGTTCCACATCGATAAGAGCTTGATTTATGCTCCAAAATTTTGTCATATTAAAACCCCACGATTTAGGCTTGATTTATACTCCAAAATTAATATGGTAACTTCTATACACGTGTCAGTCACCTGTGTGGTGGAATATGAGATGAAACACCATCCTGGTGGGTAGCAAATGAAAGTCAACTACAAGAATCGGATTCACATTTTCTGTTCCAAATTGGTGTTCCATTTCCTGTTTCATTCATTTGGATGAGTGACACATGTAAATACTTTAAACAATCAATAACTCGTGTTTATCTTATTGGCATGTGTCATTCGTCGGATGAAAGGAACATGAAATGTAACACCAATTTGGAACATGAAATCTGTTCCCACAAAAATCACGAACAAATTTCAATTTCTCAATTATGAATGAATTTGTCTCTATTTTTTCTGCAATTTTCCAATTGACCATCATAATCACAGAAGTCCAATGGTTTTGAGAAAAGTGTTCTCTTTTTAACAATTTGGGGTTCAATCTGGTGAGATTTTTTCTTCTTGTGCTAAAGTAGTAAAGTGTAAGTGCTTTTTTTTTTTTTTTTTTTTTTTTTTTTTTTTTTTTAAAGAAAAGGTCCGTCACATCATTTTTTTAGTGCACCATCACATCATTCATTATGTTAAGTGATCAAGATATCAATGACTTGATTAATTAAAATTTACCACTTCGGCGAGCCCTCAGTGTCACAGGAGTCCATCTCTTAAGATATGAAACTAAATATTTTGATGTGTGCTTTTTGGTTAATTTTATGTTAAATTTTATACTCTTTCAATTCATGAGATGGAAAGTTTTATTTCTTTTTCATGAGGAAGTTTGTAATTGCTTGATAAATCACATTTGACTGGTTTCAAATATAAATTCTCTCTTTATTTCATGAGGAAAAAAAGGAAAACGTTTGAATCGAAAAGATGGCATTGAGTATGATATCATACATTATTTCTTAATCATCAACTTAACTTGTTGGAGAAACATTGGACTACATTATATGTAGATGTGTATGAATTTAAGCAGTAAAACATATTTAATTACCATCTGAAAAATTGAACAATTTATGATATTAGAGAGCGTTTGCAAACACTAAAAAAAGTGATTCTCAACTTTTAGTTGGAAAAAAAATTCACATTTTAGTGTTTACAAATGTCAGCTTATGCTTCTTATTCTACTTCATCTAATCAGAATTGAAATACAAGAGAGATGTGATTTATATTTCTGATTCTGCTTCTGATTTACCCTTTACAACAAATAAACACTTTTACAACTTATCTACAAAACACCATCTCTTGACTTAATGAATTTTCAGCTTCGACTTGCAAACATTACTACGTGTCGTTTTTCGCCACAATAAATCACTTCCTCTATAACTAGACGTGTTTGCAAACAATACTTAGAGGAAGCGAGAACAACTATTAATGTCTACAACAACGACAAGTATCAAATTTTATGTGACATCATATCCACATTGAATGAATTTCCAAGTTCATAATTTTTTTTAATGAGTTGGGAATACTTTGGTTGGAGGATGAGATAAATTTCAAAGAAACGAAAGATACTAGGGTTCGAACCTCGGTCAACACCCTTACAAATGGTGAATGATCTGGGTTGAGCTACAAGTGGTAATTTCAAGTTCATAATTAACTATAAATACATTTCGTATTTTAAATCTTACATCTTCCTTCTCCCATTTGAAGAACAAATTACATGTCTTAAAGCCAATTGTAAGGAAAAAAAATATACAAGGATCCTGGAATCGTACAAAATCGGAACACATATTTATATTTAAAAAGCTGAAGCCTGAAAACAGTGTTACAAAGACAAAACTGATTTGTCCATCATATATATGCCCACACAAAAACAGGCCAGACAAAAAATAAAAATAAAAAAAAAAACCAAAAAAAAAAAAGGAAAAAAACGCTGAACACAGCAATCTTAAATCATTTCAAATGATCAAGAGTTATATACTGTCCCAAACTACATCGTATTACAGACATATTCACGAGCTCAGACAACATAATTATACCTGCGTAGATTATCCTGATCTGGAAGGCTCATCAAATGAACATTTTGTTTGTTTACATTTCTGTTCTTCTTTTTCTTCTTCTTCAGTCCCTTTGACCCGCAAAAAAAGCTGAACTGAAATCCGTACGCATTTCCAAAACACGAAAACAGCCCTTTTTTCTTCTCCGTCCGCCTCTTCCTATGATGTCCGCCCGGAGGTTTCTTATCCGTCGTCGTCAGCGGAATATTCAGATCCTCTATCGGCACAGGCCATTCCACGATTTCCGATTTCACGGCCAGATCGTCGCTTTTATCGCCCTGTTCCGTCCACCCTCGAAAATCGAGCTCCCGTAATCGTTCCATTCCGTGGAGTAAAACCCCTTTTTCAAATCGGCAGCCACCTCCGACGGTAAAGGCCGCATCACGGAGTAAAACGAGCCGACCGACGTACCGATGGTTTTCGTTTCGGGTTCGGATTCGGGCCTGGATGTCATTCTGCTTTCCGGGCTCGCAATCACGGATGCGGGCCCTGGAATTTTATCGTCGTCCTGGAAATCGCCTTTCGCGACAGAATCGTTTAATTCTTCGGTCTGATCTTTTAATTCATCTCCCTCTTTCAATTCTCCATCATTGGTTACTGAAAACGGGCAAATTTCAGGGCCTGGAATAATATTATCGACGAGCTGGACCCGAGATGCAGGGTCCCCTGTAAATGCCCTGACGGGCGGCAGATCTGGAGAGAAACCCGTCTGAAACCCGGTTTTTAAGCAGAGGCGGGGAGAGGTTGTTGACGAGCAAACGGGCCGTCCCGATCGGGAGATCTCGCAGCCAGGCGAGATTATAGATCTCAATATTCACGGCCGACGATTCGTTTTTCAGAAACTTATCGTCGGCGTGAAAAGCTACTTTGTAATTCCAGGTCGGGTTCGTGTGGCCCTGGTGGTCGATCCTTGTCGTCAATTTGTTGTCAGGATGAACGTAGGCGACCGCGAAAGTGCGCAGCATTTTCGACACGGGTGGTAGGTCCTGCGCCGAGATTAAGTTGATTTCCAGGAGTTTGAAAGGAGCTTGATGAGACATTGTTGTTGTGATTGTTGATAATATTAATGTGGCTGCAAGATGGCGGAGAAAAGGTGGTGTTTTTCGCCGTCTTGGGGGACGACGGGCCGGGAATGGAAGGGAGAGAATGCATGAAAGGTTTTTTTTTGGCTTGTGGATGGAGGGTGGAAAGAGTAGAGTTTCTTCCTTTAATTCCTACGAGAAAATAGGATATTAATAGGTGAGTATTAGTTTAAACGATATTGATGATTTGTGAGATAGCCAAATGGCCAACTATATAAAAGTTGGGGGATATTAACTATGGCTAGATTCGTATGGTGCGAGGATCAATTTACAGAAGTTACGAATGTGAGTTATTAGAAATTAGAAAGGGGAAAAATCAATTTGGAATCGATATACTTTCGTTTGCGCATTCCGCTTTTAAGATTGACCCCTATGGAGAAATATATATAACAGGGATGTTAGCCCAAAAACTATATATGTGGTCAAAATATTTAGGTTTTGACAAGGTTAGAACTTATAATATTGTTGATGTCGGAACTCGGAGATCTAAGGTGTCAAATAATGAAAACGGCCTTGTGGGTCATCAGTCTACGTGTGCAAGGAATAAAATGAAATATATAATAAAAAGGTCTGATACCAATGTATTTACACAATCTGAACATGTCGTATTTCGTATTCTATTAGCTTGGAGCAATAAATACTCTTTTAAATGGTTTGAATACAAAAGGTCAGTTAACCCTCTTTCTGAGGAAGATATCCTATACATGTAGGGTTACTAGGTATAGTCTTAATCATTACTAGAAAGGATTGCCCAATTAATCCCCTGAACCTAAGAAAAAAGTGTCAAATGGACATGATTTGAATGTTTTTAATGGGCATAATTACTGACACGAATTAATGGCAATCTAACTTCTCCTGCTAAGTATCCCACCAAAATGGGGCCCGTGAGGCTCATCTTTATGACTTGGGTGGACGCCCGGGTTGGATACGCGAAACCTGCCAATACTCCTACATTTGCAAAGCGGGAGGTTCGGGTCAGGAACATGCCTAGGTCCGCAACGTCAACCTTCAGGTTGGACATGCATGCATTGTTGTTCCTTATATTCATCAAGGCATGTACACGTTAGACCGGTGCAACAAATATTTGCTTAGAAAATATTTTTGGATTTAGTTTGAATTTCCTATTGTCGGGTGAGTTGCAAATTTTTGTGGTGAAGTTTTAATGAGAAAAATCAACTTAGTGGTATTTTCTTACAACGTGATTTAGGGCATGTGTTGCTTGCGGTTCAAAATGTATGGTGATATAAAAGGATGAACTGCAACGCTATTAGAGTTATTAAATATTAAATAATACACATCTTTAATCGCTTAAAATGGTAATTCCATATGATATCATAACTACATCAAACAATAGGTCTAGAGTTCAAATCTCACCTCACGATCCTCACCCATACAAAAATATTCAATGCATATGAAGGGCGTGGACATCTCATGTTAGAGTAATGAAATATTGAATTGCACAAAGCTTTTGAATCATTTATTATGGTACTCTGAACTCAGAGGACCTCAAGAGTCGAGAGTAAGTACAATTTTTTGTTTTGAGTTTTTCTTTAAAATAATACAAAAACTATAGTACCACTCATTTTTGGTTTACAAAACATTAATTAAAATAATGTGATTTGTGGGATTGGAACTTTGACCCCATGGTAGGAAATGTAAGAGCTAACAACCATGCCAACTCATTTTTTGTTATTAGTTTTATTTCGTTCATACTTAAGATAAATAGACGCATAAAAACAGACCAGGCCCATTGGCCCAGCTTGTGAAGCCCGACCCAAGCTCGGGACCGGCCACTAAAGGCGGGTTAGTGGGCCGAGCTAGGCCTAATATTCCAAAAAAATGTTCAATCCGGCCCAGCCCGCTGGAATGTGGACATAGACCGAGCTGATCCAGCCCAGTTCAAATTAACCCAACCCATTTAACACCTCTACCAAGAAGTATTGTTTGCGTCAAGTGCCTTTTTCAACTTTATCCTTTATGTAATGTACGTATCATCATAATTCATATCATGCCTTTTGCACACATAGCATGGGAAATAACCAGATCGTGCAAAGGTTTCAGAACAGTTTCATTTTTGTATTTCACAGCTCCTTTTTTTTTTTGTTTTGTTTTGAAAAGTTAGTCATTTTGATTCTTCAAATTTTAACTAAATACAGGTCAGATAAGATTTTGGATACTTTAAGAGACAAGCCAAGAATTTAGCCGGAAAAGAAAAGGCAAAGAACTATTTAAACAGAGTCAACGAGTGAAGTTGACTTTTCTATTGTACACGTAAGTTGACTAAGTATTATCAAAATATTATTTAGTTAATTAGTTCCATTTGTATTTTCTATTTAAAAAGGACAATTAATCCCCAACTCACCTCCAAGAGGTGACACTATACGATTGATTGACCCTACGAATGAGGGACATCTTTTAAAATTCAAAACCGCAACAACATTTTTTTGAGAAGAAGCAACATATTTAGCTATATAAGAAATCATAATTTCTTTTTTAAAAAAGAATCCCATCTGAATTATCAATTTTTGCAATTAAAAAAGTGAATATTTTGCTAACCTCAATTTATTATTTAAACCAGTGCCTCCGGCCAAGAAAGCCATGAGAGAGTAAAACTTACAGAGAGATTAATTAAAGCCAGAGACATGGCGGAGGTAGCAATTTTATCCACGGTGACAAAACTGGGCGATTTATTAATCCAGAAAGTGGGTTTTCTGCACGGCATCGAGTGACAGGTGACGTGGCTGAAAGATGAGCTCCAAAGGATGCAATGTTTTCTCAAAGACGCCGCCGAAAAACAAAACAACGACGCGAGAGGATACGCAATTGGATATCCGACATCAGAGACGTGGCTCAAGATGCCGACGATGTCATCGAAACCTTCATTCTCAAAGTCGACACCCCAAAAAGGACCGGCGGGCTGCTAAGCCGGTGCCGTTACTTACCAAACCATTTGTACCATCTCAACAAGGTCGGAAAAGAGATCGAGACCATCCGGGCTAGGCTCGAAGACATCGAGAGAAGCCGCGATAGGTTTGGGATTCGAAATCTCGGCGAGGGGATGGTTTTGCCGTCCGGGAGACTAGAAGATGTCGAGTGGCGGCGAAGATTGGCTCATTGGCAAAAAGACAAACACGTGGTGGGCTTGAAAGAAGACGTGGAATTGCTGCTTGGAAAGGCAGTTTTTGACGAGAGAAAGGATCTTTTCGTCCCCACTATAGTGGGGATGGGCGGGAGTGGAAAGTCGACTCTTGCTAGGATAGTATACAACCATGGCGATGTTGCTGCTGGATTTGACCGTCGTGCTTGGGTTTGTGTTTCTAGTGATTTCAGGCCGAAAGAGATAATCAAACAATTGGTGTTGCAGCTGTTGGAACCTGCAGAAGATAAGCTGAAGGTGGTGGAGACTATGGAGAAATTGGAGGTACCAAGCCTCCAACAAATGCTTCATCAACGTCTGCAGGGCAAACGGTATTTCATTGTTCTTGACGATGTTTGGGAAGATGCTCATTGGGAATTTCTTGCAAATGCTTTTCCTCATGAAGGTAAATTCCAGAAGTCAAAACTTTTTGTTGTTAAAATTTGGGTTAATTACACAAACTACCCCTAAGCTTTTGCTTAATTACAAAAAAACTCACTTATCTTTCGGTGTTACAAAGAGAGGTTGTTTGCTAGGTAAATACAAACTTCAATGGGGCGTTTGTTGCACTTTAAGAGGGTATTCGTAATTTTGGAAGTTAACTAGAGTATTTCGTAATTAGGTTAAACCTCAGGGGCAGCTTTTACAATTATCCCTTAAATTTTTATGAAGATTGTGATAATGTTGCATTACAATTGTGATTGTCACACTTGTTGAATCATTGGTTTATCCGAACAGATAAAGCAAGTAGGTTGCTTCTTACAAGTCGCAGTCGGGATATTGCAAGTTATGCTCAATATGTTCATGAGATGAAAATCTTAGACCTCAACCAGAGCTGGGAATTGTTCTTGAACAAGGCATTTATTGACAATGGCAAATGTCCAAAGGAGTTGGAGAGCATAGGAGTAGAGATCTTGAGAAAATGTAATGGTTTACAATTAGCAATCACCGTTGTAGGAGGTCTCTTGGCTAAACAGAGACAATCCAATAGTGGATGGGAGAAAGTTCTAAAAGAAATGAACTCGCATTTGGGAAGGAGTGGAAGTAGCGTGTCGGCAACTTTGGAACTAAGTTACCACAATTTGCCTCCACAATTGAAGTCGTGCTTTCTTTGTCTCGGCTTTTTTAAGGAAGACGCTGCAATCCGCGCAGAAAAGTTGGTACAAGTGTGGATTGCAGAAGGCTTGATCCCGGAGGGAGGTGGAGAAGAAACGATGGAGGATATTGCAAGAAGTTATTTAGACGAGCTGATCAATCGAAACTTGGTTCAGGTGAATGATATGAGCAAAGACGATCGAGTAAAAACTTGTCACGTCCATGATCTTCTTCGCGAGCTATCCATCAGAAAAGCTAAAGAGGAAATAAGTTTTGAGATCCTAACGGAGGAGGCGAATTCTCAATCCTTAAATAAACCTCGTCATCGTGCAGTTTACTATAATAGAGAAAGAGTCATGGTTTACTCCAAGAATCAAAATAAACATCTTCGCTCTGTTTTCTTCTATGGGACTGGCGATTTCGCCGGCACACCATCTTACTGGACGAGTTTCGAACTCCTTCGAGTACTCGACTTTGAAGATTTTGGGTTGAGAGTTTTGCCCGACGCGATTGGTGGATTGATTGGATTGAGGTATTTGGGATTGAGAAACAATTGGATCCGGGAGCTCCCGAGCTCATTGGGCCTCCTTATAAACCTCGAGGTTCTTGATATAGCATTGAACCATTATGTGAAAGTGCCAAATGTGATATGGAAGATGGATAGCTTGCGTCACCTTTACATGTCGAAAAAAATCCAGTCCGACACGCCTCTTAAATTCGACACACTGAAGAATCTCCAGACGTTGACCGTCATCCCGGTGGCTCAATGGACGCCCGGCAACCCTACACAGATGACAAGTCTTGCCAAATTGGGCATAAGTTTGAAAGAAGACTCAGATGTAACCAAGTTGTGTGCTTCGTTGGCTATGCTGGAGAATCTAGTTTGTCTCAACTTGAGAAAAAACGGGTTTTTCGGAAGATTGCCATGGTCCTTGGATGGACTCGGTGTATTGCACCGTGTCACTCAACTTAAACTGGGAGGTAAGGTGACTACCTTACCCAGTGCCAATAATTTCCCTCCAAATCTTACTCGCTTGACCTTGGTTCGTACCAAGCTCGATCAAGACCCAATGCCGGTTTTGGAAAAGCTGCCGAAGTTATTGTACCTCAAATTGGATAAAGATGCGTACACCGGTGAAGAAATGGCGATCTCGGGTGATGAAGGGTTTCCGGGGCTCAAGTCCCTCTGTCTTAGTTCCATGTGGCAACTGAGAAATATACGTATTGGAAAAGGTGCCATGCCGGAGCTTAGACGATTTGAAATCTACGGAAGCCCAACTCTGGAGATTAATGTCCTGAAACAGCTGAGATTAATGAATAATCTCCAAGAGTTGAAGATGGTGACAGTCCCGGAATTTGCATCTAAGCTACGAGGCGAGTACGCTCACTTCTTCTCCGACATACCATCGGTAGATATTATTGCTAAATAGCTTAAACCATTAATCTAGTGATCACAACGGCAGAAACCAGCCACACCATTAATTTCTTCACTAGTATTTAAATTGAATGATATGTGTTTCCTTTGTAATAACTTTAGTCTAGAAAAGTTTTACTTTTTATTAACTTTACTAGCTTGTACCATTTGATTTGTTTGGTATTTTTTAAATTTTATTTTCAAAAATAATAGCAAGATTATCAATTATCTGTAAGTGATATTGATTGTCAATCGTGGGGATAACTACAAGAAACACAGTCATCCCTTTTTAAGTCATGATTTTAAGTTATTTCATTGTTTTTAACTTTTATATGAGTCTTTTTTCCTATCAAAGGTTTTTCTCACCGAGTTTTACTTTGGTAGATTTTAACGAGACCTTTTTTACAAAAAACTAGTTGCTTGGCTTGTAAGCATTGCACTATATTTTTAATAATATTTTGCATTTATTAAATGTAAGAGGATAAATGTCATATTTTCTACAAATGTAAGGGTGTGTTTGAAATATTTTTTACTTACGATCCTCCCTTAGTTGATACTTCAAGGGGCTTGGCCTGGAATGAAAGAACAAAAGTGGATTCATGAAGGTTTAATTACGGAATCGCTTCCCAACGGCATGTTCCGGGTTCGGTTAGATAATGAAGATCGATTCTAGGTTATGTTTCAGAAAGATCCGACGTAGTTTTATACGGATCTTTGCCGGAGATAAAGTCAAAATTGAAGTAAGTCGTTATGATTCAACCAGAGGGGGGCGTATAATTTATCGACTCAAACAAGGATTCGAAAGATTAGGTGGTTTTTGGGGTAAAATGAAATTCAAAATCAAATGTAAGGGGTTTTTGTATTGTTTTTGGTAAATACCTCAAACCCGAGAGGTTCTTTGTAAATATCCCTTTAAAATAAATAGCGATGGTGGCCGTTTCTCTATTGAAAGGCCATGTTGTTTTGTAGCCCATTTTTGACTTTTCTGTTTTAAAAATGAAATGAAATAGCATCTCCAACTCACCTGCACGAAGTAGGCAACAAATAACAAGCATGTAAGTTGACAATATAAGATTGACCAGCACAAAACCCTTTCATTTATTGTTCACAAATAAAAAGCATTTATTAGGCTTTACTTGTTATTTAAGCGATTGCCTTGAGGCTCCAACCAAGAAGAAAGCAACAGACAGACAGACAGAGGTCAGATATGGCGGAGGTAGCACTCACATTCGCGGCGGAAAAGCTGGGCGATTTGCTGATGGAGAAGGTGGATTACCTGCAAGGCGTCGAGGGACAGGTGAAGTGGCTCAAAGGCGAGCTCGAAAGGATGCAATGTTTCCTCCAAGACGCGGCCGAAAAGCAAGCCAACCAGCAAACCATTCGTAAATGGATATCCGACATCCGAGAGCTCGCTCAAGATGCCGAAGATATTATCGACACCTTCATTCTCAAAGTCGACAACCCAAGAACGAGCAGAGGCCTGCTGAAAAAATGGGCTTATTTCCCGGGCCACGTTTACCACCTCGACCGAGTCGGCGAACAGATCAAGTCCATCCGCACTAGGCTCGAAAACCTCGAAAAAAGCCGCCAGAGGTACGATATTCAAAATCTCGGTGAGGGCAATATGGTCTTGTCCAGGAGATCACAAGATGTTGAATTAAGGCGTAGATTGTCACCTTGGCAAAAAGACAAACACGTGGTGGGCCTGGAAGAAGACGTCGAATTACTAATCAGAAAGGCTGTTTTGGAGGAGATGAAAGGCCTTTCCGTTAGCACCATCGTCGGCATGGGCGGCAGCGGAAAGTCAACCCTTGCGAGGATTGTTTACAACCACGCCGCCATAGCTGATCAATTTGATCGCCGGGCGTGGGTTTGTGTTTCCAGTGATTTCAATCCAGAGGAAGTAATCAGTGAGCTGGTGCTGCAGGTAGTGGAGCCCAACCAACAACTCGAGGTACTGCAGATCATGGAGAAATCGCCGTTGTCGCACCTCAAGCGCATGCTCTACGAACGTCTGCAGGGCAAACGATATTTCATAGTTGTGGACGATGTGTGGGAAGACGCCCACTGGGAAGCTCTCGCAAGTGCTTTTCCTGATAATGAAGGTTTTTATCTTCTTACCTACTTATTAACAAATACTATATAGTAGCACCAGTAAAAATTGCCTAGGCCGTGTTGATTTTGTCCAAATCGTTGAAAAAATTGTCTCGACCAAAAATTAGGCCCAGGTACCCACGCCTAGGCTCCCAAGACAGCCAAAATTAAAATAGAAATTAAAAAGAAATTAAAAAAATTAGTTGTTTATTTGGGCGCCATCACACTCCCCACTAGGGGGCTCGTGCCCCCATAGTTTTTTTTTTTTTTCCTTATAGCTTTTTCCTTTGTTTTAATAGCTTTATTAAATTTTATTTTTAAGAAATATATATTAATTAGGTTAAAAGAAAGCAAAATGTGCTTCGATTAATTATTTTGATGTAGTTTATTATCATATTAATTTTGTGCCCCTCGTAGAAATTTCCTGATCCGTCCCTCGCTAGTGCCTAGCGATCCTCACGTAGCACTAATACTTGAACCATATAATTTAGGTTCTATTTTTATTAAGCATCACAACTAAAAGGTTAAATTAAAATTAACTATTTTATTCATTACCAACCTTTTGAATTAATACTTGTGAAACAAAGTTTGTTTGTTCAATGTGGTTAGTTCATCAATCATTTATTGTCACAAATATTTGTATAGTGAAAATTGCTATGTTACTTAAAATTATCCCTTCTTGATTAAAATTCTTTCCCTGATAGATAAAGCAAGTAGATTACTGCTTACAAGTCGCAACGGGATAACTACAAAGTATACTCGATATGTTCATGATATGAAACTTTTAGGCGAGGATCAAAGTTGGGAATTATTCTTGAAAACGGCATTCATTGACAACAACAACAACAACAACAATGGTGTCAAATGTCCAGACAATTGGAGAATATAGGGAGAGAGATCTTGAAAAGGTGCGATGGTCTACCGTTAGCAATCACAGTGGTCGGAGGCTTATTGGGGAAACAAAAACAGTCCAAGAGTGAATGGGAGAAAGTTCTGAGAGGAATGACATCTCTTTTGACAAGAAGAAGCGAACGTAGCGTATTAGCGATTTTAGAATTAAGTTACAACAACTTGCCTCCACATTTGAAGTCGTGCTTCCAATGTCTAGGCTTTTTTAAGGAAGACGCTGTTATCTGCGCAAAGCAGTTGGTACAAGTCTGGATTGCACAAGGCTTGGTCCCACTCACTCCCACAGGAGAAGAAACGATGGAGGAAAGGGAACTTTGATCCATCCTTGGATAAAATTCGCCATTGTGCTATTTACAGTTACAAACACAAACAGTTAGTTAACTCCAAGAACCAAAATAAACATATTCGCTCCTTTTCATGTACGAACCCTGGTTGGTTGATTATGGTCCGTCTTATTGGAAGAGCTTGAACTCCTTAGGGTACTTAATATCGAAGGTAATTGCATTCTTAAATTGCCTGACGCGATCGGTGATCTGACTGGATTGAGGTACTTGGGATTAAGAAGAGTCGTAATTATGGGTAATTATAAGCTCCCAAGCTCGATAGGTCGCCTTAAAAACCTTCAGGTTCTCGCGGTAAGAGAAGGGGTGCAAATGCCGAATGTGATATGGAAGTTGGATAGCTTGCGTCACCTTTTATGGATATCGAAAGTCGAAAAATGCGCGTCTAAAATTAGACACGCTTAAAAATCTTCAGACATTGTCATGCATCAGGACGTCACACTTGACGCCCGAGCACCTCACAAAGACGACTAATCTTCGGAAATTGGGAATAAAACTGCATAAAGATTATAAAGAGACAGATGTGAGTCAGCTTTTGACCGCATTGGCTACGCTCGAGAATTTGGTCTGTCTAAACTTAAGTACAAGTACTTCGATATGGATTCCAATGTTAGCCGGGCTAACTAATCTCCGTTATCTTAATCGACTTAAACTGCAAGGTAATGTGACAGGGTTGAACAGTTTGAATATTTTCCCGCCGAATCTTTGTTATTTGACCTTTGTTGATACCCGTCTACGTGAAGACCCGATGCCAGCACTAAAGTTTTTGCCAAAGTTAGTGTACCTAAAATTGGATTATAATGCGTATGTTGGAGAAGAATTGGTGATCACGAACGGTGGGTTCCCTAGGCTCAAGTCCTGTCTCTAAGTCAGATGGACGAACTGAGAAATATGCGAGTTGGAAATAGTGCAATTCCGGAGCTTAAAAGATTGGAAATATATGAATGCCCAGCTCTAAAAAGAAATCTCCCAAAAGAGTTGAGTTTATTGGTTGATCTCCAGCTAGCGATAAGTGCCGAAATTGCAACTAAGCTCCAAGGTGTAGACTTATAACACATAGGCAAATGAGGGGAAAATTGCAAAATTGGCATGTAACTAAAGGACGGTAACAAAAAAGTCATGTAAAATCACAATTTGCAAAAAAAACCTGTAAATACTCTCGATTTTAGCCCTGTAAAATGCGCGGTTTACAAGTTAAGTAGTCTTGTAACTATATGAAAGTCTCAATTTTGGTAGTAATTTTACTGGATTTCAATCCCGTAAGGGGCACATGTAGTTCCCATTTTCGGTGAAATTAGGACAACATTTGGGATTTTCATGCGTTACATGATTATTTTACAAATCGCATTTTGCAGAACCAAAATTGAGATGGTTATATAGTTACTAGACTTTTTTTGCAAAACGTGATTTTTATACGACTAATTTTATTGCAATATTACCGGCAAGTGAGTGTAAGATTTTTACCTAACCAGGCGATCACAGGATGTTGAATGCCGATGGCAATTGCTGCTACAGAAAGCATTGCAATTACTATGAAGGAATGATTTCAGTCCATAGGTTATCCAGCCAAAGATTCAGCAAAACAGGTTGATGATGCTGCACCAAGAATGGGGCAAGCACTCGATAGTTGATTTATTGTCAACTTTCGAAGTTTTTAATTTAATATTCATATGCAATTTGTTGGCATAAGCGTTTGGTTGGGATAATTTCATCATTAGTACCTAAACTTTACCACTTTTTTTACTTTTGCTATCCATTATTTCGACTTAATCATATTTGATTACGAACATTTTTTGCCTAACCAAATCGACTTAGGGATGGCAATGGGGTCGGGTCTTAGAACGGGGCGGGGCGAGGCGACCATCCCTTGCCCGAATTAAATAAAATT
The DNA here is from genome assembly GCA_016081115.2 of Rehmannia glutinosa. Taxonomy (NCBI): domain Eukaryota; kingdom Viridiplantae; phylum Streptophyta; class Magnoliopsida; order Lamiales; family Orobanchaceae; genus Rehmannia; species Rehmannia glutinosa. Next base: position 34,521,435 of record CM071929.1, on the reverse strand, counting down.
AAATACAAAAATTTGAAATATATATTTATAAAAAAACAAAAATTTGTTATTATCAATTTATAAATGTTAGATATGATATTAAAAGATAAATATTATATTCTAATATATATATTAAAAATAATAAATTTTCTATCTGGGTTGGGTACCCACGAGTCGGGCAAATTTGCGATCCCTAATTTGGACTACAAACCGTTAGATTGACGTCAAAAACATTTGGAAGTATCTCTCTTAAATTCACTAACATAATTGCTTCTGTCCCTATAAAATGGGGAAAAAAAAAGTAGTCAAATTGAAACAGTATTTACGAGCTAATTTCAATCAGAAAATATCTGATTATTTAAACGAGGGAATTTGGCATGTTTAAGATGGATTTATGGTATTTCATTCCGATATTGGTGAACAAATTGTTAACTTATCTGTGAATCTTGATTTTGACGACACTTGTGTTTGGACTTTGGAGTGATTCTTTACAAGGCCAAGTTTCATCTAAGATGTCATGGGGGTCATGGATATGGTCCCCATTAACTCCTATGAGGCGCTAGATTTTTATCTGGCGTATTATTTATGGACGCCTTGATTATCTTTAGGAAAGGGATTTGTTGATCCCTCTAGCTGCATTTTTGTTTGTGAAGCGAATAATCCTTTGATCATTTGTTTTGGATTGTTCTTTTACTGAATGTGAATTTGTTGTATTTTGGTTGGTTTGTAAGCAGTCCACTTTTATTTTTTTTTAATTGTATTTCGTATTTAGTCAAAAAAAAAAAAAATGAATTTGTTGATTCGTGGTGGTTTTCAGCCCCGTCTTTTATTCAAAATTTAGTTCATGAAGATGCTAACAATGTTTAAATTTTTACATTGAGGTTGTTTTCCTCTTTCTTTCCTTCTTCTTCCTATGACACTCTTTTAATTATCTTTAATTTTAACCTTATTCAAATTAATTGAATATAAAATTAGTATATCTCTTTTGATATATAAATATTTTTGAATGATAAATGAGATGAGTTTATATGGGATAAGATTTCATATTCCACTTTCCATATTCCACTCCACATATTCCATAAATTGTGTTAGGTATATATCCGCCTCGAGATAGTACGAATCAAGCACAAATACAGACTCGATAAAAATCTATTATACGAATGCAGTACTCTAGGACTCAAGAAATCGAAATTACAAGACAACAAATAGAAGTAAAATCCAAGTATATGGGATAAAACCCTAAAACCGAAATATTGAATAGATTTCGGCTCAAGACCAAGAAACCCAAACCACAAGTAGTCACCACAAATTGCAGAGAGCCAAAAGATGGATCTCACACGCCCCTACCACAAAGCCCTCAAGATCCCTCAACAAAGTAGCCCAATCGAACCACAACAAACCCTAGAAAACCACTCACCGAACCCCAAACCCTAGATCACTCGTAATCCAAAGGATTTTTCCACAAATATGGTGAACAAGTGAAGAAACACTCGGATCTTACACTCACACCCAAAGATCACCCATAAATATCACGAGATCGGTGAAATTTCTAGAGAGAGATAATATCGCTCGAGACAAGAAGATTCGAGAGAGTTAGAGAGAGAAGTGAGACATTAGATAATAAGATTAGGGTTTGGGTTGGGGTGTTTTAATAGGGTCAAGTAAAGGTTGAGATCAAGTCACACAAGAATGGACACCAAGATTCAACTAGAGGATCTGCGGACGAAGAAGTTGGATCCGCAATCAGGAGTTCGAGACCCGAACTCAACGATGGGCTAACACATGTATTGGGCTTGTTGCTTATTGGATTGCTTGTGTGGGCCATAATCATTGTAAATGGGCCAAATAAATTAAGGGCCAATAAATACAACAAATTGGATGAATGACATGTGAAATTATGATAGCATTTTGTACACTTGTTATTCATTTAATGTAATAAAATATTGGAATAAAGAAAATGGAACAAGAAATCTCAATCCACTTTCCCTATTTCACTCCCTATTCCAGTTCCAAGATAATCAATCAATCGAATAGTGTCACATGTTGGATGTGCGTTTGGGACTTGGGACTTGGGACTTGGGAGCTATTTCCTTTGTTAAATATAAACACAAATGGGACTATATATTAATTTGATAATACACGATCAACAACTACGTGTAAAATTACAAAAGCCAACCGACTCGTTGACTTGGTCTAAGTGGATCATACATGTTTGATTTGCTTGCTTGCCTCTTTAAATATCAAAATTAATATTTGATAATACACAATCAACTACGTGTACAATTACAAAAGTCAACCCCACTCATTGACTTTGCCTAAGTAGTGGATCATACATGTTTCATTTGCTTGCTTGCTCTTCTACTATCTATCTACTATCTACTATCTACTATCTATCTACTATCTATCTACTATCTACTATCTACTCTACTACTATCCTAAAAGTCTGAATATTTCTGTAAAAATATAGTTTGCCTAAAATACCCTCCATTATAATTATAAATGTTATGTTAATAATTAATTAAATTATTAATTAAACATGTTAAAAATACAATTTATTTTGAAACAGTTTTATATTCTTCCTATGAACCTGACCTGAAACGATTGGTTTTACCCTTCACTCTAAAAGTCATCTCCCTACTTTGAAAAAGTACATCTCGGTCACAAAAAGGAAAAAAAAATCATGAGAAACCTGAATTGCACAAGTGCAAAATGCAAAATTGAGATACACAAATTATGTACATATTTTGTCTTTTTGAATAAGAGAATCAAGATATTAGCAGCCCATCAGATATAAAAATAGAAAATAAGAAATCCCAAAAACCCAAAGACAATCAAGAACCCAAGATCGTGTGACCAGAGAAAGTTTAAAGTGCAAAGGAGCTGGAACGGATTTCAACATCGGAAAGATGCGGTGGGCTTTGGAATACAACAAAGATGCCAACTGGTATTTGGAGGCTCTGAAATTCACTAGATTTTAGGAACAATGTCTGGTTTTTCATATTGGTGCCGCCAACGAAGAAATCCACCGCTCCCCACAACTTTTACGTTTACTTGAACAACATTGTTGATCAGGTATGTGGGTTTTTCTTTTCCCTTTTTTTTTTCGGGTTATTGGACTGAAGCATTGTTGTTGCTATTATTTGAATCTTTAAAGTCAAATTTCCATGGATATATTCTTTTACAACAATACAAAAATCACCCCAAAAAATTCATATATGTGCCTACATTTACAAAATATGTAATACGTATCACAAGATTATTAGTTGACTGCGATTGGATTTATTGAGCAAAGTTTCATGTCAACCTTAACTTTAGTTAATATCTTCAACAAAATGACACATGAAATCTCATAAATTATTTTTGTTTTTGAAAAAAAACATAATAAGTTGTTGGACAGAAAGTCTTTGTAATTTATTTGGCTTTGGCATTTAAAAGGAAATGAGAATGTCCGGAAGATAATTGGCAACATCCAAAGCATTCAAGTGTGCGACTGAGTCCAACAATGTCTGGAAGAGAATTGGCCACAAGTGATGTCAAAATTAGTTTCTCTTCTCAAATATATCAATAAGAAAGACCTTCATTTCAGTCTTTTTGACAATCCTATTCTCGTTGATGAAGGCAAAATGATAACTTATTATTGTCATTTTTGTATTTTTCATATGGTGGCATCATTTAACTATTTTGGAGAAATGATGTGATTGCTAGAAAATCAAAATTTTGTTCCCTTTACACTTTAAAGTAGCTCTCAATATGAACCAAAATACTTATCCCGCCTCTCAAACTTAAAACTATGTTTTCATTCATGCTATTACAATAAATAAATTTTCACATTACACCCTCATCAGGACACATATATTTTGTTTTAGGAATTCAACGTATGAGTTTCTGCTTTTCTCTTTGACACTTTCATTGTCATGCAAATTGAATTATTTATTACTTTAATTATTTTTTTGTTCTTATTTCGGTTACTCAACATATCGATTTTACCTTTGGTGGATCTTCAAGGAGCTCGAGTATTTGCAAAACGATCCTACACTTCTTGCAATGCAGGATTTTCTGACCTTGAGGTTTTCTTTATTTAATTTATCTTTATTTGGTAAAATATTTCTAATTTTGATATGTTTGTTGTTTTGAGAATTATAGGGGTTGATTTGTTGCATTCTGATGTTTGTGTCTGAAAATGAACACTTTTCCATGTGGCCGGCTTGCATATTTTATTAGTTTGGTCAATTGTTTGCAAGTGAATTTTCTTGGTTTTGGAGTTTGTGGGTGGCATCTTGACTTTTAGTAGCAAAAAGGCAGCTCAGCGATGACAGAAATGACTATTATTTTTGCAACTTAGGGTTCCTTTAATTTCTGTAACTTTATTTATTTTTTTCAGAAATTCGGGACGAAGTATGGCAATGGTAAACCAAAACAAGTTTTCCTTTCGGTTTATTTCGAAAAAAATTGAATGACCGTATCCATTATTCAATTTCACTAATTTGGTACTATTTATTCAACAATGTGTGTAGCCCAACGGTTATTACAGAGTAACCCAAGATTATTTTGATTTAATAATAGGTTTGTTCCAACTTCCAACTTAAGATTTATGAATTGGAATGTGATTTTCATTGGACATCATGTCAATCATGTGTATCTTCCATTATTATTGTTTACTGCTTTGTTCTGAAAATAATTTGTATTGATTTACTTGAATTTAGAAAACTTTGACTACATCAACATGGAGGATTTAATTTTGGCTTGGGAAGGTAAGGATTCTTTATGTTTTTGACGGTTGGTGTTAGGGTAGTCTGCTTCATGCAAACACAACTATAGAAAATGCTTGTTTTATTATTTTTTTAAGTTAAAATCATTTATCTAATATCGTGTATTGTATGGATCCTGTTACATTGGTTTGAATTTTGTTCTCAAAACACTTGAATTATTGGCTGAAATATCCTCATGTATTTTGATTTAAGGATTCTTTATGTTTTTGACGGTTGGTGTTAGGGTGGCTGCTTCATGCAAACACAACTATAGAAAATGCTTGTTTTATTATTTTTTAAGTTAAAATCATTTATCTAATATCGTGTATTGTATGGATCCTGTTACATTGGTTTGAATTTTGTTCTCAAAACACTTGAATTATTGGCTGGAATATCCTCATGTATTTTGATTTATTGAAAAATTATTGGTAAAAGTGTTATCTTTGAATTGGTACATGGTGTGCTAAGTTGTTCATTTGTCCTAAAAGCTGAATATATAATTAAAAAAATTCAGTATTGCATTCAAACAGTAAAATCCCATTGAATATTAGTAATGGTTTAGAAGATGTTGAGGTTTTGAGATATAAATAGGCGTCTTATAAATGCATCAATTTATAGAATTTAAAGGGGGAAAAGTTGTAGTTTTGAAATGGGTTTGTAGAGTTCAAACACTTTAAATAACATTCAAATTTAAGTCCAAATTGTAAGTCGTATGCCATTGGTAGGTATTTATAACCGAATTGAGTTGAGCCATTTTACACAATGTTTTAAGTGTAGTTTATCGAAGTGAACGAGCTCAATCGAGCATGTGTTGCTTGATTGTCCCTGTGTAGTTTGTATGCTTTTAGCCTATCGAGTTCGAGTTGATTTTACATGGAGTTTGAAAGATTGTTGAAGCTGTATTTGTTATGTTAATGAAGTTGGGCAAATGAGATTGAAATAATCAATTTTGAGATGAATGGTTATTGATTTAATTTGTTCTATTTTCTAGAAGTAATTGCTTCATTTTAGAATAGATATTAGCATCTCACGGAATATGTTAGATTTCAAATATATTATTTCTTAATAAAGGTTAATTCTTGCAAATGCATGCATATGTATATTGATATTGTTTTATACTACAATCACCAGCACATGAGTAATTGTAGCCTATGTTGGCAGGTAAAAAGGCAAGTCAGTGTTCTCAATAAGAAGGATTTGGCCAACCCAAACATCATGCATATAATGTTTCATCATTACCTATGGTTATAATAATATGGCTCTATCTCTGTGTCAGTGTGTACTCATAGATTAATGCTAAATTTTGTTTGTCTATATGTGTATGCATGTGGTTCGTGTCAACTATGTTGGTATGTGAGATACAAATGGAAAAACATATTTTGGGGTTGTATCTCAAAAAGGAAAAACATATTTTCGGGCCGGGAATGAAACTAGATTTTGGGAAGCGTTTTGAAAACAAATTTAATAGATTTTATGCATTGTCATTATAAAAAATGATCTTATTAAAGACATGGGTTATGGTCGGGAGGAATGGATTTCGAGATGGAGATGACGTAGACAACTTTACCAAAGGGAAAGTGAGAGTGTACAGTCTTTAACTTATATCCTCAACCAAATTGTTATTAACCCTATGTTACTGGATTGATGGAAATGGATGAATGAGGTGTTATTTAAATATTTTGTGACATCGGCATATGCATTATTGTGTAAATACCTGATGGTTCAAGACAGTGAATAATCCAAGGCAAAATGTTGGAAGAAAGGAGTGCCTAGCAAAATTCAATGAGGAGATTAACAACATGAAAGAATTTGTGGAGTAGAGGAATTATAAGTAATGAGGAGAAATTTTGTCCATTTTGTGTTATAATAAACCATTTGTTTCTGACATGCACTTTTGCATATAAGGTTTGGATGAAATGCTATAATTGGATTGGGGTAATGATGGTTTTACACAAGGATATTAAAAGTCAATTCATTGCTCATTTTGGGGGATTGTGGAATCCAAACTCTGAGTTTTTTTGGACTGCTATCTGGATTTGTGCTTCGTGGAATATTTGGCATGCAAGAAATATCGAAGTTTTTAAGGAAAAGGATTTTACCGTTGAAGAGACTGTAGAGTTTATCAAAATGAGTCTTTAACTGCAATGCTATAGACTAGTTTTAGTTCCCTACTTTTTGTTTAGATTGAGAATCTTTGGGCAATCATAAATCTGTAGGTAAGACATGTAAATAGGATTAGCTACTTTTGTTTTGAACACTATATGTACTTCTTGTACTTATTGCAGTGGAAAAAATTTCTGAGCAAACAAACATATATGTTCTCAAAGTATGTTAGCTTTATTTATATGGAAGGCTGGTTAAGTATGTGTCTGTTGGTTTTATCGTTCGGTTTATTCTTTGATCAATTTCTGAAACGACACTCCCTACTCTCGGTTCTCGATTAAATGTACCAGAATCGAAAGTAAAAGTAGAAGTTGGTATTTGCAATTTCCAAACACTAAAAAGCGATTTTTTCAGCAAAAAAATAAGAAGAAATATTTTTTAGAGATTGCAAACACTCCCGTTGTTTCATGATATACATGAGAACCTCACTCCTAAAAAGCAGTTGTGTCTGTGCAATTAATTCTGGTTTCAATCTAAATGTCCTAACAAAATTTTTGCTAGTCAGTGTTTTCAGTTTATTCCTCAATATAAAGTAGACCATCTAAGTTTGTTGAGATTGTTCAATTTTCTATAAATTTTATTTATATGTAAACACTTTTATAAAAAGTTATGTAATTAATGTAATATATTTGGAGATGCATGAGATGAAAAATATAATTTTTTTATGACCCAAATCCGAGCTTAAGCCCGATTTATCTAGGGGTAGAAACTCCAACTCCTCATTTGTTGCATACGCTTTTATGACGATTTTAATTATATTATTTCACATAAATTTATGGGTCCATAATTTCTTCAATCACTTATTACGTAAATTTTATTTCATTATTTTTTATTGTTGCATATTTCTTTTATACAATATGAATAATATTTATAATATCATTAAATCAAACCAAATTATATTAATAACTTATTTTGATTAAATCAGCAAAAACATATGTTTCACGTGCAACGCACGTACATTTTACTAGTAAATTAAAATATCAGAATCTCACCTGATTGTATTTAGTTAAAATTTAACGAGTCACATGATATTTATAGTACAATAATTGGAATTCATGAATCAATTTTGATATGAGCTAAAATTTCGAAGAATATGTATTATGTTTATTTACATTTATTCAACTCTTGTATGAACTAGAATTTAGTACGGTAGCCTTATTATGAGTTTTGAACTATTCTTTCTCTTTATTAATGAATGTTGTGTGTTCATATATCGAAACTTAAGCATCATGCGCAACTCTTTAAAAGATAAAATCTTCAATTTTATGATCATATGTACTTAAAATTTTTTAAAGAAAAAAAAGGGACAAAATTACAGAATAAAAATTCCATCAGACATTTGAAAAGGTTTTGTCCCTTGATGCATAAACAAATTAAAAAGAAAATGATATGTAATTAGCTAGGGAAAACGATGATGACAACAACAAAAATAGAGTATGTGTAGCCACATCTGCGATGAGCCCTGTTACATGTGAGGCATTCGACTCATGCCCCAATTTTTGGACACCAAAATCAATCACACACACACACACACACACACACACACACATATATATATATATATATATCTACAAGAAAAAATCAGTTTATCTATATAAAAATTTGTAGCTAAGTATTAAGATAACATTTCAAATGTAGGTAAATTCATTGTAGGTAAAATCATTGTAGATAAAATATTTACCAACAAAATCTTAATTATGTCGATAATTTAAAACTCGTCGATGATTTGTCAATAATTTGTCGGTATATAATTTGGGGAAAATAATAGTTTTTATTGTGCAGGTAACTATAAAACTTAGTGACAAAATTATTTTTGTCAAGAAATTATGTCCATAAACTGGAATTCTCCTCATAGTGTATATGGCAATAGTTAAGTTTGAACCCAACAAAAACATAATGTAACTCCTATTAAGGCTCATTATTGAATTTATTCTCCAAAATAAACGCACGAGAAAAGCAGAAAACTTCATGTTGTTACTATCTTATTAATTTGTAGAATTAATTAATTTAAGAATTGTGTATTAAGCATATTTGGAACATTTATATTGCTAGTGTTTGCTGTATATATTCCATTCACAATAATTAAAGGAACTATTTGACTAAAGAATTTTCAGCAAAATAAATAGGATTATAAGGGATTGAATATAATCACAAGATGTAAGCTTGATTTTTATTAATTCTTGAAGCTATGATCACAAATATATGCATGGATTAATTTTCACATTTTTGGCACTGATATAATAACCTGAGGAGACTAATTATAAGAGAGCCATCCACAGTTACAGTCTGGCACAGAAGGAAATTTTTAATCTTGCTCACCAATCTGCACAAATATACGTCGTTTTTTTTTAAAATCAATCATCAACTTAAAGACATAAAATACAGAAGCAGATTTTCAGAAATGAACAAATATATCCACAAACTAAATAGAGTATAGTACTTACCTTCTTTTTCTTCCCACAAGAGCTCAGGAAGTAACAGAAAGCAAGTCCAAATGATAAAAGAGCTAAACCCCCAACAACAATGGCTACTAATTTCGGTGATCTGTCTCCTTTCCCATTGTCTGAAATCAAAAAATATAAACATTTAATTTGTTATACGTTTTCTACAGTGATTAATAACTCAATAAATGGAAAGATGAAATACAAAATAATGTTTATTTTGCGAGATATTAAATAATCGATAAATTAATAATCTAATTATAGATTAGTTAGACTACTACATAGTTGTTGAGTGAGGCGATAATTGAGAGCGTAATGATGATTCTAGTGTTTTCCTGGCTCGCCCTCGAGTGTAAAGCCTCCTAGAAATTAATTTTTTAAAGAAGTGATGACATTGAATAATTTTTATTGAGATGTGAGAAAACTACACTAGAAGTTCTTACTGTGTTAAAAAAGTCAGATATATATGAATTCAATATGATATTAATTTCAACAAGAAAGAATTACAATTTTATGAAATTATGTATTATATGAATTATAGTATATGAATTATCTTATAACATTAGCACATTGTTCGAGTATTAAATTATCGAACTTCTATATACTTTATCTCATACAGGATCTCTTAATCCCTACAATATTCCATTAAGTACTTCACTTCACTAGCTGAACGTCGCAACGTGTATAAAATGACGTCATTATTGATGCAATCAACATACCTTCATCGAAGTAGCCCCCAAACCCGCGATTCCTGTCATAATCATAACTAACAAAGCAGCTATCCAAGTAAACTTCTCCCGTAACCGAAAATCTACATCCATCCTCTCCAGCAATCTCCACAGCACTATTTACGCATTCGCCACAATCGCAAGCCCCAAAAATCCAACACACTGCGCCACAACACGAATCGATTCGTACATCATGTTACAAAATCCATTCCCACTTATAACACCACTTTCCAGGGCCGCAAATGCTGCATATTTCATCTCCACAAATCCATTTTTCTTAATTTTATGTTTACTGCAAGCCCTGTGAAGAAGTTTATCAGGCCTGGAATTAATCTCAGCCCCATTTTCCTCCTGATAATGTGCATAACAACCCGAAAGTTGGATTCTTGCTGGAACATTTTCGCCACATGAATCTTTCGATAGGATTGGAAATTTTCTCGCAATTTTTACATTCGTCGGGGCTTAAATCATTTCTGCACTGGAACGTGCCTGAAATCGCGGTTTTATCATCAGCAACGATGGTTTCGACGAACCTGGATTTTGAGGATCGCGCGATAAATTCTTGGAAAAGCGCGGAAAGTAACTCCGAATGAGATGGATTTGGTGAAGTATGGTTAGCACATTGAGTGTACACTAATTTGTGGTTGTTTACGATTATGGTGTTAACATAATGTAATGTCAATAGGAAAAATAGGAGTGAAATTTGGAGAATATGAGGATGTTTTAATGAATTCATTGTGCTTGATCATAATTTCAGGGCCTGATTGAATTCTGATTCGGATTTTAAACTTGTTTTAGTTTTAACTTTCTGTTGAGAAAATCAGGTGGTGTGATTGTAGTAAAGATGGAGAAAGTTATACCAAATGGAATTGTTTTTGTTCTAAAAGCACTAATATTTTTCTAGCCTAATTCCATCTAACACTCTGGCAACTTGAGATAATAAAAACATGAATTCATTAAAACATATGTAAAGGCTTCTAAAAGGAATGGAAAATGATATTTATGCAGCTTTATTGGTGTGAATTTCTGGTAGAAACAAGAAATCAGTTATTGTTAGGTGTATGACTTTATGAACAAACTTTTAATTAGTGATATAAAAAGAACTAGGCGTTATTAAGGCGGCAGACCGTCTAGCGCCTGGCGGGGTTAGATAGGACTTGGGCGAGTTAGGCGGGGCCTAATTCGGAAGAACAACATATGCGAGACATGGAGTAAAATAATTTCCAAGGAAATGATTGTTGTACTTTTTTTTTTTTTTCTTTGAGTGCAATGGGGGACTTGGGAGGGGACACATGTACTTGCATGTGATCAAATCTAGGTCATTCACCCTTATAACACATGCCTCAACCAATAGAAAGCAAAGGTTGATCCCGAAATGGTTGTACTTGGCTATTATATGTGGACGTGACTTTGTTTATTTTCATTCAAATTTAAAATATATTGACCCAATTACGCAGCCTCGGCTCCGCCGAAGAGCACCGTTAGCACACCACCACGTCTTTTCTCAACATTTCGTGGTTTGTGAATTTATTATTTTAATTCATGTAATTAGAAATGTAATTGCTAACCTAAATTTGGTCTAACCAATTGGATTTAAAAAGTCTGATCCGCACCGAAATAATTAGGTAATTGTTCGAGGAACTTTTGAAATGAACTTTTGGACATAAAAATTTGTTTTCATTACAAATAAGTGTTTGGTGGTTAAAATAGAATAGACTTTTAAAAAAGTAATAACTTTTCCAAAAAGTTCAATCTAAAGTGAGAAAGGATGATTTCTCAAAGTCCACTTCCCGCACTTTTAGTTGGAGGTTACTCAAAATTGATATTTTCAAATTTTATTTATTCTCTTTCTATTTTTTTTTTTTTTATATTATAAATATATTATTCACTTTCTCTTATTTTTTTTTTTTTCAATCAATCACAATTATTACAATAAACAAAATAATAACAACACAATCCCGGGCAGTGTGTCGTCATTTTAAGTTTTTTTTTTTTTTTTTTAAAACAAATAATCTATCACTACGATATCTAGAAAGACTATCATAATGAGATATCTAAAAATAAAAGGAGAACCAATGATCTATGAAAATCAAGCTCGGATATCCCAAATTGGTCCATCCGAATGAGCGCTAGGAGGTGGTGAGAAGCCATGCCCTCATCAACAATGTGATCGCCCAGCGTGACTCCCAACTCGCAAGGTGATCACCGGTCGATTCCCCTCTCGTGTATGTGGAAATCGAATATTGAAGGTCCTCAAAGATGTTCCGAATGCGAATCGGGGTATGTTGAACTGCCAAGAGCCAAGACCACCTAAGAAGTGATCGTGGTGACCACCGCCGCAAGTCCAACTCGATCCAAATCAAGAGAAAAAAGACGGGCATGCCGCGATCCCATCTCCAAAGCTAGAAGCTCGGCATGAAAGCTAGACACCGCCTGGAGAGAACAATGAAAAGCCAACATAAGTCCGCCTCAATGATCTCGAATCAATCCCCACCGCCAAAGAATCAAAGTGTCCGATCAAACGAACCATCCGTGTTCGACTTGATCGAGGAGACCGAGGACGGCGCCAAATCACAATCCTCGGCTGCGTGGAACTGTGGTGTAGCACTCCCCAAAAAGCCAACGAAGAGGAAGCATCCATACCAATCATGGGTTCGTGACGCCGACTGAAACAAGAATCCGGAGATACCGCTCTACCCGCCAAATAATGTGAGATGCCAAGAAAGGAAGGTGTCGATGCTTGACACTATTCCTTTCCGTCGGACAAACCATAAAATCAAGCGGGGAACCAAGAGACTCAAGTGCCTCGTGTGTGATCCGTGTGTGCGATTCCTCCAAAATGAAAGGAACAATATCATATCGGTGGTGTGTGGAAGTGTAGTGCCAAACCAAGGAAGAAAGTGATTCCACACGAATGAACAAGATCATTCATCAAAAAGAGGTGAGGGATAGATTCGACTGAGAGATGAATGTGGATTATTCAAGCAACAACAAAAATGACGTGAGGCAAGGGGAAGTGCCACGTGCCTGAAGCTTGATATCCACAGAAGACGATTACGAAGGAGCGCCAAGGAATATAGAGATAGTAGGAATAAGAGCATCGTTCCAAATGGCACCATACTGAAGGTTCTCGCATTTCTACCCCGGAGAGAATCCCAAGCGAAGACATAGAGAACCCACCATGAGAGGTAAACATCCACCGCATGATATCCTCGGACCCGGCGAATCGGAACCCTGATATATCCTCAATGAGACTCTCGGAAGCCCACATCTTGAGACCAAGACCGATACAATCTATCTCTATCCCACATACCATCGCGAATGAACCAATCAACCGTCATATGACCCAACGGCCGATCCAAACAATGATCCGCAAGCGGCCGATGCCCAAACCAAGTATCATCCCCCAAACCGACACGGCTACCACGCCAATAGACCAGAAAATCCGCTCCTGGGCTCGAATACCGATCCGCCTCAAGCGCCTCCACGATGACTATGATTATGTGTTACAGAGCTCTGGGAGACCGAAGCCCATTGTAATAAGATTTGCGATCAAGAATTGAGCCCACAAAGAATGGCCTCGCGTAACCTCCACCACAACTTGTAATCGGGCGTCGGCAATATCCGAAAGTCGGCGCAACCCCACCCCCCCCCTCGAAATAGGATGGCGGATAATATCCCAATCGATCCAATGAGTCTTCTTCTTCCCGCATAGGATCCCCGAGAAGAATCTAGCCATGATCCGCTCCAATCGCTGCAGAATCGTCTTTGGCGGCCGTGCATGACCTGAAGAATATGCAACGGGGTGACCATTAGCGTGCTCGAATAAGAGCGAGCCTACCACCAAAGGAGAGATGTCGATTCGACCACCCGGCAACTCTATCCAACATCCTCTCAATCACCGGGAGGAAGAGTTCTTTCGTCATTCGCCCGCTTGAACAAAGGGACACCCAAATAAGTCACTCAAGTCATCGCGTGAACAAAGCCACCATTTCATGAACCATGTGCTCCCAGCCGTCAATGTAACGTGGGGCGGGGAAGAATCTACTCTTACGGACACCGACCACCGCCGTAAGAGCGAGAATAGTGCTCGAAAAGTGCCTCAACGTGACGAGGCCATCGTCGACGCCCTAGTGAAGATAACAACATCATCGATAGGCCAAATGAGTTTAATAATACTTTTTTAAACTACCATAATTAACCACACTTTAATAAACTTTTATAACTTCTCTTTTAATACTTTTTTAAAAAATGAGCTTCACAAATCACATGTAAATAATATAAATGGACTTTTTGGAATGCACTTTATAGAAAGTTCATTTTTTAGATGGATTTTGTGGTAGGCATAGACAAGCCACACTAAGGCCAAGGGTACTAGGCCCCTAAAATTTTGAAAAACATTAGAGGTATTTTGGTAATTTCACTTTATAAGCTTAAAAATACGGTTCATTATTAAATTACCACCAAAGAATTCAACATTGACAATAAGTTATTGAATAATTGTTTGGTAATATACACTAAAAAATATGTATATTACCAGCGAAGATATTATGCAACGATATGATTTCAAAATATGAGAATAGAAGAGGAATATTATGATATATTGATGTAATTGTATTAATGTTATATATTTTTAATGAAGTCATTATGGATCCCTGACTCGTCTCATTCTGGGCCTTTGGCCTCATATTAAGATATAATTGAGTTAATATTTATCAAAATTAGTTTTTATTTATAGTATTGTTTTAGAATTGATGTATCGTATTTTATTCTATACTAGAAAAACACCCGTGTGTTACACGGGATTTGTCCAAAAGATAAAATTTTAGTGTCCCAATTTTGTTTGTGATAGTTAGAAGAGACCTAAACTAATTATTATAAAAATAAATTTGAAAGCTACATACATATTAGACAAATATATTAAATATCTTTTTTAAAACTCGTATATAAAATATATGATTTGCCGATTAAATATTGATTGGATTAAACTTCCCGGATATTCATACATATATATAAATATATTAATTTTTTTCAAAACTCGTATATAAAATATATGGTTTGTCGATTAAATATTTAGTAGATTAAACTTGCCGTATATACATAGATATATTATATATATTATTGGATTAAAAATTACTTTTGCCAATTAATTTGCATGCGGTCAAAATTAATTCAATTTTTCGGTTGTCTTTTGTGGTCTTTTAGGAAAGAAAATCAACTCATAATTAGAAGCCAAAAAAATCAATTTATCCAAATATACGGAAAATCAATTGAGCCAATAGTTATATACGAAAAACTAATTAATACGTTATACGGAAATGAATTGAGTCGATCATTATATATGGCAATACGAGATATTTAATTAATACATCGATATTTGATTGGATTAAATTTTGATAAAATCAATTGAGTCAATAGTTATATATGGAAAATTAATTAATATGTTATAAGAAAAATCAATTAAGTCAATAGATATATACGGAAATACATAAATTTAATTAATAAGTTGATGATAAATTGATAGGCAATCAATTTATAATTGGAAGAATAAAGGTCTTTGACATGGTTTGACATGTGGCTAAATATGAAGGTGGCATGTGGATTTTGAAGAATAAGGTGTTGACACATGTACCAAATTGTGGAGGTGATGACATATGGCGGCTGCTTTTTTCTTTTTAGTATATAGGGTTGATTAATGTTAATTGGGCCCCCTACATAAAATTTTTGGCTTCATTACTTGTCTTAGAAGTGCTCTCAAACATGCACTAGATCTCACCCTCGAGTTTCTTTTTCGACTCAGTCCACATGATTAATATTTTCCAGCCTTTATAGTCTAATTCTACTTGAATATGGAATAAAATTCTCACTTAATTCGATTAGTTGAGTTTAATCATCTGATATTATTATATATTTCATATCATGGATTGTGAGATATTAAAGATCATAGAATTATTTGTCTTGTAGAAAAATAATAGATGTATGGAATTTGATTTACAAAGCCTTAGATTACAGTAAATATCACTTGAAAGAGGTAATTTTTCTTGTATACTTAATTTTTAGTCACTCACTTCAATGTCGTCCCTTCATCATTGATCCAATGCTGGGTATAATTTCTTTTACTATTTTAGAGATGAAAATTTTACTAATATTTTATAAATTAGCAAATTTTTAATATCATAGTATTAACCTAGAAAATATTACATTTAAAAAGAACTTCAAATTAAAATAAGCGCAAACATATGAATTTATATTTCTATTGAATATTCATAAATTCTTGCATAACACAAGGCTATTCTAGTACTATCATCTAAATTATTATATAATACATGTTATATTTGATGGGCCATTGAAATATTAAAATTGAATACATTAGTTATGTATATGATGGACAACTATCTCATTTCGATAAAATAAAATATTTTTCAATTATTAAAGCACTCGATAAATATACGAGGTACGTACATGGATGATAGCCATAGTGTATTGTTTTGTTTTCTTTTAGTATAATTGGGGAAATTTGGGAGGAAACACGCACTTTCGTATGGGATCGAACCCCGTCATCGAGAGACGGATCCAAAATTTTATAGAAAGAGGGCACAAAATAAATACAATTATAGACAACATAAAAAACAATTAGTGTGGGCATGCTTTGTTTTTTTAATAACCTAATTACAATGTATATTTTTAAAAATAAATGTTAAATAATTAGGAAAAAGAAAAAGAACTATGTAAAATTGCACGTATTGCTTTCAAAACGCATACTTTTTTTAGGCGCAAAATTTTTTATTTTCACCTATAACAGATCGTTTTATTCGATTTGGGTCCAAGTCTGTCCTATTATCTCAGTAATAGATTTTTTTCATAGACTCTGGCCCGACTCTTTTAAGTAAAAAGGCCAAGTCCGTGTCTATTTAAAGCTTGTTTAAACTTATCAAAGTCCATTTCAAAAATATTTGTACACTACAAAAAAGAACACGACAAATAATACAAGATTCATAATGAAACAAACAAAAGATTCATAATGAAAAAAACCAAAATGCGCATGACAATAGAATCCATTTAGCTACATCTCCAAAGTACATAATAATGATGATACAATATCCGATAAGTCCATAACAATAATTAATCCAAATAAGTGTCTAATCTAGTGTTGTTATTATATTATATTTATATATAAGATATATGTATTTTTGTATACAATTTATATCTTCATTATGTATATATAATATGATACATACATATTATATATATAATATTATTTATTTATATATATTATATATACATGTTTTAAATAGGTCGATCTGTTAAGCTTAAAAGTTTTTTCTAAAGGCATGGGCCTCACTCAACTATTTAAATAGATTTATAATAAGCGACCCAATTATTAAATATGTCAAGTTAAATTAAGCCCTTAGAAGACTCCATGCACTCTGTTGGATAACCCGACTTATTTCCACCCCTACATACAACTCAGCCCGAGGACCAATGAGATGGCCGCAAAAACAATACGAATAGCAGCCCACATCCCATAATAACTCATACACTCACACGCTGCTGCTATATGCGTTGCCACCCTCTCTCTCTCTCTCTGCCTCCCCTTCGTCTCCCTTTCTCCATCTTTAGATATATTTCCTTTTGCAGATTTTCCTAATTTCATTCTCTTGGTCAATCCTGAGTACCACGTTTTTTCTTCAGTCTTCCCTTTGTTTCTAGACTGAGAAAGTCGATAATTTTCTTAGCCTTCACACACTTTTTAAGGTCTTTTTCCCTGCTATGGCTCTGGAGGATTGATTGTTGCAACGTGAAATTTGACGTATGTGACGGTACTTTTTTTTTCATCTCTTAGTTTCAGAATTTTTTGCCCTTGTTTTTTGATTCTCGTCGGCTTTAGGAAAGGATTTGCTCTTTTTTTTTTCTTGACTTGATGAAACTATAGTTTTCAAGTAAACCCTCTGTATTCAGTTGTTTTACTGTTGTATTTGAGCTCTATTTTGATTGGAATGTAAATTTTTCTGGATTTTAGATGCTCATCTTGTGTGCATTGTTTAACCATGCATTGTGTGATATGCAAGATTTCTAGAATAAGAGTTTCTGTGTATGTGCTTCCTTTCCTTGGCGCCTAAGTAAAATTTTGCTCACTAATCATCCGTGAAAAATGGTTATAACATATCACATATGCATATGCTTGTCCTTACTGCAGTGAAGCAAACTATTATGAAATCAAAGGTGGGTTATTCTTGTTGTAAATTTATTTTTCCTTTTTTCTTTGTTCTTTTTCCAGTTTTGCGTATCACATTTCCTCAATCTGTCAGTTTGTGTAGTACTGTAGTTCCATGGAATTTTTTTGGGCCAGGATTGTTTGGTGATGGACTTGGATGATTATAATTTATATGATAAAGGAATAGCTTCAGTGTAGAGGTTCCAAACCGCAGAATTCACTTTATTTATTTATTTTTTAAAAATAAATTGTTAACAATGTTCTTGCACATATTTTGATTTACGTTCAGTTATGCTGAAAAAGAAGCTACTGTCTTTATAAAGAAGTTCTGTCTTGTGCATTATCCTCTAAGGAAGCTAAATTGGTGGCTTGGTTAGATGCTTTGGATTTGCTTGACGTTTTAATGATATGGTTCTATTATTCTTGACTCCTCTGAGAGTCATTTTAGGTATCATTTGGACTGATGGAATTGAAGCTAAGAATTCAAAATCCATATTGGCGAATTCGTTAAGCTTATTAGTTGAGTTGCTTTCGGTATTAAATCCCTGTTTTAAAATCAACAAGACACGCTAGAAGTTCCTTTTTGGTCAAAGTTTGCTGTAATGATCTTCAATTTTATTCTTTTTTTTTTGTCTCTCAGGTTGACAAACTTCATATTTTAAGTGTAGCATTCACTCAAACAATTACAATCTACTGAAATCATTGAGCTTTGGGACGTACCATGGCTCCAGAACGTGATCCACGAATCGCAAAGGCGTTCAAAGCGATGAAGAGCTTGGGAATTTGTGCAGAAACTGTAAAACCAGTCCTCAAGAGACTATTGAAGTTGTACGACAGAAATTGGGAACTTATTGAGGACGACAATTATCGTACCCTTGCTGATGCAATATTTGAGTGTGAAGACGATAAGGTTTCTAATTCTGGTTTCTTTTGGATTTTATGCACTCCCTGACAAAATTTCTCTTTCTTGCTGTTTAGCCCTTAGAGGATGTGATCTGTGTAATTGCTTACCACCCATCTTTCACATTTACAATATGAATGCACTTTGTTTTTCTTGGATGTAATGTGCTCTTTAAAAGGAAGATCTCTGCTTCTATGAGTTGTTACCTCTTCTCTCTGATTTTGTTTTGCTTATGTCTTTAGTAAAGTTGTATACTCTAGTAAGTTTGGCATGTCCTATTTTTCTGTGGGTACATGAGATCCGTTTAACTGTTGTGGTGCTGCCCAACGTAAGAAAAAAATTGCTTGAGATCAAACCTTTTCACAAATCTACGGAAATCAATTTGGTGTGTTGATAGCTTTTAGTTGGCTACTCTAGAGCATTTTCAATTAAATAATATACACTTTGGTGTAGCTATAACTTTCATGTTTTACTACGTGCCATGTGCCACTGCCTCCAAATCAACCATTACTTTTGCTTTAGTATTGGCCGTAAATGTCTTCACCTTTTTTAACTAACGTGATACTGTTGTAATTTTTCTCATTGATATTTCATGGCTAACTAAAGGCTGAGAAAAATGCCGATATGATCAATGAGGATCCCGAGCCTCCATCAAAGAAACCACATAGAGGAGATCCAGAGGATGAGGTTTCGTCAACTGAGGGAAATGGTAAAAATATCGTAAATCTAGAAGAAGGTGAAGTTCCAAGAAGTTCTAATGGAATAAGGATGGTGGACTCATCTCAATCGGTTTCGGTGCATCGTACAAGTGAGCCTCGTCATTTTCCAAGTGAGGCACTTTACGCCAATCATGATCAAAGTGATCCTGATTTAGGTTCTACAAGAAATGCAATAGTGCCTTTGAAAAGAAAGCAGTCTATTGAGCACTTTTCACAATTTGTTATTCCTACTTCACATACTGTTCCAGGTATGCCAATGCAAAGCTCCTATTTTTCTTGATTTTCATTCGTATAAGCAATAATAGAATAGGCTACAGACTGAACTTCCATGTTTTATGACATATTGGTCTTGAGGGCTTTGGCCCACTATCTGAAATGTGGAAACTGATGTGTTCTATATACAGTTAGTAGTTAATACTATTTGGCAGATCGTATGAATTATCCTTATGGAAAAATGTATAAGATCTTCTCACATACATTTATCACAGAAGAAGTCTTAATAAAATTTATTTCGGTTAATTACAATAACTACCTCTAAGGTTTATACTAATTACAAAAATACCCAGTTATCTTTCAAAATTACAAATATCCCCTTGACTTACGTTTCTATTTTACAAATTGCACTCTCAAGAGAGAGGTATTTGTTAGATGAATACAAATCTCAAGGGGGTTTTATAACACGTATTCGTAACCTTGAACAATAACTGGGTTTTTTTGTAATTAGACTAAATCTCAGGGATAAGTTTTGTAAATATCCCTAAACTTTAAGCAATTTTGGCTTGGAGAGAAAACATTCCCATACTAAGCTTTCGGGTTAAAGAGTTGATATAATTGTTTGCATAAGAAATGTTTACACTGAATTCGTAATTTATGGTTTTACGTCATCTATAACTAACTCTCTATTCATGATTGACATGTCTTACTACAATTCATCTTGTGTCCATCATATTTTGCTCTTTTCAGGCTCAACCACAACTTCACACCATTCAGATACGAGAAAGAAAATAAATGGACCATATGATCATCAAACTACTTATGACATAGCTTCGTCAGCCTGTGGACAAGTGAAAGTTTCCTTAACGTGTCAACACACCATATTGCAACATAACTCCCACTTCCCAAGTCCAGATGAAGTCCTGAACTTTGCTGAGAGCATGTGCCGAAAGTTTTGTAAAACCGTTGGGGATCAGTTTTCTGTGGTAAAGCTGCTGAATGAATTGTGTGAAAGCTATAAGACAGGATCTAACAGATCGCCTGGAAATAATATTCATCTTCCATTGAGATCCAGCGTACATTCTATTAAAAAAGAGCGTCTAGAAGGTGATCTTGGGAAAAGGGTTTCAAGTGGTGGTGGATCATCATCCGTTTCACGTGATTTGGTGACTGCCAAGAAAAGGGTACTCCACAAAATCAGTGACATAACAAATGGAAGTGAAAAAGTTAAAATTTCTCTACTAGACGAAACGGGCAATGAGGATCTGCCACATTACATCTATTGTCCAGAGAACATTACGTATGAATCTGCGTACGTACATATATCGTTAGCTCGTATTGCAGATGATGATTGTTGTTCAGATTGTATTGGGGATTGTCTTTCGTCATCCATACCTTGTGCATGTGCTCGTGACACGGGAGGAGAATTCGCTTATACTCCAGAAGGCGTGCTGAGTGAAAAGTTTTTACGATCTTGTATTTCCATGAAGCTATGGGACGAAAATCAACCCCTGTTCTACTGTCAGGACTGCCCTTTGGAGAGGGCCAAAAATGCCGACATGCCAGAAAAATGCAAGGGGCATCGTTTGAAAAAGTTCATTAAAGAATGCTGGAGAAAATGTGGCTGCAACATGCAGTGTGGAAATCGAGTTGTTCAACGAGGTATAACTAGGAAATTACAGGTTAGTGCTTTTTTATTTATTTTTTGAATTTTCAAGCCAACTGATGGAAAAGCATTTTAATGTTCGTTTAAAAGTGTCAAATTAACTTCTTTAGTTAATTTCCCATGTATCAGAAGATCACATAATCATGAATCTGGATACGCTCTTTTCCAATGTCCGACAAAGAAATGGATTGAGAAAATGACTCTATATAAGATGGATTTGAAATCCACCACAATCATTCAAAAACTTAAAATAAGAACTTAGGTTGCATTTGGATTGAAGGATTTGGATTTAAGGAGTGGATTTGGAGGAAGGATTTCAAATGACTTCGTATGGATTTGAAATCCACCACAATTACTCAAAATAGCTTAAAATAGGAACTTAGGGATTTGAAATTCAACTGTAAAATGTTGTAAAATGAGTTCATCCAAACAATCTCAATGGATTTGTTACTATGGAGTATGGATTTGAAATCCTTAGCTTCAAATTCATCGATCCAAAATGAAGCCTTAAGGAATTGAAATCCAGTGTAAAATGAGCTTATCCAAACAATCTCAATGGATTTATTATTATGGATTTGAAATCCTTAGCTTCAAACCCCTCAATCCAAATGAAGCCTTTTGGAAGCCTTAAGGAATTGAAATCCATGTAACATGAGCTCATCCAAACAACCTCAATGGATTTGTCATTATGGATTTGAAATCCTCATCTTCAAATTCATCAACCCAAATGGAGCCTTAGAGATCTCCCAGTTGAGGGAGGGGAATTCTGGTTTTAGTCCTTGCCTTTATTAAATTAAATTAAATTAAATTTTTATGTAGGTCTTCGTGACAAGCGAAGGTAAAGGCTGGGGTTTACGAACACTTGAAGAGTTGCCAGAAGGGGCATTTATTTGTGAATATGTTGGAGAGATTTTGACCAATATGGAATTGTATGAGAGGAACAAGAAAAGCAGTGGTGACGGGAAACATGTGTATCCCGTGCTACTTGATGCAGATTGGGCCACAGAAGGAGTTTTGAAAGACGAAGAAGCCCTCTGCTTGGATGCAACGCATTTTGGAAACGTCGCTAGGTTTATCAATCACCGGTGAGCTTTAAGTGAAAGACTGTCTGATATGGAATATGACATGAATTTTTCAATAACAAAGGTTGAGGGGATGCCTTAACCCTCCACCCTATGGGTGTTTTAGAGAAAAAATAATGGAATATGACATGATTTTTTTTGTTTTCTTCATGAACCATATCGATTAACTTGTACTAGTAATACATATAAGGAAAGGTAATAACCTCTAATGACTTGGTGCTTGTTATAGATCAACTTTACCATTATCATTTCTCTATGTAAAACACATCCGTCAAATTAGAGTACTTTGCACGGGAAAAAAACACCTTTGTGTCAGTGTAGACACACGTACATGTTAGTGTCATCTGTCATATTGTGTGAACTTGCTTATTGAACTATGATTGCCACTAGAATCCCTTATTTATGTTTGAACGTTGGTGTTGAATTGGAAATAAAATGTTATTTATGGGCTTATGAAACTACGTTTTATCCAATTATTTTCTGCTCTGTTGCTCCATTTCGAGGCTTTCAGTTCTAATAAACATGTTACCAAATTATACAAAAAGTGTTAGGGTGGTTTAGTATGAAACCACTGAGATTCCTGCCTTATGTGATGTTCAGAGCATATCCTTTGAACCACTAGAAGCTATTCTCATAAGCTGTGGTATAGTGGAATTTAGGTAGTGTTTGCAAACTCTAAAAAAAAAATGATTCTCAGCTTTTAGGTGGAAAAATAACTGTTTTTACAATCCAGAAAGTGATAGTCACTTTTTTAGAGTTTGCAAACACTCAATGATTGTTATGTTGTTTTACATCCTTATGCCTTTTTGCTTCTTTCTCGATTACAGGTGTTTTGATGGAAACTTGATTGAGATTCCAGTGCAGGTGGAGACTCCTGATCGGCATTATTATCATGTACGGGAGAAACCACTCGAGTTTTTTGTTATTGCCATTACATTTTATTTCATGTATGTTTACTGCAATAGCCGAAATGACTTATTTCCTTCTTACCCTGTATACAGCTTGCATTTTTCACTAAAAGGAAAGTGGATGCTCTAGAAGAGCTTACCTGGGTGAGCACCTTAAATGGTTTCTTTGTATGCTCATTCTCAAATAATGGTTAAAAGTTATTCTGTCAGATCTTACTGTGAAATTTCATTAGCTGGTCAATATTGCTTACCTTGTTATTATGAAGGGATAATTAAAAATACTACCCTTGAGGTCTGGTCTAATTACAAAAAACTCAATTATCTTTCAAAATTACAATACTCCCTTAAGGTATTACAAACATGTTCTTGAGGTTTGTATCTTAACCTAGGAAGCACCGACACTTCTCTCGAGGATGTCGTGCCAGATCGGATACGTATCCGATACAATATTTTGTCCGATACTTTATAGATACTCCATGGATACATTTACACATAGAAATGGAAATAGTTATAATTTATTCTAATGTTCATTTTTTCAGCACTTTTTGTGTGTCTATGTGAGTTATCACGAATACTTATGAAATTTTAGTTTTTATACTTGAAACATTGTTTTTTTAACTCGTACTTAGTACGCTGTATTTTTAATAATATAAAAATATATAATTTTATATGTATATATATATATACCGTGACCGTATCCTTAAAATTTCAAAATATACCATATTTTCGTACCCGTTTAAGTCAGATCGTATCCGTGTCTCGTATCCGTATCAAGATTTCATAGATCTTAACAAATACCTCCTATTGAGGATGCAATAAGTGGTAAAACAGAAACTAATATTAAGGAGTTATTTACAATACTGAAAGATAGTTGGGTGTTTTTGTAATCAGACTAAATTTCACTGGTACTTTTTGTAATTAGCCTTCCATTCAGTATTTTCAATTTTTCTTATCAATTAAGGATAATGCAGGCTTATGTTGTTACCGCGATGTATTATGTAGGCATAGAACTATGATATACATTTCATGATTGAGAAGTTTCTGTTTAGTAATCTGTTATCATAAATTATTGGTGTTAGCTCCTTGTTGATATAATATTGCAGGACTACGAGATACACTTTGACGATGACAGCCATCCTATCGAGGCTTTCAAATGTCTCTGTGGAAGTAAACATTGTAGAGACCCAAGAAGGAAAGAGTAGAGCAATCTGCATTTTCAGGAAGGGCTTCATCTTTTTATTTTCAACAATTCTCCTCGACTTCGTTTAGATTGATGGATTTGAAGCTAAAAATTTCAAATTCATTGAACATTTTTGGATAAGCTCATATTACAATGGTTTGAAAATCATTGGGGATGGTATGGTTTTCATTCCAATAAAAAAGTTATTTTTATCCTATTTTCAAACTTCTGTTTTTGGAAATTGTGCAAGAGTGATTAAGTTTGGTTCTAAAAATTTTGATGAAGAATTTATAGAGTTAAAAATTGGGAATATTTTTGGATTAGTATGTTTTTTAGAACTTTTTATTGAAAGATGTGATAAGATGGTAATTTTTATAGTAAATGATATGTAAATGGTGGGGGCCACTTAAGTGTTGTTGAAAAAGTAATTATATATAACTTGATGAAATTGATAATAGTGGGATCCACATTCAACATTTAATTTGAAAATGACAATTTATGTGGATATGGATGGTGTAAAAGTGTAATGGGTCTCACTTATTTAATATAATGTTAAAATTGAATATGTAGTGGTTGTAGTGGGTCTTACTTAGGGGTGATCACAAGTGCGGTTTGCTTATTTTTTTAATTTTTTCAAATTGAATTGCTAAGTGCGGTTCAAATTATAAATTTGATTTTAAGTCACGTTTTTTTAGAATAAATCAAATATGCATTTTTAATGGTTTTGCGGTTTTAATATACAATACAATAATAAATATGGAACAATCAAATGTGCAAAAACAAACCTATCATTTGATAACTAAAAATTTAAGGATATGTTGTTGTCTCGATTGAATGTTACAACAACTTCAATAATATATAATAGTGGAATCTAATAGATATAACTTCAACATTTTAGTTGTCAAAAAAATAAATCAACATTTCAGTCACCCAATTCATAAATTTCCCAGCACAAATCTCATTATATAATTTACATCCATAACAAAAGACAATTAAGGTCTAAGAAATACAATTAGATGAATAAATAAAAAATGAGAGAAGACAACTTACTAAACTAAGGTTTTTCTTTATCTTTGATGTATTAAACTATTAAGTAAATTGACTAATATACCAATAGTAAATTAGCAAAAATAATTAAATATTTAAGTACATAATTGTACACATTATATTACAATTTGAGAGAGATAACTATACATATATAGAGAGTATTTTAATTGTGGTGCGGTTTGAGACCTCAAATTGTAATTGCACTATCTTATGCGGTGCGGTTTAGTTAAAAAAAAAAATATTAATTATGGTTTTCCAATAAATAAGCAAATCGTGGGTGTGATGCGGTTTGGTTCGGTCGGTTTTAGCGGTTTTCGGTTCTTCTTGATCAGCCCTATGTCTCACGGATGTAATATAGGATTGAAATTAAGTATATAGGATTGAGAATTAGGAATACGGGGGTGAGATTGAGAAATTAGAAATTAAAAATGGAGTTTTTCTAATGTGATTGAGTAAAACAAATATGATTTATATATCTATCTAACAAGTAAAAAGTGAGAAAAACTCCAATGAGATAAAAACCATACAACTATTTTGAACTATTCTTTTGAGTGATCGTGGTGGATTTCGAATTCATCCTACTTAAGAGTCATTTGAAATCTTTTTCTCAAATCCAAATCATCTATCCAAATGCAATCCTGTAGAACTTCCATGAAAATCAGAGACCTTTATATTTATAGGCAAGAGGGAAGATTTGATACCATGTCCATCTCAAGCTGATTTTTTCTTGATTTTGAATGTTGCAGGAAAGTTTGCAGCTTATACTCACAAGAGCTAATCACAAATTGATTCCACATGTTAGTAGCATAGCAATACAAATATTTTTCCTCAATTATAATTTTCTTATAAGTTTTGTGAATTTGTTTTCTTTTAAAACTAGTTTGATTAGATTTTTTTTTCCGAAACGATAGAAATATATTCATTACTCAAATAAACTTACACTTTCCAATCGGCAAATGGCCGCCTTGAACATACATACATTGATACATGTCAAGGGGAGAACTCCGTCACGAGAGGTAAAACCACCGTAATTCGAGGGAGCAAAACAAGAAACTACTAAAAACAAATAAAAACTAAGAACTCCAAAGGAAACTAAACCACCTCCGAAAGGAGGACTAAGCACTCATGAGACTACCCAACTCGAACAAATCCGGCACGAGCTACTACACGCACCGCAAGCCTGAAATTACCGACCGCCTACGAGTTTCGCAAATCAACCGGTAAAAAGACAAAAAAAAAGAAAAAAAAAAACAGAGAAATCGAAAAAAAAAGGAAAAGAAAAATGTCTCTCCCTCACCCGATCTTCAACCGCAACCCAAGAACCCATCACCTACCCGGCTCAACTCTCCTCTTTTAGTAGCTCCGACCTTCGACTTGCCTCCACTCTCGATCGGAAAAACCGATCACCTCCTGGATAACGCAAGGGATATACCTTCATTGGCTCCATCATGAACCATGGTTGGGGAGGGGAGGGATAAGGGAAGGAGGAGGAGGAGAGGGAAGGAGGGAGGGAGGGAGGGGAGGCGGGCTGGGATATGTGAGGGAGGAAGAAGGAGAATATTAGGGTTTTTTTTTTTGGATAGAGAGAATGGGTAGTTTGATTAGATTCAAGTCATGTAAAAGTAAACGGTTTTTTTTTTTTAGGGGAAGAGAAACAAATTTATACATGTGACACATGCTCCATCCAATTCACAATAAGTGTCTGTTTGGTGATAAAAAAATTTCAAAAAGAATAACTTTTTCTAACATTTCAAGGCTAATAAGTAAATACTTTTTTCAAAATTACTCCTATACACATTAATACCAAATGTATTTGTGGTGTATCATTTTCCAAGTCACATTAATTAAGGGTATATAGAATATTTTAATATTTTTCCTTAATATGTATGTATTTTCCTAAACGACACTTGTCGTGAGGAGAATATCTTATCATGATATTCACAAAATAAATAGGACAATATTTAATATGTGAGTGAATTTATTTATTATAATTTAGTATAAAATTTCCTTTTACTTTTCCTTTTTCTTTGGTTTTTGTACAATTTATCACGGGCTTGGCCATTTCGCCCCACACGATGCCCTCACGGCGCCCCGGACCACCCGAGGCCGCTTATCCCCGATAACCATCTCTTTTGTTTCGACGTGCGCTGGGGCTCATTAGGAATGTTACTCGAGATCCTAGGCCAATTTGGGTATGGATGACCAATTCCCCTTCACCGTCAAATCGAAGACTAGCGACAAGCTTCCCGAACTTAACTGGGTAGCTGCTGAACATCCGGGGTCATATGCACGCATTTACAAACCAAATGATCAAACCACATATACGATTATTCGCAAAGACAATCCACCATGAGTCGTAGCAAAAAAGACACCCCAATATCACGGGCGTGACAAACTAGTGTGTAATATTTAGGGGTGTCAATTTGGGGTTGGTCCGGGTTCGTGGGTCATGGTCCACGAGGTTCGCGTGTCGAAACAAATGGTGACCGGACCGATCTATTTAATTATTCGTGTCGAATATTGAACCCGAACCCGACCTACTTATTTAACAGTAACCCACACCCGATCCACTTAACCCGTTTAATAAAATTATTTTAATATGCATTTAATAGTTTTAATCAATACATTTATTTGTTTCAAAATCAATCACTATCATACATTATTCGATCAATAAACAATATTACAATTCACAACATACAAAAAGAAATAATATAATTGCATAAATAACATAACATACAAATCATATTTTGAGGACAATATTCAAAAAGACATGCATAATAATAACAAATACATAATTAAGGAGGTTTTGTCATTTGAGTTTTATAGATATGTCTTGTTTGTTATTTTTATACAATTAGTTATTTATTTAATTTTTATTTAAATTCACAAAACGAGTTAAAGTGTTAAACGAGTCATAGTAGGTTGACTCGAACCCGACCTTTAATTGGCAAAGTCTAGTCGGCCGACTTTCGATCCCGACCCACAAAGTCCTGACCCATACCCATTAATTTCGTGTTAGGTTAGGTGTCGGGTTTGCGTAGTGGGTCCCTAAATTGACACCCATATTAATGATATTTGTGTGGGACCACAAATACCCCTAATTCCCAACACAACCAGTAATGGCGCATTTATCCATCATTAATTAATACCATAATTAGCCAAAATGGACTCCCCACTTACCAACCGTAGATTCCATCAGTCAATGATCAGACCAGCCTGCACAAATCAACGGCTCTGATCATCACAAGAAAAACAACAAATTACCGCCCCCACAAACACCTGATGATCCCATCATCGTCGAATCAGACATCTCCCATCATTTGGAAAGTCAGCACTCGACAGAATATTTTTGTACAAAATTTATTTCATATCCTAAACGTTGGATTATCGGGTACAAAGTATTTTCTTTATTTTCAATTTATTGGACTCTGCCCATTTTTTATTTTTGCCCAATATATTTACCAGCCGCCAGAAGAAAATCGATATTCCATCAGATTCTCCTGCTTCTCGACATCCCAAAGGTTCGTTTCTCATCATTCTTGAATTTTCATGCCCTGTTTGGCTGTTATTGTAAAACCCCATTTTCAGTTCTTTGGTGTTTCTGATATTTCTTGTTGCTGTATCTGGTTTATTATTCTGTTTGGTGTAGTTGTCTTTGAATTAAATTGGGTTGTCACCGGTTTCCAAAAGATTCTTTTTTGGGGGGGATCTTCTTTGAGTTCATGAATGTGTGTATCATTTTTGTAGATGTTTAGATTGTAAGAGATCATAAGTGTTGTCAATTGCTTGAATTGGAATTGGGGTTGTCAAGAGAAATAATTTATTTTTATCAGAATACTCGAAAGATGGTTTCTTTATGCTGTAGAGAAAAATCAATTGTTTTTCTGTGGGAGTGTATGCAAACACTAAATAAAAGTGATTCTCAGCTTTTAGTTGTAAAAAACACTTTTTGGTGTTTGCAAATGGCTTGGTGGTTCTGTTTCCTTTAATCATTAATCTAAACCAGGAGGGTGCTTTAGATTATGATTCTGCTTTTAGTTTGACTTATACATACAAATAAAATACTTTTACAACTTATCCACCAAACACTACTCTTAATTTATTAGGTTTCAACTTATTTTTGCAAACACTACCAACTACTGTTCTCAACTACTCGTCGTTTCCACGGAAATAAATCACTTCCTCTAAATGCGAAGTGTTGCAAACACTCCCTATACCAAATTGTGGAATTTGGGCAGAATTTGGTTCCTGTTGGAAGCTTAATAAGTGAGAACTCTGTAAATTGGTATTGTAATAGTCCTCTTGGTGGAATTTCAGTTGTGATCTCTAATGGCAACACATGAGGATGGTGAGGGTGGTTATAGGTGACTGTTATATTTCTCTTTTAAGTTTTTAGTTCCTAGTTGTTGTTTCAATTAGTGTGGTTTTTTGTAAATTTTATTTTCGGCACTAATATCAAATCGTTTTAGTTCTAATACACATGCAGAATGACATAACTGAGTTTATCAAGTTTTGTAATTGCTCGGGAGTTCTGGTAAAATGCTGCCGAACATCTTGGCTTTTACTATTGGGTTCGTTGCTTTTGTTAAATAGAATTGTTATAAGTGAATTAAATAGAATTGTTATAAGTGAAGTTAGTTTCTGGTGTCACCGAAATATTATAAATCGTGTATATTGACTGAATAGTATAATTCATGGCTTAGAAGTATATCATGTAATGTATGGAGCCCCCTACCCCCTAGGTCCACCCTCTTCTTTTTGCAAATTGAGGTTTAAGTAAATGTTAGAAAAACTAAGATCTTTTTAAGTCAATACTCAGTTCAACTTCTACTTCCGATATTTACTTTTCCAGATGCTATGAGTGATGAATATCCGAGTGTGCCGTTTTTGAAGGGTGCCAGTCATGGGGTTTTCAAAGGGATATTTGTGATTTCTTTTAGCTCAGTATCAATAAACCTATCTTTATAAAAGTCATTTGGTTCTTATCCGTTTATGGACAAATTCGAACATGTCCCCTGCATCTTTCAAGATAATATCGTCACAATCAAACGAGATGGAAGCTTCTTTCCCTAGTATGCGCTCATTGAACCACAAAATGGTGGAGCAATCACCCGCTTCTACACGCCCCACGGACCTTCGTTGTTCTTCTGTGTCGACCAATACAATGAATTCAACATTTTACTCTGTGTCACCGAAAGATGGCCAATTAGATGGCTTTGGCATGGAGAACAATGGTGTTTCTTGGAATACGGATGCTATTGAGTACTTTCTTGATATTCCATTGAATATCCCTGTTCAGACCGGCCAAATAGACACATCTACGGATTTAATGAAGGACTGGGCAGATCAGTTGATTACAGTTGATGATGTTGCGATCAATTCGAACTGGAATGATCTTGTTGATGTGAATGTTCCTGACCCAGATCCCAAGGTCAGTTTCTCAGCACCAGTGCCTGCATTTAATAGTTTAAAGAGCAAATTACAAAAATTACCGCTGAAGCTCAGCCCAATTACAAAAAACCCAATTATCTTTCAATATTACTAATACCCCCTTGAGACGTGTTTTTGTTTTACAAATTGCACCTCTTGAGGTGGTATTTGTAAATCAAACACAAACCTCAAGTGTAATTGTAAATTTTAAAGATAACTGGATTTTTTTGTAATTGATATTAAATCTCAGGTGTAGTTTTTGTAATTTTCTCTAGTTTAAATAGCGATTGTTTAGTATCTTCCAATATTATTTTTCGAAACCATTTGTTACATATGAAGTTCGTCGGTGAAATATTTCTTGCCTTTTGTGTCCGTAATCTCCTTTTTCTTTGTTTTTGTTCTTCTATTTGTAACTTTTGGTCCTTTTGTTATTATTATCCATTTGAACCTTTTCATGTTCCTGACTCCTGAGGCATAGGATGGTTCTATTTTCTGCTTTGCTACCTTATTTTGTTTCAAATGTCAGTTTTGACAGGGTGTTGTCACTGTTGTGTGTGAGTAATATCACTTGAAGTTTCACTATATAATCCTGAATAATACTGATTTGTTGTGTTATCTTCAAGTTGGCGCAGATGTTATGTTGATATTCTTCTTTTGGCAAAGGTCACTTGTATAACTATAAACTGGTTCTATGTTAACCATTTCTAAACACATTTGCAGCAAGAAAGCTCACATAAGAAACTAGAGATCATGATTCTAATTCTTGTACTTGTCTCCATTTTTCTCATACATAAATACTTTCTAGGATTAATTACAACAAATACCCTTAAGGTTCAGTCAAATTACAAAAAACACCGGTATCTTTCAAAATTACAAATACCCCTTGATATTTGTTTCTATTTTACAAATTGCACCTCAATATGGGGTATTTGTTACAAATCTCAAGGAGGTATTTGTAATTTTGAACAAAACTTGGATACTTTTGTAATTAGATCTAACGCCAAGTGTAGTTTTGTAATTTATCCTATGTCTACAAACCATGATTAAAGACTATAAATGGCTTACAGCTGCTGCTGCCACCCGATGTCTCCACATGCCAGCCACAACCTCATCAGCTGCATCATTATTCTGCGCCAACTGGAGATGGTTGTCCAGTATTCACCTCTCCAACCGGGTCCTCGAATAATAAAGCACGAATGCGTTGGACACCAGAACTTCATGAAGCGTTCTTGGATGCCGTGAATAAGCTTGGTGGTAGTGAAAGTGAGTATCTGAGATTTCTTTTTTTCCCTTTCACGATCTCATCGGAAGTTAAATTATCAAGTTTTCGATTTTATTTACTCTTTGAGATAAAATGGCACAGGAGCTACACCAAAGGGTGTTTTGAAGCTCATGAATGTTGAAGGCCTGACAATCTATCATGTGAAAAGCCACTTACAGGTATTAAGAAATGTTTGTGTTGAAATTTCGGTTTTTCATGCTGAAATAGTTCTTCTCGGCTTATCGTTTTCTTGAATTTCAGAAATATAGGACAGCCAGATTCAAGCCAGAGACATCAGAAGGTGGATATTGCTTCCTAATATATCTTGCATGTGGGACTATTGATAAATTTCACATCTTGCTGACCATTGCCACCGTCACTGTTACTTATTTGTGTGCTTACTAATTATATCCATCTTACTATTTATCACTTAATAAAAGAATCATATAATCTTGAGTGTTGTATTAAAGCTGTAGTATATGCATTGTCTTAATGTGCTTGTCTTTGGCAGGAACGCCAGAAAAGAAGTCAAATACTGCAACCGAGATGACATCGCTGGACTTGAAAACGTCTCTCTCTCTCTCTCTATATATATATATATACACACACACACACATATACATATATATATATATATATACATGTTACATTTTCCTTTGCCTTTGTATCAATGAATGAAATGGCAGACTGGGTGTTTGGCTGATCTTATGAGCTCTTGAAACATCTTATAACGTGTTTGAGAGCTTGTATGCTCTCTAAAAGTGTTTCATGATTTTTCTTAAAAATTATCTTGTAAGCTCTCAAAATGAGATGCTAGGACCTTATAAGCTGGTTTTAAAAAACGATGGGGGATACCAACTTATTTTTCAAAATAAGATCTTATAATCGACAATCTCATTCTATTTTGACCATTTTAATTAAAAAAATGTCTTTACTAACATCTTATAAGCTCCACCATATTTTTTACCCAAACACTTCAACAACTTATTTGATTAAATATCTTATAAGATGTGGGAGCTTATAAGAGTTTTTAGGCTCCATTTGGGTTGAAAGATTTGGAGCTAAGGATTTCAGATCATAATAACAAGTTCGTTGAGGTTGTTTAGATGAAGTCATTTTATAATTGATTTAAAATCCGTAGAAACAATTTTTGGAATCATTTTGGAGGATTCAAATCCTTCTTATTTGGAGTCATTTGAAATCCTCTCCCCAAATCCAAATTCCCCCATCCAAATGCAACCCTAAATAAGCTTAGCTAAACACCCCCTTCATGGTCTCTTGTCTTCTGAAGACTAATTGATTTGCCATCTATCACAATTAAAGGTTATAATGTCTTAAAATCAATTTTGATGACAGGACCATGGGCATAACTGAAGCTCTCAGAATGCAGATGGAAGTACAGAAGCAGTTACATGAACAACTTGAGGTACTTAAAATAATGCTTAAGGTTCCTCTGGAAACCTTTCATCACTGTCCGTTGTCGATTGAGCTTATGATACTTTCGTATTAGGGAATGTCATGGAGATTGCAAATGCAAGTTTCTTAGGGTCAGAATATATGAATAGTGCTTGCATAGAATCTCAAGTTTTTCTTGTAAATAAAATCTTGGGTAAATTACAAGAACTACCCTGAGGTTTTGCCTAATTACAAAAAGTTAAGTTATCTTTCAAAATTACAAATACCCCCTTAAGGTATTACAAACATGCTCTTCAAGTTTATATTTACTTAACAAATATTTCATATATTTGAATGAGGTATGGCAAAATTGCAAAATTGGTCATGTAACTATAGGACGGTAGCAAAAAGATCCCTTTTTCACGCTTTGCAAAAAATATTGTAACTATAGAAAACTCTCGATTTTGGTACTAATTTCACCGGTTTCAATCACGTGATCGGCACATGTAGTTCCCAATTTCGAGTGAAATTAAGACGGAAATTGAGAATTTCATACATTTACATGACTATTTTGCAAACCGTGTATTTTGTAGAACCAAAATTGATGTTTATATTGTTACAGAACTTTTTGCAAAACGTGATTTTTACAGAACTTTTTTGCTACCGATATTGATTTTAGTTTACCTATTTCTTCAGATTCAAAGAAATCTGCAGTTACGAATTGAAGAACAAGGGAAGCACCTCCAAATGATGTTTGAGCAGCAAAAGAAGATGGAGGAAGCAAAATCAAAATCATCGTCATCGAGTCCAGATGGACCGATCAGCAAAGAAGTTGCGACCGATGTATGCATTTCAGCAGACGAACATCCTAGTACAAAAGAAGTGTTGTCCCAAAGGAAACCCTGCAACGACTCGTTTAGTCCGCCAACAAAACGAGCCAAGGCTAATAATGAAACAGGCATGCATGGAGTGTCTCATGAATCATGACATATAGTAGTTTTCCGAGAAATCAACTTTTGGTCCATGCTGATGGGGATTTTCTTGTCAATTGATATCCCAATTTGAATAAAAATGTTGATTTTCTTTCGAGAAATAGAATATATTGTTTCACTTTTATATGTGAAAGTCCTTGAATATTA
Source organism: Rehmannia glutinosa (assembly GCA_016081115.2). Classification (NCBI taxonomy): domain Eukaryota; kingdom Viridiplantae; phylum Streptophyta; class Magnoliopsida; order Lamiales; family Orobanchaceae; genus Rehmannia; species Rehmannia glutinosa. Next base: position 34,486,220 of record CM071929.1, on the reverse strand, counting down.
GAATAATGAATTTCTCTTCTTCAGATTAATTGTTATAGAGATCAGAAGAAGAGGTAGCAATAGGTAGAGTTTGCCTAGAACCGAGACCCAACTTTTTAAGAATCCGGTCCCAGACCCGATGGGTAGACTCGTTAGACCCACTGAATCCAATTTATAATTTTCAAAATATTATAAATATACTACTAAAAAGATATTTTGTAAAAAGAATTGTCGTAAAAAATATATAAAATATTTTTTAAAATAATAAAAAAAGATAAAAGGGTTTGAGTTTGGATTTGGATCAGAGTATGGTGGCGGGTCTAAAAATGAAAAATCAAGTATATTTACAATACTATTAAAACCCGCCCCAAATGGGCGGATCGAGTCCGGGTCTTACACGGACCCATTGCCTTGCGAACCATGTCCCAAGAAAATATAAAAAAAAGCCGGCCGTATTGGACATTCCCATGTATAATGCAAGAAAACTACATTGGAACCATTTACTCAAACTAGTTGACTACTGTTGCAGAAATGGCATCTCCAGACTTCAGAAAGTGAGTTTTATATCTCTTCCTTTTTGATTAATTTTCTCTATTAATTTTTCTTAAACAGACTATTCAATTTTTGTTAGTAGTAATTAAACTCTATTGATTTGTCAAAGGAGTTTCCAATTGATGATTAACTTATTTAATTGTGATAAATCTAAGTTTTAAGGAAAATACTTTGAGCTACTTGGAAAAAAGAATTTCTGAAATATAATAATTTTACTCAATTATATAATCAAATATTATTTAAAGATGTGTTGTTGTTCTTTCTGATGGCAGCACCAAAGAGTTTTTAGTTTCTCAACTGGAGTTACAGTGGAAGCTCCATGAGCAATTAGAGGTACAAAAATGTTACTGATTGTTGAAATTAAATTTCTTTCCTCTCAGAATTATGGCTTCTATAATATATCTTGTTTTTTCCATGGATTAGTGGGAAAAAAAATCATACAAGGCAAATAAGTTGTAGAATGACTAAAGTAAGAGCATGTTTGGTTAAGCTTTTTTAAAAGATTGTGTTTCTACGTCTTATAAAATATTTCTAAAGTTTATAAGATGTTAGATTTGATATGGAAAATAAGTTAAGTATTTGGATAAAATAAAACGGTGGAACTTTTAAAATGTTAGTTATGGTAGTCTTGCAATTAAAGCGGTCAAAATTAACCTAAGTGAGTTTGTCAAAATAAGATTTTTCTTTTTAGGAAAAAAGTTTTTTTTTAATAAGTTAGGAGTAGTGGTTGGAGGGGAGTGAATAAATTTCAAAGAAATTGAAAGATACAGAGTTCGAATCCTGGTCAATACCCTTATAAAGGGTGAGCGATATCACTTGAGTTACAAAAAGCTCGTGGTCTTTTTAGAAAAAAAAGTTGGGATCTCTACTTTTTTAAAAACAATTTATAGGCTCCTAAACATATTTCTTTTACGATCTTATAAGCTGTTTTACAAAGAATTATCAATAAGAGCTTATAAGATGTTATTAAAGAGGCTATGTCAAACGCCCACTAGAAATGATATTTAATTTTCATATAGGTTATTTTACTAAATTAAATGGCCAAGTTTTAGAAAGGAAAATAAAAGCATAATGCACCGTTTTAGGACCAAGCTGCATCAACCATTTTATCAGGTAATTTTTAAGGGTTTGAAACTTGTCACAATTGTTCATACATGGGTCACACGAGCCACCCACATATCAAGACTTAAAACCTCATTCGAAAAATTTCCCTTTTCTTTTGTTGCCTTAAACTTAGAAATAACTCCGGACATGGACAATGTCATAAATGTATTAGGTGCAAAGAAAGCTGCAGCTGCGATTTGAAGAACAAGGCAGGCAACTTAAGATGTTGTTTGACAAGAACATAAACAAAGAAACACAGATGTTGAATCCCTCCAATTCGAATTCGTATTCTAGTGGATTTCAACCCATACGGTCCAAGATTTAATCATCGACCAAGGAAATGTGACACGACCAAACGTGGGAATAAACTCGTGTCCTAAAACTATATCGATCTTAATATGATGTTGTAAGCGTAGACGGATGTTTGGGGAACTTTTTGTAAGTTGATTAGCATTTGTGAGCTGTTTTACTTGGTATTGGTTTGAGTTATACAGAAAATTCTTATCTTTCGTATCAAACAGTGAGAATCATGTCACATTAGTAATGAGACTCATATTATTTTAACGTGAAATTATTCACATTGTTTGATGTGAAACACCCCACAAGTATTTTGTTGAATTATTCTTAAACTTGGTATAAAATTGCTGTTGTTATTTTCAATATAGATCTTCTTTTTTTTTTTTTCTTCTCATTTTTCCTGTGATTCCATGTAACATGTTAGGTCTATAGAAGCATAGCCATGTTCACAAATGTTCTCTCACTTGGGCCGGTTCTTCTTGAGTTGGACTTTACAGAATAGTTTAAATCTAGAGTGGTGGGCCGAAATTAAAATGGTAAGGTAGGCTAACCAATTAAACAATGTGCTAAAGGACAATCGCTTTGTTTTGCTTTTTTATATAAATAAAATAAAATAATTATATTTCCAAATATTCTTAATTTTTATTCTACATTAAACCAAAAAACATTTCGAAAGGCCGAATCAACTTAACAAAATAACATCTTAATTAACCAAGCTTAAGTTGTCATGTGTTGCAAAACATTACTATAATTTGCACATTAAAAGAATAAAACAAAATTAAAAAGGTGTCCACGTCATCACTAGTTTTTTTTCCGAAAAACAATAAACAAATAATATATATATTTATATGTTATATTACATTTAAAAAGTCAAAGAGAAACTACAATGATGAATTAAGGCTTTGGTCTGACTTTGGATTAAGGGATCAAATCTTGATTTTTCAATGATTTGGAAGGCCAAGCGAGCCTTTGTACAATTGGATACAGCAGTGAAGGGAAGGAATTGATTTTTTTTCTCCCTATTTCCCCTAAGTTAAAAACACATATAAATTTTTTTAATTTTTTTCCACCGAAAAAACGTACACACCCCTAGCTACGCCCCTGATTGGATAGTCACAAAACTTGAACTGTCTCATTTTCATATCTTGTCAATGTCTTTCTTTATCCCTTTAATTTTCTCTTTCTTCTAGAAGATCGTAGCTATCAAGTAAAATGATAATGCGGTATTTCAATGGCAGTTTCCTTGGAATTGGTCCAAGACTCCAAGTCCTCTATCAAACTCATACTTTCAATGACCTAAATATGTCCTAAATGTGTATTTCCAAGAAAACAATTACTAGGCAATGTCTGTTTATATTCATTTTAACAATCTCATTCTCAAGTACATTTTTCTCTTATTCTTTATCTTTTCATCAAACGACGCTTCGACTATATCGGTTGGTATGGATTCTTACACGCTGTGGAGAAATCAACTGATGTATGGTTGTATTTTTCAAGTATCATTTTCAGTTTTCTACCTATTCTAGAAAATGAGTTTATGTTTGTTTAGGTAAATTTTAAGTAGAAATTGACTCATTTTAGTTTTCACTTTTACATGCAACTAGAATTTGGAACACGGTCAAACAATTTTTTACCACAATCACGCAAATCTAAGTAAAAATACACTTCAAATGATATAACTGCATACAATTTTGCATTACAATCACGCAAATACAAGTGAAGACACACTTCAAATGATATAACCAAACAATTTTACATTACAATCACGCAAATCAAAGTGAAAACACACTTCAAATGATATAACCTGCTTATAATTTTTCATTTCAATCACGCAAATATAAGTGAAAATACATTTCAAATGATATAACCAAATAATTTTTCATTTTAGTCACGCAAATATATGTCAAACATTACACTTCAAAACTATAACTAAACATATTGTTATTTTTGAAATTAACATATGCCATAACGGAAATTCAAACGGCAAATCAGATATATTTTTATTTTGCACAGGGGAAATCACTAAGTCTACCAATTCATTTTCTAACACTGCAAAATCTATATTGCACCAACTTAATAATAGTAGCAAAATCAAAAATAAGCTAGAGTTTATCCTAAACTCATTTAATAATAGTTGATATAGCTAGTCACCCTATTAGACTTTTTGTTAGAGTCATAGAGTGACTTCTAAGCTAAGAAAATTTGATGAAGTCACAAGGATTGGGAAGTAAAATCACAACAACTATGAGTCAATTGTTAAACTAATGGCTAATGGGTATTTAATTGTAATTAATGGAAAATTTAAAGGCACATATCTACACATATTAATTTATTATTAGTTCCTCTAATTCAAACCTTATTAACAGGAGGAACATGAGGTGGACAAGATTTGATGTGAAGTTAATTCGTGTGAAACTATGTACTAGCCTAGACGGCACCACCTTACCCCTTTTGGGGCACGTGCCCCATAATTTTTTCTTCTTTTTTTTTTCATTTTTTTTACTATGTATTCTTTTATTTAAAATAAATTATATTTTAATTAGGTAAAAAATAAAAATATACCCCATTGATTATTTTCTGTGTAGTTACTATTTATTATTTATTATTTGTTTTTAAAAGCAATGTATTAACTAGGTTAAAAAATTGTGCCTCACTAATTTTCTTTGATGTACTTTGTAATTATATTTAGGGATAATTACAAAAAGACTCTTGAGGTTTGGGCTAATTACAAAATAAAAAATTCAAAGATGTTTAAAATTACAAAAAGTTTCATCTGGTTTGATTATGTGTTATATTTAAGAGAGTAACTGTAATATTTTATAAATATCGGGTTGAAATATTTTTTCCTTATGAAGAAGAAAAATATAAGAGATAATCAGACCTCAATTTTTTTTTTGTAATTTATAAAAATCTCTGGAGTATTTTGTAATTAGTCCAAACCTCATGGAGATTTTTGTAATTATCCTTTATACTTATATTGTGCACTATTGTGAAAATTTTCTGGATTTGTCCCTGTACTAGCCAACATTATTGAGAGTACAAACCCTAAGATCAAATTTTTATTTATATCAAGATGTGTCGTGGAATACGTACTTTGGGAGAATTAATTAATTAAAAATATTTATTATATTGCAATATGAAAAATCTTAGGGAGGTCCGAACCTAGCAAATGATCATTCTTGTAATTGAAGATCACTAGATTCACTACCACCTAAGAAGAAGGGCATCCCTCTCTTATTTAAAAATTAAATCTTTTTTTATTAATATTAAAATTAATTAAAATTAATTAAAATTAGGTGTACGCATTTGAAAAGTAGGTATGGAGTTTGCAAAAAGAAGTTGGGAAAATTGTCATTTCGGATTTTTGAAAATAGCTTCAGACAAGGAAAGAAACGTAATCCAATAGTTAACAAATTCTCACAAAGCATGCATCACAACACCATTAGCATATAAAAGAACAAAGATGGCATATAATGATACAGTAATTAAATATTAATGGTTCACCTTTTCGATAGCTTCAATCGATTAGGTGCTTATTTAATATGTTATCATAGTTAATCTGGAAAAGAAAATGATACCAGAGTTAGGTCAGAAATTCTGAGTTCAAACCTTATCAACATTCATAGAAATATTCAGTGTGCAATACTTCATAAACTAATTGGTTGCACATGCATAAGTGGACATGTTAGAATAATTAAATATTAATGGCTCACCTCTTTAGACAATAGGTCGATATTCAATAAGGATCCTCTATTTCAATAGTGTTTTATTTTATATTTCAAATATAATCAATACAAATAACTATATAAAGTGTATCAGTAATATCATCAATATAATATAAAAAAAAAAAAGTAATATCATCAATATACAATTAGCACATAATTATTTTAATTAGAATAAGAGAGAAAATAAAATTTGTGGCAAATATCAATTGCGAATTAAATGGTATCAAGTATCATGTGAATATACATCAATACATATGGCACGTCGCAACCAAAACGTGCCACTATCTCAAATTTCAGTTAGAAACATATATTTGAAGCAATAAAATGTAAAAAAGAATTTTATATAACAATAAACAAATCAATGTCAAATGGATAATTTATTCTAAACTCCAATCCTTTCTTGATGGGCCAAGATTTTGATATGTCAATGAACTTGGCTCTTTGCGCTTTCCCAATTTAAGAATAGTCTTAGATGCTGCCTCCAAAATTATTTTATCCATGACAAAGACAGGACATTCTATAAATATATGTACTTTAATTCTTGTGTTTGACTTGGTCAAATGCTTTCCCAAATATATACTTTGTATATGCAATAATCACATGATATGCCTGTAATTATAGTAATTTTATAATAACATTTCTTTAGGTTTATGCTATATGGTTGCACTAGAAAAATAAATGAATGTGTGAGTGAATAATACATAGTTTTTCTTAACTATCCAGAAATATTCTCACATCGGTTGTGGTACTCCACATTTTCTTCGAACTATTAGGCATTGGTCATTCCTAAGGATGGTTATAATCCTTTGGGGAGGAGAGGTGTGACGTTTGGGGCCAAAGACGGGGGAGTGATCGCCGGTGTAAAGAGGCACGGACAATGAGCAAATTTCCGGACTTCTTGTGGAGGGAACATGAACGAATTGATCTCACACCCGAAGAAGATGATATTCTCATGCGATCACATGTATGAGAATGTCTGCATGATGAGGAGAGCTTAAAAGATTTGATAGGTAGTCTTCACCAATAATATACATCTTCTTTTTCTCGTCATCTCATGTAGAGACTGTTAAAACAACACGCTAGAAAGACTTGTATTGATTTGTGGGACACTCTTCGATCTGGAAGGTGGACTGTTACAAGAGGCAACACCAAAATCATGTTACTAGTTTACCGCATATAATTTTCTATTAAAAAATGATATTTATCTTTTCTTCCACCACACACGGATGAGTAACATGTTTATTCTTATATAACTTTTTTCTTAAAAAAGACATTGTTTGAGTTCTCACAAGTCAGAATCAGCTATGGGCCCGTAGACATTTCCCCTTGGCCCATTCTCAGTGGGCTCCCAATCCCCCACCCCAAAAACCACTTCCCCCCTCGCTGGAAGGCCGTTGTTGTTTGGAAATGCCCAAACTACCCTTGTCCGTTATTCTTGTCCTCAGTTCTTTTAACGTTCTTTCCTTAAACAATAATAAAATCAAGATCTCTTTTCTCCCTTCCGCACAACATTTCTTAAGCCTCTCTGATATCTATGGCCGATGATATTGGAAATTTGGAGGGGTGATGAGTACTATAAGAAGGAGACAAATTATGTCTGCATAATAATAAATCTCATCGGGAAATTTTGTGCAGATTTTTCACTTACAGGTTTGTTAATAGCAGTTTTTTTTTTTTTAATTTAGTCCCTGCATAAAATTAATTTGTTGAAATGTTGTTTTCATTTTTATTGGGTTTCTTTTTTATGGTTTATATTCGTTTCTGTGGGTGGGTTGTAATGAAGTGGGCTCCTTGCAGATTTTGATTATCTTACATTTAGTTTTATTGAGGGGTTTGTTATTAAAATTGGAGGTTCGATAATGTTTTTGTTTCTGTGTTTTTCTTTTTAATGCTTTATAAGTCTAGATTTATAGGATTACTAATGAATGTCTTTCTGTGTGCATTTGGTGTTGTGTGATAGAAATATATTTTTCTTTTTTTGGGTTTTAGTTAGTTTGGGGTTGTTGGTTCTGAAAATAAATTTGATCTTTTTCCAAAATGTTTTTAATATGCCACTGTTTCAGAATTCATGGAACTTTGATACTTAGTGAGGTGTATTCAGCATAGATCTGTTTATCATTATGTGAAATTAGGGATTTTATTTGGTCACAAGGAGTGATGATTAAGATTTTAAGACACACACAGGAAATTATCTGGAAAAAGGTGATTAAAATCTTCTAGAATTGCTTTCTTTTCCTTTCATCTTGATCGAAAATTCCGTTATTTCCTCAAGTATTGATTACTTTCCTGTTTTTTTTTTTCTTCCAGATGTTTTAGTCCGGAATGGGGAAAAAAGGGCGGTTGTTTTCCGCAGTTAAAAGAGTTTTCAGTTGCAAATCGAATGGGAAGAGAGGAAAGGTAGTGAATTGATTTCCATCATTTTACACTTCCCTTTGAACTTGTCTCAAAATGAAAACAGAATGGTTTATTTATGGGATAATTATGAAAACTACCCTTGAGGTTTGACTTACTTACAGAAAAATGTTTATCTTTCAAAATTACAAATACCTTTTATAAAGTATTACGAACACCCCATCGCGTTTTGTATTAATTTGTAAAATAGAAACAAATATCAAGGGGTTACTTGCAATTTTGAAAGATATCTGAGTTTTTTTTAATTAGACTAAATCTCAAGGGTATTTTTTGTAATTAATCCTTTATTTATTTATTTATTTTGTTTCATGATAAAAAAAAGTCGGAAATCTGAAAAATGGTTTGTGAAACAGAGGAGCATAGATTTGGATTCTTCTGGTTCGGAGAATGCTGAAAATCATCTTCCGAAGGAGAAGGAGGAGAGGTTGATCCAAGCTGAAAATGAACAGAATAGGCATGCTTATTCTGTTGCTCTTGCCACTGCCGCAGCTGCCGAGGCAGCAGCTGCTGCCGCTCAAGCTGCTGCAGAGGTTGTCCGTCTCACAGCTGCCGCCAGTTATCTGGGTAAAACAAAGGAGGAGATAGCTGCTATCAAGATTCAGACAGTTTTTCGAGGATACTTGGTAAGATGATAGTCTCAATAATGTCAGGAACACAGAGTTTTACTAAAAAAGTAAAAAACTATCACATCAACTGTCATCATTAAATTTTCATTTCATATACAACTTTTTTTTCTCCAAACAACCTTCTTACACGTGTATTTTGAAAAATGATAATTGAAAAATGAGAGTGGACGAAACGTGTATTTTTTTCAAAAAAATGTTTTGCAATCAATCGTATGTTGGGACCAAAAAATATCTTATATGGAAATTTCGATAAAAAAAACTTGACAAGCAATCGCAGCCTAAGTTGTTGCGTTGACACACGGTCACCTAACCCCTATACATCTGGAAAGTATAACTTACGATGAAAATTGGAATTAATTTTGTGAATTTTGACCATTATTTAAGGATATTTATATAGATGATACCTAAACTTTTATGATTACTTGTTTAGTGAAATAAGCAGAACTTGCCATGAGATTGTTTTAATTTCTTCGTTAATTGTTCATGTAATATTAGGCACGGAGAGCATTGAGAGCATTGAGAGGTCTAGAGAGGCTGAAATCATTGGTAGGGGGGCAATCTGTGAAACGGCAAGCAGCCACCACCTTAAAACATATGCAGACACTGGCTCATGTACAATCTGAGATTCGTGCGAGAAGAATCAGAATGTCTGAAGAGAACTCGGCTATTCAACGACAAATCCAGCAGAAACACGAAAAGGAGCTTGAAAAGTTGAGAGTATCTGTAAGTGACACTGGTTTAGCTTTTCTCCTCTTCAGCTTGAATTGCCATCTGCTAGCAATTATCATGCTTTCTGTGTCCGTGTGTTGCGTAGTTTTGAACTTTCAAATAAATTCCATAGAGTTCTTGCTGTTTTTGCAGTTTCTTGACCAATTATAGGTTTATTAATATATATTTAAGGCTGAAACAATCATAGATTTTGTATTGCTTTCATTTCTAGATTATATCTGTAAAACAGAAATCTAGTAATGTACTGTTAGATTTCTTTTGTTGTCCTTTAATTTTGCAGAATGGATACTGTGCCTAAACGCATATCATGTGGATATAAATAAAACCCGTATTTCACATGTTCGTCTTGAGTAACTTTGTGCTGAAAATGGATTCATGACAATAGGATGGAGAGAATTGGGATGATAGCATGCAGTCTAAAGAGCAGATTGAAGCTAATCTTCAACATAAGCAAGTAGCTGCTATGAGAAGGGAACGGGCGTTGGCTTATGCGTATACACGTCAGGTAATATGGTCATGTCAATTTCCACAGATATCGAAAAGTATTTATGGCGATTATTGGTGGCACTAAAATCAGGATTGAAACAAATGGGAACGAGGAATAATGAATCATTAAAGATTCAACTCACATTTCCAGTATCATTTCTTTAATTCCTGTAATTTTGTGTTCGTCCCAAATGACATAGGTTTAATATAAATTGGTTGTGCTACCATTCATTTGAAACTCAAGCAGCATGATTTTGTTTGTTATTTGGGGATTGCAAACTTTTTTAAAAAAAAAAGTGGTTGTCAAAAAAATTAGTTTTTAGAGTTTTTAAATGTCAACTTTTGCTTCGATTGTGCATAATTTAATTAGAATTTAAAAGCAGGGGATGATTGCATTCAATTTCTGATTATGTTTATGATTTGACTTTTACACACAAACAAAACACTTTTATAACTTATTCACCAAACACAACACTCTCTTGTAATTTATTCGACTTTTAGCTTCTATCTACAAACACTATAAGTTTCTGATTTTCAACTACTTTTCATTTCTGCTAAAATAAACCATTTCCTCTAAAAATTGAAGTCTTTGCAAGCACTCCCATAATATCTCCTAATGGGTGTTTTTTTCACTAACAAAAGTAGTGGTCATATTGACATGGATGAAAATTTCTTGTACCAGCAAACATGGAGAAACTCCTCAAACTCGGCAAACCAAACATTTATGGATCCAAACAATCCCCATTGGGGTTGGAGCTGGTTAGAGCGATGGATGGCAGCACGGCCATGGGAAAACAACAGAAATGCACTCGACAAAGAAGTAAACAGTGACCATGTTTCTATAAAGATCACCACAAGCCGTTCGACACCTGTTCGAGGAAATGCCAAAGTGCACCAGTCTCCTACAACCCAAAAACAAAGCCGGCCCCCAGCCGGCATTCACCTTCAACTCCCAAGTCAAAAGTTGCCAGTAAATTAAAGCCACCAAGCCCACGGGAACAACAAATGGCAGAGACGACGATTCAAGAGCATAAACAGCGTCCAATCAGATCGATGCCGAAGGCACAGCATTGCGAGTTCATCTGTAAGAGATGACGAGAGCCTTGCAAGTCCGCCTGCCGTTACTCAAGGCTACATGGCGTCAACTGAGTCTGCGCGAGCTAAGTCTCGGGTGGCTAGTCCGCTCGGAGGGGAAAAAGTTGGCGGTTCTGCTAAAAGCGGCTCTCTTTCTCCGGCTCGCCTGGTGGGCCCAGGAGGCATTCGGGGCCACCAAAGATCGATATTAGTCCAATTAAGGACATTACTGCGAATTAATAATGGAAACCACATTATATTAGGAAATTAAAATTGAGAAAGTGAATTGGCTAAAGTATTTATATGTTTTTTCGACTTGCGTTTTTATTGTTCCTTTAACAAACTACAAGTGTGTGTGTGTGTGTGTGTGTGTGTGTTTGTAATTATTTTGGTTGTTATGAAACAGAGGTTGGCCTGGTGGGATTGGTATTGTGTGTTTTTTGGAGTGCTTTAAATTTGTATGTGCATAGTGCAAACTTAGAGAAAACATGTCTTAGTTTTTCTATGGCTGTTCATTTCTTATATTTTGTAATCGAAAACAGTTGTTTGTATTGTACAATATAAAGGTTTTTATGTTATGCTGTTCTGATCTTAACCTCTTGAATTTTTAGTTAATACTCCAGCAAGGATTTGTATACAGTTCATTCCTTTCTCCTCTACTTATGTTCCCTTAGGATTCTATTGGCAAATTTAAAATGCTTAATAGAAAACGTCTATTGCTCGCCTGCATAAATTTGGTTTTATGGAGCTTGTAATGACTACCTTGTTGGTGTTAAGACTTTAAGATAAGCATGTTTTCTTAACGAAGGTTAATATGATAAGCATGTCCAACACCATGGACTTTGGACACACTATAAGACTTGGAAAGTATGAGTGGCCACGGTTCTGAACCGTCGGTTCCAATTCCTAAAAGGACGCTTACGGTGCGATTTTGGACTGCAGGGTTACGGTTCGTAATAGTTTTGTATATTTTTAATCACAATATACATATATTTTTGTATCATTTTTATTATTTACTCATTACAACTAAAAGTAATTGAGAAAAAACATTGTTGTGATTGCAATATTTATATTTTTACTATTTTTATGAAAAGAAATCATTATACCGAGTCATCAAATCGAAATATCGAATTGGTCAAAATTGAATAAAAACAATTATTTTAATTTGATATTTTTTTAGTGTATTTTAATTTGGTATTCAATACGCGATTTTGGTGTAATTTTTCCATTTATTCAATTTAGTATTATTTTAACTTGAAATTTGAGGGGAATAGCAGGGTCCAAAAAATATTGAAATAGCTGCATTGGCGTCAATAATAATGAATTTTTAGGTTTAACAAGTTCATCAATTTCAAAGGAAACCTAGAATTCCTTCCTCGTACAACACGAACCTCAGACCCGAAAGGCCCGAACTTGCAATCGCCCAGATGGGCAAAAGAAATCTTCTTCAGTCCAGAGACATTAACAGCAGCAGCACGGCCGTAGAAATTCACAATTTCCCTGAAGAAATCATCGAAGAGATCTTGTCAAGACTTCCGGTTAAATCCCTCTTGAAATTCAGGTGCGTCTCGAAATCATGGCGTTCTTTAATCGGCAGCAAACGTTTCATAAAAACCCATCTCCAGAATTCAACAAACAACGCAAGTTTTACTCATCACAGGATCGTTTTTCTAGACTCTTATCCACAAACCCTCAGGCACGCTTCTTTGCGCTCATTGTTGAACGAACCGGTTATCGATACGCTTGCATTTGATTATCCAATGTACACTCTGGATGATCCGATTCGTCTCGTGGGTTGTTGTGATGGGCTGATCAGCATTCTCATGGGTCAAAGACAGTTTTTCTTGTGGAACCCTTCGACGAGAACGTACAAGGCATTGCCTGATGTAGATGAGGGATTTAAGCACCCCTACGTTACACAATGCGGGTTCGGTTTCGATGAGTCGAATAGTGATTACAAGGTGTTTGCTGTTTTGTCTGTGTTTTTGGCCTACTGGTGGATACCAGGCTGTCGGAAAAATTTATAGTTTAAAGACTAATTCGTGGAAAACATTGATGGGACTAGATGTTGATTCATTTGTTGAAGAAGGGGGTAAGCTTGTGAGTGGAAAGCTTCATTGGGAAAGGAAATCCGACTTGAATAATCGTATATGGGATATCGTGTCTTTCGATCTGAAGAGTGAGGTTTATGGAATTGTGGACCAACCAAATTATAGGGAGGGCAAATATCACCCGTCATTGGGAGTTCTTGGAGGGTGCATTTGTGTGCTTTGTGATTATAAAAAAATTTGTGTAGATGTTTGGGTTATGAAGGAGTATGGAGTGAGAGAGTCTTGGGTTAAAGTGTTGGTTGTTCCTTATCCATGTGATCATCGGATTGCTCGATTCTCAACCCCATTTTTTATAGGTTCGCAGGGGGAAATTTTGTTTATGTATGGTTTAAGTTTCGCAGTTTACTATCCGAAAGATAAAATATTTCGGCGCCATCGGAGGATTCACTTTGCGCCATTCAGTGAAGCGAATGTGTATGTTGAGAGTTTAGTTTCGCTTGTTCCTGATGTCGAACACGAGAGGCAAACACAATCAACAGCATGAAAGGTGAAAAAGAGAGATTTGGATTATGTGATGAACAGTTTGCTTGTGATTATTTCCTTAGATTGATCAATTTGAACCTGTGTATTTAGAACTTAAACTGAACTAATTATGGAGAAGCAACGTCATTATCTGCTTTGGTCTCATCTGTATCATATGTTTTTTTTTCATTTTCTGCTCCTAATATTCTCTTTTCTGGCTTACTCCATTCATCAATGTTGGTTTCTTGATTATTTCATCGTAGAATAAGTAACAAAACTTGTAGTTAACAAGCAATCTTAGTCTAAGTTGTCACGTTGATACGCAGTCGCCTGGTGGCTCGAGGAGGCATTCGGGGCCGCCAAAGATTGATATTACTCCTATTAAGGACACTACCGCAAATTACTAATGGAGAAACCACATTATCTTAGGAAAGTAAAACTGAGAAAGTGAATTGGCTAAAGTATTTATAAGTGTGTGTGTGATTATTTTGGTGGTTATGAAACAGAGGTTGGCCAGGTGGGATTGGTATTGTATGTTTCTTGGAGTGCCTTAAATTTGTATGTGCATAGTGCAAACTTAGAGAAAACATGTCTTAGTTTTTTCTATGGCTGTTCATTTCGTACATATTGTAATAAATGTTTGTATTGTACAATATAAAGGTGGTTTTTGTTATGCTGTTCTGATCTTAGCCTCTTGATTATTTGATTAATACTCCAGATAGGGCTTAGATCAAGCATGTAGTGAGAAACCTATTGCTTGCTCGCATTTTTTATTTGAATTAACATGATAATGAAACTGGTGTGCTTTGTGCAATATGTGTTAATTATCTTGATTTGGATTCGATATGTCTGCGATTTGGTAAATATAGTTTGTCTTTTAGCTTGCATTTGCATGGAAGGATTTAGATTTGGATTTGGAGGGACCATTTCAAATGACTCCATATAAAGGTAAAAACTCATATAGGACCGTTTCACGGGTCGCATTTCCGAGATGGATCCCCTATGACCCGTGAGTCTGTGACCCAAACCAAAGTGGCGGTGGGATTTTTGTAAATATTAGGCTAAGACGTGGTAGTGATGATAATTTAAAAGTATTAATTTTCACTTTTACTTTGAAAAGTATACGCTTTCAAAGTAATTGACATCATTTACTTGCACAACCATATATAACTTTGCGTAAGAGTATCAATTTTTATAAAAAAAAATATATTTTCACCGAAAGTATTACATGTTGAATTCAAAAGTGCTACAATTTTAACTAAAAGTATACACATTGAAATAAAAAATATTACATGTTAAACTAAAAAGTATTACTAATTTCCATGAAAATATTAGTTTAACTTGGGGATGATTCCTTCCTGTAAAATATTTATGTGCAAGCCACTATTGTGATGTTTGAGAATCAAGGCACTCGTATACGATCGAACTCGGACCTATTGCTCTAACAATATAAGAGGAAGTCTCAACTACTAGAAAGCACAGTTGATCCCACAATAGATATGGAGTATTATTTTATGTTTTATGGGTTATTTATTTGGTTTTATATCATAATTGGATATAAATTAATCTCGGAATCATCTAGGGTAATTTTGCAAATGAACCAAGTCGTTCGTGAGCTATTCGAGCTCAATTCGATAAAATTTCATTCGAATTCGTTTAATAAGGCTCATTAAAATAAATGTATCAAACTCAAACATAAAGATATTCGACTCGTATAAATTAAACTAATAGTTTGATTTAATTTTAATTTTTATATGTTTACTTACGTAAATATAAATAAATTGAATAAATTCATTTGTTTGAATAAAGTCATATGTTTTAATAAATATATTATGTGTTTTAGATATATATATATATATAGATAATTTTATTTTTGTAATAAATTGAAGAATAATTTAATCTACAATTAATATTTAGTAAGCTCGTTTAGGCTCGATTAAGCTCTAAAAAGTTTGTGAGACATCAATATGTTCGATAAAATCGAGGCTCAAGTTCGACTCGATAATAAAATAGTCAAGCTCAAACTCAAACGTTTGGCTCGGTTCGGCTCAATTGCGGCCGTATAATCACCCAACATTTCCCCATATAACCACACTCCATAACAACCCCTTCTCCCAACGCCGCAAATTTATGTAGTTTGCTAATTTTTTTAGCTAAGGTTGAATGGAGAACGATTCGAAGATGCGGCGATCAAAGGATTTGACAAGAATATGGATCTGTTGGCATGAAGGTGAGAGAGGAGAGGGATATCGGTTCCCAGGTTTGACGAATAAGCTTGTTAAGGAAGTTGAAGGTTGAGACGCTTCAAATTTCCTTTCGATAAATTATTATAATTTTTCCTTGTTCAATTAGCATGGATCCTGGGTAGGTTTGGATGTTAAGATCTGTCTTATTGACTTAGACCATAAGGTAAGGTGTCACAAGAAACCTCTCTCATATAAGATATTTCAAATCTACCACAATGATTCGAAAAAGAGCTCAAAATGAAAAATAGGGATTTGAAATCCATTGCATCCAAACAAGCTCAATGAATTTGTTATTAGACAAAAACTCGCAGGATGGTCTAACAAGCCAAAATCGGTTAGACGGATCCCAAAATCGTCTAGTGATATTTGTAGTCCCTCCGAAAAGTATCAACAATCCTTCACTCCTTCGAAAAATATTAGTACATAGTTCACTTGAAAATATTAGTTTTGTAATATTGGGCGGTGATATAATATCACGAGTGATGAAAAGTATTAGGTTTTCATCCGAAAAGTATTAGTTGTCAATCTGAAAAGTATTAGTACGTAACTCACTTGAAAATATTTAATAGTCCCCTAAAAAGTAATAGTTTTTTACGTCAATAGTATTAGTCGTCCCGTTAAACATATTAGTATTTTCTCCTAGAATATTAGGAGTGTCAATGGGTTGGGTTTGTGGGTTCGCGGTGCGGGTTTGTGGGTTCGCGTGTCGAGAATAAGTCAACCTGGACCCGACATGTTTAATTATTCGTGTCAAAATCTTGAACCCGGACCCGACCTATTTATTTCACAGGTAACTTAACCTGACCCGTTTAACCGTCTAATAAAATTAGTTTTATATACATTTAATATTTTCACTGAATAAATAACTTTTTTTTAAAATCTATCATTATAACACACTATTCAATCAATAAAAAATATCACAATTCACAACATACAAAAAGAAATAATAAATAACATAACATACTAATTATAGTTTGAAGAAAACATACAAAAATACGTGCAAAATAATAACAACATACATATTTAGGTAGCATTTAAGTTTTAAGGAAATGTCATTTTTTTGTTTTTTTCTAACAATTAATTAATTATTTTTTATTTTTTAAATTTACAAATGGATTAGACGGGTTAAATGGGTCATAGTAGGTTGACCCAAACCCGACCGCTTAATTGACCGGTTATTCGGTTCGACCCAGACCCATGAAGTTCCTGGATTCATACCCATTAATATCGTGCTAAATTCGTGTTGGGTTAGCGTGTGGGTCGAAATTGATACCCCTATAAAAATATTAGTTTTTCCTAAAAGAGTTTTAGTAATTCCTCCGAAAAGTATTACTAGTCCTCTTGAACAAAATTAATGATCTCATAAAAAGTATTAGACATTCCTGGGTCACTGGATTCGTCAGTCGGGTAGATCCATTAGGTTGGATTCGTCTAACCGTTAGACCGTTTAAAATGAGACTAGCTCTTGTTATTGTGTATTTAAAATCTTAACTTCAAATTCATCAATTCAAATAAACTTTAGATTGTTGAGAAAAGTTAATCGAATTATGAGAATATTTGCAAACTCTTAAAAGGTGATTTTTAGTTTCAAAATGAAAAAAATAGCAGTATTTTGCATCTAGAAGTTGATAATCGTTTTGTTTTTCTTAATAGAGTTGGCAAACACTCCTCAAATCAAATTGAATCGTGAGATTCTGATATTAAATTTTCATTTTTACAAAACTTTGTAATCGTTATTATATTTATAAACCATATCAAAAAACCAACAATTTTTTTATATTTTTATAATTTATTCATATAGATATCATTTTTTACTCACTAAGATTACAAATAATTTGATAAGAAATATTATAATGATTGTATTATTATCTTTTTTATTAATATTTTTAAAAAAATAAATCATTTTTCCAAGTTAAAATATTGAAAAATAATTGGTATGAATTGAATAGTAACAATTATGAATTATTTTAATAAGGTATTCAATACGTGATTTTGGTAAATAATTTTACCCAATGAAACTGGTGGGTGGGACTTGGGAGTGTGCTGGCCCATCTTGAAGGCCGAGGGGAATACGGTAAAAAAATATCCAAATAGCTGAATTAGCTGAATTTGGGCCCTAATCCTATTAATGCTTTTTCAGGTTAACAAGTTCATCGATTCAAAGGAAACCCTCGAATTCCTCGTACATCACGAACCTCACAGGAGTGCAAAAGAAATCGTCCTCATTTCAGTGACGTCAACACCGACAAGGCTGAACATATTCACCGTCTTCCTGAAGACATCATCGAAGCCATCTTGTCAAGACTCCCAGTTAAGTCTCTCTTGAAATTCAGGTGCGTCTCGAAATCATGGCGTTCTTTAATCGGCAGCAAACGTTTCATAAAACCCACCTCGAAAATTCAACGAAGAACGCAAGTTTTACTTATCACAGGATCGTTTTCTTAAACTCTTATCCACCACATCAAACCCTCAATCACGCTTCTTTGCACTCATTGTTGAATGAAACATCTATCAGTACGTTTCCATTTGATGATCCAATGTACACTCCGAATGATTCGATTCGTCTCGTGGGTTGCTGTGATGGGCTGATCTGCATTCTCATAGATCAAAGACAGTTTGTCTTGTGGAACCCTTCGACGAGAACGTACAAGAAATTGTGTGATGTGAGATTGAAGCACGTCTTTGTTACGAAATATGGGTTCGGTTTAGATGAGTCGAGTGGTGATTACAAGGTGTTTGCTGTTTTGTCTATGTTTTTGCCTTCTGGTAGATACCAGGCTATCGGAAAAATTTATAGTTTAAAGACGAATTCATGGAAAACATTGATGGAAAAAGATGACAATCCATTTGATGAAGCGGGAAAGTTTGTGAGTGGGAAGCTTCACTGGCCAAGGAAATTTGGCTTGAATAATTGTGGATGGGATATTGTGTCCTTCGATTTGAAGACCGAGGTTTATGGAATTGTAGAGCAACCGAATTATAGGGAGGGCAAATATCACCGGTCACTGGGAGTTCTTGAAGGGTGCCTTTGTGTGCTTTGTGATTTTAAAAAAATTGGTGTCGATGTTTGGGTTATGAAGGAGTATGGAGTGAAAGAGTCTTGGGTTAGAGTGTTGGCTGTTCCTTATCCATGTGATCCTTGGGGTGGTCCATTCTCGACCCCATTTTGTATAGGTTCAAAAGGGGAATTTTTGTTTATGTATGAATTAGGATTCTTAGTTTACTATCCGAAAGATAAAATGTTTCGGCGTTCTTTGACGGTTCAATTTGCATCATTCGGTGAAGCGATTGTGTATGTTGAAAGTTTGGTTTCGCTTGTTCCTGATGTTGAACAAGAGAGACAAACACAATCAACGGCATGAAAGGTGAAAATGAAATATTTTAATTATGTGATGAACAATCTGCTTATAATTATTTTCTTTGATTGATCAATTTGAACCTTTGTAATTGGAACATAAACTGAAGTAATTATGGAGATGCAAAGTCATTGTTTCCTTTGATCTCTTCTTTATCTTGTTTTTTTCCTTTAATTTTCGGCTCCTATTATTCTCTTTTCTGGCTTACGCCATTCTTCAATATTGATTTCGTGATTATTTCTTCGTAGAATAAGTAACACAACTTGTAGTGAAGACTTAAGATCCATGTACATTAAAGATACCAGGTTATTGAGGGACAGGGAAAGAAATTCAAAAATTGCAGGGTGAATAGTGTAGATAATAGTTGGTGTGATGTTGTTTAGTGACATTTTGATTGGATTTGATAGGTGATTGGAAAAATGAAAGTGAGTGAAATATATATATATATATATATATATATATATAAAATTTTGTAAAAACCTTGACAAGCAATTGTAGCCTAAGTTGTCACGTTGACATACAGTCACCTTATCCCTATACATCTGGAAAATATAACTTATGATGAATATTGGAACAAGTTTTGCGATTTTTACCATTATTTAAGGATATTTATATACATCATACTTAACTTTTGTGAATCAGTTCAGTGAAATTAGCAGAACGTGGATTGGAATTGTTATAATTTTTCAGTTAATTGTTCATGTATTTTTCAGGCAAGGAGCGCATTGAGGGCTTTGAGAGGTCTAGTGAGGCTAAAATCATTGGTAGGGGGAAATTTGTGAAAGGCCAAGCTGCCACCGCCTTAAAGTATGTACAATCTGAGATTCGTGCAAAGAGAATGAGAATGTAGAACACCATTTCAGAGAACTCGGCATTCAGTTACATATCTAGCACATTTTGTGCTATCTGTTGGAAGAGAGAACATATTGATTTCGGACACGGCCTCACACTTCCACGAAAGCGAAAGTTGTTCTATCTCTAAATTAATAAATTTACCAATTCTGTGAATATGATTTTCCATGTTACCTTCAGATAAAATTTATTTCAATTTTTTTTTTTTTGTCAGATAGAGGTAATACCAAAGTTGTTGAGTTTAATGGATCCTTGAATCATATCTCATAAGGAAGTCACATACTATATTCCCTTATCACATGCAATCGTCCTCATGAGATATGATTCACGGGTCTCGTCGAACTCATGATAGACAACTTTGGTATTACCTCTTATCAACAAATAAACAATTCAAATAATTTTTGTGTGAAAGAGACACAGAAAAATCATATTGATCAGGATTGGTAAATTCGGGATAGACTCTACAACAACTTTCGCTTCCGTGGGAGTGTGCGGTAAATCATTTAACTAGTGGTACTAAAATTCTTAAAATATTTGTACTCATGTATGCTGCTCTCTCTTCCACTAGAATATTTGTATGTGACATTGGCTTTGGTTTTCTTCCCTTCTGCTTCAATTGCTTAATGCCAACAATTATCATGATTGTGTATTCATAGTTTCGAATATGTCCATGAATTTCAAACATTACTTTCTATACAGTACATGCATCTTAGTTGTAGAGCAACAGAGCTATAGAAACCGCAAATATCACCTGTCACTGGGAGTTCTTGGAGGATGCTTTTGTGTGCTTTGTGATTATAGAAAAATTTGTGCAGATGTTTGGGTTGTGATGGAGTGAAAGGGTCTTGGGATAAAGTGTTGACTGTTCCTTATGCATGTGATCCTTGTGGTGGTCCATTCTCAGCCCCATGTTGTATCGGTTTGAAAGAGGAAAAATTTTGTTTATCCTTGGATCAAGTTTGAATTTACTACCCGAAAGGTAATTTGTTTGAGTGTCCTTAGACGATTCACTTTGTTCCATATGGCGAGGATGTGTGTGTGTTGAGAGTTTAGTTTTGCATTGTTCCTGATGTTGAACAAGAGAGATATCCACAAACAACAGTATGAAAAAGGTGAAGATGAAATCTTTGAATAATATGATGAAAAGTTTGCGAGTAATTATTTCCTTAATGTTTGAGCAATTTGAACCAGTGTACTTGGAAGAACTTAGATGGGCTGTTGGTTGGTTTCTGAAATAAGTGTAGAGAAGCCAAGTTATTTTGTGCTGTGGCCTGTGATCAGTATCTTATATTCTTATTGCTGTATTTTTTTTAAGGGATAATTACAAAAACACCCTTGAGGTTTGAGCTAATTACAAAATAACCCAGAGTTCTTTGAAAATTGAGAAAAAAAAAAACCTTGAGGTTTGATTACGTCTTATATTTTTCCCTTGATTTTCAAAAATATTTCAAAAGAGGGTTTTTTTACAAAAATATTACAGTTACCCATTTTTAAGACAAAATGAAACTTGAAGGGTTTTTTAATTTTGAAATATCTCTGGATTTTTTTGTAATTAACCCAAACCTCAGAGGTGTTTTTGTAATTATCCCTTTTTAATTTCGTTTGCCTTAGAGAATGTCGTTTTGTTGGACAGGTCAAAGAATTTGAACGAACTGCAGGGCTTTTTTGTGCAAATATGGTAAAAATGAATCTAATTTGACAAAATAGGAGGAATTGAGGATGAGTTGTTAATCTAAGTGCACACTTATAACTTCTCAAAAAAGAAAAGTGCACACTTATAAAAAAATATATTAAGGCGCAAAACAACCTTGTGTCTGGACAAAATAATAATAAAAAAAAGAAAAACATATTAAAATAAATCAGGCGCAATACAAGATTGTGCCTGAAACCAATAAATAAATAAATCTGCACGCACTCTAGGCGCAAGAAGAAAAAAAATTGATGTAGCCATGAGCTGATGAGCATGGCCATTCCAACATTTAAAAACAATTAATATAATAAAATATTTATGCAATATAAAATATTCAATAAGTTTGGTATCAGACTTTTGAAATTTTGGTTTGAGTAGCATATATTAGTAATGTTGATTATATATTGTCAAATTCATGAAGAAAAATGAATCTGCCATGACACTGTTAAATCCTAAAATTAGATGAATTAAATGTGCTACATGGCTCATTGTTACACTAAAATCTAAAAAAAAAAATTATAGCGTTTTCTCAAACTCAATATTTCAAAATCATATAAGTAATTTTTTTTTAAAAATTATATATTTAAATCTAAAATTTTAAATTGAAACATATATAATATTTAAAATTAACATTTAAAGTTAAATTTTTAATTATAAAAAAGTCATGCATATTTATAATTACATTGTATTGACAAAATTATAAAATTTAAATATTTAAGATCTAAAATTTAAATGTAAAGCAATATAATAAAAGCTGATTATTATATACCCAAAGAAAATGAGCAAAAATAATATTTTTACTAGTCACTTATATAAAAATAAATTATATGCTTATGATTTTTCACTAAAATAAAATCTTCATATTCAAAATATTTAGAATAATTAACTCTAACATGTCATTTAGAAATATAATTTATATCATAAATATCTAATCAAACTTTGTGACATTATCTTATTTAGAAAAAAAAAAATCGGAAAGCTAGCCTAAATGTGCTTTGGGCTGAACGTTCGGCAAAAAAAAGCTAGGTTATTAAACAGGGTCCATTTGGCTGCGACCCATTTAGCATTTCTAATTTTTGGCGTGAGAACAAAAAAATCATTTTGACGAATTTGTCCCTTGATTTGCCATGATAAATAAAAAAACATATACATATTAATTATATGATCTATAAATGAATACATTTTATTAACTTTCATTATGAATAATACAGATCACATATTAACATTGAGACCATCCCTTGGCTCCATCACATAATTTTTATTCTAATAAAAGGTCCCAAGCGTACTACATTCTTGCGCCTGAGGTTTGTGCATATTTTTTTTTAATTGTTGGTCCTCAGCACATGACAATCTTGAGCCTAAATTATTTTAATATTTTTTTGTTCATTCTTATTTTATTTTGTCAATGTGCAAGCTTGTATTGCGCTTTAGATATATGCACAACACTGTCTTGCACCTCTACTTAAATTAACAACCTATATCCGATTACCCTTATTTTGTCAAATTAGATTCATTTTTATCATATATTGTACAAAACCCCGGAATTGCAGAGGTCCCTAGATTATTTATTTTGTGTCTCGATTTTGTGCATCTTTGAAGTTTTTGTTTTCATGCATTGAATGTTAACTCTATTAGTAAAGCTGGAAAAATTGGTCCAACTAGTCCATATATAGTGCTAAGACTTCGTTTTTAGGGACCAAAAATTTCAATCTAAAAATTCATTCCGTCTATTTGTGCTAGACATTATTTGACAATGATAAATTTCTAAACCCATCTATATTATTTTGATACATATAAAGTTTCACCTCTATTTCACATTCGTCATTCAACAAAAATATCATATCACAATGACGAAGCCAAAAATTTGTGTAGGAGGGCCCAATTAACATGAATATAAAAATAAAATATGACACATCAATTCTAAAAACAATACTATAAATAAAGACTAAGTTTTATAAAGTTAATATATTAATGCAATTACATCAATATATCATAATATTCCTCTTCTATTCTCATATTTGAAATCATTGCATAATATCTCCACGTAATATACATATTTATTAATGTATATTACCAAACAATCATTGAATAACTCATCACCAACGTTGAATTCTTTATTGGGAATTTGATAATGAACCATAAATATCCTAAAATAGATGAATAAAGGTACAAGAGAATAATGTCAAAATTCATGTTCAATATTATGGTGGAAAAAGAAAAAAAATATACAAAGTTGAGAAAGAAGAAAAAAAATGATCAAGATTCAAGTATTTTTCAAGATTCACAAATGAAAGGAACAACAAAAATGAAAGAGTTATTTATTTTTTCCATTTTTACCTATATTTTTGCATTTTTTTAAGCTTATAAAGTGGAATTATTAAAATACTCCTAATATTTTTCAAAACTCGGGGAGGGTGGTGGTGGTGGTGGGGCAGTGCCCTCTTAGCCCAATTGTGGCTTGGTCTATGATATCACTAATATCACATGTACAATAATAATTAAGGATGACAAAATGACCCGCCCCACCGCACCCGCCCCGTCCCGTGACCGAGGCGGGCGGGGCCGTGTCTCTCACCCCATGCCCATGGGTACCCGCCCGTGCTATTATTTATTTATTTTTAATATATTTAATGTATATTTTATATATATATTATATAAAATAATATAGTTTTATGTAAAAATATTATATTTAGCATATATAATGTAAAATTTTATAAATAATATGTATTTATAATATAAAATATAATATTAAAAATTATTAATAATATAAAATTTAAGATTAAAAAAATGAATAAAAAATAAAAAAATAACCACGGCGCCCGCCCGCCCCACCCCGTCCCCCCACGAGGCGGGCTGGGTATCGAGATACCCGCCCCGCCCCATTGCCATCCCTAATAATAATCACCACCTAACATTCACATGGTGGATTTGTAACATAAAACATAACTGATAACACCATAGTAATAAGAGATATTGTGTAAAAAAAAAGTGGAAAAGACACCTATGAGTCTATGACGCATCATATTACTACAATTATTACATCCCTTTTTTTTTTTTTTTTTTTTTTTTGATAAGTCAACCTGCGCTTACGCCCGACTACGCCGGCGACAACAACTCCGCTCCTCATTCATTCTTGCCAAGGTAAACCGCGGGATGTGCACGCATTCCATGATGATCTCGACCGTGAGTGGCGGCGACGTCAACCGAGATCCTCCTGGAGTAAAGAGAACAATTATGTTCGACCCCCAATCTACTAATAACGATCTCTCCCGAATCGAACCCACACGGATCTTTATTCAAGATGTAGTTCACCAAATCTTCACTTTCGCGTATTTAACATCCTAGTTAGTACATATATGGGTAGTACATATTATTACATCCTAGTTAGTACATATATGGGTAGTAACACCCAATTAAGACATGGATAATAATAGGATAAGTTCTTTTCTCAAAAAACAAAAAAATACCATTTTTTTTTTTTTTTTGAGAATGGGTTCTTGACCATTTAAATTACTCAACATTTCTAACTCAAAAAAAAATTACTCAACATTTCCATCCGATCCATTTACACCAATTAAAAAGTTACTAGTGCAATGATGGTACTCCTAGTCGGCCACTCCATCTATAATACAATTGTCAAAAATACCCTTGTAATCATGACAAAATAGTGACATGTCAATGGATAAGGATGAAGTACAAGGGCATTCTTGTAATTCAACTGAAACAGACTTCAATATAATTAATTAAGAAGGAAGGGATGTATAATATATTATTAAATGGTCCTTTTCTTTTTTCTTCTTCTTTATCTGAACAAAAAATGAATTAAAAAAAATCTGAAATGAACCTCTCCTTTACCTTATTGTTTGTTCCTCTTCACTATTCACCATATCTTTCAGATTCCTCAGATTTGCTTGGAAAATTGCAGAATTACAAAAAATCCCTCATCCAGAAATTATTAGCCTCATAAATTAAAATTTCCAGGTGATAGCAAAACCCACAAAATTTTCCTCATTATCTACATTTCTTTGTGCTCAAGCCTCAAATGTATGCAAATGTAAAATACATACACTTCGTATTTCACTGAAAAGTCTATCCACATATATGTACATCATATATTTTACATGTAGGTAACTGTATACTCTTTCAGACACAATACACACAGAGGCAGACAGACAAGACATCAAGAATTGACCACCCTTCAGTGATTTTGCATCAAAAGATTCGACCAGCCCATTGGCTTGAAACGGTGCCGGTTTGCTTTTGATGGTTGTGGGATTTCTTGATGTTATTTCGATTGTTGGGAATTAAGGGCTGATTTTGTGTTTTTAGCAGGATTAGTTATTGGGTTTTGAATTAATTTGTGTTTGGAACCGTGGGATTTTCGTATGAGCTGTGATTGAACTAGGGTTTGAGTGATGGTGGTGTCGGGAAATGACCCGTTGGAATCGTTTTTGAACTCGATTCAGGTGTTTAAAAATGCGTTTACTCCTTTAGAATCGAACTTTCAGAAGGTTGCGAAGAATTTTGAGCATTGCTTTAATGGGGCTTCGAAATATGGGAACTTGAATGGTAGGGTTAATGATGGTAGTAATGAGCAGGTGGCAGCTCAATTGAATTTGAAGAAGAGTAGTGAACATATTGATGTCAATGGCAGTGATCGAAAAAAAGTGAAAGTTCCTATCAAGATATTTGTTGGTATATTTACAGACAAAGGTGAAAGTAATGTTCATCGTAAAGCACATGTTAGTCACGATTCGATAGAGAGTTTTCATGTAAATTTATCGAAGAAAGGGTTGAAAGAGAGGTATGAACATGGTAATAGTGCGAAACAGGATAGGAACTCTCATGGGAATTGCTTGCCTTTTGACGTCGCGTTATCGTTTTTGATTAATGGTTTTGTACAGGCCTTCCCAAGACCATTCAAGTCTGACAAAAAGCGTGTTCAGAAGATGAGCAATGAAGATAATTTTGGTTGCAAAGATTCACATGTGAAAGTAGAAGCGAAATCGAGGGGGGTTGGTGAAATTAAGCCAGACTTGAAGGCTACAGAAGGGAAAGATTTGCCATTTGAATATTTTATAGGGTTTGTGGTTGATCAGATGAATCATTGGCCGAAATTTGATGTGGGTGGTCAGGATAACGAGTGCAAGAATGCTGAGTGTGAACCTTCGGCTGCCCCTGTTAACCAGTTTGATCATTTTAAGGCACTTTTCAGTATTTTAGAAGGTAAAAGGGCAGATGTGAATGGATTTTTCGGGAATTTGAAGTTTGCACGTGTGGGAGGAGTGCCATCAAGTATTGTTGAGGTGCCGTCTGTGAAAGACGTGGGCGATGAAGGAGTTAGTAATGCTGTTAATCAGGAAGAAAGTGGAGGCATTTCACCACAAAAATTGGCCAATGGATTGCTAAGTATTCCATTGTCCAATGTTGAGCGTTGAGATCGACTTTGTCAACTGTATCATTTACAGAATTGATTGAGCTTTTACCACAGATAGGAGACCTTCGAAAGAGGACCATCCTGACAAGAAGAAACTGTTTTCTGTCCAAGACTTCTTCAGATACACGGAAGCTGAAGGTATGTTTTTCATTTTGAGGTCTCTTTAATTTGAAAATTCTTGGTAATATTACAAGTATGTGTTAGTATTTCAATTTAACAGAAAATATGGATGATTATGATTTTAGGTTTTATCTGAATTTGTCTTTGATATGATGTACACTGTTCTTGAATATTAGGATTAATATGCTCCACTACCATATTTGATCAAAAATATTTCAACGTGGTTTCTGGTTTCTTCTAAGGTTTTCTGTATCTGAGGAAGCCTCTTTATGGGCCAATGTTAGACTGTTAACAGCTTTAAAATGAAGAAGCCATGCCTATTTTCACTGATGAACATGTTTGCTTTTCTGACCATGGCCCAAAGAAGCCTCAAGCTTGTCGATAGTGGAGGATATGCTCACCTTAGATATGATATTTCCTTGTGCTTGTTACAGAAATTATTTCTTGTCTGTTAGAGAAGTATGATAGCGGTAACTTCCTGACGGGCAATTTCAATAACCTGGCAGGTCTTTTGTTTAGTGGGTAACCTGCGAACGTGAATCAGTGATTTGGCTATGAGGAATTTTATTGTGATAGGTTTTCTCAAGTTGACCTGTTTCTTATATACTGTTTGTATGCTTAATGGAGGGTCCTGACCTTTTTCTTGAGGTAGAGTTTGATCGCATCTGCCACTTAATCTGGTTGAAAAATAAGGTCTTTGTCAACTGCTGACTTTGGGGCCAATTTCTTCAATATTAGCTTAAGGTTCTAGCCTAGTAATTGTTAGTCACTGTCAAATGGAGTATCTAATTATGGAAGACCTCTTTTTGGGGCAGGTCAGTGTTATCTGGTTTGGCGGACATTCCTAATCAGTGTTATCCGGTTTGACCGGACATTCCTAATTCAGATACTTTCCTGTTTAAGTAATAAGCAGGGATGATTAGCTGGGGAAAGATATGCAGGGGCTTACCTGAAAACAGGCTTGTGCCATATAAGTTGTTCAGAATTGCTTCAACCTTCACCCTTGAAAATTGGAAAAGTTAATTGTCATATGACTTTTCTGCTTACTAATAAATAAACTTTTGATCAGTGTGAGCGCAATATCAATATGTGTGCAGGAAAGAGATTTTTTGTCGAGTTGGACAGAGATGGTGATGGACAAGTTACTCTGGAAGATCTTGAAATTGCCATGAGAAAGAGGAAACTACCTAAGAGATATGCGCATGAATTCATGCGCCGTACTAGGAGTCACTTGTTCTCAAAATCTTTTGGTTGGAAACAGTTCTTGTCCTTGATGGAACAGAAAGAACCAACCATTCTTCGGGCTTATACCAGTCTCTGTTTGAGCAAGTCTGGGACACTGCAGAAAAGTGAAATCTTGGCATCCCTGCAGAACGCAGGACTTCCTGCAAATGAAGATAATGCTGTTGCCATGATGCGTTTTCTGAATGCTGACGCAGAGCAATCTATATCTTATGGGCATTTCCGAAATTTCATGCTTTTGCTCCCATCAGACCGACTTCAAGAAGATCCACGGTAAATTAAGATTTCTTTTTTGTGTAGCCCGTAGTAGAGATGTTTGTTGTGAATAAAGACATCGTAATGCATTCATGGTTTTGCTTTGTTGTTACAATAAATTTTATCTGCGTAAGTTTATAAATACAAGGGAATCTACGGGGAAAATACAGGCTCTCGTTGAAGATATTGTTGGCTGGATTTCTGTGTTAGGTATTAATGTTCTCTTATCTATATTAGCCCAAGATGAATTCTATATCGAGAAATAATTTTAACTATTTAGCTGAAGGATCTTGTAATGGAGGTTTTTTATGATTAGGAATTAATTATGAGCTACCTCGTTCTGTTTAATCCTAGTTGAAAAGGATTTGCTTACTCCTAGTCTTTCCTTTTCACTTCTCTAGTCGAATTATGTTTACTCAAGTCTATGACTTCATTCTGAAATTTTCAGTTCAATTTAGTCAATTGGAACCAATTATTTCTTGCAACTCTTTTGATGATACTCCATTAACCTATCCTACTATAGATATTTCGAATGCTTGAGACGAATTACTAGTTTATTCCAAAGCCAATCTTTCTACAAGTACATAGTTTAGGAATAGGTCATCTATCCATCAAATAACAAATAGTTTTTTATATATTATAGTCCGCGATTAACTTGAACATTTAGATATAGTGTTGTTTGATGTGCTTGTGTTTTATGATTTATCAACTCTTGTTAGCAACTAACACTCCCTTTTACTTTTTGAGTTACAGAAGTATCTGGTTTGAAGCTGCTACTGTGGTTGCTGTTCCTCCGCCTGTGGAAATACCTGCTGGCAGTGTCCTAAAATCAGCATTGATTGGAGGGCTTTCTTGTGCATTGTCTACAGCTTTATTGCATCCTGTTGACACGGTTAAGGTGAGGTCTTGAGAATCAAATACATCTATTTATAATGGATGTCTGTTTTGTTTTTTTCTTTGTGTAGTTTGATGTCTTTTAGGTATTGTTTAGAAATCCTACTGACAATGATTTGATGAATATATGGTGATGGTTTGATTAAATGCTGATATGCACACACGAATTTCAGGCATAGTATTCCTGCTTTTGTTGGGGTTAGGGTTCAGTTCATGATTAGTCATTTGTTCATGATTAGTCATTTGTTCTTTTATACACATAAACTATATAAATGATCATTTTATGGTTGTACTGCTGTTCTTGAACTCCTATCTGTCCAACTATGTTAATAAATAGATGTACATGCACATACATCCCAATGGTTCGTTGCTCTGGATGTTGGTTTCCCATGTGAAACCAGTTGACTCTATAGTTGCTGATCCGATGTACTCCAACAACACTTCTGTAATTTGACTATATCATCCTTGGTAACTTTGAAAAAATTGTGGTCATTATTGTTCAAAGGCAAGTACGAGCTGATTGATTTGCTAGTAGCATAACTCTATTGCTGATGGAACTTGATTCCTAATCATGAGTTTGGGAAACTGTTATAGAGTATAGATTTTCTTAAATTCCAGTATCAGAATGCTGGTTTGGTATATAAAATTAGTACTACATCCAATTTTGGCGAAATACTATTTTTGGATTGGCTGACTAAATTTGATGCATTGTGGCTATGAAATTCAACAAGAAATGACTTTTGATAGCCTCACATCATTTAGGTTGTTCGAATGCATTGTGGTTAAACTTTTAGTTGCAAAATTATAATTTTTAATGTTATTTATGGTACATAATATGTATTGTTTTCTGGAGGTGACTGAAAACCCCGAGGTTCGGGCTAATTACAAAAGACCGTGAGATTTTTGAAAATTGCGAAACCCCCTCGAGGTTTGATTCTGCCTTACATTTTTCCCTTTATAAGCAAAAAAACATTTCAAAAATCCCCCTGACATCTATAAATATATTACAGTTACCCCCTTAAATTTAAGGAATAATCAAACCCGAGGGATTTTTTTTGTAATTTTGAAACATCTTTGTTTTTTTATTTTTTTTGGTAATTAGCCCAAACCTCAAAGCTGTTTTTGTAATTATCCCTAATATTATATGGGGAATCTTAACTTTGGCAATTGGCATGCAATTTGTTGGTAGTCGTGATTGTATAGAGATTGATATTTGGTCAATACTGTCTCGACAGATCCTATGGAATAAAACGAATTAACTAAACAACAATGAGGCAAATAGGAGTAGTCTATGCATTTTTTGCAGGTTGTCTGATTTAAACGTTCCATGAGGCAATCTGATTGTTCTCAACTATATGTCTGTCAGACACGAGTGCAAGCTTCAACCCTCACCTTCCCAGAAATTTTATCCAAGCTTCCTCAACTTGGAGTTCGTGGATTCTATAGGGGGTCGATTCCTGCTATATTAGGGCAATTTTCAAGGTATAATTTGATTAGCGGCTCTCTTTTACTGTAAAATGATTGCTTCTTGTCTGGATGTTAATTTGATGAATAGTGCAGTCACGGTCTCCGAACTGGAATTTTCGAAGCTAGCAAGCTTGTGTTGATAAATGTCGCACCAACACTTCCAGAATTCCAGGTGAGGGCTATAATCATCTATTTTGCATTTAGCTTGTTTTTTGTATTATTAGGGATAAGTACCAAAAAAAACCCTGAGGTTCGGGCTAATTACAAAAAGACCCAGATATTTTTAGAAATTATAAAAAAAACCCTTTAGGTTTGATCCGTCTTACATTTTCCCAAAAAACATTTCAAAAGCTCCCCTTATGTTTATTAAAATATTACAGTTACGCCCTTAAATTTAAGACACGATCAAACCTCTAGTTCCTTTTTTTTTTTTGTTTTTAATTTTAGAAAATCTCTTCTTTTTTTGTAATTATCCCTATATATTATTGCCTTCAGCAATTTTCATGGGCTAGTTTGCTCATTTGGGACAGTCTATATAAACTAGATGATTTTGACATCATCTTTTTGGCCTTAGTGATTGAAATCGACATTATATTTGCCCAATTCATAGCTTGCTTCTATGAACAGGACCAAAGTTTTAATTTATTCTAAGCCAATGGTTCTTCCGATGTTGAGTCCACTTTATAGCAAGTTGGTAACTGAACTTCAGTTTTCTGAGAAATGCTATGAAGACTTTCCACTTTTCTGTCTAATGGCGTCTGGCAATAAATTACTCTTTGAAAATGCGAGGAACTGGGCGTTTCACTTTCACATACTCAAATATACACTCATTTTATGATTTTTTTAATATAAAGCAATTCAATTTATTAATATAATCAATCAATTAATCAAATTTATATAAACACTAACTATTGCAATTATGATTGCTGAAATTAAAAAATACCGCATATTTTGGTGGACTTCAAATTCAAGACTTTAAAATTTTAAAATCTTAACTTTGTCACTTGAACTAAATTTCGTAAACACTCATTTGGTGAACACTGCTATCAACTTTTCATCTATATTGGCATGCACAATATTTAAGTCAGATATTTGACAAATTCTAAGTTAACTTGTGTTCATTATATGAAACCTAATGTAATATTTCTCGAGAATATTGTTTGGGGGATGTGCTATTAAGAGTGTTCGTTTCTATTTTTTAATGGAATTAACTCACTGTTTCCTACCACATAGAGATGCTTACTACACGCATGGTGTTTAGGTTCAATCTGTGGCATCATTCTGCAGCACTTTTCTCGGGACAGCAGTGCGTATTCCGTGTGAGGTGTTGAAGCAAAGATTGCAGGCTGGTCTATTTGACAATGTGGGTGAAGCTATTGTTGGGACTTGGCAGCAAGATGGTCTCCGGGGTTTTTTCCGTGGGACCGGTGCGACCCTTTGCCGTGAAGTTCCATTCTATGTTGCAGGCATGGGCCTTTATGCTGAGTCCAAGAAGGTAACAAATCTAATTTTTAAGGGATAATTACAAATCCCCGAGGTTTGGGTTGATCATAAAAGAACCCAGAGGTTTTTGAAAATTGCAAAATACTGCTTGAGGATTGATTTTGTCTTACATTTTTCCGATTCATAAGCAAAAAAAAAAAAACATTTCAAATACCCCATGATATTTATAGAAATATTAAGGTAACCCCCTTAAATTTGAGAGAATCAAACCTGAAGGTTCTTTTTGTAATTTTGAAACATCTCTGTCTTCTTTTTTGTAAATAGCCCAAACCTCAAGTTTTTTTTTTTTGGAACCATCTCTTTTTTAATTTTTTATTTCATACTTTTTGCTTGCTTGTCACGATTATTTTACTTTTGCTCATATACTCGAAATAGAACTATGAAGTTTTTTGGTCTTTTGATAAATTGCTTTAATCAAAATGGGTCTTGTCAGAATCATAAGGATTTTTCTGCCTGGATTAGAGATACAGTTTTCAGTTACCGTCTGAGTGGCTGCCAAAGGATTTCTTGATCTGAGTGTTCGAAACTTGGTATTTTTTGTAAATAGTTACAAGACGTGGTAGCATATAAACTTTAGACTTTATGGCCTAAAGAAGAGTGGTAATAAGGAGAACATGGTTATATTAGTGGTACCCTAATCTTTTCACTTTTAGGCCGATTGATCAAATTTGGCAAAACAAGATTAGGCTATGACCGTGTTTAAGTGATGATAAGAGTTAATTAATGTCTGCGTGTTGGTGATTTGACCGCAAAAATGGGTTGCAGATTTAGGTAAAGCTGGCCTGGAATCTTAGTTTGATAAGGCAGAATTTGTGTTCAATTTTAAGGAGGCCCTGCATATTTACACAACAGTTTCAGAAGATTCGAACAATGTAGCATCATGAACGAATGTCTGATTATTGGGTTTCTGGACCATCCGCATAACAAAACAATAATAATAATTTGGGATAATTACAAAACTACACCTAAGGTTTTTCTAATTACACAAAAACTTCACTTATCTTGTAAAGTTACCAATAACCCCTTAAAGTATTACAAATACCCAATCAAGGTTTCCATTTGTTTTAGGGTTAATTACAAAAAATCCCCTGAGGTTCGGGCTAGTTACAAAAAAATCCAGAGGTTTTTGAAAATTGAAAAAAACCCCTTGAGGTTTGATTCCGTCTTATATTGTTTCCCTTTTATAAACAAAAAAACATTTCAAAACCTCCCGATATTTATAGAAATGTTACATTTTCCCCTTAAATTTCAAATATAATCAAACTTGAGGAGGCTTTATCTGATTTTGAAACATCTCTGGGTCTCTTTGTTTTATAAATCAACCCCCTCAATAGGTCAATAACTGCAATTTGTAACATAGAAACATATGCCAAGGGGTACTTTGTAATTTTGATAGGTAACTGGTTTTTTTGTAATTAGACTAAACCTCAAGGGTAGTATTCGTAATTATCCCTTATATTTTTTTATTAACTTCCATTGCCATCTCTTGATGGATTGAAATTCCTGGATGAAATGACGAACATAACTGATCCCACCCCGATTTTATTCATTTCTGTTTAATTACGTCTATCTGATTTGCACTATATTATTTCAGGCTACTCAGAAGCTTCTAGGGCGAGAGCTAGAGCCTTGGGAAACTATTGCTGTTGGGGCTTTATCTGGCGGGCTAGCGGCTGTCTTAACAACACCGTTTGATGTAATAAAGACAAGAACGATGACGGCCCCACAGGGACGCCCAGTGACGTTATCAATGGTAGCGTTCTCCATTCTGCGTCGTGAAGGGCCTCTCGGATTATTTAAAGGAGCCGTGCCCCGTTTCTTCTGGATCGCTCCATTAGGCGCCATGAATTTTGCGGGCTACGAGCTTGCAAGAAAGGCTATGGACAAAAACGAGGAAACTGGTGAGCCCCTTGTGCAGAAATAGATATAGCCAGCTATGATATTTTTCTTTGTAATGTGAAATTGCCTGCAGGAGAAAAATTTTGTGATGTTTTCGAGATACATTAGTAGTTCATGCTTATATTTCTATTCGTCGAAAGTTCTCTTTTGGTCACTTTTTTTGATATGTTTTAAGATTCGTTGTTATGAGATTCTATCTCTTGAACTCGAATTCACTACTAAGGCTGGTGTTTACTGGTTCTATTTTGGAACAATTTGTGTTTTTTTTTTGTACATGGTCTGGCACGACTAATGAGAATCTGATATGATGTTACCGTTTGTCTTAAAACATAGTTATCTTATATTTTACTCGAAATTGACCCAAAGCTGAATACAAACATGATACGATGACGCGAATTGCCACTCCTGCTTTCACTTGATATTGAAGTAAAATCCAGATCAATCAATATATTCAGTGTAATGAGGACACAAAATGAAGTTAACACCATGAACACTGTTGGAATTCTGTTGAACTGTTTGATGAAATGGATGGTTGTGATTGGATATGATGGCATAATTTTCGATGCTCCGATTTATTATGTGTGAGGAGAGTTAGGATCTTCAATGTTGTAATGTATTTCCGAATATCTACTTTTAGGTGTTTGTCGGTTGTGATTGCATTCAAATGTTACTAAAAGGCAAAGGCGATGAACTAGGAATAGTCCGACTTTGCCTGAAAACATGTGTTATTATAAAAAAAAAGGGGGAAAAAGAAACTAAGAATATAGGGAAAAAGAACAAGACTTTTATCCCCGTAACTTGTTATGTATTAACTACTAAAATGTAAAGACCTTTTGCCTTTTTATGTTTTAATAACTTATGCATTTATCCAAAAGGTAGAGTCAACTGTCTAAGGGAGCTCTATCACAGTGGGGAAACGGGGAAACAATAACAGCCTTCAAAATAATATTAAATCATTGGGCCATTGGCTATAATTAGAAAAAAAAAAAAAAAACACAAAACTTGGACCTGCAGGAAAGGAATTTTTGGTCTTAAGACTTAGCTCCAAGTTGATTCTTTTGGGCAAACCTCCAAATTTTCTTTTCAGTTTCCGCGTTGGTCTCAAAAGTCAACCAAAAAAAACCCACTATTCAGTGGATTGTGAGTCGTTTTTGTTTAAAATAATATATGATATGATTCTCCATATTACGAATATTAAATTTCATTTCAATATCGCCTCAATTTATAATTAATTACACGTGAATTTAAATAAACGCGCAAGTCTATGTTAACCTTTTTACATGATCATTTATAAATGACCCACAAAACTGATAAAATAGCTTCAATTTTTTTCTTTTTCTAAATCATTATTCATTAACTCTTGGGTTTGTTTTATGCTAAGAAAATCACATTAACATGTTAAAAGAACATTGCTGCCCCAAATTAAACATTATGTAGTCACATTAGGTAACAATAACCATGGTAGTGCGATGAATACCACATGTACAAGATAATGTCATAATTATACACGTAGCGTCGTCTACTCGTCTAGTTAATATAGTGGAAAAAGAAATGGAAGAGGAAATTCAAGAATAATAACTATGAGGTTGTTCATGTAAGAAGAGGGTATGAAAGTCAACAGGAAAAGAGTGAGTTGAGTTAGTGTATGTTGAAAGTGAGCCGCAAAATAACAAAAAACATGCATTGTTTGATGGGCTATCATTACGTTAGAAAACCATGCAATTTATTTAAAAAAGTTGCATGTGGAAGTGTGGTTGTATTCACTTCCAAATTAATATGTATATCAGGCTTTCCATTCGATCAAATTCTAGTCTTCTTGTTCCCATTGATTCCATCTCCAGAATAACTCAAGACTTTATTATATATCTTTCTTAATAAGGGTAGAAATATTTATAGTCGAATATCTTAACAAAACTTAAGTAATGGTGCCATTAATATTCCTTGCCCTTATAGTTGCTGCTCATCAGTCTTCTATTTTAAATTGTTTATCATTTCATATTCCAAGTGTGGCAAATGTTAAGTGTATCGATGATATTTGGCGTGTATTAGTAATAAAAGAAAATACAATTTGAACTAGAGGATTTTGTGTATTTTAGTCGAGAAATTTATCTAGCTACATCTATCCATATATATATGAATGTCTAGTTGGTTAATTATACTATAAAGTGCAAAATCAGAATATTGTCTGATTTTTGTTACTTGTATTATATATTTAAATATATATTTTAATGTTGTAAACCTTCAAAATCATAATATTTTTTTCAACCTCTTAATTTTCTGAAAAATTCACTATATTATGTGTGTTGAAACTTGAAAGGAGATTTACAGGGTACAAAATAATACAATGTACCACTTTATTATTTGATCATATGCGTTCAAAATAATACAAACGTACCTAACTAACACCTCAATAATTTATTACATTAAATTAATTATTTACATGGTTTAGGTCCACACTAATCTAAAAGTTTATACTCTCCCTAATCCACATTTTCACTGAATCCATTCCCTCCGAGAACTTCGAGTTTAACTATATATATATATGTATGTCATGATTGCAAAAAAAAATTATTTATTGAAGTCAATGAGTATAGGACGTAGCCATAGAGTACAAATCCCGAACTAGTTTCTTCAGACCCTCTTATCTGCTAATTGAAAAATTAGCATAATCCAGGACATAACAAAATAGACACCTAATTAAACTTAATGTAGGAATTAATACTAACTATGTACTAAGGTTATAAGCTATGAAGTGGTAGTTGGTTCTTATTGTATGCATGTTGTATGCATATTTTGGCATCATCATGGGGTGGATATGGAATTTTTCTTTTTTAATTTTATTACATATAATTGAACCGTATAAAGTCAACATTTAATGTGCATAATCGTGGTTTGCTTGATCATACTTTAATTACGTGCGTCTATAAATTTCTTCTTGGTTAGGCTGAATTTGGTTTACGAGCCAAATCAAGGCGCCGGTGAAATTCCTTCGGACCAATAGTCTCGCCCATATAGTATATTTTGGTTCGAATCGGATGGACCTCTCGTCATGCCAGGCCCAAATTATCGATTCTAGATAACGTTTACAAGAGCACATCCTCAAGTATTAGAGTGATAGGCGGCATTAGTTAGTTTGGCGATTAGAAAAGTTTGTTACAAGTTTGTTACGGCGGTTATGGCGCTTAGTAGGCGAGTCTCTGTCTATAAATAGATCCTCTCATCTTTGAATAAAACAAGTTTATTTTATGGTTCTCATTTCTATTGTTAACATGGTATCAAGAGCCTCTCGTTTTTTTTTGGCGTTAGCCGAGTCCGCTTCTTTCTCCCATGGCTATTTTGTATCTTCGTTCTCTTCTAATAGCTCTGGGCAAATTGCAATTTTCCACTCAAGTATCAAGTTAGATCGCAACAATTACACATATTGGAGGATCCAAGTTCTATCTGCGGTTCGCGCGCATGGATACGAGGAGTTTCTCTTTGGCACAATGTACCGCTCCGTCCCACGGTTTCTCGAGTTGGATGAGTCATCTTCTACCAATACTCTTAATCCGTGAGTATGTTCTCTGGATTCGCCGAGATCGACTCTTGTTTAGCCGGGCTTCTCTCGCATCTCCGAATCGATGATCGGCTATATCAATCGCCGCACCACTTCTTCCGAGATTTGGTCTGCCTATGAAACTCTTTTTCGTTCTCAATCTAGAGCTCGGATTACACATCTTCGTGCACAGTTGTTGAACACTAAGAAATGTGATCTTTCCGTCGAAGAATATGTGTTGAAGATGCGAAGTATTGCGGATAATTTGTTGGCTGCTGGACAAGAAATTTCGGATGAGGATCTAATTTTGTACATTCTCAGTGGTTTTGGCCCTGAGTATGAATCAATTGTGGTAAACCTTAATGCAAGACCTGACTCTCTCACCTTGAACGATGTTCAGTTTGCACTGCAGTCTCATGAGATGCGACTTCAGCAAGTCTCTTCCGTTCAAACTCAAATGGCTGATTCCGTGAATCCTGGTGCTCATGTTGCTGCTAGACGATTTGGTGGTACTCAACCTCGTGGTGGAGGTTTCTCTTCTCGAGGAAGGGGCAGATTCCAAAGGCAACGGCCGTCCTGTCAGATTTGTGGAAAACAGAACCACATTGCATCTAAGTGTTTCAAACGCTTTGACATGAATTTTCCTGGCATCAATCTTACATCCGCTCAGGCTCATATTGTTACTCCTACTTGATTTTGGCAAATCACCTGGCTTTGCTCACAATCCTTTTGCTCATAGTTTGATACTTCATCTCCCGCAGCTCCTCATATGTGGCTAATTCTAGAAATTTTTCTCGGTGATTTTCCTGTTTGCAAAGACAACTTTCTTCGGTATCATCCTCTCCTGACTCGGCTGGTACATAGACAATGGGGCAACAGGCACATTATCTGCGATTTGAACAACCTCAAAGCATTCATTCTCCCTACAGTGGCTCTGACAGGTTATTTGTAGGTAATGGCTCTACTCTTTCTATTTCTCACACAGGCTCTTCCTCTCTTCCTTCCTTACACAAAAATCATTCATTCCTCTTATCCAGTATGTTATGTGTTCTAGACATCACTAAGAACTTGCTGAGCATATCTCAATTTACTCATGATAATGATGTTGTTGTTGAATTTCACAAAAATTCTTGTTTTGTCAAGGACAAACGCACCAACCACACTCTGCTGAGAGGAGTTCTTAGGGATGGGCTCTATCAACTTGATCTAAGTCATCTCTCAAGTCCTGCTTCTTCCTCTTCTATCAGTAATTCCTCTTCCTTTGTTTCTTGCAAAAATAATGTAGTTTCTACTACTGATAGTTGTAATTTCATTCCTGTGTTGAGTACTTCTGTTTCTCCCTGTAATCTTTGGCATCAAAGACTTGGCCACTGTGGCAAGCATGTTGTAGCACAGGTTCTCAAACTTCTAAATTTGCCTACTCAAATAAATGAATTACCATTCTGTGAAGCATGTCAGTTGGGCAAATTAAAGTCTGTTTCATTTCCCAGCACTGTGACTCATTCTACTAAACCTTTTCAACTTATTTTCTCTGATGTTTGGGGTCCTGCTGCCACATCATCTTCCGGTTATAAGTTATATCCATTTTCTGGATGATTACACTAAATACACCTGGATATATCCCATGCAAACCAAGGGAGAAGCTTTGTCTGTGCTTCAGCATTTTTTAAAATTGGTTAGCACACAGTTTCATACCACAATTCAGTCATTTCAATCCGATTGGGGTGGTGAATACAGACCCATTGCTTCCTATCTTCACTCATTAGGTGTTCATGTTAGACAACCATGTCCCTATAAACATCAACAAAATGGCTCTCCTGAGAGAAATCATCAACACATTGCCAATGTTGGTCTTTCTCTCCTTGCTCATGCCCATATGCCACTCAAATTCTGGTGGGATTCATTTGTTACATCTGTTTATCTTATAAATCGACTCCCTACTGCTTCTCTGGGCCACATGTCTCCCTATCAGAAATTATATGGCCACCTTCCTGATTATTCTTTTCTTAAGACCTTTGGTTGTGTCTGCTATCCATACCTCAGGCCATACAACAACCATAAGCTCCAGTTCAGGTCCTCTAAGTGTGTCTTTCTTGGCTCAGATACCTCTCACAAGGGCTACAGTGTCTCAATTCAAATGGCGGAAATTTTCATATCCGAGCAGTTAGTTTTAATGAAATTGAATATCCATATTCCCTTTTGTTTCCATCTTCTCCCTCTATTTCTTCTTCCTCTGGCTGCACTCATCTACCCTCTTTACCTTCTCTTCCTCTCCCTGCTTATACTCCACCAAGTCCACATCTCTCTCCTAGACTTTCTCCTATTCCCACACAGTCTTCTCCCAATACAATCATTTCATCTTCTCCTGCTCCCATCCCTATTCCCGCTCCCACCTCAAAGAATCCTCTCTCGATTCCATGGTCACTCGTTCAAAAATGGTATTTATAAACCAAAATCCTTTTCTGTCACTCCTACTTCCATAGAGCCATCATCTGTCAGTCTTGCCCTGGAGGATCCCCATTGGAAAGGAGCTATGGATGCTGAGTATTCAGCTTTGATGAAAAATCAAACTTGGGATCTGGTTCCCTTCTCTTCTGATATGAAAGTGGTTCAAAATAAGTGGGTTTTCAAGGTCAAACACAAACCTGATGGCACTGTGGACAGGTACAAGGCTAGGCTTGTTGCCAAGGGGTTCCAACAAACTGCAGGCATTGATTATTTTGAGACCTTCACCCTGTTGTCAAACCACTCACCATTCGAATTGTGTTCTCTATTGCTGCCACAAGGGGTTGGAAAATTCAGCAAGTTGATATTAATAATGCCTTTCTTCATGGTGACTTGAAAGAAACAGTTTTTATGTGTCAACGAGAAGGCTATGTTGATCCTCTTAGGCCTACTCATGTCTGCAAGCTTGTCAAGGCTCTTTATGGGTGAAACAAGCTCCCAAGGCTTGGAATGACAAGTTGAAGCAGTTTTTGTTCTCATTGGGTTTTCATAACTCCATGTCAGACACATCTCTGTTCATTAAATCTCAGAATGGCTCCCTGTTGCTTGTCTTAGTGTATGTGGATGATATACTAATCACTGGTGATGACTCAGTCCTTGTCCAACAAGTTATTAATTCCCTGAATGATACTTTTTCCCTCAAGCACCTTGGTGAGGTGAATTATTTTCTTGGCATTGAAATAAAGCACCTGTCCAATGGTGGTTTTCTGCTTCATCAAAATAAGTATATCAATGATCTATTGAAGAAAACAAATCTCTATGAGTCTAAATCCTGTCCCACTCCTTACAATTTTACTCAGAAACTTGCATTGAATGACAGCAGCCCCTTTGAGTTACCTTCTTTGTGCGGAAGATCGTGGGTGCCCTCCAAGACCTTACTATGACTCGACCGGATATATCATACATTGTGAACAAACTGAGCCAGTTCCTTCACAACCCTACTACCAATCAGTGGATGGCCTGCAAAAGAGTCTTAAGATATCTTAAGGGGTCCTCCTCTACAGGGCTTACATTCACTACCTCTCCACAGCTTACCCTTCATTGTTTCACTGATGCGGATTGGGCTAGTTCCTAGATGATAGAAAGTCTACCAAATGGGTTTTGTGTGTTTTTTGCTCCAACCTCATCACTGGAGTTCTAAGAAACAAAATGTGGTGGCTAAGAGCGATCTTAGGTCGGAGTATTGGTCCATTGCCGGTCGATTCTTCGATATCATTTGGATCAAGTCGTTGTTTCTTTGAGCTTGGTGTGTGCCTGGGCGACTGTGTGTCCTTTGGTGTGATAACATGAGTCTATCTCCTTGGCCTCAAATCCCGTTTTTCATGCCCGTACCAAACACATAGAAGTTGATGTGCACTTTATCCGAGAGAAGGTCCAAAGCAGAAGAAATTGATATTCGCCATATCCTTTCAAGACCAAATCGATGTACTTACCAAACCAGTTTCAATTAGTCGGTTTCACTTTTTATGTCAAAAGTTATTTTCCAAGATCCCAGTTCTTTTGAGGGTGTATTAGAGTGATAGTGGCATTAGTTAGTTTGGCGCTTAGAAAAGTTTGTTACAAGTTTGTTCTACGCGGTTATGGCGATTAGTAGTCGAGTCTCTGTTTATAAATAGATCATCTCATCTTTGAATAAAACAAGTTCATTTTATGGTTCTCATTTCTATTGTTAACATCAAGAGACTCTTCAAATGAAAAATGTTCTTTATTCGAATAGTCATTCACCAAAATTATCTCCAACAAACTCTTTATTTTATTATTTAAATTTAGATATTGAGTTTCCACTCTTCAAATTTGGATAATCAAAACAACTATGTATAATTAATTGCATAGATTTCTTGCAATTTGAATGACCTTATTGATGATAGTTTTTAAAAATATATAACACAAATTTTGAAAAATATTTTAAATTACTACGAATATCATATCCCATTTGTAATAAGTTAATATTAGGAAAACCGAAAATTAAGAGTCAAATACAAAGAGAGTATTGGAAGATGCCAAGAATATATAACTAATTTTAAAAATACTCTTTATTTTGCAAGAGAGGCTCTTAATTAGCTTTAAAGAGTCATTGAGAGTGCTCCCAAACTATGAATTTTACTATGTCGTAGTTCTTTATTAGCTCTAGATAATGGTGACAAATGGCCGGGTCAACCTACCAATGCAAAAACACTAAAAGAAAATTCCATTTTACCGACGAGAAATGATTTTGTCACTAAATTTTACAATTATCCACAGAATACCCACAAAATAAAAAAAAATATCATTTTTTCCCAAATTATACCGACAAATTACCGATGAGAATACCGACGCTTTTTCAATTACCGATGCTGATTTTTACGTAAGTATTTACCAACAATTTTAGATTCTCAGTAGGTAAATATTTTACCTACAATGAACTAACTACAATGATTTTACCTACACTTTACAATTTTCTTAATACTTACCTACAAATTTTTCGTAGGTAAACCGGTTTTTTTTGTAGTGAAATAGGGCCGACTCAACCCAAAATTCAATTAAACCACTAATTTCTTGGCCCAAACCCAACTTGAACCGCATATTTATAACTAAAAATTGTATCGAGTCAACTCGGATCAAGTTGTTCAAGCCGAGTCAAATTAGGCTCCGTTCATGCCAGGTTTACATAAATGCATGCCCGACCTTGTCCTATCCTCTAACCAGTTGGGCTAGCCCACGGATCGGGCTGATCGTTGTAGACTTGTAGTTCTAGATACTTGGAATAATGGATTACACTTTATTTTGTGTTGCACAAGGGCCATAGTGAAGACAAATACAATTTTATTTACTAGGTTGCATCTGACTTTGGACTTGCGATTTCATAAACATTTCATGCACTAAACGATGATTTTGTCACTTAGTTAACTAACATATAGTATATATATGTGAAACAAAAAGAGTGGGGCAAGGATTCATATGGCTTGCCGACATCTATGATAATGCACTAACACGAGAAAAAAATAATTCCAATTATTCTCATTGAAAGCAGCTAAAAATCTGATTTAGTTAAATAATCAGATCTTTGAAGACACTATCGATCGATTGAGTTAAGTGGACAACGCAGCTAACATGATGAACTCAAAGGTTGTACAATTATGGATTCACACAAACATAAGACTTTGGATTTTGAAATAAAAGTGTGAATAGAATGGATGAACCCCACAATTTATTTATATATTTTTTCTAGTGTGTGTGTGTGTAAGGTACGAAACCCACAATATTTGTAGGCTTGTAGCCACCTTTGTACCAAGTCTAGGACAGACAAAGGGATCAACTGAAATCTCAGCAAAAGGCATGTCTACAAGGGCCGACAAATTTAATTTTGGGATGAGACTGTGTATATTTTCTCAAAAAGAACAATAGGTATAGTGATATTTTTAGTCATTGAAGCAAACTTGAAAATTTAATAACTTGGCAAAAAAAAAGTCTTTCTGGTCCAATGAAATTTAAACATCTAAGTAGTCACCTTTAAATTTTAATCCAATATATTTGAAAATTTCGGACATTTAGCCCAATTTTGACTAACATTGTGTACTTTCACCGGAATTGATGACCGAGTCGATGGGCCATTGATGTGTCAAAGAATTTTTGGAATTTTTGTAATTTGGTGCAAAAATTGACATGTAAAATTTGAAGATTTCAATGCTTAGACGACAATTTTCCCAAGTTTTTGACATGTTTGTACCTCTTCGACCATAGTCAGCAATTTCTCGATAAGATTATACAATTCACCAAAATGGGACTAAATATCTAATTTTTTAAAGATATTG
Source organism: Rehmannia glutinosa (assembly GCA_016081115.2). Lineage (NCBI taxonomy): Eukaryota > Viridiplantae > Streptophyta > Magnoliopsida > Lamiales > Orobanchaceae > Rehmannia > Rehmannia glutinosa. The sequence goes on along the minus strand of CM071929.1, from coordinate 34,441,871 downwards.
GACCAAAATTTAACGATGGATACTTTTAGAGGACTAATTCTCAAAGTAGTCAAAGTTACACGACCAAAAATTAATATTATTTTCGCTAATAAATTTATATCTAAAGGTCATGGTTGGGGGCACTCTGCTTCCATATTGTCATATCTATACTATCTCGTATCTAGATTAGTGAAAACTTTAGGAATCATAAAGAAATTGAGTGTTTCATCTTAAGACTAATCAAAGTAATTCAAGCTTGTTATGTGTGGTTTATTATTATTTTTTTCTTAATTATTTTTTCCTTAAAAAAATTAGATTAACAACAAATGGGACATTTGCTAAACTTAGGAAATAAATTAGTTCGTATATTGTGAATAAAGAGAGAATTTGACATTAACACTTTGAACTATTGAAAAATGGAAAAGATGTTCTGTACATTGATCTACCAGTCTCATATATAGAGCTGGGAAGTTGCAACTAATGTAACAGTATCATAACTAACTTAACTTCCATCTTGAATGAATTACAATGAAATCTTGAATTTATTTAGCTACATTTGAATCTAATTTGGAGTCTTTACACTTTGTTCGCCTTATTTTTAGCTTCACCGCAAGTGTACGGTGTAGTTTATAGAATATGGTAAGCAAGGTCGTATCACGGAGACTAATAAATTAGTGCGCTAAGTATTGAACCAAAATAGTTTTATTTTTATTTAGACGATCGAAATTTGATGATTGTTGTGGAGGTAAAGACAAGAATAACCACAAGAATACAAGATACTAAGAATAATGGAATTATCAAGAGAATGAAATGGATTCCCGGATTATGGTTTCAATTAATATTCCTCTTGTTGTCCGATTTAATCAAAGCCAAAGTTATTATCAATACACCTATAAGACGATCACAACGGTATTTTATCCTCCTCTCGAGATGTATATAAAGTGTAGATTGAAATATCTATGCTAGCATCTCTACTTAACATAAGATACACAACTCCCAAATGCACAAAAGATCAAATGTCCTCACAAATATCTACAAACCTCTCGATTCATGCAAATATTCGTGTCAAGTACTCAAGATCTAATATTGAAGCTCATCTATCGAATTATGAATCAATATATCAAACAAGTTAAATCATTGGCCAAGTGATAAAACAAGAATAAGAACAAAGTACTCAAATAGGCTTCAAGATAATAACTTCAACCAAGATTAAAACATTCAACAAGAGTTCAATTAATCTACTACCAAAACCCGGAAATCACAAGATGTTTAGCTACTCATTACAAATAAACAACTCATAGACAAATTGTTCATATTCATGACAAGCTAAAATGAAAGATTAAAGCACAAAGAATGAGAAAACTTAGGGAAATGGATAATCTATCGAATCTTCAATCCTCAAGCTCCGATTCGACCTGATTCTTCTCTTGATTCTTCCTTGATGAAGTTGAGCTCTTTCTTGTGTTCTTGGGTCTTTTCCAGAACCTTTCCCCCTGGTGTGCGCCCCAAGAAGTGGTATTTATACCCTTTTTGAAGTCTAGGTCAATTTGTTGTCATTTTTGGAGTTTTCTGCAAGAACGCACGGGTCGTGCGCCCACGCACGGGCTACCCGTGCGCCATCCCGTAGAAAACATCCAGTCTCTGTAGGGCGCACGGGTCGTGCGTCCACGCACGGGTTACCCGTGCGCCACCCAAACGTCCAAATTTGCTCGCGGGGTCTTCATAAGAATTGTAGCCCTTTCTCTTAGCTTTCCGTAGCCACTTGAATCACCTTAATATCAATTTTGTAGAGAGAGTTATGGCCAAAATACTAAACCCTGCCAGTGCTGGAAATTCCATACGCGTTTGGATGTTCCTTGAGATAAATCTCCTTGTTGTTTGATCATCCATGCTTCTTTTGACACACGACTCATCACTATGACTCTATAATCCATATAGTTGGCTTCCAATTGGGTGTAATCGCTCGATTCATGATGATTCTAGGTCGCAATGCTCGTATTTGTCACAAAATCACTCCAAATATCGTTAAATTCCTACAAAACGAGCAAAGCGTAATATCTTTCCCACAAAGAGTGAATACAAACCATTTCATATGAGTTTATGCATGTCTAATCACCATTTTAGTCATATTTATACCTCAAAATACATGCAAAACTCACACCTATCAAAATCCCCCAAACTTAAACTGTTGGCCGTCCCGGTCAACGCTTTTAAAAACTAGACAACACATGATTGGGAGTAATGAAAAGTAGAACGCACAACAACTCCATAAAATTCGCATTGTTTATCGTAGGTGTCAAGCAACGAATCAACCAAGCCTCAAACATCTAACATAGAGCACACATCAAAGAAACCATGGTAAATGTTAAGAATTACGCCTCACAAAGATCAAGTGTATACTCTCATCTCAAATAGATATAGGATGTGTTTACACTCAAATCGTCTCATCTCTCCGCCACTAGAATGTATGCAATTTGTGACTCAAAAAGGACTTTCTCATTTGGTTGTAATGAAGGCTCTTTGGTTAGGGTAGGAAATTTTGGATAAAGTGACTTAAACTCGAGCATATAGACCGGTGAGCATATCAATCATCTACATTACAATCCCATATGCTACTCCAATCATCCCTTATTTTCATCAACTTTACTCATCTGCATCTTCTTTCTTTCTTTTGAGAATCACTTCAAATTACAATCCTTAGCCCCCAAGTTCATTTAAATGAAACTCATTCATAAAGTCTTTTTTTTTTTTTTTCATCTCTTTTGTGAGTTTTCAACATTCTTTTCTTCTCATTTTCTTACCCTTTTGTTCCCATCAACCAATTTTTTTTTAACACCACCTTCTAAAATTTTGATTTCACTCATTCACCCTCATTCATTCCCTTTACTCAATACTATACGCTCGAGTATAGGGTAACATATATATCAATGATAAGGCTTGAATTTTGGCACAAAAGATTAGGCAATAGGCTCAAATTGGCTAACTAAGGATTTCAACATCATTAGGTAAGCAAAAGGCTTGAAGGGCTAACAAAAAAATGGCCTTTAATCATTTTCATAATTCGATACAACATGTGACTTTGATAGAGATACCGAGCAAGTTCTAGAATTCTAACAACATGAATGATACACTCAAATCAATCAACACAAGACTCGCATATGATGAAAGCGTTAAAGGCTCAAAAGCTCACAGTGCTTGCAAATACGTAATTCAAAGCATCAAACCATGTTCTCAATATCCACATGCTCAATATCATCTATTCATGGCTCAATCAACTCATACTCAACACCCAATCCAAACAATACAAAATTTTCAAAATAGAGCACGAGAATCTCAATATCGGTCAACTCACTCTCTAAACTCTATGAAAGCAATAAACGTGCTAAAGTCAGAACGTGCTTCTAATGCAATGCAACCTAAAATGCTCTACATGCAACTACATGAAAACACACAAAAATGCAATATTTTTTTTTTAATCCACACATTTCATATCAAAATAACTATCTCTCCCCCCCAAACTTAAATGAAATTATATCGCACGTAAGAAAAGATAGAATTTCAATATAAAACTGTGTGGATTTACCTCGATTCACATCAGGGTGGTGGCCCTCCTTGCATCTCCTCATATCGCTAGGACTTCTTCCTTCAACCATCACTTCAAATTTTGTACCTTAATATTATCTCACCAAGGGCGCACGGTCGTGGCGCCTTTGCACACGGCTGCCCGTGCTTCATCAAGCCATATTATTCCTCCTCCCCGGCACGCACGGGGCGTGCGCTAGCGCACGGGTCACCCGTGTGTGATGCCGTCTGAGAACACTCAGATTTTTTTTTTCTTACAACAAGAAAACAAACAAAAACAAAAATCACACCACAAACCGTTGGGTTTCCCTCCCAACAAGCGCTATATTTAACGTCTTTAGCTTGACGCCTATTAATTTCGATTCGTACCACCTTTGAATGCGTATATTAGCTGCTTTGGATCGTGGTCAAGAACCGTTTTTCCATTGTTTGCATCTAGTAATGCATAATTGGGATTTCCGAGCAAGTATTGAAGTCCTGATGTTGGAACACTTTGATTTGAATTATGCTCATGTTGTCCGTGGGCGCGTATGTACCGCCATGTTCATTTCGTTGTGGAATAGCTTTCTTATGATATCACGCATGCATGACCGGGCATCTACGCCTTTGTTCATGTGTTCCTCGCCCCGTTCGCTGCTTTTTCGAAACCACACATGGGCTGAAAGTGCATATACATACAAATTGTGTTTGGTTCGAACTTTCTTGCTTTTGGGGATCTTGGCCTCGTGAGTCGATACCACTCTTTTTGATGAATGGCACTACATTGTTCCTTTGAGTTGGCTTCAGTGGTGCTTGAAAATTGACCCTTTGATATTGCCCACCAACAATTGTAACCAATTGACCCATTTGAGTCTCCATTCTTTATCGAGCTTGTCACTTGTTGTTCTATCTTATCCATCCGAGAGTCTTGCTTAGCGAGGCGGCTCCTAGTTTCACTCATGAATGCATTGGATTGATTTATGAATGAGGTGAGGGCTTCTTCTAAAGATGGCTTATTTGCTTCATCGCGAGTAAAGCGGTCCTCGACTCGCTTTGAACAAACTTGTTTGCATCCTTAACAAGGTGAGGGCTTCTTCTAAAGATGGTTTTGCCTCTGCATTTGTAAACCCATTCATTACGTTGGACCTTGATGGGGTGGAATCATATTCTCCGTGCTAGTATATGAAAAATCTTCGTAATTCCCCAATCTGGGTAATAGCACATAGGAGTAGGATTATTCCAATAATCGTAAGAATTCCAATTATTGAAATCCATTCGAGCGGGTGCACCTATACCAATTCAAAGAAACAAATCAAACATTGTAGAGATAGAATTTACAAAAGAAAAATGAAATAAAATAAAAAATGTCTAAATTAAAAATAATTCTATCTATCGCAATATTAGCACCAAAAATTGTATTAGTCCCACAACGCGCCAAAACTTGTTCGCCTTATTTTTAGCTTCACCGCAAAGTGTACGGTGTAGTTTATAGAATAGGGTAAGCAAGGTCGTATCCACGGAGACTAATAAATTAGTGCGCTAAGTATTGAACCAAAATAGTTTTATTTTTATTTAGACGATCGAAATTTGATGATTGTTGTGGAGGTAAAGACAAGAATAACCACAAGAATACAAGATACTAAGAATAATGGAATTATCAAGAGAATGAAATGGATTCCTGGATTATGGTTTCAATTAATATTCCTCTTGTTGTCCGATTTAATCAAAGCCAAAGTTATTATCAATACACCTATAAGACGATCACAACGGTATTTTATCCTCCCTCTCGAGATGTATATAAAGTGTAGATTGAAATATCTATGCTAAAGCATCTCTACTTAACATAAGATACACAACTCCCAAATGCACAAAAGATCAAATGTCCTCACAAATATCTACAAACCTCTCGATTCATGCAAATATTCGTGTCAAGTACTCAAGATCTAATATTGAAGCTCATCTCTCGAATTATGAATCAATATATCAAACAAGTTAAATCATTGGCCAAGTGATAAAACAAGAATAAGAACAAAGTACTCAAATAGGCTTCAAGATAATAACTTCAACCAAGATTAAAACATTCAACAAGAGTTCAATTAATCTACTACCAAAACCCGGAAATCACAAGATGTTTAGCTACTCATTACAAATAAACAACTCATAGACAAATTGTTCATATTCATGACAAGCTAAAATGAAAGATTAAAGCACAAAGAATGAGAAAACTTAGGGAAATGGATAATCTCTCGATTAATCTTCAATCCTCAAGCTCCGATTCGACCCGATTCTTCTCTTGATTCTTCCTTGATGAAGTTGAGCTATTTCTTGTGTTCTTGGGTCTTTTCCAGACCTTTCCTCCCCTGGTGTGCGCCCCAAGAAGTGGTATTTATACCCTTTTTGAAGTCTAGGTCAATTTGCTGTCATTTTTGGAGTTTTCTGCAAGAACGCACGGGTCGTGCGCCCACGCACGGGCTACCCGTGCGCCATCCCGTAGAAAACATCCAGTCTCTGTAGGGCGCACGGGTCGTGCGTCCACGCACGGGTTACCCGTGCGCCACCCAAACGTCCAAATTTGCTCGCGGGGTCTTCATAAGAATTGTAGCCCTTTCTCTTAGCTTTCCGTAGCCACTTGAATCACCTTAATATCAATTTTGTAGAGAGAGTTATGGCCAAAATACTAAACCCTGCCAGTGCTGGAAATTCCATACGCGTTTGGATGTTCCTTGAGATAAATCTCCTTGTTGTTTGATCATCCATGCTTCTTTTGACACACGACTCATCACTATGACTCTATAATCCATATAGTTGGCTTCCAATTGGGTGTAATCGCTCGATTCATGATGATTCTAGGTCGCAATGCTCGTATTTGTCACAAAATCACTCCAAATATCGTTAAATTCCTACAAAACGAACAAAACGTAATATCTTTCCCACAAAGAGTGAATACAAACCATTTCATATGAGTTTATGCATGTCTAATCACCATTTTAGTCATATTTATACCTCAAAATACATGCAAAACTCACACCTATCAAAATCCCCAAACTTGAACTGTTGGCCGTCCCGGTCAACGCTTTTAAAAACTAGACAACACATGATTGGGAGTAATGAAAAGTAGAACGCACAACAACTCCATAAAATTCGCATTGTTTATCGTAGGTGTCAAGCAACGAATCAACCAAGCCTCAAACATCTAACATAGAGCACACATCAAAGAAACCATGGTAAATGTTAAGAATTACGCCTCACAAAGATCAAGTGTATACTCTCATCTCAAATAGATATAGGATATGTTTACACTCAAATCAATTCAATGTTGTAGAATTACCATATGCTTGCAAATCGTCTCATCTCTCCGCCACTAGAATGTATGCAATTTGTGAATCAAAAAGGACTTTCTCATTTGGTTGTAATGAAGGCTCTTTGGTTAGGGTAGGAAATTTTGGATAAAGTGACTTAAACTCGAGCATATAGACCGGTGAGCATATCAATCATCTACATTATAATCCCATATGCTACTCCAATCATCCCTTATTTTCATCAACTTTACTCATCCGCATCTTCTTTCTTTCTTTTGAGAATCACTTCAAATTACAATCCTTAGCCCCCAAGTTCATTTAAATGAAACTCATTCATAAAGTTTTTTTTTTTTCTCTTTTGTGAGTTTTCAACATTCTTTTCTTCTCATTTTCTTACCCTTTTGTTCCCATCAACCAATTTTTTTTTAACACCACCTTCTAAAATTTTGATTTCACTCATTCACCCTCATTCATTCCTTTACTCAATACTATACGCTCGAAAGTATAGGGTAACATATATATTAATGATAAGGCTTGAATTTTGGCTATCACAAAAGATTAGGCAATAGGCTCAAATTGGCTAACTAAGGATTTCAACATCATTAGGTAAGCAAAAGGCTTGAAGGGCTAACAAAAAAATGGCCTTTAATAATTTTCATAATTCGCATACAACATGTGACTTTGATAGAGATACCGAGCAAGTTCTAGAAATTTGATGACGAGTCTTGCTGTTGAGTTCTTGCCATTTGAGAGGGGATATTGCGGGAGAGCGGAGGCCACAAAAACACTTAATAATAGGCACGTGACTTATATATTCATCCCACAATCCTTTAAAAGAATTATAGTAATTGGTAATAGAATTTGTGCCCTGACTGATAGAACTGAGAGCTTTGTCAAGTTGAAATACTCTGGGGCCATCACTTCTTGCATAACGTACCTTGAGTTCATCCCATACTTCCTGTGCAGTGGAAAAGTAAAGTAAACTTTGCCTGATTTCCTTAGAGACAGAGTTTAACAGCCATGACAGCACCAAATTATTGGCTCTCTTCCAAGAATTGTGCAGCCTAGATAAGGGAGATGGCATAGGAAGGGATCCATCAATGAAAGCATTTTTGTTCTTGACACTCAATGCCATGGCAACAGCTCGACTCCAGGAAATATAATTGTCTCCAGTAAAAGAATCATACACTATTACTGCACCAGGGTTGTCACTGGGATGAAGGAAATATGGAGAATTAATGTCATCAAGTTGATGAGCAGCAGCAGGAGCAACAGGATCTTCATTGTCAAGATCTTCAGGCATTTTGTTCGAGTTCTTGATATCAAGAATATCAGATGAGTGATAAGAGAGAAAGATTGATCAACAATCTTTGAAAAAGAATCAGATATAAGATTGATCAACAATCTTTGAAGAAGAATCAGAGAGAAGATTGATCAACAATCTTTGAAGATACTCTGCAGATGTAAATTGGAGAGATTAGGCGGAAGAAAAATCTGCTGATACCATGTGAATAAAGAGAGAATTTGACATTAACACTTTGAACTATTGAAAAATGGAAAAGATGTTCTACATTGATCTACCAGTCTCATATATAGAGTGGGAAGTTGCAACTAATGTAATGATCATAACTAACTTAACTTCCATCTTGAATGAATTACAATGAAATCTTGAATTTATTTAGCTACATTTGAATCTAATTTGGAGTCTTTACATATATATACATCCTACACTTACTTCCCTTTAATTTTCCAAAATAAAATTGTAATATGTATTGGGTTTAGTGGTCTCGTATATGTTAAAACTTTGTCGTCCATCACAAATCTCACGATATATGAGAAATAAAAATTAGGACTTTTGTCATAACAATAAATCGTGGCTTCTAACACGAGCAAAGGCGTAGCCGGATTTATATTAGGGCGTCTTGATACACGGAAATAGGGTAAGCCGGATAAAAAATTAACTAAAATGCATATAAATTCTAACTAATTTTTTTCTAAAAAAATCCTATGTATTTTTTTTAAAAATAAATTGGGGGGCCGGCCCAGATGACCCCCTCCCTCCGCCACCGAACACAAGCAAGTTTTTCCCCTATTAGATGAGTCTCGTATACAAGGCGGAGCCGAAATAAATTTGGGGTGGGCCGGATAGGAAAATCATATAAATTATAATATTTTTTTTTAAAAAATTCTAGTTTAATTTTTTTTGTAAATTGGCCGGGGCGAAGTGGCCCCCTTCCGTCCACCCTTGGTCGTACAAGACTTGCATATTGTGGTTTACCCGAACACAGGGGACAACCACAAGGGGAGGCAAGTGAGGGCTCTTGCCCCCAAAATTTTCAATTTTTTTACTATGTATAATTTTAAATATTAAAATTATTTATAAGAAAAATTTAGGATTCGGTCCCCCAAAATTATTCATAAATGTATTGTATCCTCCCAATTGTAATTTCTACGTCCGCCACCGCTCGAACACCGATCGAATAACGGCTATGGGTCCTTCGCTACCAAATAAGGAAAAAAAGACGTCGTCGTAGTTTCATGTAAAGCCGTTTTGAAACTAAATTAAAGTTGCATCTTTGTTGGGTTTCTCCATATACATAAAAGGGATTGCAATTAATTTGATGGTGATAGGACTTGTAATAATTTAAACAATGTGAAGACCAAAAATGAGAAATTATTGCTTTCAACAAAAAACAAAAGGTAGCTAAGAAGATGCGCCATTAATAATTACAAAAGACGTTGAACTAATATTGCAGTGCTCATGTGATGGACTCATCCTAGTGGGATGGCAATGGATGAGCTTGGCCAAACCCAAGATTCGCCATCAATATTTTTCATATTCAGATATAAGAAGAGGTCTTTAGTAGACCGTCTTAATCATATTTCGTAGAAGGATCCCCAACCCAACCCCCAATCCGCGACAAGCGCCCGCGCCCCATGTACCCAACGCCCCACCCCACCCGGCCCCCGCCCAACACACGCCCGCCCACGCCAAGCCCAAACTGACCACCCGCACCTCTTATTTAAAAAAAAAAAAACCTACTCCAAAGCGGAATTGAACTACAACTTTAATAGATTTAAGGTGGTGTTCTACCCTACACCACTAGTACTTATTGTGCAATTTTAGTATAATAATTTATATAAACACATTCATAAATACGCCCGTAATAAAAAAATTAAAAATGCCTATAAATGTAAAGGCTAAGAATCGAACCAAAGTCTATTAAAAATCTTGATACATTATCTCAATAAATGGATACTTATAAAAGTGTTACTTTTAACTACATCATATTTATTTTTTATTTTTCCTCTTTTTTTGTTCCTAGTTTGTAATCGTATTAAGAAATATGATACTTTATCTCAACAAACGGATACTTTTACTTATAAAAGTGTTACTTTAACTATATCATATTTATTTTTTATTTTTCTTCTTTCCTTCATTTCTAATTTGTGACTATATTAAAAAAACATGATATTTTAAATCACGAAGAAAAATAAATAAGACAGAGCTAAAGTAACACTTTTATGAGTAAAAGTATCCATTTTTTGAGATAAAGTATCATGTTTTTGTAAATAAATCACGAAGTATGAATTCAGTACAGTGAAAAAAGAAAAATAAATATGACAAATTAAAAGTACCACTTTTATGAGTAAAAGTATCCATTTTTGGGATAAAGTATCATATTTTTTAATACAAATGATCGATATTAGAAAATTATTAGATTGAAGTATCACAAATGTATCATATTTAACATCAAAAGTATCACTATTTCCAGCACAAGTATTAGTTTTTCAATGGTAAAAAACATTAGCTATGAGACTAGAATGAGTACATCAAAAAATTTATTTTTGAATAATGTTCACCTTAAAAGTATCATATTTCTTACTCAAAAGTATCATTATTTTTCGGATAAAGTATTACTTTTTTATTCAGAGAATTTAAAATTTTAAAATGCCATTGTCCATCATAAAAGTATCATATTTAATATCAAATGTATCACTATTTTCAAAGATATGTATCGTTTTTCAATGTATAAAACATTAGCTATAAGACTAGAATGAGTATATCAAAAATCTTATTTTTGAATATATTAAAACTAAAATATCAATGTTCACCTTAAAAGTATCATATTTATTACTCAAAAGTATCACTATTTTTGGATAAAGTATCATTCCTATTCAGAGAATTTAAATTTTTAAAATGAAGGGATAATAATGAAGCTTTATATTCATGGTTATAGTAAATATGCACAACAAGCACCAAAGTGGTAGAATAACACATTTCCTTGATATAGACCATGTTCAATTCCCGGTGGTGCAAATTTCTTAATTTTTTTATTAAGTGGATCCACCATCCGGGCGTCTTGAGCGGGTGGGTGGGCGCGCCCAACTTGGGCTGGGTCTGTTGGGCCCGGTGTGCGGGTCGCGGGTGGGGCAAGCAACTTGACGGGCGGCCCAAAGATGCAACTTGTATTTAGATGCGCTTTTTTTTATACGGGTCACGGGCGGATCGGGCGGGGGGATCCGTCTTACGAATAGGATCCGTAAGACGGTCCTATAAAAGTTTTGCCCAGATTCAATAAGTTAGACCTGCTGGACCTATTTTATAATTTTGAAAATATTAGAAAATATAAAGAATATCACTAAAGTTTCTATTTTTTAAATAATATGAAATAATATATAATATAAATCCAAAAAATAAATAAAATTTAGAATCTGATGTATAACTCTTCTAGCAAATGAGACCATATCCCAAAACCTTATTTAGGAAAAATATTATAAATATTATACTAAAATACATAATTTGCTCTCCATTCAATCAACCTCTATTTCAATTATTTAAGGTTAATTGCAAAAACTACGTACCCATGAGGTTTAGCTTAGTTACAAAAACTCAAGTCATCTTTCAAAATTATAAATTTCCCATGAGGTGTTACAAAACAACCCTTGAAGTTTGTATTATCCTAACAAATTAAACCAATTTACATATAGAAAAATTTGTAGATAAGTATTAAGATAAATTATAGGTAAAATCGTTGTGCGTAAATCTTAAGCAACAAAATTTATAACTATTGGTAAATAAATCCAATTTTACTTTGGTAAATATAAAAATTGTTGGTGATTTGTCATTATTGTTTAGGGAAAATATTAATTTTTATTACGCTTCGGTATTCTCAAAAAAACTGTAAAATTTAGTGACAAACATTTCTGTCGGTAAATTAGAAGTACTTTTTGTAGTGAAATACCCTTCTCGAGTGTGCAATTCGTAAAGTAAACAAATATCAACGAAGTATTTGTAATTTTGAACGATATAACTGGGTTTTTCTTTCTTTTTGGAATTATCCCTATTTATACAAAACACGCACACATACACAACAAAGAATTCTCATGATCAAATGCATTAATTAATTAGGTCACACCAAAAGATGCCACATACAAGAATTAATCTTATTCCCAAGTGACCCCTTTGACAACCTTTTGAGATATACTCCTTTACTTGACCTTTCTTTTCCTTTGGAAAAGTTCACATACATGAAACTACATGATATGCTCTTTCCTAATTAGTACTATAATTCTCCTCCGTAAATCCAACATATTTTAATTCTCTCTTCAATTAATTAGTAGCTGAATACAAATTAAAAGTTGAATTACTACTATTATTTAATTATTGGTAATCTTTGTTTTCCAAGTGTATATGTATCCAGGTATGATCATGTCCAGAGAGGTTCCCAAGCCACACCCAAAATGGTTTCATCAAAGAAGAAAGATGAATTGTCATAGTATGGCAATATTTCTTGGTCATTATTGTTTTGTGCAGCAGCCATCTGTTTGCTGATTAACTCGAATAAATTGGCATTCTGGCATTGGAAGTTCAAGATTTCAGCTTGTGCTTTTGCCAGTTCAGCTTGGAGCTCATTTATTTGTTTCTGAAGCTGACAAATCGCGCCCGGCACAGCCGTAGACGGGATCCCTTAGCCTGGCGTTGGCTTCATAAACCATGCTGTTCACTGCATCTGCTCTTTGATCCTCTGGAAGTTCCTGAAATTAATAATATATTGGATATTATGAATTAGCATGTAATATTATAAGCTAGAGATGTTATAGAGTTAAGTTTAATTGGGCATGTTAAAAGATTTTGAAGGTGGACCAGGTAGTTGTTTTGGTTCACATAGAGGGTAAATTGAATTTAATGAGCTGAAACTTCAATATTAAATCTGATTTTTATATACAACTTGAGATTATAAATTTGTAAATAGAAAGGAGACAATGGAATAAGTGACAATTTTACTTTTGATATATATTCAACGACAGTATCTTCTAATTTGTAACTAATTAATGCGAATATAGTAAAGGGGCAACTTTTCTTTTGCCTTAATAATTGGCAAATAGTGATCGAAGCAAGTGTTTTAAGCTATAATTATCGCTAATTTGTGATCAATAATTGACAATAAAATTTATACTGTTATATGTCACTAATTGTTAATAGTGGAAAAGTAAATATAATTATTTTCACCATTTAACTTTTAACATTATTACTATTAACTTTTTTTTTTCATTCTTTTTTTCACTCTTGTAGTGTCATTTTAATTAGGCGCCTACTCCCATTGACCTTACACCTGTCCATTTCAGTTTTGAAAATCTGACAATGAAACTCCAATTTGCATATATAAACGAAAGCTACGAAAATTGTAGCCAAGAAATATATTTTGAAAATTCATCAACTACAAAAACTCTCTTTTTCTATTTATTGGTAGCTATAAGGACTAAAGAAAAAGACTTTGTTTAGTGGATCATAAAAGATCTCCCACTTCATGGAGAAATAATATAAAGTCTATTCTACTTTTTTTTTCCTTATTCCCTCTACTTTTTTAACTTCTTTCCAGCTCACCAAAACTAATTTCATACTCACATGTCTCAATATTATGTATTTAATTTTAAGTGAGCATAAAATTTTCCATAATATCTCCAAAAGTGAAAACCTTGACTACATTTGGCCCATAGGTTGGGGACAAAATTGGTCCGTAAAAAATTAACGTTCGAAAAAAAGAACCCTATACATAACAAATTGAGTATTTTTTTACATTAAAAATTACAAAATCAGCCAAAAAATCGATAATATTCCGGTGAAAATACTCATTTCACAAGTCTCTCATAACTTGCCGAGTTATTCTTTAAACCGTGATTGTTACAGGAACAATTTCGCGCGCCATCCTATAACTACGTGACTAGAATTACAATCTAGTCTATTTTTTTTTAGAAAAAGTGATGTACAATTAACAATTTTATACCAATTATTTAAATTTTATACGTAAAATATGCACGTCATGACAATAGATGCAATAAATTAACGAAAAAAATATTTAACTAAGGCGAATACTAAAGAAGATACCATGTTGGAGAGTAGCGCTCAACGATATTTTTTTCTTCAGCACTGCACTACATTTTGTATCAAATTGGCATTTTTGCCACATTACGGCGCGGTACTGTGGCAGCGCTAATATTTTTTTTTTGCTTTTTTTTAATTTAATATGTATTATCTTAAATTTAAATACCATTAGCAATTTTATATTTCAGTTAATCTAATAAAAAATAATACTAAAATAGGTAAATTTGTATAAAATAATTAAAATATAATTTTTTTGAAAATACAAATAAACATTACTATTAATTTTTATTTTAATTTTTTGCATTAATTTCATAAATTTTCTTTTTTTTTACATTTGATTAATTTTGAAGACAAAAAAATTGATAAATTTTATATTAAATAAAATTACTTATAAAATATTTTTATAAATTATAAAGTAGTAAAAATCAAAGTAAAATAAATTTTTTTATGGAATATTTTTTTTTAGTGTAGAAAATAGTGAAGAGTACTGGAGATGAAGTGCAAATTTTGCACCAAAGTAGTTGCAGAATTAATAATCGAGATGGTCTTACATTAGTTTAGAACTCGAGAAGAAGAGCAAGACTTTTGATAATTAATTATTACCTGCAGCAACTTGATAATGTTACTAGCTCCGAAAACCCGATGGGCAATGGTGAACTTGAGCGGTTCCGTCGGCGGGAAGTAAGGCGCCAACACGCATTTTTCCACGCAACGGCGGCGGAGGATCTTGCAGGCGGCGCACGGGCTGAGAATCACCGGAGGACAAGGAGGAGAGGAGGGGACTGAAGGTGATGAGGTCGGAGATATGATAGAGGGAGAAGCTTCCGCCGTTGCCGGGGCGGCAGCGGCGGCGGTATTTTCTTTGTTTTCCATTACGATGTTGGGGCCGAGGGGGGTTTGGTCTTGTTTGCTGTGCTTACTATTTTGGAGTAGAAAAACCGGTATTTATAGAGGGAAAAAATTCCCGCCACCCGAGATATGAGTAACAATACTAGTGAGCAGGTCGTGTTCGTGTTCAACTTTGGGTTAGTATCTGATTATGTTCAAAATACGAAAATGTAATATAATTATGTTTTATGACAAATGGTAATATCGTGTCATATTTGTGCTAATCGGGTTTAGGACCTTTAGGTTCAGGTTTCTCTCAGTAATTTCTGGTCGGGTTTATGTCAAGATTGTGACCCCTACACTAAGGGAGGTAATCTCGATTATGCTTTATACAGTATTTTCATTTATTGAATAAATATTAGATATAGAATAAATTATAGAAAATAGCTTTTTATAATTTCCACTCAATAAATTGTGTTATGTAAAAAGCAAGGGGGTGTCGGGGGTGGGGGTGGGGGTGGGGCTGGGTCTGGGTGGGTTTGTATGCTTGTTGGGTTACTGTGGTCTATGAGTTGTCTTTTTATTCTATCATTTAACTCGGCAAAAATTGGACAAAGGAGAATCTCATGATCATGTCAAGCTTACATCACCAAAGACTTGGATGACGTCTACAATATTAAGGTGTCATTAGCCAATAGCCATGGTATTGTAGTGATTGCACGAGATCTATATTGTGAAATTTATTTTATTATTCATCACCTATAATATTTTATTATAATGTATATAGTAGACGATAGTGTAATATAGAAAATTTCCCAATAAAATACAATGTGAGAAATAAAGTAATTGATTACAGTCAATTTATGATGGTGAACGCTCAATAAAATTGAATTTAATTTAAAAGTGAAGTGGTGATCTGTGATCACCACATTTGATGAGAGTCATGTAACGGTGAAATTATGAAAAGGTGATTAGACATTGAGCATAACAAACGGAAGGGCTAAAATCAACATTAATTGACTTAAATCTTAACTTTTACAAATAATTAAACTATTACAAGAACAAAGCAATATTTTTTTTTGAAAGCAGAACAAAGCAATATTTAATGGACTCATTTCCCATTTCCAGATTGTTGGAGCAATATTGTCAAAATTAAATATGACCGGAGATGGACAAAAAATCAGGCCAGATATTGGACAGTCGAAAATGTGGACCAACTAATGCCAATTCCACGGAAAAAAAAAAGATTTTAATATTTTCTTTTTTATGCAACGTAACTAACTTCTCATTTTATTTCAAATTTTCATTTTCAATAATTCTCTTTCTTTACTCTAACCCGGCCCCTGTTGTCGTTTAAAACATTTTATTAGTCCTTTAGAATAGTTGTCTCATACTCTCAGTCCGCATTCAGTAACTTTAGTCTTTAATGTATAGTAAAATTATATATAGTGTTACTATAGTTACTTTCTTTTCTCAATTTATTACCAATTTCTCTTTTTTTTAAGCCTTTGATATATGGCGAAACAAAAAATTAACCTTTAATTTTTATGCGTAAATACAAAATTTTCCTATGCATTTTCTTTGAACTCAAATGTATTAAAAGACGATCGACGTTTTCTTGAAATATTTGTTATCAAAATCCCAGAAAATTTGCATGTTGGCGCGATAATTGAAAACTTCAAGGTGAAATTAACAATTATAGGTGCATAATGCAAAGTTAACACCGGTCTAGTAGATGCCACTCTGGCCTGTAGGAATACACCAGTGTAATATTTATCGTAGACATGCACACAATACACAATTACCGTGTGTAATTATATATATGTGAATTTGTATATATTTACAATAGATCTATGGTAGTTATTCACATAGATTATTCCTTCAGATGCAACATGGATAAAACCGTAAAACCCTTGGAATATTTTAAGAGCTTGCACCATGGTGCAAGTTAATACATAAAATGGTTCCATATAAATTGTAATGGAAATTTAATATATACTTGTCTTAAAATCAGTATTTATAGCTTTCAATTGACTTAATTTTTCAACAGACTTGCATCAAGAAATACTCCATTCTCTTTCAAGTCATTACACAGGACTTAAAACATTAACGAAGTAAATGTTTAATTTTCTTGCTCATTTTTTCTTATAGAATTTTAGTTCCTAATAGATGCTTTTTACATTTGCTATGGGAATATTTTTATTCTTAACTTGGCACAATATACAAAAATAATTTTCTTTGTTTTTCAAGATTTATTGCTTCACACACCAATTTTTTTAATCTCAAATTACCTTAAATTATTTACTGTTCATAGAAAATAAAAATACAATATTACACCAATTTTCATTTTCTAACTCTATTTGGGTATAAGCACACCGTGTCTTTTACGAAGTACAAGTTTGGCAAACAAATTAAGCATATTCATTATATTTTATTGATGAGAATATTGTGAAAAAGACATAAAAATGCCCAATCCCAAATTAATAAATGATGCTTAATAAATGGGACAGCTAAAAATTTGCAGGACCAAATAATCTCCATAGCTTATCATTACTAAAAGAATACCACGTGGCCTTGTTTGCCGTCCGGTTCCTCTCGTCCGGTGCCGACTTTTACCGCAGAAAAAAGGACTTCCCAGGACATGGATGCAGCCACGAATGAGACAAGCGTGTGACAATTATTACGTGTCGATGGATGATAAAGGTAGTTAAGGAACCGCTGGGACTCGTGCTTATCGAGAATGCGACTCTTGTTTGAAGTCTCCCTTAGAGATTGAAAAAGGCCCTTTTATCATTTTTATTATTATTTTTTCAATTTGTATAAACAAATGGTGTTATTTTTCTACTTTGCATTGAAAACAATGGTCAAGTGTGGTTGGAATGGAGCTTGGAAAATTGTTGAGAAGTTGGCTTTTTTTTTGTGTGTTTTTTTTTAATTCTTTTAAATTAATTTTTTCTTTTATGTCTACTTCATTAAGTCCATTTCTATGCCTAATTACAGGAAGTCACACATAGAGAAAAAGTGTGTTTTAACTTGACTAGTTATAGTATTAATCCACTGCCAATTACCTCATTGGGTCCGGAATTTGAAACTGACATCTTGATTTGTGGTAGAAAATATTTATTTATATAATATCAATATCCATAATATATGATTGTCCATTGGGACACATTAATAACCAATTAACAATTTTTTTAGTGACAACAATCAACAAAATACTACAAGAAACTTTCAGTTTATGACAAAATAAATTGTGTCACTAAATTTTACGATTCTACCTACAAAATAAAAAATATTATTTTCCTCAAATTATCCCGACAAACTACCGAAAGATAACCAATAATTTTTAAATTCACCGACAAAAATATCGTAAGTATTTACCAATATTATAGATTTTCTAGGTAATATTTACCTATAATATTACCTATAACAATTTTACATACACTTTACAATTATCTTAATACTTATCTACCGATTTTTCCGTATGCCTATAAATTGATTTCTTTTTTATAGTGAATAGTCAATTTTTTTTTATTTCAAGTACCAATTAATTACCAACTATTGTACTGTTCATTTAGACAAATATACTTACTAGTATGTGTGATGGGTTCGAACCTAAAAGTCCTGGATAATTTATCCACTTGATAAGATTTCATTGGTTGAAGTATAATTAATTAAATATTCAAATGTGAAAAGAAATGTACCTAAATTTCTTAACATAGTCCTGACTGGAGCACGAGTTGAATATTCCTAAACAAAGTTATTTATATGAGCTGAAAGAATATTGAAATTAATTAGGGTATAGGACATATCATATTCTACCTAGCTATACCTAATCATTAATTTTGAAAAATAAGTTGTTTGCCTATTGGTTGTTAATCACACATTAAGTGCAACTTGAAAATAGACTAATTTGAGCAATAAATTCTAACTCAACAACACCAAAGTTCCCTCATATTCATTTCCAATCCAAATGAATTGTTAAATTGTTTTTAGAAGTTGCTTTTACACTCCATTTTTTTTTTAATGAGATCAAAAGCAACCTTTTTCTATTTCTTCGACACGCAAATTTACTTTTTGCCTGCACACGGGAGACACAAAAGGAGAAACAAAAAAAAATAAAAATAAAAAATAACGCAAACAAATGCCATGTTAAAAGACCATCATTAAAACATTAAAATGTCATTTGTCACATTAAAATCATTTTATCCTGCCGTTATTAATTTATAAGTTGTTTGGATGATTTTAAAACATTTTATTGATGTTGGAGAGATTAGTTATAAGCTAAAAAAATTAAAAAAAAAAAAGATGGTAGGAGATCTTATATATATATTCCTTAAAAACACAGAGTTTTAACTTATAGTAAAATCTTAACAAATTTCTTTAGTTCAATCATACTATTTATAAAATTATCGTTATTAACATCTTCTAAATTCCATGAACTTACTATACATAAGATATAGCCCTTAAGTTAAATTGTTAATTCCGCAGCTCATGTATTAGGTGGACTAGCTGTGAATTGTTTAGAATTAAGGATATAGCAAGATTAATAACTAATTACATACTAATTTCAGATTATCCAACTTGGATAACCCAAATTTTCATTAAACTTTTGCTAAGTCTTAAATATAATTAAAGGAGCTGAGTATAAACACTTTGTCATCAAAGCTATAACGAATTTCGCGCTTTGCGATCTATTTTTTTTATAACACTTGTCATATGACCTACATGAATTTTGCATTTTGCCATCCAGAACACATCGATTGTGGAACTTTTTGTCATTAAATATTCAGTCATATGCATGACATTTTTCTTATTTGTGCACCTTTTGATCGATTCTAGATTATTATTTTATGTGGCCAAAAATATATAATAATCTAATTTTCAGCATTAGGCTCAACAGTTGGAATTGAGCACATCCAATAACCAAGAATTGACCAAAAAGTACACAGACAAGAAACGTGTCATGCATATAACATAATATATACCAATGAAAAATTCAACAACCGTAGTGTTCCAGATGGCAAAGTGCAAAACCCATATAGTTCAGATAAAAAAGTGTAAAAAAAATCTAGCTTCCAAAATATAAAAACACCATAGTTTAATTTGAAAGATAATAAATGCTATTCAAACTTTTGTTTCTGTTTATTCTTATTCCAAGATATTTGTGGTTAGTTTTTCCCCTGTTTTACCAATAAATAAATGGCATATATAAAACATAAACAAGTTCATTTATTTAAAAAAATGGTCATTTTCATAAAATGGTATCCATTGGCATGACTTTAGTACACAATGAAAGAATTAAATGATAAGACCATTGCAATCAACATCAAACAAACAAGTATTGCCAAACTGCAAACCTAATAAATTGGAGCAACCATAATGTAATGATAATTATTCTCTTTTTGGATAAAAAAAATAAAAATATTTGATCTACTTTTTCTCTACATCTGTTTGTTTGTGTTTTAATCAGTGGAAAACTTTGGTCAATTAATAAGAAAAGTTGGCATTGAGAAAGTGATTTCATTTTCCTCAAAACGTAGCCACCTGTCCCATTATTGCTTCCATTAGCATAATTCAATTCCCTATTTAACTAAGCACAATGGCAATTTTTTGAAGTAGCATTGTTTAATTAGTAGGACAATATTTGTAGGGATAAAGCCATTCTAGACTTCTAGTTCCTATCTGGTCAAAACCAACTTTTGATTTGTCAAATTTACACTTGTTATGGATTTAATTCATCTCTAAAAACTTGATGAAGATAATCTCACTGTTTATAAGTTGATCTAAAACCATTTTCCAACTTATATTTTTCCCGCCCCAACTAGGCAACTAGATTGCCGAGGTAGGACTGAAAAACTAATCAAACTACTCGATCTCGATTCGAGATCGATCGGTAAAAACTTGTTAAAATGATCAGTTCATTAACCTAATGAACCGAGCTTGAACATATTTTTCATTTGATAAAATGTAAACATCGGCCTGAGCTTGACTCGATTAGTGAGAAAAATGTATGAAAATATCAAACAACTCGAGAGCTAGATTCGTGTTCGCTCGACCAAAGCTCATTCAAGCTCAACTCAGTTAATAAATAAACTAAATTCAAACACAAGTTCTGGAGCTCGATTTAAAATTTTCAAACAAGTATTGTGTTCTGTTCTAGCTATTTGATTCGTTTTATACCCCTAAGTGCATGATATCACCACTAATGACTATACCAATAGGACCTTGTTCTGACATCATTATCACATGCTCAGTGTACTTTTGAAAAATTGATTATTGAAAGGGAAGAAAATCAAACTCCAGAATTCCTTGCCCAAATAATATGGAATGAGAATCCTACATTTTGCTCGAGACTATACACAAATTAATTAACACGATCAATATCAAATCAATCAATTTATAAGTAGTTTTGACTACGATCAGACCAGAGTACTCTATTTGAGATAAGAATAAGTTTTTTTAGGCGGTCTCACGAATTTAAATAAATTAGAGGGATTCAACCCATTTTATAAATTAAAGCAAATTAGATTCAAATTTAAATGGGTTACTGCCATATTGGTCATTTAGTATCTGTTTCACCTAAAATAAATCCAGTGAGACCATCTCATATGAGTGTTTGTCTTGAAATATAATTTAATTTTGTACTAAACAAGTAGATCTATACCTTTTGAATGTTAGAATTAGAAGTGCTAATCATTATATTTGAATTTGGCATAACAAATGCCGCGTAGGGTATCCCATGCACATAGTCATCATGAGTTCTTCACTTCCAATTTTGTCAATACATTTCATCATATTTTGAATAAAAAGTACCATGTACATAAAATAATTATTGTACGAATCATACTTTATGTCAAACGCAAAAACGTCATTCGGCAATAATTCATAGTTATAAAGAACCAATTGGTCACTATAGTAATAGAAATAGTTTGGAATCAATTAAGTTTTTCTACACGGAAGTGGTCCTAAACAATATTATTGTAATATAGCCATTTTAATATAAACTTTGGTTCAGTGGGAACTCTCTGGTTATATTATGTAAGTAAAAGTATATAAAAACACGTACGAGGAACCCCTTAATATAAAATTTTCAATCAAATTGATAATACTTTTAATCCAAAATGTAGTTTTCTATACCATTTTAAATTTCGTTGAAAAATCCCAACATTAATTGACTTTTAAACTAATACATAATATTAATACCTTTCAGCTTCTCATGTTAAGAAATTAATTAAGTTTTTAAGCAAAATATCTTTTGGGATTTTTAAAATTCATAATTTGTATAGGATGATTTTATAATTAATCATTTATGTATATATAGTATTAAATTACTTTACGTGAATAATAAGTATTTTGAATTTACATACACTCCAATTTTTTTTTATTGTTTAATTAAAGGACACTAAAAGACTCAAAAAACCAAGTTGATATTAACTCATAATTGCCAAGATTTATCAATATAATTTAAAAAGCTCAAAATTCAAAATCTAAATATAAGAAAACTCAATTCATTAGTTTGCTTTTATATGAAGCCAATGAAATTTGCTTATATATATTGAAAAGTATGTGAAATAAAGTTTTAAGATTGAAAAATACAAATAATTTTCCCTTAAGAATATAGTAAAATGGAAATAAAAATGCAATCATGAGTTTAAAAAACAAGATTAAAGGAAAATGTTATTCTTGATGGACTATATTTTTATATGATCATGACTTTGGTCTTCAAGTGGCATTTATCTAAGAGTTTACTTATGGCCTTATATAGCTAATGTGAACGCTAGCCACTGTTAATCGCCTTCCATATAACACACTTTAAGTTGGATGCCACTTATCCAACCCAGCTCTGTTTTTAATTTCTTTATTAATGTTTTCATACCAAGAATTTCTCTCCATTTCTAGAAGAAAATAACTACTAATATTTCACCATTTTATTCTACTATTATTTTCATCTCAACTTGATTTAGAAAGTAATGCTTTATTAAATTTTTGAAATGAATTTATCACAGTAATTCAGTAAGATACTATAGTTAGGGAGATATACTACAAGAAAAAATCAGTTTACCTACAGAAAAATTTGTAGGTAAATATTAAGATAATTGTAAAGTGTATATAAAATTGTTGTAGGTAAATACTTATCTATAAAATCTAAAATTATTGGTAAATACCTACAGTGTTTCTATCGGTAAATTTAAAAACTGTCTGTGATCTGTCAGTAATTTGTCGATATAATTTGGAAAAGAATAATTTTTTTTTATTCTCACGTTATTCTCAGTAGGTAATCGTAAAATTTAGTGACAAAATTATTTCTGTCGGCAAACTGGAAATTTCTTGCAGTGAAGATTAAAAAAGAAAAAAAATATTAGTCGATAATATATTGTATCACTTGCTTATGAAATTCATGAAAACAAACTTCTTTTATTTAAATATCCTTGTCAAAATGGTCACTACTTGTTCAATTAAAATGTTGCTTCTTTGAGAGCAAAATTGAATTGTTGTTTAAGGACATTGTGTAAGGACATATTCTCAAAATTTGCATATCATGTATCTCTCCACCATGAACTTGTAGCCGATGGTATCGGTTACCATTTACAAAGGTATTGACTAGGGTTCGAACCTCGCTTATTTAGTTTCTCCCCCCTCGAACCACCCTCCCAAATAACTTATAAAAAAATTTGTATCTCTTCAGTTTATAATCTGAAGAATTGTGATGGTAATTTTGAAAATATTGAAATTAAACAGTGTGTATTTGTTTCACAACATTTCATTTTCTATAAAATGTAAGTTTGTCTCTAGTATTTAATCCATTTATATATCTTCTATCCCTTTACATCAGAAGAAATTTTTAAAAAATGGTTTTGTTATATCATAAAAAAATTGTATCAGTTTTATTTTAATCCCAATACTAGAGACAATATTGTCTTTAGGAAAACTATTCTTCATGCTTCAAACCATTGTTTATTCAATTCTCATTAACAAACTTATCTTCACATTTGCTTTATCCACTATAATTGGCAAAGCAACTAAGACAAACACTAAAAAAAAGCAGGAAAAAAAAAAGTGGCAAAGAATGATCAAGAAAAGGTAGCTAGGTCAGAATGATCATAAAAATGGATTTGTTATCATTTTGGAGACACCAATATCTTTTACATATACAATAATTATACATATCTAAATAAACTGGTAATATTTTTTAGAGCTGACTTTGGCAAGAACATACAAGAAGCCATGGCGTCACTTGCCATGTACAAAGTCATAGATTCGCCTAATTCAGATATATGGTAATTGGTACAATTACATTATTAACATTAAACATTCTGTCTGCCCCCAACTCTAAAATCTATTGTTTTCTAAGCCTTTTCTACTCAAATTCCAGATTTCAACAGGAAATCTTTTATTTATTTATGGAGGTACATTAAGTCTACCTCTAGTCTAATCATCTATAAAGAATAGATTAATTGACATAGAAAAAAAGGACATAGTTAGTTCAAGAATTCCAGGACAATGAAGTCAAGTATGATGGCATTTGATTATATTGTGGTCATTTCATAGTTTAGAATAGATTATTTTTTATTTTCTTGAGACTCATAAGAAAGTATTTATTATTAGGTTGTGATAGATAAGTAGAGATTTAGATCAAATCGTAGTTCTTATGTCATGGGTTCACACATAGATTTCTTACTATTTTACCCCTTTTAAATCTACTCTTTACAACGAAGGAAAATTGTACTTATTATTTGCTCCTGTCTAAACATTGAACATAGTAGGATGTAGGAAGTGATGTTGGAGGTAAATTTGATTTGGCCCAATTATAGAATTGATGAATTAAGAGCCCACTAAATATTAAAGCCCAATAAGTCCAAAATCTCAAAAACTTTATAAATAGGGATGATCTTACTCATTTTGTACTAAACCAAAAATTGAGAAGAATCAATAATAATAATAATAAGAATACTCTTCCACCAAAATCTCTGTTTTCTGTTAGCTTAAGTAGCTTCATTCTTTAAAAAAAAAGAAAAAGAGTATCATCTTCCAAATTCCAATCAAGATAATATCCACTTCTAAATAGCCAGCTTCTCAAGTAAATTAAAATAACTGTTCTATTCTTTTTTGGATAATGTCCCTCTTCTAAAACATGGCTTCTCCAACTAACTCTTTTTCCTCTTTCACCATCTCTCCCCCACCATTATATTTATTTTTATTTTAATAAATATGCATACAAACAAATTTTTATGGCAACATAACATATGAAACCAATGTGAATTTGCAATAGAGTTAAATTAGTGAAGCACAACTTTCAAGTTGTCGTAAGTGTTAGGTATCGACCCCTTTGTCTAACACCATAGCCGAATAAAGATTACAAATAGCTAACAGTAAGTATATTGTATTAACTTGAATATATACATGGTTATTGAATTCTTGAAATACATGTAATATGGACAAAGAAGTTGCAGTACAATCTCATTTCTCCTTTTCAGGAATTGAATTTTAGTATCTATCAATAAATTGAAGGCATATAAGAATTAGGGATAATTACAAAAACACCCCTAAGATTTGGGCTAATTACAAAAAATCCATTGATGTTTGATTCCGTCTTACATTTTTTCCGGTGATTTTCGAAAATATTTCAAAAAAATCCTGACATTTGCAAAAATATTACAGTTACCCCTTTTAAATTTAAGACAAAACGAAACCTGAATGGCTTTTTTATAATTTTGAAACATATTTGGGTTTTTTTGTAATTAACCCAAACCCCAGGGTGTTTTTGTAATTATCCCTAAGAAATATGTACATACATAAAGTTACAAAATTATACGAAATGAAACTTTGTCAGATTTAAATCTTTGAATGGTTCATAATGGCTCGTTCTTCGTTATGTTCAAGTAAAAAATCAGTGTTGTTGATATATAGATGTGGAGGGAAAATGCAGTTCTCTATAATGCTACTGCTTGTCTAGTTTGGGTCGCAAAGCCTAAATTTTAAGCGCATATTGAAGCCTGTAACATATATCAGAGGGACAATCACAAAAATTCCCTGAGGTTTAGGTTAATTACAAAAAAACCAACAGGTTTATGAAAATTACAAAACTCTTTAGGTTTGATTCCGTCTCATATTTTCATGATTCCTAAGCAAAAAAAAAAAAAAAAAACATTTCAAATTGTTGACACTAAAAATTCCAAAGGTCTATAGCAGCTACCATTTCATTTTCTTACTAAAGAGAACAACAGAGTATTTTGCAAACATCAACCTAAAAGATATGCCAAGAAGACATAGATCATTGCTAGTTTTCAATCCTACTAAAATCTCAAATTTAACTATGACAATTTTATTCATGATAGAGAAAATTTCAAAGCTCTATCTGCTAAAACTTCATTTACCATACCAAGAAAATATCACAGACAACACAGTACATACCACACATCAACCTAAAAGATAAGCCAACAAAACACAGACCATTGCTAGTTTTTATTCCCCTAAAATATAAGGACTTCATTTTCCCCTTCAAGTGATCAAAACATCCATCTCTCCATACATTTCAAATTTTCAATCAAACACTACACCTTCGGGCACCTCCAATATCTCTCGATTAATCCAACCGTATTTTTCCATATACGGATTAGCCGTCGTCTTCAGAGGGCACGCGTCGATTATCTCCCCCCAAACATTACCATCCTCCAAATCCCTCAAAACTTCCCACACACAACAATTACACTTAAAACCAGAACCAAAACTAATCATCCAAACTTTATCCCCTCTCTTCAATCTCTTCTTCGCCTCCATATATCCCAAAACATACCAAAGACTACTAGCCGACGTGTTGCCAAAACGATGCAGAGTCATCCGAGACGGCTCCACATCGTGCTCGCTTAGCCCCAAACTCTTTCTGACCTCTTCAATCACAGCCGTCCCTCCGGGATGCAAACAGAAATGATCAATACCGGCCTTAAGATTAAGCGTCGCTACTTTTTTCGCATACTTCACCGCAATGTATCTAACAATTTCCCTTAACGGCAGGGCTTTTTTCGCTATACCGACTACGTTCTTCTTAAACGCCAGAGTAGCCGTTTTCGGGAGATTTTTACCGAGATAAAATCCGAGACGCCCTTGATCGTCCTCTTTCTGCATACAACAGTTATGCGCTTCGTCACTCGCGCCTAAATGAGTACGAACGAGACATTTCAATTTCAGTTTCGCGCGATTTTCAAAAGCCCTGTTGTTCGTCAGCAGAATCGAGCACCCTCCCGAACGAAACAAACAATTTGTCAGAATCATTGACTTGTCATTGCCAGAGTACCAGTTTGGTGCAATGGACTCAGAACAGACAACAATTGCCATAGCATTTTTGTGGGACTTAAAAATGTTCTGCACTAAATTGATTGAAATTAAGCTTCCACTACACCCCATTCCAGTGAGATTAAATGATTTGACATCATCTCTCATTTTGTAATAATTAATGATTTTTGATGTCAGAGACGGAGCCGAAGAAAGCAGAGCCACGTTGACCACTAGAACGTCGATTTCTCGAGGCGAAACGCCGGTTTTTCGAAAAAGCCGGTCCAACGTGTCGATGAAAAACTCCTCCATCTCCGAAATCCCATCCTGGAGAGTCGGAGAGTTTTCGCGCGTCGATGATGTTGCGCGGGCCGTCGTCTCCTCTCCGATCCCGAATTCACGATAACGCGCAGGAGGAATTTGTAGTCTTGGTGGCCGAGGTTCTTGTTTCGGGCTATGATGTTGCCGCAGAATTTGGTGTCTATTTTTCTGTCATCAGAAGGTTTGTGGCACTCGTAGTGCAAAAGGTAGCAACATTGGTCTCTTTTTTGATGGTAAAGGTTATACAATTGGTACAGCAAAAACAAGAAGCAAAATGAACACATTGCCACAATGATAGGTTCCATTTTTGCTTCTAATCAAGAAACTTGAGTCTATGAGTTTTTTTTTTTTTTTCTGTGGTTTCTTATTTATGTATCGAAAAATGGGCGTTTATATATTTACTCATATGAAAAAGCCCAAAATGCCAGTTCAGAAAATGACTGGAAAAGTCATTAAAATTTATGAAGGGTTAGTTGAGAAAATTAGAAGAGATTCTTTGAAGCTGAGGTAGGCAAAAATAAATCCAATTTGTCAGCTTGTCAACCTCCATTTCCCCACCATGCATGCAAACAAGAATTATAGGTGAACACTAAATTCTCTTTGTTTGTATATAGCAATTCCTTGAGCGTTTGACTCAAACTTCTATGAAGATGGTTACAATATTTGTCACAGTATATATCAACAGGGCTCCGGTGACAAGATGGAATTAAATGTCTGGCAATACACATAAATATTTACATTAGCTATTACATCAGCATTTTTTTATATTCTGCTGGGAGTAAAATTCTAATTATATCTCTTTTATTTAATTATTCATCATTGGGTCAAAATACATCGGGTTGGCTCACGACTCACGAGGCCCAAACTATTATTGAGAGCGGACCGTCACACTCGATTCGCTATATCCGCCCACACGATCCATTCCGACCCACACGGCCCAATTATCCTACAAGGCTCATGCGACCTATTAGCCCAAGTATAAAAAGATCAATTCATCCCATTTGTAAGTGTGCACAATTAATTACTCTCAATTGTTGTTTTACGCACTATGGATTTTCTCCTACATATATATTCGACTTGAGCGTCGGAGAGGCCTCCGTGGAACCACCCCTGGGGTCCGTATAGCATTTGCTTGTGTTGGAGGCAAGTTCCCATCCGAAAAACTACACGGAGAAGAAGTTGGAATTTATATCGAAAACCTTGACTTAGAGTCATCTCATGGATTTAAGCAATATCACATTCATATATTTTGCGTATCTTGTTACCAACAATTTTTATGTACATTTTACGGTTCACTTTCTAAAAAGAAGTTTTCTTGCTTACGAGTTACGATTCATTTTTTTCTGCAATGTATCTACTCCGTCCAATTCAAAATAAGTGTCTTTTTAGAGAAAAAAACACACATATTAAGGATTATGTTAAAATACCAAATATACCCTTAATTAATCATAAATGATACTTTGGAACAAACGAATTCATGCATTAGTGTTAGTTCGAAAATAATAAATTTTAGGGTGATTTGGGAAAATATTTTTCTCACTAACCTTGAAAATGTAAATAGGACATTCTTTTTGAGATTTTTCATGTGCCAAAAGGACACATATAGGATGGAGTATTATATTTTTCTTTTATGTTTAAAAATACTTGATGTCTTAATATAGAACTCTTACTTATATTATTCATTTGAGCCGTAATAGATAGTTAAACTAAAAATTATAAGAGAATAGTAATGTTCAGTTTAATTTTTCAGTTTATCAAACCAATGCCTTTAATATAATTTTACACACAATCTCTATTCTATAACACTATAAGAAAAATTAGTTTACCTACATAAAAATTCGTAGGTAAATATTAAGATAATCAAAGTGTGGGTAAAATCGTTATAGGTAACAACATTATTGTAGGTAAATATTTACCTATATAAAATAGAATTGTTGGTAAATACCTAAAGTATTTACACAAGAAATTTAAAAACCGCCGGTGATCTTGGGAAAACAATATTTTTTTGTAGGTATTCTATATAGGTAGCTGTAAAATTTAGTGACAAATTTTATTTATGCCGCAAATTGAGATTTTCTTGCAGTGATAATACGGACATGATGAAATTTCCAATCCAATTTGGATTTAAAATAGATATTGTACCACACATAGTTACATTTAAATTTATTCCTTAACATAAGTTCCACAAAGTTGATGAAACTATATTGGAAAATGGCTGAAGAGTGAAGAGGGCAACTTTACTGGACTTTCTACAAATTTAACTTAACTAAACAGTCAGCAGACCTTAGGGACAGGGATGATTTGATCTTTAAGTTATTTCTAGGCTCAAGCCCATGGGATGGATGCTGTGGGCTTTTCAGCCTTATTATGCGCACTTTATTTGGGCATGATCTTTATGATGATGAGGTTCGTATCGAGCCCAGGCCCAAAATTATCTTACTAGCATTTTAGCTTGGTCCAAGTGATAACCGAGCGGAGGTGATGTCCGGTCTTACTTAGCCCACGATTATTTAAAATATAAAATAACTATGTACATCGTGTCATATTTGTGTCGATCGGGTTTGGGTTCGAGTTTTTCGTGTTTGTGTTCCGGTTTCTCTCGAAGAATTTCGAATTGATTTATGTCAAATTATCGTGTCGTGTTACGGATTGTCACCCCTAATTACAAGCCTAGTAGCATTTTTAGCTTGTGTCTATAGAAATTAAAAATGAGTCGGGCCCATCGCCCGCCCCGTCCCGCCAAAAGTAAGGGGATGGTTTGAGGATTTAATGACCCGTCTCTAAACAAGCCAGTCCATTTGGGCCACGAGTTGAGATGGGCCAGCCCGCAGGCCCCTTTTAATTACATCCTTATTGAATTGTCTATATGATATGTATTTGGGAAAAAATACATATACTTAAGATATGTATTTGGCAAATTATTATTCAATCAGAAGCGTAATCTTGTAGACAATGATAGTTGATAAATAATTATTCAAGTAAATGATTTTGGGTAAAAAGTTTCCAACTTGTGCTATGACCCTTTTGTATGAAAAATATAGCCTCAGGCATCTAACAGTGGAATACTCAATCGAGATGCAGTCTTGTGCATCAGGGCAAAACCATCAAATGATATAAAGTTATATAGGTTATTGCACTTTTCAACCCATACTTTATATGATATTTTCACTTTGTCCTCACGTATTGCGCATGTAACGACATCTTAATGGCATATTCAACCACAAAGATGTATGTGATTGTATTTTTACAATCATGCAAAGTTTAGATGCTGAAAAATAATTAATTAAGTATCAAACCCGCCAAAAGGCCATATTATATAGTGATTGTAAATTTTTTTAAACCCTAAATTATTAATGATAAGTATTTTGTAAGAAATATAAATATCTATATATATATATATATAGTTAACATTTAAAAATATACCATCAAAATAAAAATCATATAAGTTCTTAATTCTTTAACCAATTCATACTATTAATGACAATAGAACTTATAGAAGGAATAAAATTATTATATTTACATAGTTTTTGGCAAGTTGAATAGACAGGATGATTGATGTACACCCCAAGCATTATTGTATACAAGAGATATGGTAGTTGACAAATAATTATTTAATTAAAATGGTTATTGAAATGTTCTTTGAAAAGATTGTACGTACATATGTAAATTAAGGTAAACAACAATCCTTTATTCTTGTAGACAATGATAGTTGATAAATAAGTATTTAATTAAATTGATAACTCATAAGTACTTTTTAAAAACGTGAGTGTATATGTATAATTTCCACAAAAAAAAAAAAAAAAGAGCCTATTATTGTGGACAACAGTTGTTGACAAAAAATATTTAATTAAAATGATTATGGGAAAAAATTGCAACCTATATTATGATCATTCTGCAAGTCTTGTACCTATTCTTTTTTTCTTGGAAACTCAACCACTAAAATATGCGGAATTGTAAAAATGCAACCTCATGCATTTCGTGGTGGAGTATTTTGTTATGATGTTGTCACATGCATAACTTGTGAAGGCAAAACCGCGCATTCAAAAGTTGTGAATATTATTCTTCTTGGCCAACTAAACACTACATGATTTTTCACTTGGATTTAAACTTTGCCACCCATTTCGAAAAAGAATATTTATCCATTTTAATCACAAATATATATTTAATTAATAACAGTCAATAAGAAATATACTCATTTAAGTTACTCTATTTGAATAAATTATAAATTGAAATGAAAAAGTTATACTTCATGAGTGTATGTTGAGTAAAATTAATGATATATAACATTAAGTTTTGAATGCATGTATTTACTGCAATAAATATTATATTCCCATTAGATTTTTTACGATATATCTCTAGTATTATTCAACTTAAAATTGACTTATAATTATTTATTGTTTACACTTTTTTTTTTTTGCAAAACTCAATGCAGCAACTTAATTAAATGATAGATTCATAATTCAACATGAAAGGTAAAATGGATAATATAATAAATCAATTTAGCACAATATATTTTATTATTAACTAGAACTAGTTAAATATATATATATATTAACAATTATTATTTTTTTCGATGTTCATGGTACGTTGAAATCGTGCAAAAATATTTGAATTGCAAAGTGTAAATTCACGCTAAGTTTGAGTGACAAAGTGCAATAACTTAAAAATCATAGATTATTTAACAATTTCTCCCTCACGTGTTGTGCCACATCTTGATGTCATAATCTCCCATCGGGGTGCCTAATTTTGTATCTTTACAATCTCACAAAGTTAGTTATTGATTTTTCAGAAAAAATGGGTACAATACTTGCAAAAGTGTCATACTATAAGTTGCGATTATGTATCTCCGTGATGATGATTGATAAGCACTTCGAGAAAAATATAAGGGTGCATTTGGATTGAGGAATTTTAAATCCAATGTATTGAAAATGAATATATTTCAAATACCTCGATTTGAAACCCTCCTCTTGTTTGGATGATGTGGATTTGAGTAGAAATTTCAAATCCATCGGAAAATTTGATAAACAAATCATCTTCTTACTTGGCATTTAGTAAATAAAAATAAAAATATTATCTTACTATTTTTATAAATAATTATAATTTTATGCACTAATAAAATATGAAATATATAAATTTTATATATTATGTGTGTGAATATGTATGTGACTTGGAGAGTGTGTGAATATATGTGTGAGAGAAATAGAGTGAGAATGTGTGAAGAGTGTGTGTACTGCTTCGGTAAGATGTGCAATGTGTGTGTATATATGTGTATTGTGTGTGTGGAATAAATTTCAACTGACTAGCTTTTGAGAAGGATTTCAAATCCTTTGAGAATGAACTAAAACATGAATAGAGATTTGAAATCTATTAATTTGGATTTATAAGTCAAACAAAAGTGTAGATTTAGCTAAGTATTTCAAATCCCTTCCCAAATTCCTACATCCAAATGCACCCTAAGTATCTATATTTTATTAAAAAGACCCTTTGAAAGAAAAATCATACAAATTCTAAATTATTTGTACCATTTGTATAGACAATGATAGTTAACAAATTTAAAGGAACAATTTATACATATAAGGATTACCTCTCCTTAACTTTTCAAAAACTTCAAAAGTTTGAAATTTAATTAAGTTGATTGATAAGTTTCAGATTATTTGGATGGAAGTATCCAAAATTAACTTTTTTGAATAAATGCAAAATATTATTAAAAAAGAAAATATAGTGTATTACAAAAGCCAAGCAGTTAGCTTTAAAAAAATGGTCTCGTTAAAACTTCTCAAAGTAAAACCCATTAGGAAAAACCTTTGATAGGAAAAAGAGTACCCTATAAAAGAAATAACAAAAATAACTTAAAATCTCAATCGAAATGATGGACGTTTATTTCTAGAGGATTTTCGAAGGACATTGGCCTTTGTGTTTGTGTTGCACGTGCTTGAGTATCCTCATGATGGTCCGATCTATCCTGTGGAATATCGGCTGAGATCCTCCAACCACAATTGCCATAGCGTTCATAGCTTTCGACGAATCACTTGAGTGAATGACAATCGGAGCGATTGAAGAGTCGCATAACTTGGTCTTTAAAGCTTCCAATTTGTCTCGCATCATCTTCATCATCTTCATCCGCCATATCGACCAACGTTTCGGGCAAAACGGCCATAGCCTTGAACCCCTCGGAAGGATCATTGGAACTAAGGACATAATCATTAAAAGGAAGACTATTTGAAACTATTTTCATTCCACATTGTAGATTAGCTTTGTCCATGTTCATCCAAATTTGTTGCTGCGGTTGATAAGGAACTATGGCTCTGCGTGTTGCTAGTATTATATTCCGAAGCCATAATCCGATTTTCATTATCAGATTTTTGCTCCAAATTCGTATTATCACATGCCACATCATCTGAATCAACACCCAGAACATCAAAAGAATTCTTAGTGTGAATATGTGAAGAAGAAGGTTCACCCTCCTTAACACGACCTTGATGACCCGCATTTTCCATGGAGTCATCAACGACATTGTCCTTGTCCCGCTACACTGGACGGTAAACTTTACGGACCCTAGAACGACCCCATTGCATAGAATTCGGACGTGCCGCTGATGTCCTGGGACGTCCCTGGTCAGGAGAGGCGCGTCTTTCAGTGGTTGAGTTCCCTGCGGGAGTAATACGACAAGAAACCGTCGAATGTCCCGTTACCCTGCATTTTGAACAAAATTCCGGTAATTTCTCATAAGAATCGACACAAAGGAACACCGCCAACCCGTTCTACCATGATGTGCTCCTCCGATGGTTTCGATAGTTCAATATCCACTAATACCCGAATGAAATGCCCTAGATATCCGTATCGGATTTTCAATCGCACCGCAATCCCAAGATGGTATTAGGATCCCGATACTCAAACCGAGCTCAAAGATTCGGACCCAAACGCTTGCCACCAACGTGTGTACCTTGTATGGATTGAAATCGGGACCCATGGAGAGAGCTTAATAGTTCCCGGATTGAGCGCCCAATTAATACATGTTTGGGCTCGAGCTCTATCCCCGCACATTCAAGAACTTGACACAAAAAAATCCCTTACCCAGGGGGATTAGTTTCAATCATTTTTAATTCTCCATAAATGATAGGCGTTTATGCGAAAGATAGTCGCCCATGGTTTGTTACCCTTGCCCAAAATCACCCTTCCAATCGGTGAATAAGAAAATTCGGCGAGGCGTTGTTGGTAAATGTTTTCATCAATTGTAATGAATAATAATCTCCCTTTCTAACAAAGTTTAGGGATAGAATGAGATTTACCAAAGAACCACATGCGAAAATATTGTAAAATTACCTTGGGCTGCGTCGTCAAATCCATATCGTGGTGAGTACCAAACAATTTTAGCAAAAGAATGGCCAAAATGGGATTGAGCCTTAATATTATGAGCCGAATGTCGCGGGTTCGATACATAATCGGATGTCATTGGGGGTGAGATTCCAACAACTGGCGAGGAGCATCTTTGGAAACCACCTTAGGAGGGGATCACCGTTGCACAGTATTGGCCTTTGAAGGAGATGATGGGGACCAAGATCCAAAATTAACTAACAAGGCAAAAACAAAATTTAAAAAGTTACATAAGAATTTT
Organism: Rehmannia glutinosa; assembly: GCA_016081115.2. Taxonomy (NCBI): domain Eukaryota; kingdom Viridiplantae; phylum Streptophyta; class Magnoliopsida; order Lamiales; family Orobanchaceae; genus Rehmannia; species Rehmannia glutinosa. The sequence continues at coordinate 34,406,608 of CM071929.1, read as the reverse complement.
GGAAAAAGATATTGCATCATAGGGAATTAAGATTTTTGTTTAAAAAAATTAGAAGGAATCATTCAAGCTTTGGATATCCAAAACCTTAGAACTAAACTTATTTTTATCCGTTTTCATCATAATAACAATTTATTTCATCTTTTTTTTTGACAAAATTTATTTCATCTTCAATATGTATTTTAAATCTCATACCTACCAATAATTAGCTTATCTTCATGTATCTCTCAAACTTATTCTCAATTCTTGTTCAAGTTTTTTCATGTTTTAGTTCAAGTCTTTTCATATACTTGAAAACACCTTAATTTAAAAATATTTTAATCAACAACCCAACATAGTCCTTAGATATAACTAATCATAGTTTAATTTCATATTTACATGAAAATCCAATAAGAAGTATTTTCATTGTTAAAAATAATGGAAATGAGATTGAAAATTAATCCAAACGGAATGTTTATCAAGAAATATTAAAAAGGAAGAACTTTTCTAAAGAAATTTAAAATTGTCAAACCTATCCTCAATTTGAGTTCTCATTAACCCAGGGAAACATTCAAAATCATAGTTTCATTATTTTTGTTTTGTTAGAATGAAACTCTATTGTACAATATTTGTATTTATGCTCGTTCTTTTTTATTTCTTCCTTTTTTGTTGGTTTTTGACGGACAAATATGTGCTTTCGTCATTCACCTTTTTTGTTGCCTTCCATTAGGATAATGGTACTTGATCAAATTAGTTTAACTAATTAAACTAAATCATGTCTTTTGCATGATTACACCTCACTAATGTTACATTAGTTAGTATTCTTGTGACAATAAAATATATAGAAAATTATAAAGTAACTTTCCTTTATAAATATGGCATTCTTCATCAAATCAAGTGCTCAAACACTTGAAAATTATACATAATCTCCAAATAAGATGGGGAGGACTTCTCAATCATCCACAGTTAATAAGTTGGGTTTCTTCATTCTCGCTTTTGCTTGGTAACACATCTCTCTCTCTCTCTCTCTCTCTCTCTCTCTCTCTCTCTCACACACACACACACACACACACACACACAAACACATTTATATATATATATATATATTTATATGTAATTAGAAAAACATGATGAAATATATATATGGTGTTGTATACACATTGTAGCGGTTGCGATGGTGGAAGGCTGGAAGTTTCAGAAACAACGCGACAATATTGTCGCCAAGAAAGTCGTTCCAAGTAGATTGTAAACTTATTCCTTGTACCGAGGACACGGTTTGTCATGATGCGGGTTCATGCGCTCGCAAAGTTGATCATGGCCATTGTCACCTTTAATTGATTACTCATCAATCCATATAATGTAATAATATGCATTCACATGTACTAATGTCGATCGATGGACTATCTTAATAATTACAACTTACATATAAGTTTTATACTTATATGTTTGTGAATACACTACATGAATCATATGCAATGCTCTCTCTCTCTCTCTCAATATATATATATATATGTTGGCTTAAATGTTCTGTGGAGCAATGAAATTTGATCTTTGTTATATGTGAAATTCCATTTGACACGATGAAACTATCATTTCCATAAAAATAGATTCATCATATATAATAACAATATACTAACTACGCACTACATCGAACTAAAATATGCGATAAAAATTAGCATATATACAATACCAACATAATAGGCAAATATTATATATGTAATATACATGCAATAAGTAATACTAAATATGCAATTATATTTAACGTACATATCATAACAAGCAATTTGGATATATACTAATTATGCAAACTCATAGTCATATAAATGCAATACAAATATACTAATTATGTTGAATTATAAACTTATTTTATAATTAATTGTGGTAGTTGAGTTTTGTAGTTGATTTTAAGTTGTTGGTATGGTAGGTGAATGTGGTAGATGAAAATAAAAGATGACCATTGGATTAAGGTTGGTGAGAATCAATCTTAGCCATTGATTTAGATGAAGTTTTAGTATAAATAGGGGTGTTGTTGGTTCATTTTGTATCAAGTTAAGAAAGAAAAAACAAGTGAGTGAGAAACAAAGCTTCTAAGTAATATTTGAGTTTGAGTGAAGTTGTGGTGAGGTGTGTCTTGTAATATTTGAGTGATCAATAAAATTATGTCTTTTGAGTGGTAAATTTCCAACAAAGTGGCATCGAGCCACCACTTGTAAAATCTCGTGAAATTCTAAGTATGCTCTGTGGTTGCGCCTTTGACCGATCTTCCACATCGAAAAAAAAAAAAAAAATTCTTGAGATTTTATACATAGTGAGATCGGGTTGAGAGTATTGAGTTAACTCATAGAGTTGACCAAGTGAAGTTGATAGTTGATCATGAGTTGACCAAGGGTTGACCGACTGTTGACCAAGTAAAAAAAAAAAAATCCAAGATTCTTTTTCACCCATTTGTTAGTTAGAATCTTCAATTCACATGGCGAGTGTGGCATCATTCCAAGTTCCACAACTTAAGGAAACGACTTTGAAAACTCGAGTATCAAAATGAAGGCACTTCTTTGGCACACGACGATGGGAAGTCGTGGAAAAAGGCTATGAAGAGACTAAAGACGAGTCAACACTATCCTCTACGTAAAAATGATAGTTTGAAGGACTCGAGAAAGAAAGACAAGAAGCTCTCTTCCTCATCTACCAAGCTTTAGATGATGATAACTTTGAGAAAATCTCAAGTGCTACCTCTGCTAAACAAGTGTGGGATAAACTTCAAGTCTCTTACAAGGGAGAAGAGAAAGTTAAAAGGTACGACTACAAACATTGAGAAGAGAGTTTGATTCATCGCAAATGAAAGAAGGTGAACTTGTTTCGATTACTTTTCTAGAGTTTTAACCGTTTCTAATCAACTAAAAAGAAATGGTGAAAAACTAGAAGATGTAGTCATTATGGAGAAAATTTTACGATCTTTGGATGCAAATTTTGATAGTATTACAACTATCATCGAGGAAACTAAAGATCTCGAAACTATGACAATTGAACAACTCCGTGGTTCACCGCAAGCCCATGAAGAAAAGAAGAAGAAAAAGGGTGTTGCGATCAACTCCTTAAGACAAGTCCACCAACCAAGAATGAAGAAAAAACTTCCACAATAATAGAAGTCAACGTGGAAGAGGTCGTGGACAAGGAAGAGGTCGAGGTCGTGGACGAGGTTGGAATTCAAACAATAATTTCAACAACAACAACTATATGCAAGGAGAAAGTTCCACAAGAGGCCGTGGAAGAGGAAATTCATACTCGAGGTATGATAAATCTCAAGTTCAATGTTATAATTGTCAAAAGTTTGGTCATTACGCCGGAGATTGTAGAAATCCCAATACTCGAGTTAATGAGAGAGCCAATTTGGTGGAAGAAAAGAAAGAAGATGGTGCTAATGTTTTGCTTCTAGCACGAAACGATAATGGTGAAGGTCAAGATGACACATGGTACCTGGATACAGTGCTAGCAATCATATGTGTGGGAGACGAACAATGTTCGTAGAACTTGATGAATCTGTAAGTGGCAATGTCTCTTTTCGGTGATGATTCTAAAGTAGCGATAAAAAGGAAAATGTACAATCCTTATTCGCTTGAAAGATGAGAGACATCAATTTATTTCTAATGTTTATTATGTACCCACCATGAAAACAAATATTTTGAGTCAGGACAACTCTTAGAGAAAGGTTATGATATTCATTTGAAAGACAATAACCTTTCTATAAGAGACAATATGAATAACTTGATTGCCAGGGTACCCATGTCAAGAAATAGAATGTTTCGCTCAACATTCAAACCGATGTAGCAAAGTGTCTCAAGATGTGCTATAAAGATTCATCATGGTTGTGGCATCTAAGATTTGGACATCTCAACTTTGGAGGACTCGAGGTACTATGCAAGAAGAATATGGTGAGAGGTTTACCTTGATCGGCCATCCCGATCGCCTTTGTGAAGGATGTTTACTTGGGAAGCAATTCAGCAAAGCTTTCCAAAAGAGTCAAACTCCGGATCCCAAAAGCCAATTGAGCTCATACATGCCGATGTTTGTGGTCCTATCAAGCCAAATTCATTCGGTAAAAGTAATTACTTTCTACTATTCATTGATGATTTTTCAAGAAAAACTTGGGTTTATTTCTTGAAGCGAGGTCGAAGTGTTTGAAGCATTCAAAAAGTTTAAGGCGGCAAAGTGGAGAAAGAAAGTGGTCTTCACATTAAATCCATGAGAATCGATCGAGGAGGAGAATTCACTTGAAGGAATTCCAAGAGTTTTGTGAAGCAAATGGAATTCGACGACCACTTATCGTTCCCCGCATCCCCCAAAGAATGGAGTTGCGAGAAAGAAAGAATCGAACCATTCTCAACATGGTACGAAGTATGCTCAAAAGCAAGAAAATGCCAAAGGAGTTAAGGCGTGTTCGTGGCGTGTGCGGTTTATCTCACAAATCGCTCACCAACAAGAAGCGTGTGGGGCAAGACACCACAAGAAGCATGGAATGGGAGAAAGCCTGGTATTTCTCATTTAAGAGTTTTGGAAGCATAGCTCATGTACATGTACCGGATGAACAAAGAAGCAAGTTGGATGATAAAAGCGAGAAGTTCATCTTCATCGGCTACGACAATAACTCCAAAGGCTACAAACTATATAACCCCATCAATGGAAAGATAATCACCAGTCGAGATGTTATCTTTGATGAAGAAGGCGAATGGGATTGGGGTACACATGCCAAAGATTACAACTTCGTTCCTGACCAAAATGATGAACAAGTAATTGTTGAGCAATCGGAGAAGAACCCATTACACCACCAACATCACCGTCATTTTCACAATCACCACCATCTTTCCTAGTTGAGAGAAATGAAGAGCATACAAGAAGTCCGGAAGAGCTCTATGAGGTAATCGATAAGCTCGAAAATCTCACACCCTATTTTGTCTCTGCTCACAGATTGTGAGCCGTGAACTTTGAAGAAGCTACTCAAAATAAGAAATGGGGAGATGCAATGGATGAAGAAATTAAATCCATCAAGAAAAATGACACTTGGGAGCTTGCTCAACTTCCCAAAGGTCATAAAGCAATCGGTGTAAAATGGGTGTACAAGGTGAAAAAGAATGCCAAAGGAGAAGTTGAAAGGTATAAGGCGAGGCTTGTTGCAAAAGGTTATAGTCAAAGAGTGGCATTGACTATGATGAGATATTTGCTCCTGTTGCACGTTTAGAAACCATAAGACTAATCATTTCTTTGGCAGCCCAAAATAAGTGGAAAATACATCGATGGATGTAAAGTCGGGCGTTTCTTAATGGAGTACTAGAGGAAGAAGTCTACATTGAACAACCAATGGGCTATGTGGTTGAAGGACAAGAAGCTAAAGTCTTGAAGTTAAAGAAAGCTTTCTCACGGATTGAAGCAAGCACCGAGAGCATGGAATAGTAGAATTGACAAATACTTGCAAGAGAAAGGCTTCACCAAATGTCCCTACGAACATGCTCTTTACATCAAGAACAAGGATAGTGATGTTTTAATTGTCCTCGCTTGCGTTGATGATTTGATTTTTACAGAACAATATAGGCTTGTTCCAAGAATTCAAGAAGGCAATGACAAAGGAGTTCGAAATGACCGATATTGGGTTGATGGCTCACTACCTCGAATCGAAATCAAGCGAATGATGATGAGATTTTTATCTCACAAGAAGGCTACACAAAAGAGATCCTGAAGAAGTTTAAGATGGATGATTGCAATCCAATAAACACACCAAGAGAATGTGGATTGAAATTGTGCAAGGATGATGAAGCAAATAAAGTGGATCCAACACTTTTCAAAAGCCTAGTTGGATGTTTGAGGTACTTAACTTGTACAAGGCCCGATATTCTTTACGCAATTGGACTTGTGAGCCGCTATATGGAAAATCCAACCACCACACATTTCAAGGCACCAAGAGAATTCTTCGTTACCTAAAAGGTACAATCAACTTTGGTCCGCTTTATTCGATTTCTAATGATTATAAGCTAGTTGGATACAAATGATAGTGATTGGGCCGAGATACGATGATCGAAAAAGTACAACCGGCTTCACATTTTTCATGGGAGATCTGCTTTCACTTGGGCATCGAAGAAACAACCAATAGTCACTCTTTCAACATGTGAAGTCGAGCGTGGCGGGCTACATCATGTGTTAGTCATGCAATATGGCTAAGAATTTGTTAAAAGAATTAAGCATGTCACAAGAAGATCCAACAGAGATTTATGTTGATAACAAGTCGAAGAATAGCTTTGGCCAAGAATCCGGTATTTCATCGGAGCAAGCATATTGATACTCGATACCATTACATCGAGAATGCATTGCAAGAGAAGAGATTCAAGTGAAGTACGTGAAGTCGCAAGATCAAGTAGGCGATATCTTTACCAAGCCATTGAAGTATGAAGACTTTGCAAGATTGAGAAGTTCACTTGGAATTATAAAATAAGTTTAAAGGAGTGTTGAATTATAAACTTATTTTATAATTAATTGTGGTAGTTGAGTTTTGTAGTTGATTTTAAGTTGTTGGTATGGTAGGTGAATGTGGTAGATGAAAATAAAAGATGACCATTGGATTAAGGTTGGTGAGAATCAATCTTAGCCATTGATTTAGATGAAATTTTAGTATAAATAGGGGGTGTTGTTGGTTCATTTTGTATCAAGTTAAGAAAGAAAAACAAGTGAGTGAGAAGCAAAGCTTCTAAGTAATATTTGAGTTTGAGTGAAGTTGTGGTGAGGTGTGTCTTGTAATATTTGAGTGATCAATAAAATTATGTCTTTTGAGTGGTAAATTTCCAACAAATTATACAACCATAAATACATATAAAATTAATGGAAAGCTCAACTAGTCTTCGATAAATTTCCTCAAAGAATGTCGATTGAAAGAGTTTTTTTACTTCATCAAGAATCGAAAGGAAAAAGATATACGAGAAAGAACTTCAAAATTAATTTTGATATATCTTCAAAGCTGTATAATCCTCAAATCAAATCTTTGAAAATTAAGTTTTTTATCAGCTAATATCATGATTTATGTGATTATTGGTTTGACCATGTTGACTTATCCATAATGATATAAAATTACTATGTTGCCCTTAAAACCAATTAAAAAATTCTAAATACCTGAAAAATAAGGTTTCAAATCGGACCATTAAAAATTACTCTCCAACAATAAAGATTTGTACTCACCTAGCTAATAGGATTGTCTCATTTGATCCAAATCCTACGTGCGAGTATAAGTTTTTTTGTCGTCTCTTAATAAATAAATATGGCATTCTACATCAAATCAAGTGCTCAAACAACTAATTTTGTCACGTATATGTACTGCTTCTTGAATCAGTACTATTTTGTTTTATCTTGCATGAAAATTTAGTTTAGAGACAAAATGGTATTGTTATTCATCGTTTACATTGTGTTTAAATCGGCTTATAATACTATTGAAATGCCTCTATTGATTACAAATCAAATTTCAAAATACCACTATTTACTCCCATTAAATTAGAAATTTATAGTCCTCTATCTTAATTAACATATCTCATAACCACCCATATTCTCAAAATTCAAAAATTTTAACTGTGCCCACTTCTTCAAGTAACACCTTAAGGGGGATTTCAAAACGTTTGTACATGTAAAATTACATAGAAATGGAAGGTGAAGAGAATAAGAAGAAGTTAAGTTTCGGGTTCAGTCTTGCAGATGATGAGAAGATTAAGCTGATTGATATATTGACAGAGGATGATGATTTTCTAGTTGCTTCACCTTTGTGTGATTCTACTGAAGACTCATTTTCAGGTCATACTCCCCATAATTTTTTATTCTTCTAACCTGCACATCACCCACAGGCACACAAGTAGAGGAATATTACATTTTAGTCCTGTAACTATAGGGCTGTGGTAAAATTGGTCCTTTTTTTAAATTTTGTTGTCCGGCAAAATCATCATGTATTTTGAAAAAAACTCTAGGATCTAATCCTCAATTCAGCGAAAAAAATTGTTATTTGGCAAACCTTAATGGAGTTTTTGTCACACATTAAGACAGAATTTGTAATTTTGAGAGATAACTGGAATTTTCTTGAAATTAGGCTATTCACCGGGGATAGTTTTTGTAATTATCCTTTGATTTAGGGATAATTACAAAACCTCCCACAGGTTTGGGCTATTTACAAAAAATCCAGAGATTTTTTCAAAATTACAAAAACTCCTTACGTTGACACTGTCTTAAATATTTCCTCCTCATAAACAAAATCCATTTCAAAACTCCAATGATAGTTATAGAAATATAACAGCTACCCCCTTAAATTTAAGACAAAAACAAACTTGAGGGTTTTTTTTTGTAATTTGAAACATATTTGAATTTTTTTGTAATCAGCCCAAACTCAGGGGTTTATTGTAATTATCCCTTGATTTAATAGAGAAATATAGAGAATATATTATGCTTTACTAACTCTTCCTGTAAAAACAGATAGTACAAGAGAGCATGTAGGATTCAGGTTATCAGGGTTTAAAAACTCCCCAGAATTTGAAATATTACAACAAAAAGGTCAGAATCGATTTCCCTCTGATTTTGTGAAACCAAGTTTTCATCGGAGAAGCCTAGCATGGGATAGCGCCTTTTTCAACAGTCCCGGTACGAGGATGATATATATTCTTTCTTCCTTCAATTGTATACTCTTATTAGCTGTATAACTTAGCTAATTTTTCTTGTTCATTATTCTCAAATATTTTGCTTATCAACAGGTGTTTTAGATCCTGATGAATTGTCATGCATAAACAAAGGACTCAGAACAACTGAAGCCCATTTGCTAACTTGCACTCAAGATGTGCGCAAGCGAAGGTCTGTATCGGAATCAACACGAAATGGAGATGGTTCTTCTGCAGACTGGTTTGAGATTGAACCATCAGTCTACAAAACCAAGTCCATGAAAATGTCGAATGTGGCGAAAAAGAACCTAAATCAGGGCTAAAACAAGAAAAAGGCTTGCAAAATGTCCAAGGTGAGTTCTCAACAGTTTGCTTTCTCTTTCTGGAGTTTGTCCTATGATATCTTGTACTGTCACTGCCTTTTGAAGACACCGATGGCTTCAAGAAAGCTTTGTAGATGGGATAAATTACTTGGATATGTTTTGTTTAAGGCTACACCGCCAGCAGTTTATTGGTGGAAAACTTCTGCTTTCGGAAGAAGTTATTTATTGTAGCAGAATAGAAAAGTAGTTGAGAATAGAAGCTAAAAGTTGTATAAGTATTAAAATATTGTTTAGTTAGAAAGTTGTAAAAGTGGTTTTGTTTGTGCGTAAAAAGTCATATCAGAACGCCTAGATTCTGATGATTAAATGACATTTGAAAAAATAAAAACTGTCTTTTTTCCATCCAAAAGCTGACAATCACTTTTCTGCTTCTGAATTTCGTTCCTTGTGTTTACTCCTATTTTTCGTGCATCTTTTTCTTCTGAATTTCGTTCCTTGTATTCCTTTGCAGGACTTCTCAAGAAAGCTGACAAATCATTTAGAAACAAGGTAGGGGAAAGGTGATCATTTAGCGTTTCTTGGCAAAATATTGCGCCTATTTAGTCTCAGAGTTTGTCTCTCTTGATTTCTCAGATGAAACCTAACCAAACTTGTACTGGGAAAAGCATCAACAAAATGGAGGTTTGTCAGCTAATTCTGATAGTCGATATAAGAAAATTTGCTTGTTTTTATCTCATACTCCCATAAGGAAACAAGGAACGACGTCGTCTCCCAAGCCGCCAAAGGCGTTAGACAGAAATTTTCAACAAGATCAAATCATAATGATTTATCAGGAAAACCCATTGTCAAAATGGAAAATAAATCATCTTCAACTAATTCTGGTGAGAATAAACTCTACTTGAAATGATTGTTTTTCTGGAAAAATGTTACATAACAATGCAGTCTTTATTTAACAGGTCAATTTCTGAAAAGAAAAACAGAGTCCAGAAAGAATCAACTTTTTGCCTCACTTTCAACCTCCAGGATTTGGAGACATGAAGAGAGGAGTACTAAAGGGATGGGAAACATTATTAGTCTTTCGACTCGTTCGCTGTCTTACCGATCGCCTGAGAGTCCGACCGGTCGTTGGTCGTCTAAATCGCTCTCATCATCTCTTGGCAAGCACAAGCAAACATCTGAAGGGTCAAATATTGGTGTTGATATAAGAAAAAAAATTGCAAAAGAAGCACATTTGCAGAGTACATTGAGCTCTTCAGAACAATCAGGAAATTGTTGTTCTGTTGGTTCATTGTCAGCAAAAGGTCTCAGGCCATCTGAGCTCCGTCCGCCATCGCCTCAGATCGGATTCTTTGACGAGGTTGGTTCTAATAGTTCGCTAATCTTTAGGATGATTAATAAAAACCTAATTACAAAAACAAATCTAGTCATCTTTCAAAATTACAAATACTGTTATTTGTTTATATTTTACAAGAGTAGTACACTTATTTTGTTAGGTATATACAAAACCCAAAGAGTTGTTCGTAACGCCTTACGATAATTTGAGTTTTGTGTAATTAGGCTATAGGAGTGTAAGTGATTTACAATTGCGGAAGCAATAAGTATTTGAAAATTGAAAGTTGATCGTGTTTGCAAATGGAAACTGAAAGTAGATTCAGTTAAGAGAGAGTGTTTGGTGGATAAGTTGTAAAAAGTGCTTACTTAACTATAAAAGTTACATTTAATTAGAAGCAGAATTAGAAATCAAAAACATTCCTCCCTCCCTGCTTTTTCAAAATTCAATTAAATGAAACAGAAGCAAAGCTCGCATATGCAAATAATGAAAAAAGATTTTTTTTCCAGCTAAAAACCTCTGTTGTAAAAATCCCCGCCTAGCCCCGATTAATCCCTGCCTAGACGCTAGGCCCCCCCTTGTCCGCCTACGATTTTTTTCCCGATTAGGCCTGTCTAATCCCGCCTAGGCTCCGCTAGGCCACAGTCTGCCGCCTAGCGAGCGCCTAACGCTTTTTACAACATTGCTAAAAACTGATAAACACTTTTTTTTTTCTTTTTTTTCCAGTGTTTGCAAACACTCATGGTATTTTTTTGTAATTATCCCAATTATCATATTTGTTGTTATTTCTAATTTTTGTCTGTTAACAGAAAAATCATCATTACCCCCAGTAACAAGTCCCAATTATCATATTTGTTGTTATTTCTAATTTTTGTCTGTTAACAGAAAAATCATCATTACCCCCAGTAACAAGTTTGCAATTTGAATTTGGGAAAATTTTTAAAGTACCCACTATAAAAATTACCCATTATGGATAGTGGGTACTCTTTTTTACCCACCAACATATCAAACTCTTTTCTACCCAAATTGACAAAATTGTCTCTGCTTTTAAGTTGGGTTTTTTGAATTTTGAAACTAAAGTCATTATTATACAATTAAAAACCGTATAGAAACCGTATACAAATATTTACATATCCTCCTTCATGTTCGAAATAGATATGGTGTTAGAAATCTATGAAGTTTAGTTGATAATTTTCGAAATCTATTTGTGAATGTTTGAATATATATGTATAAAATACTTGATAATGTGAAATATTTGAGTTTAATTGTTAGAATGTTCGAAATAGATGAAGTATTTAGGGTTAGTGTTCGAAAATGAGGTATATTTTTTCGGCTATAGCACGATTAGACGAGGAAGACGAAGAGGCATGATATAGACACGACATGGATTCCATATCGTGCCTACATCGTGCCGCATGGTTATTTTGGTACGATATCGTGCCGCATTGTTATTTTGCCACGATATCGTGCCGTAGGGTTATTTTGGCACGATATCGTGCCGCAGTGTTATTTTGGCACGATATCGTGCCGCAAGGTTATTTTGGCACGATATTGTGTCGCAGTGTTAATTGGGCACGATATCGTGCCGCAGAGTTATTTTGGCACGATATCGTGCCTTAACTCTGCATCACGATATCGTGCCGCAGGGTTATTTTGGCACGATATCGTGCACAATGCATCTTAGATTCAGAAAATTTCACATTTCACGATATATTTCACATATCTTGTAAATATATTGGTCTTGAACAATTTAAACATGGTTAAGTAACTAAGATGAGAAGCAATATTACCTTGTTATTCGATTTTCTGGTGCGATTTTGGTTACGAAAGACCACAAAAAGAACTTGATATTTTGTGAAGAAGAGAGAAAAAATGAAGAGCAAATGGGCAAACGTATGTATGTATGTATTTATAACAAGAGAGAGAAATACAACTTAGTTACCTACTTTAAAGGCTTGCATTTAAAGCCTCAAGGGTATTGTGATAAAAGAACCCCAAAAGTGGGTAGAAAACTATGTTTTTTATCCTACATGTCAAAAAAGTCTTTCACTTATCCAAATTGGGTAATTCCCACCATTTGCTCATTTGAATTTCATATGCAGAAAACCCCTCCTAGGTATCATGGGATATCAAGAACCAGAAAAATGCCTCAAAAATTCTCATCCGAAGGAAGTTTGTGCAGAAACACACATTTTGGTCATTCGAATATCGAGTTATCGCCCGTCGACTCGAGCATCAGCAGCAGATACACTTCAGCCTGTAAAAAACTTAAAACTCAAGAAAATGGGAAGAAAAACAGTTCTTGTTCTGATCAGGTACAACTTTGTAATCTAAGCAGATATTTTGCAGCCATTGATCTGAACCAAGAAAAGTCAACAGAATTGAAAAAGAAACAGACAGACTGGAATGACACCGCAAGAACTCCACTCGCTGACAAAACATTTTCTTACAACTCCGTTGGAACATTGGCAATGCTAAAGGAGACAGTGACAGAGAAGTTGGTCGTGCGGAAAGCATCATCAGCCTGTTCAAAGGAGAATAGCTGAGAAAAATAAGAATCAATTCGTGTTTATATTCTCCAGCTACTTATTGGTATTGCAATCGTACATTAATTTCCTACCCTTATTAAATGTTTCTCTGGTTTTTATTGAAATCCTATGAGGGCATTATGTTTTATTTGAGATTCTTGTTGGTTTGCAGTCTAAGTTTGAACATAATAGGCCACAAATGCTGAGCTTTTTTAACTTCTGCTGGGACATTCTCTCGTGTTACGGGCTCTTCTCAGGTTTACAATGATAGTGTCTGCAAACTCTAAAAAAGGTGATTCTCAGCTTTAATTTCGAAAAAATAATTTATTTCCAACCCAAAAACTGAGAATCACTGTTTTTTTATAGTTTGCAAACACGCCCATGTTATGCTACGTCGTGCTTTTATGTTACTCTTGCATTTACGGCTGAAAAACGAACCAATCCATTCAGAATGAGATCCATTCAAAACGCTTTTATGTTACTCTTGCATTTTATTGTATACTAGGAAATCAAGTTTTGTTTACAATTTTTTATTTGCTCTTGAAACTAAACAAGCAAAGGCCTACTAACAATGGGAACTACATAAAGATCTTGTTTCCTTCGAGATGCCACCCCAAAGACCTCAGTCATTTCCAGATCTTCTGGTTTCATTCCATCAGGCAAAATCCAATCGAAATGGTATAGAAGCATTGCCAGTTGGAACTCAACAATTACCGGGCCATAAATCGTTCCAGGGCACATTCTCCTTCCAGCGCCAAAAGGGATGTATTCTAAGCTACTCGCTTTGAAATCAACCGATTTTTCAAGAAACCTTTCTGGTTTAAAGCTCTGTGCATCATTCCAATACTTGGGGTCTCTTCCCATCGCCCAAGCATTCACCAAGACCCGAGTTTTTGCAGGTATATCGTATCCGTTAATCTGACAGGGCTCTCTGCTTTCTCTTGGAAGCAACAGAGGAACTGTCGGGTGAAACCTGAAAGTCTCTTTGATGACTAGTTTGAGGTACTCCAGCTCGTCAAAGTTAGATTCGTCGACACGACCTTTGTCATCAAAAACCTGTCTTAATTCATCTTGAACCGTTTTAAGAATTATGCGATTCTTGAGCAATTCTGCCATTGTCCAATCAACAACTGAGGTTGTTGTGTCAACCCCAGCACCAAACATATCCTGTATTTTTACAATATATGACTTTCAATTTACCAAATGTCACGTGTATGAGATAGTATAATTATTGCAGACATGGAATTTTCTTGGTGATATAAAACACTATATATAGCAGAAAACGGGGATAAATTGTACTATTAAAGCTCGTAACTGTAGTGGTGTGGCAAAATTGGTACTAAATATAACGTCCTTTCTAGCTCGCTTGATTTTAATGCGAAAATTAACGAATAAATAGGAATACTTTAGAGAATGTTTAAAAATACAATATCATAAGAATTTCTTTGTACCGGAATTAAATACTAATAACTAATAGTCCAAAACATTTATACTTTGAAAATAAAATGATATTCAACGTTTAATATAATAATAAATCAAACTTTATAAATAAGAGTAATCAAGGACATGAAAACACGAAAGACGTGGGTTTTCAAAAGTCACTCTTTTTCGAACTCGACTGAAATATCACTATGTATCTTAAAAAACTCTCGGATTTCATCTTTAAAATATTCATCTAGAATATTGAAATTGGCTGAAAATCTCATGTCAGTTGCATGTGAACCAAAAAGATTGCGGATTTTTGAATTTTCAACCAAATTTGGGGTTTTTGTTGAAACTCTAAATACTAATTCATGTAGGCCATGTTTTTGGTATGAGATTCAAAATCTCTAATCTTTTGCATTTATGTGCAACTCACGAAAGAGTTTTCAATCAATTTTAATATTTCTAGTGAATTGAGAACTAAATTTGAGAGTTTTTTTAATTTAATTAACAAGACCAAGTTTGCGCCAATTTTAACATATAGTTACATGATTAAAATTGCAATTTACCCGAAAAATATAGACTATAGGACTTACCATTAGAACAGCTTTAATGTTGTCATTAGTTAGCGGATGTTCAAGGGATACACCACTCTGCAACTTCAACAGAACATTTAGCAGATCTTCCTGTTTTTCTCCCTCGTCAATCTTTACAGCACTGGCTCGTTTGCGATCATCGATGATCTTCCCCATTATGGTATCTAATTGCTCGTGATGTTTTTCTACCCTCCTCCTCAAATCGGTGAACAGATGTAATAATAACTTGATTGAAGGATAAACATCAGCAATATCAAAGACAGAGACATTTTGTAAACCTTCTCTCACTATTTTTGTGAACAAAGACTTTTCATCACTCTTCTTTCCAAGGCATGCCCTAACCATGATATCATAACTTACCTATATATGGAAAGGTCAAATTTGTCATTCACCTTTTTTGAAAATGAAAATTAGCCATCTTTTTCAAATAAATATTTAATCACTAAAGTATGAGAGTCATGTCCTCATATTTTTTGGTGAGCTACTTGACCATTTCTTAGAAAATGGATATTTGAACTCTGGCTAAAAACTTTTGATTGAAAATCATGACTAAAACATGTATTTTTGTTATGGACGAATCACCAAAAATCCGATGGACTGTAACTTACCTGGCTAATTTTGTCTGTCAAATTGATTGGTTTCCCTGCATTATGGGCAATACTTTTACAAAGATCTGTAACTTCTTCCTCCCTTATTGGCCGAAGCGATTGCACACGGGGGGTGCTCAGAAGCTCCTGTGTGCAGATTTTCCGCAGTTGTTTCCAGTAATTGCCATATGGGGCGAACGCTATGTCTGTGTTTCCATAGCAACCAATTTCCGAGGAAATTAGCGAAGGCCTAGAGGCAAATATTATATCGTGTGTTTTCAAGAATTCTTTTGCGATTTCAGGCGAGGAAACAATAACATTGTCGATTTCACCTAGTCGGAGGTGCATTAGGGGTCCATATTTATTGGCTAAATCTCTTAGAGTAACGTGGACTAGATCAGAGCCGCAAAAGATGCAAGTTTCAATGAACGGCAATTTCCGGGGCCCTGGAGGAGATTTAATTTTGGCTTACGTACTTTTTGAAGCACGAATACGAATACGAAAAAGGAAACAAGAACAACGAAATAGGAGGGTTCAAACTCCATTAGGGTAATTAATCAAGACGGAGAGTGTTTTGGGTTGGATGAATTTGTTTTTGGTTCCAACCAACTGTTCTTATACAAGTTTATTCAGGTTTGAAAAGAGATGAATATAGTATTTTTTTTTTTTTGAGATGAGATTGAATATAGTATTAGTTTAACAATCTATTAGAAATAGGTTCCAAATATAGGCTATATCTATATACGTCAAAGACATTAACACGTAATGTGAATAGTTGAAAAATTAAAGGCGGGCTATTCTACTAGAGTTTTAAATAATTAAGTTGGAATATCATATTGCACTGCATATTTCAATTACAATCTAATGACAACTTAACTAGAACAGCCCATAACTCGACACTTGAAATTATTGCAATATTCCTATCATGAAGTATGATAAAATATCAATAAAAATTAGTTATTTAATGTCTATATCTAAAATACATATACAAATTCATATCTAAAATATATTTGTTTCATTTCTTTATCTGCAATGCATTCTATGCAAGATAAATATTCGGAGGGGGCCATATAAAAAGAAACATTTTTAGTGAAATTAAGCCGATCATTAACTTATAGTTAACTGTATAGATCTGAAATTTAGTAGTTCATTCATAACTTTCTTAATATTTATAACAAAATAAATATACTAAAAACCTAGGCATTATCCATAAACCTTTCTCCTCTGTTTGATGTAACAAAAGGTATCATTTTATATTTCATATTGTCAAATATTTATGATAATAAACATTTCTTTTTTGCAGGCAACATGTTCTTCTGAATTACAGAGAAGTATCATTTGCCGATTTTTGTCATTTACATCCCCAAACATCTCTACGTATGTTGATCTAACGAGGATTGATATCTCACATCCGTGTAAAATAAAAAAAAAATATGTTTATCTGTTTTCAAATTTGTATTGCGATATTGTATATTTTTTTACATGTTCTGATTGTTTTTGGTTAAGAACTTAAACTTAGCAATTTAACTTCTATCCAAGTATAATTGTATGGTTTTTTGAAGCTCGATAAAGAATTAAGCAACTATCCAAGTTTCCAACCATTCTTACTATTATATAGATTATTGTGAAATAGTTGCGAGTATCGTTCATCCTCCTAAACATTTCTTGCACATTATTGGTCATTTGTTGGATCATATAGGTATCTTACATTCAAGGTTACAGAAATCGCTAGGCGCCGGGCGGCAATCGGGCGCCTAGGCGGGCGCCAGAAAATCCCAAGTTTTTCTTATTTTTTCATTTTTTTGTATTTTGGCCGATTTTCCCCGATTTTTGGTGATTTATACCGACTAGACCGCCTAGACCGATTTTTTCCCGATTTTTTCCTTTTTTTTGCCGCCTAGGCCGATTTTTGCCCCAGACGATTTTTTGGCCGATTTTGGGAAAATCGGGTCGGCCTAGGGGCGCCTAGCGCCTAGTCGGCCACCTAGGCCGATTTTTACAACATTGCTTACATTTAATTCATTCATCTTAGATTTAATCTATTAAACAATATGTCGCATTCGTCAAAAAGAAAAATTGTAAGCATAAAACTTGTGTGTTTAATTATTTGTGTTTTCATTAAAGCATTTGGGTCAGTTTCTCTTGGCCCATAATCCATTGAAATTTTAGTAAATTATTTTTTTTTTTTTTTTTCTATATGTATCTATTGTACCTATGCCACTAAAAAACGTGGCTATAGTTATTGATTTGAAGCATAAAACTTGTGTGTTTAATTATTTGCTTTTTCATTAAAGCCGCATTTGGGTCAGTTTCTCTTGGCCCATAATCCATTGAAATTTTAGTAAATAATTAATTATTTATGTATATATTGTACGTATGCAACTAAAAAACGTGGCTATAGTTATTGATTTGTCAGACCCATGTAAAATTATTATGTGCTCCACGTACAAATAATTAAAAATTTAATTATTTAAATAATATTTTTAAAATATTTAATTAATAGTTTAAATAAATAAGTCGATAAGTTTTAAAATTGGACAATTAAGAGGTGATTTATGTTCCACCTCTACACACGTTGATAGAACGTGTTTGAAAACAGTTCTTCTGCCAAAAAAGTTATTAGCAGATAACCACTCAAAAACCGGTCATCTCTCTGTGCCTATAATAGAACTCAATCGAATTGGAAAATCTACCACAAAAGAAATTACATTATGTGGGATTAACGAAGGCCAAGAGAAAGAAAATGGTTTCTTCCATCTTCATCAAAGAAAAACATGGTTGCTCAAGGTTAGTACCTAATTACGATTTAATTGTGAAAATCGTGAAGTTCAAGATCCGGATTAAATTTATGTTTTCGTTATGTCTAAAAAAATTTATGTTTACATATGGTATCGAGCTCGGTTTAAGAACGCATAATTTTCCAATTAAAAATCTTATTTACCAGTTGAGAATTATGTTTTTCCGTCTTTAATCTCAATTTGGGAATATTATATGTTGATTATGATATTTGATTAAATGATCTTCTTTATGAAAAGAATTGTATAATCTAGAATTGAAGAATTATGATTCCCTACGAATCTCGATGGGTGTAAATCAAGTTGTCGGTTGTTTGGTATGAAGGAATCACTTTCCGTTTTGCCGTATTGAAATTTCCGTATGAACACTTAATGTATGCGGCAATCTTCATCTAATTGTTTCAATATTATTTTATTGATTCAAATGTGTGATAATTTTCCACTTTTTTATGCATATTCTGTACGAATATATCTGTATATATGATGTTGATTACGTGATAATCATGATGTAGTGATGCTTAAAGCCATGTCTATTTACATTAGCATGAATAAAATAATCATAGTTGCCTTGGTTGACTTTTACGTACTGCACTAATTTTATATCATAACTAGAAATCCACCCGCATCGCACGGGGTGTGAATTAACATAAAAAATTGTGTGCGCGATGTCTAATAATTAAACAAATAATCAAATTATGAATTAGACAAATACCCCTCATAGACTTTATGTACTAACCATGCAACTTTTTTTGAACAATTGTGAAACAAAATTTATGGAACAATATGTTATCAAAGTAATAAAAGCTATATCGTTAAACATTATTTATATTTATTCAACCCCAATGATATCATATCCATTAACTTTCAGTGATCACCACCGCATATTAATGTTATGAATTTTTTAAAATACTTAGGTTTTGAAGATGGACATGAAATGTGTATTTTTAAATTTTGAAACAATACAACAATTTCATATTCGCCACCACATATGTCATATCATATCACTAAAAACATTAGAACTGCTAAATCTTGATTCGCCCTTATAAAGCCCAATCTATAAAGGAACCAAGTGGTATTTGTGGCAACTTATATTGGCCCAAGTTAACTATTATCCAAAAAAAAAAAAAAAAAGAATCGCCCAATCACAGAAATAATAATAAAAACAAAAACAAAAAGATCACACAAATCCTCGGGATACTTGCAGACCTGACACCTCACTCATTTCTCCCAAAAATCTCACTCATTTTCGAAAATTTTCGAAATATGTGAATTTCTCAACAGATCCGAACATTTATAAACTATTTGATTCGGATTTGAGGGAAGCAAACCAAAATTTTTCGATATGAATATATAATAGGTAATGTTTTCGTTTATTTATTTTTCTTTAGATATATATTTCTTTTATTGTAGAACTGATAAGTTCCGTCAATGAATTACGATCCGAAAAATTTAATGGGCAAATAAAAGCTTATGAAAGGGATGATTGGATGAAGCGCAATCTCAAAGAGGTATCCAATTTTCAATGCTTCTAATCTTAGTAATCTGAGTATTATCATAACTGAAAATATTGTTGGAATGAAAACAGTTCAATTTTTTTTTTTTTTTTGGTTTTTATGTCGACTTTTCTCGAGTCGACCTTCTGGATATGTAGCGAATATTAAAAAAAAAAAATTTAGGATTTTATTTTGTGGATTTTATTTTTTTGAGTTTTTTTTTTTTGTTGACATGATTCGGATGTACTATAGGTAGCAAACACAAATTTTTAGATCTCTATTTATTAAGATCTGGTTTTCTTTTGTGCTAATTAAATTGTATTTCTTTTTTTGTTTTATGGATATTTTAAGAATGATGAATAACATATCTCTAATATGAACGTTATTCTTTTTTTATATGCTTCGGATTTTTAGTATATTATTTAAAAAAATATAAGAACAGAACCTTATTTGTTGTATCCGGGCTTTGAATCTTTTTATCTTATTTTGTATAAGATTCGTTTGGATTGTATGGCTAATTTTTTTGTCTTTTTTTCAAAGCTATTATACAATTAGAAGATTTGATTTTGTTCATGCCTAAACCCTAACTATTTCGTTTTAAAAAACAGATTCTTTTGGCTTTAAGATAGACTAAATAAAAGATTAGTTTTGAATTATATAAACACCATTTATAATTAGCAAAAATAAGTTTTCAGATCTAATCCCGATCAACTAACTTTTGAAAGACTTTTGAAATGTGAAATTTTTATGAAAACATAGTTTTTTCAGAATATCTAAAATATTTGTGTAATGTGATTTGATCAGATAAATGCAAAGAACAAATATCTATGGTACGCATTAAATACTGTGTGCCTAAAGTTAAAAGCAAGATAAAAATATTTATGCATTGCATTGACACATATCAATGAGAAACGGGAGACCCGTTTTATTATGATTGTTTTTGTAGTTTTAGTATTTTCAGATTTAAAGCATAGGGATTGCTTTATTATGTTATATCTTGGTTAGGATTTTGGTTATTGTGTAAAAATTATCTTGTGGGGCTATTTTCATTTATTTCTTCACAACAAAAAAGTATTTTTTATTTTGTTTTATATTCATGCTGTTTTAAGCTCCTATAAAGTTTTGACAGCATATTAATGACTTTCCTGTCACGATTTTGAATTAAAAATGAATGAAAAATAAAAACTTAAGTAAACATACCTCCTTCTCATTGAAGATTCATTCTAATATTAAATATTAGATTGAAATATGACACTTCAATCTGTAAATTTTATTTTGAACTTGTTTCTAGGGTCTAAAGTAGCAAATCAACTGTGATGTGATTTAGTGCATTAAATTTTTCATTTTAATGTCTGCATATTAAAAAATTATAATTCTGGTTTAAAGCTATTAATGCAAATCCTCATTTTTTATTTTTCATTTGTATATAATTTTTCATGTTTGCACATTCAAACTTAAACATTGTTTTTTTTGGACAAAACTTTTGGCTTTATTAGGAATCCTATTATCATTTATTAGAACTAAACTCTATGTTGTTATAGCAGACGCATCACCAAGACTTGAAGATTGTTTCATCAGGAGTTAACATAACAACCCATAGTGATACACCATCCTGTAATGTTGTGATACCACTATCAAAAAAAGGAGAGATATAAACAATATTGAAAACATAGGCTTAATAACTATAATATAAGTAAAATGTGAAACATTATTTTAGTGAATATTTTGGCAAACAATGTCTGTCATCATTGAATGACTCCTATCTTTTTTTGTTCAGTGGAATTCTAATAGCCAACAATTTCAGATTAAATATCTTAGGAAATAAATGGAACAAACTAAAAAAATGATTAAAATTCTTATTTATGAAGTAAATAATTGGAAGTGATCTTACCGATAAGTGGGCTAGTGTAGCCGTGTAGCATGAATCTTGATCTCTAATTAAAAGAAATAAGTGTTTTTTCAGACACAAAAATTAAATTCATTATAGTTGCAGAAGGGGCAAAAAAAGTGTTCATACCTGCTTCATGAAAATTGCATTGTAAACTGAAAATATTGAGTAGTTTCCATATACAGGTATACGTAAACCCGAAGTATTCAAACCTGGAAGTTTTGTTGGATTGATGTGCTTGATTAAACTGGAGTAAGGAAGACTTTTGGCAAGGATCTTTTGTTTATTTATATTGATAAAAAGTCTATTGTGTCTTGGTTTTATTATATTGCAAAAAAATGGTTTGGTTTTGGGAGAGGGTGTACAAATTTATACAGATGTTGAAGGCCAAATTTCGAGGCCATTTCAGAATGACCAATGTGACTTATAAATATTTATCTGCAGTGAATTCCAATACATTTTATGAATATTTTTAATGAAGCATGAACAAAGATTTATTGTTTTTCAGATGCCCAATGAATATATATTTAATTGTAACTATTTTCCATGCATTAAACAGTTGTGAGTTTTCATTTAATTATGCTGCATCAGAAAACGAATAGTCTATTCATAAATTTAAAATAAAATACAATTTGACAGAATTGTATATTTTCAAGGCAATGCAGGCTGCATAATTAATGAATAGTACTTGCCATATTTGGCAACAGATTTTTAAGGAACTTTCCCATAATAGAGGCTGTCTTGTTTTTATATATTATATAGATTGAAAGCTACCCATTTCTTATGTTTATATTCAAGTGTATGTATTACATTATGTTAGATCATGTTCCACTTCTTAATGTCTGATCAAGGATGACTTTGCTTTTCAAATCACGAATGAAAGGCTAAAGCTATTGTATGCAAGTTTCAGATAGATGGTTAGCTAGTCATCAAAGTGGCCTAATCGTAAAATCTATCTAATTGCATAGTTTTTATTATTTAATTTGACGTCTATATAATAAATAATTTGTTAGTCACCACGTGACCAAATTGGAAAGTACTTATAGATATTAAATTAAATAACCTTTCAATTACCCATGATAATGTGATGCTATTAATTGAAATGACATGATGATATTTTGTAGTGGGTATATTGAAGTTCATTGATTATAGAATATTTACGGGTCGCCCAAAGGTTGATCAATTATTTTTATAATCAAGAACATAATCGTGGATAATGAATATACTTGATTAGATGCGTTTAGTATATCCAAAGATAGCAGGCATGTCTAGTTACAACAACAACAACAACAACAACAACAAACTAAGCCTTTTAATCCCACTACGTGGGGTCGGCTATACGGATCATATCGCGCCATCGTTTACGGTCAAGAGCCATATTTTCATTTATTTCTAGGTATAACATGTCATGTTTAATAGCTTCTTTACAAGTCTTTTTAGGTCTACCTCTTCCTCTTTTGATTAGTGGGAGTGATTCTCTACCTTCTAAACGCGTCGCACAAAAAGGCGTCTAAAGGTCTCCTATAAACATGTCCAAACCATCTTAATCGTGTTTCTCTAATTTTCTCGTCTATTGGTGCTACTCCCACTTTGTTTCTAATGTGTTCATTTCTTATTCTATCTAATCTAGTGTGTCCGCACATCCATCTTAGCATTCTCATCTCTGCTACCCTCATTTTTTGTTCGTGTTCATATTTAGTCGCCCAACATTCTGCTCCATAAAGCATTGCGGGCCTTATGGCCGTTTTATAAAATTTTCCTTTCAATTTTAATGGTATTTTACGGTCACAAAGGATAGAAGATGCACTCCTCCATTTATTCCAACCCGTCTGGATCCTATGTGTGACATCTTTATTGATTTCTCCGTTCTCTTCAATTATAGATCCTAAGTATTTAAAACTCTTTGTTATACTCACTTCATGTCCATCAATTTTAACCTTCGTCTCATTGTTCCTGTTGTTTTTACTAAAGTGGCATTCCATGTATTCTGTTTTAGCCCTACTTATAGTAAAACCTTTTGATTCTAGTGCTTCTTTCCAAACTTCCAATTTTGCATTTACTCCTTCCCTTGTTTCATCAATTAAAACTATATCGTCCGCAAATAACATACATTCAGGGATGGATTTTTGTAAGTGTTTAGTGATTTCATCAATTATTAGGATAAAAAGGTACGGGCTTAGAGCAGATCTCTCGATGCAAACCTATATAGTGTTTGGGAATTCACTAGATATTCCTCGTTGGTGTCCTGATACATGTTGTTATACCATCATACATATCTTTTATGGCATCTATGTAGGCTATTTTTATTCCTCTTTTTTTCCAATACGCGCCACATTATATCACGGTTGACTCTATCGTATGCCTTTTCAAGATCAATAAAACCATATGTAAATCTTGTTTTCTCTCATTATATTGTTCGCATAATCGTCTAATTAAGTGTATAGCTTCAATTGTGGATCTTCCCTGGCATGAAGCCAAATTGATTATCTAATATACTAGTTTCATTTCTTATTTTTGCTTCTATAACTCTTTCCCATAGTTTCATTGTATGGCTTATTAATTTAATTCCCGTAATTTGTACAATTTTGTATATCCCCTTTGTTTTTATATATATGTATCAATATACTTTTTCTCCATTCATCAGGCATTTTCTTAGTTTTTAGAATAACATTAAATAATTTAGTAAGCCATGATATTCCAACTCCACCTAAACATTTCCACGCTTCAATTGGTATATCATCTAGGCCAACTGCTTTGCCAGTTTTCATTTTGTTTAGTGCTTTTTCTGTTTCATGAAGTTGAATTCTACGATAAAAGGTACGATTTCTATTCATTGGTTGGTCTAGTTCCCCTAATGTGACTTCATTCCTCTTCGGTTCATTAAAAAGATTATTGAAATACCTCCTCCATCGATCTTTTATGTCCTCGTCTTTCACTAAAATGTTTTCATTCTCATCTTTTATGCATTTAATTTGGGTTAGATCTCTTGTTTGTTTTTCTCTAAATTTTGCTATTTTATATATATCTTTCTCTCCTTCTTTAGTATCTAGTTTCTTATAGAAATCTTCATATGCCTTGGTTTTTGCTTCATATATTGCTCTTCTTACTTCTTTTTGGCATCTTTATATTTTTTAAGGTTTTCTTTGTTTTTACAGAATACAATACTTTGTAACTAGTTCGTTTTTCCTTTACCTTTTCTTGGATTTCTTGATTCCACCACCATGACTCTTTATTCCATTTATTACCATTTGACACCCCTAATGTTTCTTTTGCGATCTTTTTCATTTGAGTAGTTACATAGTTCCATGTTTCATCGGCTTTGTCTTCCACTTTCCAATCAATGGTTTCTACTAGGGATTTGACAAAACTATCTCTTTTTTCTATATTCTTTAAGTTCCACCACTTAATTCTCGGATGTTAATTTTTTTCTCCTTTAGCATCAATTACGTTTAATGTAGTACATTGTTGGATCACCCAAAGGAGAACTTCAATGTACATTTATTGTTTCACCCGAATCTATAGTATGTAATCTCAAGGCATTAATGATCAATCAACTCTTTTAATTGCGATATCTATTCCCCGCTTTCTCTTCATTCGCATGCTTCGTGATAAGGGTCTTTTTATGCATGTTTTATGTGTATATTTGAGTAGAATTCGAGTTATTTTATTGTTAGTTTTGTAAATTTTTGATTGTACATAGTTCATATTACTCCTGTGCTTTTTATTGATGTAGATTGACCATTCAGGGCTAATTTTGTGAATTTCGGACCATGGATTCATGTCAAAACATACCGGGAGTTTAAGGATGCAAAAACGCTCAAAATTCCAAGCCAAACGCGTCATTTCGGGGCCTTTTTGGTCCAACACGGGCAGGGGTGTCGGGCAACACGACCGTGTTCCACGGGGAGCCAAAATATCAAAAAAATCGCACAAAACAGCCCCCAACACGGCCTGGCCGTGTTGGGCGATACGGCCATGTCGACAAAGATGGCCAGGGTGTGTTCGCGACATGGCCATGTCGTGACTTCCTTTTGCAATTTTTCTATGAAAACTCATCAACCAAGCTTTTTTTGACCACTTTTGTACACCTTTAACACTCAATTTTGCTCCACCATGTCTCCATATTCCCTCAATCATCAATTGAGTACAAGAATTCACCAACCAACAATGAAAGTGGAGGCAATTATTTAGCAAAAGATGGCACCATCAATGTATTATTATACAAAAATGGTGTCTATAAAAGCCAAGAGTTGAAGTTGGAAGAAGGATCATTCATAATTCATTCATGTATTTGATTAGATAATTCATCATATTCATAATTGGGATCAAGGGGTCTTGGAGGAGTAAGCTTGAGGCAACATTGGGGAAGAAGGCTTGGAGCAACATCATCAAGTCAATTGAGATTTTGATAAAGATAAGTACACCATGTCTACAATGTTTACATCTTCTTGTGTAATTTATTCTTGTGTCAAAAGCATGTGTAGCTAAAACTCCTAGTGTTTGAATGTAATGAACTCTAGAATGGATTTGTGATTAAGGTGTGTATGTTTTTAATAAAATCTTCATATTTTGTGTGATTCACTTATATTATGCTTCATTCATTCGAATTGATATATGCGCAATATTGATTTGAAGTTTATTTTTCATCCGGAAATCGAGAGATTCATGGTGAAATAGAACCTATATAAGTGAAAAGAGTTGCATGCAATCCTAGATATAGGACGACATAAATTTTCCGGATTAGGTCAAACCTAATATGGGAATTCACAAATCGTTATAATCTTTGTCTTGGGGTTTTAACTAGAAAGAGATTTCGCTTAATCAACTTGAGATTAGAAGTTTTTCGCCTTGAGAAAGGGTTTAACTTAAATTGGGAATTTCTACGGTCCACAAGACGTGAGATTTTATTAAAAGAGGTTGGTTTTTGCTTAAGGGTTTACGGTTATATTTTTAACTTGTCAAATCACAAAAACATTCTAGAGGGATTTACATTCAAACACATTTCTATCTCTTGATTTCTTATTTTACAAATCTTCCTTCATTTTTACAATTTATAATTTGTTTTCCTTTTTCATCAAACAAAAAAACTCAAAATTGTTAGATTAAATAACAAAACGACGGTAATTATTAGTACTTACAATCCTCGTGGAATGACACTCGGTACTAATAATCTATACTATAAAACGATAGGTGCACTTGCCTACGGTTTTAAAGGTAGCTTTTGAGCCATCACTTCGTCGCCCAGAGTATAATGGGCTTAACTTCTCTCGAATGGTGCGAGCAAATCCAATTTCACATTGGTGTCTTGGATCTTGACTTAGCACTTCAAGTTGAGAAACTCGGGCCGCTATTACGACACTAACAATGATGTTGAGAGATCTGTCCATACTTGCCTGGGAAAGATCAAAGATCGAGCCTGATGTTTATGCGGATGAGTATAGCAAACAACATCAAGTCTACCCTTCCTCACACCGAAAATGTTAAGGAATTCATGAAATTAGCAGGAGAGCGTTCTCAAACTGATAAGTCTCTTCTTTGACATTAATGGCTACTTTGACCACCATGAAGTTTGATGGTTCTCGTAGCATGCATGAGCACGCCATTGAAATGACAAACATTGCAAAAGAAGACTAAAGTCATTAGAGATGAACGTGGATGATGACTTTCTCGTGCAATTTATCTTAAATTCACCGTCCTTCGAGTATGGTCCGTTCCAAATGAACTATAACACCATGAAGGACAAGTGGAATGTGAATGAACTTCATGGTTTGCTATAGTTCGGGAGGAAACACAAATTAAGAATCGGGGGACTCATTCTGTTCATCTCGTAACCAATCAAGGAGCCGTAAGAAAGCCGAAATAAAGAAAGGAAAGGGTAAGAAATGATCATTTAAAGTGAATGAGTCAAATGCCCAAGTCCGGAAAAAGGAACACAACAACCTTAAGTCCGCCGTTTAGGGAAAGCCAGACACTTCCGGAAAGATTGCCTCAAATGTAAGGCATGGTTCGAAAAGAAAGGTATGATTAACACTTTCGTATGTTTGAATCAAATTTAGTTGAAGTTCCTCATAATACTTGGTGGCTTGATTCCTACCGCACCACTCACATTTCAAATACGATGCGGGGATTCCTTTATGACCCAAACCATAAATCCAAATGAAAAATATGTCTTCATGGGAAATCAAGTCAAAGCTCTAGTTGGAGCCATTGGAACTTATCGCCCGATTTTAGATATCGGACACCATTTAGATTTGTTTCAAACTCTTTATATACCTTTTGTTTCTCGCAATTTAGTTTCTCTTTCCGACTTGATTCTCATTGGACACTATTTTAATTTCAAGAATGGATGTTTCAGTTTGTTCAAACAAAGCCTTCTTATTGGTTCTCGTGTTTCTTAATGATGGCCTATATAAATTTAGGCTTGATAATCTTTTTGCCGAGACTCTTTAACCCCGCATCATAATGTTGGAACTAAACGTGGTTTAGTGAATGAAAGTTCTGCTTACTTGTGGCATAAACGTTTGGTGCATGTTTCAAAGAAAGATTAGAAAGATTGGTAAAGAATGAAATCCTCCCGGGTTTAGATTTTACCGATCTTGGTATTTGTGTGGATTGTATTAAAGAAAAACAAACAAAACACACAAAGAAATGAGCCACTCAAGCACACAACTTCTTGAAATAATACACACCGATATTTGTGGGCATTTTGATGTTTCCTCTTTTGGAAAAGAAAGATATTTTATCACTTTTGTCGATGACTTTTCACGTTATGGATATGTCTATCTATTACAAGAAAAATCTCAATCAAGAAATGCCCTTGAGGTATTTGTTAATGAGGTTGAAAGACAACTAGATAGAAAAGTGAAAATTATCGATCCGATAGAGGTGGTGAATATTATGGAAAATATAATGAATCCGGCAATGCCCAGGCCCATTTGCCAAATTCCTTGAAAAACGTGGCATATATGCTCAATACACTATGCCAGGTACACCACAACAAAATGGTGTAGCGAGAAAGGCGTAATCGTGACTCTATTGGACATGGTTAGGAGTATGTTAAGTAATTCTTCATTACCCACATCATTGTGGATGCATGCACTTAAAACGCCATGTATTTGTTAAATAGGGTTCCTAGTAAGTCGAGTTCCTAAAACTCCTTTCGAGCTTTGGGTGGGTAGGAAACCTAGTTTGAGGCACTGCGCATGTTTGGGGTTGCCCTAGAAAATAAGAGCGTATAATCCACAGGAAAAGAAATTAGATTATAGGACAATCGGTGGTTACTTCATTGGTTATCCCGAAAAGTCCAAAGGGTATAAGTTTTATTGTCCTAATCATAGTATAAGAATTGTTGAAACCGAAAATGCTAGGTTCATTGAGAATGGTGAAGTTAGTGGGAGTCAAGAACCACGAAAAGTGGACGTTCAAGAAGTTAGAGTGCAAATTCCTTTGCCTATAACTTTTCTAAAGTTGTTGTTCCTCCAATTATTGAACATCCTAATGTTGGACAAGAACAACAAATTAATGATCAAGTCACCCACAATGAAGATAACATTGATGAACTTACAATAGTAAATGAACCACAACAGATATAGCAATTAGAAGGTCCGATAGACAAAGACGATCCGCTATTTCGATGATTATGTGGTTTATTTACAAGAGTCGAATTTGACTTAGGAATTGATGATGACCAGCTTTCATTTTCACATGCCATTGAAAGTATTAATTTTAATAAATAGTTTGATGCCATGAAGAGTCTGAAATCTATGGAATATAATGATTGGTGGGACCTTGTTGAATTACTCGAAGGTTGTAAAAGAGTCGGGTGTATATGGGTCTTTAAGACCAAGTGCGACTCAAATGGCAATATAGAACGATACAAGGCCAAACTTGTTGCCAAAGATTTTACTCGAAAAATGGTATTGACTATAAGGAGACATTTTCACCATCTCTAAGAAAGATTCTTTTAGAATTATTATGGCTTTGGTGGCTCATTATGACTTAGAGTTACACCAAATGGATGTGAAAACCGCTTTATGAATGGAAAGTTGGAAGAAGATGTTTATATGGATCAACTTTGAAGGTTTTTCCATAGAAGGAAAAAAGAACATATGGTGTGTAAACTTAAGAAATCAATATACGGACTTAAACAAGCTTCCCGTCAATGGTATCTTAAGTTCAATGATACCATCACGTCTTTTGGATTCAAGGAAAACACTTGTTGATCGGTGTATATATCTATAAGTTAGTGGGAGCAAGTTTATCTTTCTCGATTCTCGTATGTTGATGATATCTTGCTTGCAACGAATGATCTTGGTTCATTGTATGAAACCAAGAAATTTCTCTCTAAGAACTTTGAAATGAAGGATATGGGAGATGCAACTTATGTGATCGGAATAGAAATATTTCGGGATAGATCACAAGGATTGTTAGGGTTGTCTCGGCAAGCATACATTAATAAAGTTCTAGAGAGATTTAGAATGGAAAAATGCTCATCAAGTATCGTTCCAATTCGTAAGGGAGATAAGTTCGATCTTATGCAATGTCCAAATAATGAATTGGAACGGAAACAAATGAATGATATTCCTTATGCATCAATTATTGGGAGCTTGATGTATGCACAGACTTTGTACGAGGCCGACATCGCTTTGTTGTTGGAATGCTTGGCGATATCGAGTAATCCAGGAATGGATCACCGAAAGCTTCAAAGAAAGTCTTGAGGTACTTGCAAGGAACAAAAGACCATATGCTTACTTATCGAAGGTCCGATAACTGGAGGTGATTGGTTATACATATTCGGATTATGCCGGATGTGTTGATACTAGAAAATCCACATTTGGTTATTTGTTCCTATTAGTCGGGGAGCAATATCTTGGAAAAGTGCGGCCGTCTCATCATTGTTGCATCCACTATGGAAGTTGAATTCGTGGCATGCTTTGAGGCCACAATTCAAGGAAATTGGTTGCGAACTTTATTTCGGACTTGGAATAGTCGGCATTGTGCCAAGCCGCTGAAAATTTATCTTGTGATAATTCCACAACAGAT
The DNA here is from genome assembly GCA_016081115.2 of Rehmannia glutinosa. Taxonomy (NCBI): domain Eukaryota; kingdom Viridiplantae; phylum Streptophyta; class Magnoliopsida; order Lamiales; family Orobanchaceae; genus Rehmannia; species Rehmannia glutinosa. Next base: position 34,375,962 of record CM071929.1, on the reverse strand, counting down.
TTCTTCTCTAAAAACGACAAGTATTCCATAGGTCTAAACATATGGAACTAAAGTACTTTGCCGTTAAAGAAGAAGTTCAAACAAAAGCGTCAATTGAGCATATCAAAGACCGATGTCATGATTGTGGATCCGTTGATTAAAGGATTGCCTCCAAAGACATTTATTCGACATGTTGAAGGGATGGGCATCCCGAATGTAACTTAAGAATTATATGTTTTAAGTATTTGACACTTTGAGCTCTCTTATGTATTGTTTCGACATTAATTGATATCCTGTTTGTCATTGATGTATACATGAATGTTGACATTACTTTAACGGGATTTAATCGACTTAGACACTAATGTGGACCATTATTGATAATTTAGTTATGGGTTATTTTAAGTAGAAAACTAATATTGTGGTACATGGAAGGAACTATTCGGCTAATGACATAGAACCGCCATGACCCATATTAGAATATACTTATTATAACATTATGATCTCGATCAATGAATGTAAGACTTATCTTTATGTTATGCGCATTACGCCTTAACATTTAAACCATGAAGATTTATTTGTCACATGGGCCAAGTGGGAGAATGTAAAATTATTATGTGGCCAATGTACAAATAATTAAGGATTTAATTATTTAAATAATGTTTTTAAGTATTTAACTAATGGTTTAAATAAATAAGTCATATAAGTTTTAAAATTGACAGTTAAGAGGTGGTTTCTGCTTCCACCTCTACACACGTTGATAGAACGTGTTTGAGAACATTCGCCAAAAAATATTGCGATAACCACCAAGAAACCGGTCCTCTCTCGCCTATAATGGAACTCAATTAGAATTGAAAAATCTATCACAAAAGAAATTACGTTATGTGGAATTAACGAAAGCCAAGAGAGAGAAAGTGGTTTCTTCCATCTTCATCAAAGAAAGACATGGCTTCTCAAAGTTAGTAACCTAATTACGATTTAATTGTAAAAATCATGAAGTTCAAGATCCGGGATTAAATTTATGTTTTCGTTATGTCCGAAAATTTTTATGCTTACAACCCATATAAGCTTTTAATAATTAAATGGTTAAATATGGTAATTAGTTTTTTTTAATTTTAATCAATTGGGCCAAATTTTAAATTTATTAGTTTTTATAAAGTTATTTTTATTTTATGTTTGGCGCCATTTTTTTCCTTTGAATTCAAATGTCTCTATGAAAAGCCTATTATATCTGATATTAATTTCTCCTTTATCTAATATAACAAACAATATGATTTTTTGAAAGTCATAATTAATTATAAAATCTCATTAATTATTATTATTATTTTAATTATAAACAATAACTTATTTATATTTTGGAGAAAACACATTAGTATTGATTATGGAAAACTACAGTTGTTACGATTTTGATAAGTTAAAGCCCCAATTACGGATCACAATTATTTATATGAATATTCGTCATACTTTATCTCACCTGAAAAAACTTGTATTGTTGGTTTTGTATATATTATTATGTTGTATATTTTTAGGTATTTTCTGTTTTTGTCCTTTTTATTTTCTTCATTAAATGTTTTGATCAATAAATTTTCTTTATAGATCCACTTCTTATAAATCCCTAATTAAAGACGGAAAATGTCGTAGTTTCGCCCCATGACGAATCCTCTCCATTCTTCACTAATCTCGAAATTGTTCACTATGTCATAGACCACTCATTTCGTGGACTGCTATTGTAGAACAAGGGCGGTGGTGCGAACTTCAAGCCCGGGAAGATGTTTCCATGCATGTCTTCTCAGTATGATATATATATATATATATATATATGTGTGTGTGTGTGTGTGTGTGTGTGTGTGTGTGTGTGTGTGTGTGTGTGTGTGTTTTTTGAAATCTGAGCATAAATCTTGAGTTTTTGCAGCCAAAAATTTCCTCCAACATATGCTAGTTTGGATAACTAATGTCTAGTCATAAGTTTAAGTGATTTTCGCATGTCTAGTTAGCAATATTTATAATTTAGTGAATTCCGTCATCGGAGGTTCTCAAATTGAACGATTTTTTCAATATATGTCCCTAAATTGTCACTCCTTATAGTTAGAAGACCAATTTTGTCACCTCTCATATAGTTAGGGGACCAAAATTGCAATTTAGCCTAAGGTTTATAATTAGGTTTAATATCATCTCATGTGATAAGTATAAAGGTCCAATGACCATTTTGCCTCGCTAGTCACAAAAATAGCAAGAAAGCCCTAGGACCTGTGACTTTTTTATGCAGGTCATGACCAAGCCGTCTGTCGATCGAGTTATTACTTGATAGGACAGGGAGATTTATGCAATAGCACATTACAACCACCACATGTATTTTATATAAAATTACATTCTCACATCATTCTTCAAGTTTCTCGACGACCTTCATTGGCTTAAGAGGGTCTTAGCTGGTGACAACCCCGAATAGGCTAATGATCGCTACATTTCAGTCATTTGAACCACATTATCTAGACGCACGAAAAGGTGATCCGAACCAAAGTACACATTTCTTCACCCAAATCACCTATAGTATAGATTTTGAATTGTAATTTTGTGTTGCATTTTGCATTGTATATAACAGATGCTCACTAGTCATTACATGTGTATAATTATTTTTTAAGTGTGCATGCATTTAAGAATAGGACGCCAAACCTAAAAGCAATTACTAAAGTTCAACTATATTCATTTAATGAGCAGCTTGATAAATGATAATATCTTGGGCTATAATTTGTTGCACATGATCTCCTTCGTTTGGTGTTTAATGTATTGCATTTTAATCAATTCACGATAGGTGTATTCAAAAAAATTGATACGTTAATATAGTGTTCACGTTGTCTTTAAACCTTAAGTAGTCTCTACTATGGGTGTCAATTTGGATTGGGTCCAAATTCGTGGGTTTGAGTTTGTGGGTCGAACTAGCCAATCCGGACTCGACCTATTTAATTATTTGTGCGAACCTTGAACCCGAACCCGGTCTATTTATTTCATAGGTACCCGAACCCAACCCCTTTAATATGTATAATAAAATTATTTTCATTTATATTTAATAGTTTCAACTAAATAAATTTAATTTTTCAAAACCAATCATTATAATATATTATTCAATCAATAAAAATATCACAATTCACATCATTAAGAAATTACATAATTACATAAATAACATAAAATATTTATAATATTTTGAGAGCAACATACAAAATAATAACAACATGCATTATTAAGGAGGTTTTAGAATTTAAGTTTTAAGAACATGTCATGTTTTTGTTTTTTCCTATAATTAATTATTTACTTAAGTTTTTTAAAATTCACAAACGGGTTAATTGATTGAGTTATTCGGATTCGACCGAATCCATAAAGCCTGGACCCATACCCATTAATTAATTTTGTGTTAGGTTCGTGTCATTTTGTGTGTCGGGTCCGAAATTGACACCCCTAGTCTCTAATTTTTTTCAATATTGTCGACATGATGTGTAACAACACATGTTCGATCCTTCAACTTTAACTCGATTAGTAAGTTGCACGTGATCCAAATAATTTTAATAATTTAATTAAAAATAAAATTTTAATCGATGTAATTAGTATTCACTAAATTATTTTTAAAAATAAAAATAATTTCTATTTTTAAAAATTGTGAAATTATTTGAAATATTGTTATTTTTTATTTTAATAAGTTGGAAGTAGTGGTTGGATGAGAGGGAATAAATTTCAAAGAAACTAAAAGATAAAGTTCAAACCCCTGGTCAACACCCTTATAAAGGGTGAGCGATACTACTCGATCGGCTATAAGCTCGTGGTAACTTTTTTATTTTCTTTAACGACATATACTTTCCAATACGTAAATGTTATTTTCATAATTATTTTTTAGTTTCCAAGTGTGACATTCACAATATTAATTTTAAATAAATAACTAAAAATATAAAATTTAAAATAATTTTTATCATCAATAATATTAAATTTAACGAATAAAAGAATAAGAGGACCATTTTGGGTGAAAAATGTAACTTTGGTGTTCTATGTAACCATTTTTTGTCAACAATAACCTTCTCCGTTAATTTTAAATGGACATCATGCCGCAGTTTAAGTTTTTGTGTACTATGGAGCCAATTTTGGTTAAAAATGTAATTTTGGGACTAAAATTGAGAACAATAATGAGACTAAATCACCATGTCTTCAGTCTTATGGGACCAAAAGTGATTTTTTTCTCATTACTAAATATTTCCTAAATAAATGTATTTACTATTTAATGATGTTTACTCCACACGATTATGAAGAAAAAAATCCTAAATAAAGTAAAAGTATTTTAATTTACATCAAATTCTAAAGTTACACTGGTTCTTTTCAATAATATGTAGCCACCTGGGGTTCCACGTGTTCCTATTTCAACTCTTTACCTCTTAACAGGCTGACACCTTTCTTTTCTATTTTCTGGCCTCATTATTTCTATTTTCTCTCATGCAAATTATTCATCCACACTTATCCTATTTCACCCAAAAAAAAAAGAGTTCCTCATTTCCAGCCTAACTATTAGTTTGATTGTTAGCTTATTTAAAACTGTAAGAAAAAAAATCGATGGGTTCAGAGACATTTCTTGAAGTGATTTTGGCAATACTATTGCCACCTGTTGGTGTCTTCCTCAGATATGGCTGTGGGGTAATTTATATTTATATATATAATTAATGTTTTCTTAATTCCATAGTTTTTTTTGAAAATATAAAGTGATGTCTGATTGGATTAATCTTGTGTTTGTTGTTTATGATTAATTAATCAGGTGGAGTTCTGGATTGATTTGTTGCTGACAGTTTTGGGATACATACCAGGGATTATATATGCCATATATGTGTTAGTTGTTTAGGCCATGGGGTTTGTAGCAAGGACTGTTTGAAAATAATTTAATGCATTAATGTCTTCTATTTAATTTGAAAATAATTTGATGCATTAATGTATATGTGGGATTAATTGTATCTTTAATTGATATCTTTGGATGTGCGCTGATAAACTCAGGGGTTTATAAGCACACAAAAATGAATTTGTGGTATATATGTTGGGGTCGTTGGAGTGTAATATCATTCATATTGGGATCTCTCATCTCTGGTCTTAATTAATTTTGACATTTTTATCCTATGTTTTTGGTTGTATATGATACAAGATAAGCACAGACCCTACAAAGAAAAATTCAATTGACTGACAAAATTTAACTCACTAAAAAAAATATTTGTTCTCCTCTAAATTATATGACAAATTTATGATAATTTTTGAATTTACTGACAGAAATACTTTAGGTAAATATTTACCACAATGATTTTAATTTTACCTATATTTTATAATTATCTTAATAGTTACCTAATACCTATTTTTTAAGAGGAAATGGTACAAAATAGCTATTTTCAAACTGCAAAGATTAAAAATAGCCAACTTTTTCAAACACGTTTTTTTTTAGCCATTTTGGGGTGTAAAATGACACTCATACTTTAAGCATATGAAGGGTCATATACTTCTTTTTTCACTTATCTCTATGTGTTTTCATACTTTTTCTTCCAAGTTATGTTTTTTAAAATCGAATCTGTATTTTTCGTTTTTAAATATGTAACATGGGTTGTTGAATTATAGATATCGAAAAGAGGATTAATTTGATATATTATACATGCAAAACGAATTTAAAACGAAAAAATGAAAAACAAAATAACTGCTACAGTGTTCGGGTTATACTGCTACAGTGTTCGAATTAGTGCTACAGTAACTCGCGCTACAGTACTCGAGTCACATTGCGTGGCTTTTTCGAGTTTTTGGTGTGGTTGGTAATGTTAGACTTGAAAAGCCCTTTTGAACTACTAAAGGGCAAGTTTGGAATTTCACACCCCAAAATGGCTAAAAATATGTGTTTTTGAGAAAGATGGCTAAAAAACATTTTTAATTGGTCTAAAAGGCTAAAAAAAACTGCCTCATTTTTTAAACTTAGTTTTTGCTTGCAATGAGAATGAATTAGGAAAAACACTAATGTTTGATTTTTCTTATCTAGCCTTGAAAAAATTTGTGAGAGGAGCCCAACCCAAACCCATACCCCAACCCAACCCAACCCAACTCAGAAAAAAGGAGGAAAGAAAACAAAACAGTCCACGCCCTCCTATTGAGTTCGTCGACATCAATCTCGTCAGTCGTCACTAGTGTAATCATCTGATTCTTTAATGGTAGCCGAGGAAAGGAAATGAGGATCACCATAAAATCTGATTAATAACCCCAAAAAGCATCATGTTATCAAGCAGCTAGCGAGATCTCAAATATTACAGCAAATTGTAAAGGATTAGAATTTATTTTCAACTTGAAGCTTTTAAATCTTGATTTATGTTGCCGTTATCCTCTACTCATAAACCAGATATAGAAGTGCTTTTTAGAAGCTTATGAAATGAACTTTTTAATAATACGGACTTTTTAGAGAAGCTTTTATAAGTATTTTAAAGTGTTTAGTAGAAATGCATATTAATTAATGTCCATTCAGCAGAAGTGCAATCAATAAAATCAAAATTGATAAACTTTAAAAGTTTATACATAGCGACCGGTCTGATAAGAAATAGTTACAACAGTCCAAAATATCTCTAACTAATAGTTAGTTAGACAGTTATATAGTTAGTTAGACGGCTACATTGTTAGTTAGTCTACATTTCTGTAAATCTGTCTATAAATATTTACAGTGATGTACATATACAATTAATCAGAATATATGAAATCATTTCCTTTGGATTCCATAATTTCTTTCATGGTATCAAGAGCCACAATGGCTTAATCGCCTCTTCCAGTATTTTTTTCCAGCTCTCATCATCATGGAACTGCCTGCTGGTCTTCGACTACTCCTCCAGAATTTTAACTCTTTGGTTCATCTCAAGCTAGACAACACGAATTACAATCTATGGCGAGCTCAGATTCATTCTGTTCTAGATGCACATGATCTTCTTTCTCATGTTGTTGAGGAGTCATCCTGTCCGCCGATACTCTCCAACCTATCACTAATCCGGATTTTTTACAATTGCAATTTGTTGATAAACATCTCCGCAGCTGCGTGTTTGCCTCCACTACTCCCCAGGTTTTGCCTCATGTGATTTTGTTGACTACAACACCAGAAATCTAGACAGCATTAGAACATCGATTTCTTTCTCTCTCTCGCACTCATATCTACCAGTTGAAGATGCAATTCCTCACGTTGAACAAAGGTACAAAATCTATGCAAAAATATTTGGATAAAATCAAAACTCTCACTGATAGTTTGGCTGCTGTGAATGAATCTGTTAAAGATGAAGATCTAATGTTGTATATCCTTCGAGGTTTATCTTCTGAGTTTGAGACTTTCAAAGCCACCTTTCGCCTGAATATAAATCGCTCTTTAAGTCTACATGATTTTGCTGCTCTTCTAATTGCTGAAGAACTTAATTTGAATTTGCAAAAGCCTAGTGAATCTAGTTCGGTTTATGAGGCTCCTACTATCTTGTTACCTCTCATCGTGGTCGTGGTAACTATAAAGTCCGTGGTTCTGGTCGTTCTGGTAATCGCAGTGGTCATAATGGTGGTAGAGGTAGTTTCAATTCAGGTGGTAGAGGTTATTTCTCTAGTAGTATGAGTACTCATTCTCCTGTTGTCATGGTTCTGAGAATTTGACTGAAATTAGGACTTGGTGTCAAATTTGTGGGAAATCGTTTCATCGCGCGATCGATTGTTGGTATCGTGATGATTTTACCACTTATGCTAGTACCAAGAATATCAGAGGCAGACAGGCCCTTACTGCCCAGTCTTCTTCTCAATCTCACATTTCCCCTGTTTCTTGGGATCTTGATTCCGGAGCTAATAGTCATGTTAGACATGACCTCTCTCAGCTAACTATGTCTCAACCTTATGATGGTGATGATTCTGTGGCTGTTGGAAATGGCAATACTCTTCACACAGCAAATACAGGAACTGGTAACCTCTTTACTCCCCTTTCAACTCTTAAACTCTCTAACATTGTACATGTTCCAAGCATCTCCATAAATCTTCTATCTGTCTTTCAATTGGCCAAGGATAATAACTGTTCCTTGATTTTTAATGATAAGGAGGTCCGTAACCTGGACAATCTCACCAATCAACTCATCTTTTGGGGCCCATGTGACAATGGACTCTATCATCTTCCTACATCTGGTGCTGGTTCTCTCCCTTCCAGTCGATCTGCTCTTTCAGCTGCCAGTACTACTTCTAAGCTGTGGCATAGTCGCCTTGATCATCCTCCTCCTCCGGTTCTCAAAATACTTGCTTCTGATTTAGGATTGTTAACATCATGTATCAATTTTAATTGTCATGACTGTTCAGTTGCTAAAGTTCATAGACTTCCCTTTTCTTTGTCAAATTCTGTAACATCTAGACCATTTGAACTTGTTCATTCCGATGTATGGGGACCATCTCATGTTCATTCTCATAGCAATTTCAGATATTACATTTTGTTCATGGACGATTTCACCCATTATAGTTGGATTTATCCACTTCGTGCAAAGTCTGATGCTTACTCTACTTTTCTCATGTTTCATAAAATGGTTAATACTCAATTTAATGCCACTATCAAAATCCTTCGCACAGATAATGGGGGTGAGTACATTAATACTCAGTTCAAAACTTACCTTCCCTATTGAGACTGTGTTGGCTATACTCCATCAGGCTAATCTCCCTTTCTGGAAGCTCTAGTTACAACCAATTATGTTCTTAATAGACTTCCAAAGCAAATTCTTCAAAATAAATCTTCCTTTGAGTGTCTCTATCTTAAAAAACCAGATTATCATGTCCTAAAACCATTTGGCTGCCTCTGCTTCCCCTGGCAGCTGGCTACAGTCTTATTGCAAACATAAACTTGAGTATCGTTCTACTCCATGTATATTTCTGGGGTACTTCGATACTACTAAAGGGTATCGATGTATGGATTTAGCCACACAACGAATGTATATTTCTAGAGATGTTCAGTTTAAAGAATCAGTTTTCCCTTTTTCTTCCTCTACCCCTTCTCCTGATACTCACCCTACTACTTTCTCATTGCCTCCTATATTTTCCACCTCTATTCCCTCTTTTTCTCCATCTCCTCCTCTTTCTTCTACTCTTCGTCTTCCTCTCCTTCTGTATCTCCTCTTCATGTTCCTGTCTCCCCACATACTCTTACTTCACAATCTGGCTACAGTCCTCCACCAGTCTCCATTCCACCTATCATTCACCCTCCACATGTTCCCTCTATCTACTCTAGCCATCCCATGGTTACCAGATCCCGAACAAACTCTCTTAAACCTAAGGCATTTCATGTGATGGATATTTCCAATGTTCCACCACTCACCGAACCCCTCACCTTTTCTAAGGCTGCACATATTACTTATTGGCAACAAGCCATGAATGATGAGTTTCTTGCTCTACAATCTCAACAGACATGGACGTTGACTCTTCTTCCTCAAGGTTGACATCCTATTGGTTGTAAATGGGTGTACAAAATTAAACGAAATGCAATGGGTCTGTTGCTCGTTATAAAGCCCGCTTGGTTGCCAAAGGTTATGATCAAACTCATGGTATTGATTATCAAGAAACTTTCAGTCCGGTTGTTAAATCACAGACTATCCGCATTGTGCTTTCACTTTCAGTTCATCATGGTTGGTCTATACGTCAATTGGATGTTTCAAATGCATTTCTTCATGGTACTTTGGATGAAGAAGTTTTTATGCAGCAGACTCAGGGATTTATTGATACTCAGTTTCCGGATTATGTTTGCAAATTGAACAAGTCTCTCTATGGTCTTAAGCAAGCCCCCCAGGCTTGGTACCAACTCCTCTCCTCCTTCTTTATCGACTTACAGTTCAAATGTAGCAAGGCTGACACATCCTTGTTCGTTCTTCGCGCTAATGATATTTTTCTAGTTGTATTGGTCTATGTGGATTACATACTTGTCACAGGTAATTCTCTTATTGCTGTTGCTTCTCTAATCTCCAAAATGAGCTCACGTTTTGCCATGAAAGATTTGGGTCCTCTTCACTATTTTTTGGGTATTGAGGTTGAATATACAAAGCATGGTATGCTCCTTCATCAATCTAAGTATGCTGCTGAATTACTTCTTCGTGTTGGTATGGCTGATTGTAAATATGGCCCTTCTCCTGCCACTAATTCCTCTGTTTCCGCTGAAGAGTCTGCTCCCTTCTCTGATCCAACCAAGTTCCATAGTCTCACCGGCGCTCTTCAATACCTTACAACCACCCATCCTGACCTTCAGTTTGTTGTTAACTCGGTTTGCCAACATATGCATCATCCAACTCAGGCCGCATTCACTGCACTAAAAAGAATTCTTCGTTACATACAGGGTACTCTTCATCTCGGTTTGTTATTTTCTCCAGGTCCTCTTCAACTTCCTGCCTTTCAGACTCTGATTGGGCCAATGATCATCAGGATCGTCGTTCTACTACAAGTTTTTGTGTCTTCTTGGGCTCGAACCTTATCAGTTGGTGTTCTAAGAAACAGCTCACGGTCTCTCGTCCGTCCACGGAGGCCGAATACCAAGCCATAACTACTATTGATGTTCGCCTTATTTTTAGCTTCACCGCAAGTGTACGGTGTAGTTTATAGAATAGGGTAAGCAATGTCGTATCCACAGAGACTAATAAATTAGTGCGCTAAGTATTGAACTAAGATAGTCTTATTTTTATTTAGACGATCGAAATTGGATAATTGTTGTGGAAGTAAAGACAAGAATAACCACAAAAACACAAGATGAAAATAAATATGGAATTATCAAGGGAATGAAATGGATTCCCGGGTTATGGTTTCAATTAATATTCCTCTTGTTTTATGATTTAATGAAAACCAAAGTTATTATCAATACACCTATAAGACGATCACAACGGTATTTTATCCTCCCTCTCGAGATGTATATAAAGTGAAGATTGAAATATCTATGCTAGCATCTCTACTCAACATAAGATACACAACTCCCAAATGCACAAAAGATCAAATGTCCTCACAAATATCTACAAACCTCTCGATTCATGCAAATATTCGTGTCAAGTACTCAAGATCTAATATTGAAACTCATCTCTCGAATTATGAATCAATATATCAAACATACTAAATCATTGGCCAAATGATAAAACAAAAATAAGCTCAAAGTACTCAAATAGGCCTCAAGACAATAACTTCAACTAAGATTAAAACATTCAACAAGAGTTCATTAATCTACTTTCAAAACCCGAAAATCTCAAGAAGTTTAGCTACTCATTACAAATAAACAACCCATAGACAAATTGTTCATATTTATGACAAGCTAAAATGAAAGAGTAAAGCACAAAGAATGAGAAAACTTAGGGAAATGGATAATCTCTCGATTAATCTTCAATCCTCAAGCTCCGTTTCGATCCGATTCTTCCCTTGATTCTTCCTTGATGAAATTGATGTGTTTCTTGTGTTATTGGGTGTATTCCCAGCCTTTCCTCCTTTGGTGTGCGCCCCAAAAAGTGGTATTTATACCCTTTTAGAAGCCTAGGTCAATGTGCTGTCATTTTTGGACATTCCACCACAGACGCACGGGTCGTGCTCCCATGCACGGGTTACCCGTGCTCAAATCCGTAGGAAAATCAATTTTCAGCAACCCACGCACGGGTTACCCGTGCTCGAAGCCATAGGCATGCTCAAAACCTTCAGGTGCCTTCAGGTGCGCACGGGTCATGCGTCCACGCACAGGTTGCGTGTGCACCACCCAAACGTCCGAATTTGCTCGCGGGGTCTTCATAAGAGTTGTATACCTCTCTCCTAGTTTTCCATAGCCACTTGAATCAGCTCAATATCAATTTTGTAGAGAGAGTTATGGCCAAAATACTAAACTCGCTAGTCTTTGGAAGTTCCAAGCGCGTCTCGAATGGATTTTTCTTATGAATCCCCTCGTTGTTTGATCATCCATGCTTCTTATGGCACACGAATCACCACTATGACTCTAATACTCCATATAGTTGGCTTCCAATTGGGTGTAATCGCTTGATTCTTGATGACTCTCGGTCGCAATGCTCGTATTTGTCACCAAATTATTCCAAATATCGTTAAATTCCTACAAAACGAGCAAAGCGTAATACCTTTTCCACAAATAGCGAATATATACCATTTCAAATGAGTTATTGCATGTTTATAAATAATTATAGCCATAAATATGCCCTAAAATACATACAAAACTCATACCAATCAGTTGCTTCTGAGGTTAAATGGCTTATTTTTCTCCTTCATGACCTGAACATTCAGCACTCTCCTCCTACTCTTTGGCTTGACAACAAGTCTGCTATTGCCTTATCCAACAATCCCATTTTTCACAACCGTACCAAGCACATTGATCTCGATTATCACTTTGTTCGTGAACAGGTCCTGGCCAAACAGCTTCATGTTACTCACATCTCTTCTGCTGGCCAGATTGCTGATCTACACACCAAGGTGGTCACCACAATTCACTTTCTTGATCTTTGCAGCAAACTTTCGCTTCGCTTCTCTCAGATTCGTTTGAGTGGGGATGATAAGAAACAGTTACAACAGTCCAAAATATTTGTAACTAATAGTTAGTTAGACAATTATATAGTTAGTTACACAGTTACATTGCTAGTTAGTCTACATTCCTGTAAATATGTCTATAAATACTATAAGTGTTCTACATACACAATTAATCAAAATATATGAAATCATTTCCTTTGGATTCCATAATTTCCTTCACGGTCTCTATATTTGTTTATCAGCAAATTTATCCGTTGCAGCAATACTTATCAACAAAAGTTAATTTTTAACGATTTTTGAGATCTTTTGATCCTTCGTTTACTGACAAATTTCAATATGGAGGAGCCTATGTTGGATATGGAGGTATAATCTTGATTGATCAAAATCATCCAAAACAAGAATTACTTGTTACATATTCTTTTGGGGAGAACACTTGGTTGATTAGACTAGGTGTTGAAGAGTTTGGTACTCTTCAAGGTTGCTGGTGAGTTTGGTGCTCTTTTCGTTGAGTTGCAAATCGGTTGGTATCGATTAATAATATTTTTTTTCAAAATCCATTCGAACATACCAGATGGTAGTGAATTAAGCTCTAGGTGAGTAAAACCACTATAAATCATTGTGTTAATTTTTCTCACTATCTCTTACATTTTTGAAAGTTCTTATATATTCGAAAAAGAGAATAAAATTTTGAAAAATTGGGAAAATCTATTCATCTCCCTCTAGATTTATGTAACTACTTAGACTAACAATATTGACATGCCTACTAGTTTCACCCTCAACAGTGAAAACAAAAGATACCAACATAATATATATAAAAAAAACTTGGATCACGAAGTTCGGAGATTAATTACCAACGGATTTCCACCAAATTTTATTTTTTATTTTAAAACAAATATTGGTAATTACCAACGGCTTTCCGACAGATTTATGGCAGTTTTTTTTTTTCATTTTACCGATGAATTTACCGACGAAGTTAATACAAGCAGGTTAGAGATAAAAATAAGAGAAGTAGGTTGTCGTCAATATTTTAAAAAAAAAAATTAAAACAAATATTGGTAAGACCGGCGAATTTACCCATGGATTACAACAAAAGTACAAAACCGACCTAAAAACAAAACTAAATTAGACTAATGACCGATATCTCTGACATTTCCAAGGGTGATACGGATGGTGGGTCATTTATTAAATATCAATTCGATCTTCAACTTTTAGGGATGGCTTTTTGCCAACCCTATCGATCTCCTTTTCTTGATCAGATGTCGTTTAGGGCTCCAACTGTAATAAGTTAACATATCACGGGTATTATTCTTCAGTTCCCTATGTTTCGATTACTATGTAATTTCACAATTTCTTTTTTCTTGGCCTAGTTTAATTTTTTTAATATTGTCGACATGATGTATAACAACAATACAACATACATTCGATTCTTCAACTTTAATCCGAGCTGACTTTTGTATTTTCATTTATAGTTCGTATCCAAAAAAATTGAAGATAGTTTTAATCTAGCTAGAGAATTAAATATACTACGGTTAAGGTTTTAGACATGAACCTGAACACTATATTAACGAATCAAATTTTTATGTATCAAATTTTCGAAAATACATTATTAACGTATCAAGACTTTATGTATCAATTTTGGAAAATTATACAATTACCGTGAATTGATAAAATGCAATCAACACCAAATGTGCAACAAATTAAAACCCAAGATATTATCAAGCTACTAGTTAGATAAATATAGTTGAACTTGGGCATTCCTTTTAGGTTGGCGTCCTATCACTTAATATATATAGATATTTTGTTATAGGTATTCTTATATGTACACTTCAAATTAATTAAATACATGTAACGAGCATCTCTTGTATACAATATGCAACACAAAATTACAATTGAAAATCTATACTACAGAGTGATTTAAGTTAGTATCAGATGTACTTCGTTTTGGACATCGCCTTGTCAAAGTCTATGTAATTTGGTTTGATTGACCTGAATTAAAAAGAACGATCGTTAGGTTAGTTGGGGTTAGTCACCAGCTAAGACCCTTGGTGCTTAAATCAGTAAAGGTTGTTAGGTGAGTCGGAACTGGAAAAGCAAAGTGACAATATATTTCATTATGAGATACATGTGTATTGGTGGTTGTACTGCGTCATATTTATAGAGTTGACTTTCTAAGGTCGTACGAGCTACTTTCCACGTGGCGGAATCACATTTATCTCCATTTCCTATCAAGTAACTCGGTCAATGGTGTAGTTCATGGGTGACCCGAACCGAGACGAATGATGTTTCATCTCTTATTCCACGTGTATACAAGTAACCATATTAATTTTGAAGCATAAATCAAGTCTAAATTATGCGTTTATTAACTTGTATACGCGTGGAAATTGAAGATCTCATCTATAACCCTGCAGACTTTGGGCCGGGTCCGGACCTTAATAAAAACAATTGAGGGTCTTGAGGCTTTCTTGTTACTTTTGTTACTAGCAAGGGCAAAATGGTCATTTCGACCTTTATGCTTATCACATGTGGAGATAGTAAACCTTATAAACCTTAAATACAAGCATGCAAATTCAATATGATATTCATGGCCACCTTATTTAATACTCTAGTAGAGTAGCCCGCCTTTAATTTCACTTAAACTATTCGCATTACGAGTGTTAATGTCTATGATGTATATAGATATAGCATATATGCGGAACCTATTTCTAATATATAGTTAAATGAATACTACATTAATCATCTCTTACCAAACCTGAATAAACTTGTATAAGAACAGTTGATTGGAACCAAAAACAAACTAATCCAACCCAAAACACTCTCCTTCTTGATTAATTACCCTAATGGAGTTTGAGCCCTCCTATTTCGTTGTTCTTGTTTCCTTTTTCGTGCTCGTATTCATGCTTCAAAAAATACGTAAGCCAAAATTAAATCTCCCTCCAGGACCCCGGAAATTGCCATTGATTGGAAACTTGCATCTTTTTGCAGGCTCTGATCCAATCCACGTTACTCTAAGAAATTTAGCCAATAAATATGGACCCCTAATGCACCTCCGACTAGGCGAAATCGACAATGTTATTGTCTCATCGCCTGAAATTGCAAAAGAGTTCTTGAAAACACACGATGTAATCTTCGCCTCTAGGCCTTCGCTAATTTCATCCGAAATTGGTTGCTATGGAAACACAGACATAGCTTTCGCTCCATACGGCGATTACTGGAGACAAGTGCGGAAAATCTGCACGCAGGAGCTTCTTAGCGCCCCTCGTGTGCAATCGTTCCGGCCCATAAGAGAGGAAGAACTTTTAAACCTTTGCAAATGGATTGCCCAAAATGCAGGAAAACCAATCAATTTGACAGAGAAAATCAGCCAGGTAAGTTATGCTCTGTCCGATATTTGGTCATTCGTCCATAACGAAAATATTTTTCACCCATGTTTTTCAAATAGAAGTTTTTTAACCTTGTTTTAAGTTCAATTGTCCATTTTGCCTTTTTTCTTTTCATGATCGAGAAATGCACTGCATCAAATTTTTAAGAAATGACCAAGTAACTCACCAAAAAAGACTGTCAGTGTCAGCTAGACATATATATTTTAGTCTATCATGGCTAAAAAAATATTTTTAAAAATATGGCTAATTTTCATTTTCGAAAAAGGCGAGTGACCAATTTGCCCTATTTCCACAGGTAAGTTATGATATCATGGTTAGGGCATGCCTTGGCGAGAAGAGTGAGGAAAAGTCTTTGTTCACAAAAATAGTGACCGATGGTTTACAGAATGTCTCTGTCTTTGATATTGCTGACGTTTACCCTTCCATCAAATTCTTATTACATCTGTTCACGGATTTGAGGAGGAGGGTAGAAAAACATCATGAGCAAATAGATAGGTTAATGGGAAAGATCATCGATGATCGCAAACGAGCCAATGCTGCAAAGATTGATGAGGGAGAAAAACATGAAGATCTGCTAAATGTTCTATTGAAGTTGCAGAGTGGTGGATCCCTTGAACATCCACTAACTACTAACAACATTAAAGCTGTTCTACTGGTGAGTCCGATAGTCTATTTCCGGGTAAATTGCAATTTTGATCATGTAACTATAAATAAGGATATGTTAAAAATTGGTGCAAACTTGGTGTAACATCTTCACATGTCCTACTTTTAGGATGTGGGACACTTGTAATGCATCCATACACTAAGGATAACATGTGAATGGTAGATGCTACACCAAGTGTAGTGCTCCAAGAGTAGCATCTATAGAACCGTCTTATTAATTAACTTCAAAAAAAAAAAAATCCTCTAGCTCAAATTTAGTTCTCAATTCACTGGGAATTTTAAATTGATCGAAAAATCTTATGTTAGTTACATGTGAACGCAAAATATTAGGGCTCATTTGGATAGAGGGATTTGAAATTCCAAGGGATTTCAAATGAATGGATTTCAAAGTCATTGGATTTGAAATCCATTGCTTGTTTGGATGATGTAGATTTGTGTAAGGATTTCAAATCCATCGTAAGTTTTGATAAAAAAAAATTAGAAGCTCTATTTATTTTCTTAATTGATATAAAATAAATAAAAATAAAAGATATAATCTTATTATTTTGTGTGTAGTGTGTGTAAATGTGTGTAGTGTGTATAAATGTGTGCAATGTGTGTAAGTGTGTACAAAGATGTTTGTAGTGTGTATAAATGTGTGCGGTGTGTGTAAATGTGTGTGACTATGCAAGTGAGCATAAATGGAAAAAAAAAAAGAATGGATTTCAAATGACTAGGTTTTGGTAGGGATTTGAGATCCTTTGAAAATGAATTAAAAGTTAAAGAGGGATTTGAAATCCATTGATTTGGATTTATATGCCAAAACAAAAGTGTGGATTTAGCTAAGGATTTCAAATCCCTCCTCCCAAATCCTCCCCAAATCCCCCCCATCCAAATGCACCCTTAGAGATTTTGGAATCTCATACCAAAAATTAGGGTTTTTGTTGATGTGGCGTGGGCCTAACATACATGGCGCCTACATGAATTTGTATTTAGAGTTTCAGCAAAAAAACCCCAAATTTTGGCTGGAAATTTAAAAAAATTCGCAATCTTTTTGGCTCACGTGCTATTGACATGAAATTTTCAGCCAATTTTAAAATTTTCGATGAATATTTAAAAGACAAAAATGGGGAGATTTTTAAGATACATGGTGATATTTCTACTCAGAGTTTAAAAAGGACCAATTTTGCCACACCACTACATTTACGAGCTTTGAAAGTACAAATATTTATCCGTCTGTTTTCTGCTATATATTTCAAGATATAGTTTTTTATATAACCAACAAAATTCCATTTGTGCAACAAATCATATCATCTCATCAGGGTCGTGCATAGAAATTTTTTGGCCCGAGTCAAACTTTAAAATGGGTCCTATTGTTTTTACAAATTTAAAGAGATATAAAATACTATTAAAAAATAAACTTTGTTTAATGTACAATATTAGTTAAAATAATATGACAACCATGTTCAAAATAATTATTTAAATACAACCCGCTTCACATTTTTGGCGACAAAAGTATTGATCATGTTTGTATAATCAAGTTGCTCAATTATTCCTTTCTCAATTGATAACATAGCTGACTCATTCAACCTTTCTTGTGACATGGTTGACCGAAGAAAGTTTTTATAATTATAAAACTCCGCCTGAGGTTTGGGCTAACTACAAAAAAGTCCAGAAGTTTTTAAAAATTGCAAATCATGTTTCTATATAAGAACGAGCTCGAACCATAATATAGAGAAAATAGTTAACTTTGAAAGAATCGCCTAAAATTTAGCCTTAAAGTTTTTTTTTTACATCTAATATATATATATATATATATATATGTGTGTGTGTACATATAAAACATTAAAACTTTCGGGGCCCCTAAATTTTATTACTTTTTTGGGCCTGAGTCCTTTGACTCAATGACCTCAAAGTAAGCACGGCCATGTATGGCGTACACATGACATTTAACTGGTGAATTGAAAGCTTTACTTTGTAAAAACACAGGATATGTTTTTGGTGCTGGGGTTGACACATCAACCTCAGTTGTTGATTGGACAATGGCAGAATTGCTCAAGAATCCCAGAGTCCTTAAAAAGGCACAAGATGAATTAAGACAGGTTTTCGATGCCAAAGGTCGTGTCGACGAATCTAACTTTGACGAACTGAAGTACCTCAAACTAGTCATCAAAGAAACTTTCAGGTTTCACCCGACAGTTCCTCTGTTGCTTCCAAGAGAAAGTCGAGAGGCCAGTCAGATTAACGGATACAATATTCCTATAAAAACTCGGGTCCTGGTGAATGTTTGGGCGTTCGGAAGAGACCCCAAGTATTGGGATGATGCAGAGAGCTTTAAACCAGAAAGGTTTCTTGAAAAATCAGTTGATTTTAAGGCGAGTAGCTTCGAATACATCCCTTTTGGCGCCGGAAGAAGAATTTGCCCTGGAACGATTTATGGCCCGACAATTGTTGAGTTCCAACTGGCAATGCTTCTCTACCATTTTGACTGGATTTTGCCAGATGGAATGAAACCAGAAGATGTGAAAATGACTGAGTTATTTGGGGCGGCATCTCGAAGGAAACATGATCTTTTTGTAATTCCCGTTGTTAGGAGGCCTTTGCCTGTTTAGCTTCATGAGCAACAAAAAATTGTAATCAAAACTTGATCTCCTTATATACAATAAAATGCATGCAAATCCTTTTATTCCAATTTTATTCATCTAGTATTGTAAATATGGCATGTTGGCACTTAAAATCAATGTTCTAAGAAATATTAGATGCTAGGCAGATGGCTCAATGGGGCCTAAGCCTACACAGGTCCTGGACGGGTTATAGATATATAAGATTAGCCGGGGACTAATCGGAAGAAAAACTTAATAACACCATGTACGTGTTTGACTTACCAACCACAAGATAAACAGATGTACTTTAATATCACCCATAACAATTCTACCAACCATGATAATGCATAAATAAATAATTTCGATCTAGTTCCCTACCGTGACCAGAATTTATATTTCACCGTGCGGTGGAATAGGAGACGAAATATTATTTTAAAATAGAAGTTTTCATCCGATTAATCATATGGTGTAGTGGTATCGCCTCTCTCCTTAGTGGGGAAGGTCAAGGATTGAGTGTGCATCAATGGGTATGTGTGTGCGGTTAGTGAAAAAAATGTGTTTCTTCTAAGGAACTGAAATGCCTAAATGAAAATAAGTTACCTTTAGCTAGTGAGAATCTTAGGATTGTATGGTTTCATCTCATTGGAGATTTTTCACCTTTTGTAGTGTTTGAGATATGTAAATTGTATTTGTTTTACTCAATTCCATTAGAAATATTCCATTTTCAACTTTTCATCTTACAATCTTAATTCTCTATTCTAAATTCCCACATCTATATACCCAATTTTCGACTTATACTACATTAGTGGGCCCACTACACCATACTACTATCACCACATCCACAAAATTATCATTTCTAAATTAAATATTCAATGCGGGTTCAACATGCACTATCAATTTTCATCCAATTATTTGTTATTACTTTTCTACCAAAATCATTTATTATTATATATATAAATTATCATCTTATCACAGTTTCCAATAACCAAATGTATGTTCACTTTTGACAATTTTCAATACAAATGTGAGAATTTATCCCAATAGGATGGCAAATAACTTTTCTAGCTCGTTGGAATGAAAATCATACAACTCATTTGAGATTCAACTTACCACAATTACAATAACTTGATTTGAGTTTCTTAAGTTACTTTCTAATTGAAGAGTACTCTTGCAGCACTGTCTTATGGATCAGAATTTGTGAGAAGAGCCCAACCAAGAAGTGATTTATTTTTCTGCAAATTTTTTGCTTTTTTTTGTTTGTCGTATTGGTATGAACCATTGTGATGCATGTTAAGGTTGAGTGTAGGGAGTTGTCGCAAAACTGCATGTGTGAAGAGCAACCCAAAAATTGACTAATAATAGCTACATATATTTCATTGAAACAAATATATGAATTTAAGAAAATATTAATTCCAAGAAAAACAAAATTTTTAGGGGCAAAATTGTCCATATAGGACAAAGTGCAAAAATTTACATAGTTCGTATGGTAAATTAAATATATCAAAAAATAGTTTATACAGTGAAAAATAAAAGCGCAAATAGTATAGAGAATTTAATGTGATTTCCTCTAAATATATAAATACTAACTCATTGAGTTTTGGTGTCAAAAATAAAAGAAGGGCTTTTGTATCCCACATTGGTTGTGGAACAAAAGGGGTGGGAGCCTTAAGGTTATTTAAGGAACCCATGTGTGGTGTTATCAAGTGCACTACCAAATACACTTTAACCTTTGTGGTTTGACTCTAGTTAAATTCTCTCTTGTATTCTCAAGTATGGAGAGTTGGGAGAGAGGTGTGAGTTAGTCAAAGGTTTGTAAGAGTGTGGGGTTACTTGGGGTCGGGAGAAAGAATGTCCGTGTGATTGTAAAAATGTTTCATATAGTGGAATTTCTTTCTCGGTGGGCCGTGGTTTTTCTCCTGGTTTTGGAGTTTCCACGTAAATTCTTGTGTTGTGGATTGTTGTTATTTCCATTTTATTTCTCGGTTATTTCTCGCTTGTCCTTGGGGATGAATGTGGATCCGATTTTTCCCAACAAGTGGTATCGAGCCTGGGTTGGGTCTCTTGAAATTCGAGTATGCTCGGGTTGCAACGATGTCGACCTTCCACATCGAAAAAGATTTCTTGAGCGGTGTCCGGGGTCTCATTTGGAGGCGGGTTGTTCATCAGGCTAGGGTGGTTCAAGCAGGTGGAGAAATTTAATGGAAGGGTCGAGTTTGGCTTATGGCTAGTATAAGTCAAGGATGTGTTGGTACAATCCGGTTACACAAGGCTTTGAAGGTTAATCAATCAAAGTGGATGTGGAGTTGATCTCGCAAATAGCTCCTAATCCGGGCTAACATTGTGGCGGAGGATTTTCTCACGATGAGAAAATGTATGTCCTTTTGCATGTGAGTTGTCATGAAAGAGGATGTGGTTATGTTAGCGGGTCCACGAATTTGCGCATGACGGGCATTGGCTTGTCATGGAAAGATGCAGGTGTGGTGGAATTTCACACGGGCATTGGTTTGACATGGATGCAAGGTGTGTGGTGGAATTTACACACGGGTATCGGTTTGGCATGGATACAAGGTGTGTGTTTATGTCGATGGCTGAAGGACTTCCAGGAGGGCCAAAAGCTGGGAGTTGCACCATAAATAATCAGTGGGTTTTTCGACATGTGCCGAGGAAATTCTTAGAATGGTGTATTCTAAGTGGTCTACTCATATGGTGGAGTAGGATTCTCTGGTTTGAGAATGATGGTTCTCTGGTTTGAGAATCGTGATTGTCGGTGAAGACAATGGTGGAGCTTCTTTTATTTTGCCAAGGTGGAGTTTGTTGAGTTTTGGTGTCAAAAATAAAAGAAGGGCTTTTGTATCCCACATTGGTTGTGGAACAAAAGGGGTGGGAGCCTTAAGGTTATTTAAGGAACCCATGTGTGGTGTTATCAAGTGCACCAGTCAAATACACTTTAACCTTTGTGGTTTGACTCTAGTTAAATTCCTCTCTTGTATTCTCAAGTATGGAGAGTTGGGAGAGAGGTGTGAGTTAGTCAAAGGTTTGTAAGAGTGTGGGAGTACTGGGGTCGGGAGAGAGAATGTCTGTGTGATTGTAAAATGTTTCATATAGTGGAATTTCTTTCTCGGGGGGCCCGTGGTTTTTCTCCGGTTTTGGAGTTTCCACGTAAATTCTTGTGTTGTGGATTGTTGTTATTTTTCATGTTATTTCTCGGTTATTTCTGCTTGTCCCTAGGGGATGAATGTGGGATCCGATTTTTCCCAACACTAACGAGCTAGCTGACCTTTCCATAAGGGTGATACCTACGGTGGGTCATTTATTAAATATCAATTCATCAACTTTTAGGGATGGCTTTTTGCCAACTCTATCTCTTTTTCTAGATCACGCTCCAACTGCAGTAAGCTAACCTGAAGGGCTAATCACTTCCCTATATTTCGATTACCGTATGGAACTAATTTCACAATTGATAGCAGTATGGCTTTAAACAGTATGGATGAACAGTAAGAATGTAAAGTCATTCAAGATCTTGCAAACCAAAGAGTAGGACTATTATACTTGAATGGATGTCGAGTAGAATAGCTCGATATTCACTTCATCAACTTGTGTAAGTAACCATTCATCTCATGCCAAACTCTAAACTTATATATATATATATATATATATATATATATATAGGATATGGATCAAATAGGTCCTCCCATTTGGGGTGAGTCCATAGGACCCAATCCTAACCATAGATTAATATTTTTGGGTGGTCCAGATTTTTAGGGGGTTTTATATTTATTTTTTTTGTTTCAACAACTAAAAAGGGTAGGGTGGTCATTTTATAATATAGAATCAGTTATTGAGATTTGATGAGATCTCAATCACGTTCAATTTGTTTCCTCCTTTCACGCGGTAGTGGTTTCAGGTTATTGAGTAACCCATATCCCTCATGTTCACTTTTTTTTTTATCTCCAGTGTATTCTATTGTTAACTGCTTATGTAATATAATCATATTGCATGTGTAGTATAACCATATTGCATGTGTAATTTAATCATGTTTGTATTGCATATGTAGTGTATATTTGTTGCTTATGTAGTATAGGGTTGTTGCTTATTACTTGCTTATATAGTTAATATATTTGTGTTGCATATGTAGTGTATATTCGTTGCTTGTGTAGTTTGAGTTTGTTGCTTATGACTTGCTTATGTAGTTAATGTATCTGTGGTGCATTTGTAGTGTATATTCATTGCTTATGTAGTATAGACTTGTTGCTTATGTAGTATGGGTTTGTTGCTTATGACTTACTTATGTAGTTAATGTAATTGTGGTGCATACGTTGTGTATATTCGTTGCTTATGTAGTATAGGCTTGCTGCTTATGTAATATGGGGTTGTTGCTTATGACTTGCTCATGTAGTTAATATATCTGTAGTGCATACATAGTGTATATTCGTTGCTTATGTAGTATAGACTTGTTGCTTATGTAGTATGAATTTGTTGCTAATGACTTGCTTATGTAGTTAATATATCTAAAAGCACCATGACACATCTATATAAGCAACAAATTACATCTTCATAAGAAAGATGAATGATTTTTCATAGTAGTATGTTGAAGAAGAAGCAGAGTAGGTTTGTTACGTGATTTTGTTTTGAGATTTGGAAAGATTGCGTGAATCCCATGAATACCGTGAATCCCATGAATATTGATTTGAGAGGATGACTAATTTACCCCTGTGTTTAATTAACAAGCTTGTAATTTGTAATTTTGCCTCTTAAATTGCAACCCTTGAAAAAATTAGATATATGGCTAGGATTGGTCCCTATGGACTCACCCTATGAGGTGGTCTCATATAACCCTCTCCCTATATATATATATTGATTCTAACAAACTGCGCTACTCATCCAACACAAAAACATTAACCACTCTTGATCAATTACCTTATGGAGTTTGAGCTCTCCACTTTCATCCTTCTTGTTTCCTTTTTCGTATTTGTATTTGTGCTTCAAAAAGTACGTAAGCCAAAATTAAGTCTCCCTCCAGGGCCCCGGAAATTGCCATTGATTGGAAACTTGCATCTTTTTGCAGGCTCTGATCTAGTCCACGCTACTCTAAGAGATTTAGCCAAGAAATATGGACCCCTAATGCACCTCCGACTAGGTGAAATCGACAATGTTATTGTCTCCTCGCCTGAAATCGCGAGAGAGTTCTTGAAAACACACGATATAATATTTGCCTCCAGGCCTTCACTAATTTCATCGGAAATTGGTTGCTATGGAAATACAGACATAGCATTCGCCCATACGGCGATTACTGGAGACAAGTGCGAAAAATCTGCACACAGGAGCTCCTGAGCACCATGCGTGTCCAATCGCTCCGGCCCATATGAGAGGAAGAATTTACAGATCTTTGCAAGTGGATAGCCCATAATCAAGGAAAACCAATCAATCTGACAGACAAAATTAGCCACGTAAGTTCGGATATTTGGTAATTCGTCTATAACAAAAATATTTTTTGCCATGTTTCTCAAACGAAAGTTTTTTCAGCTATTTTTGAGTTCAACTATCTATTTTGTCCTTTTTTAATTTCCCAAGACAGAGAAACATTTCTCATGAACGTAAAATGCACCACGCTGCTTTTGAAAAAGATGGCTATTTTTATTTTCAAAAAAGGTGAAATGGCCAATTTAATCTATTTCCACAGGTAAGTTATGATATCATGGTTAGAGCATGCCTTGGCAAGAAGAGTAAGGAGAAGGCTTTGTTCACAAAAATAGTGACAGAGGGTTTACAGAATGTCTCTGTCTTTTATATTGCTGATGTTTATCCTTCGATCAAGTTCTTATTACATATGTTCACTGGTTTGAGGAGGAGGGTAGAAAAACATCACGAGCAAATAGATAGAATTATAGGGAAGATCATCGATGATCGCAAACGAGCCAATGCTGCAAAGATTGATGAGGAGAAAAACATGAAGATCTGCTAAATGTTCTGTTGAAGTTGCAGAGTGGTGGATCCCTTGAACAGCCGCTAACTACTGACAACATTAAAGCTGTTCTATTTGTAAGTCTTATAGTCTATTTCCGGGTAAATTGCAATTTTAATATCATGTAACTACAAAGATATGTTAGAATTGGTGCAAACTTGGTCTTGTTAATTAACTTAAAAAAGAAACTCTAAAATTTAGTTCTCTGGATAAATTTTAAAATTGTCCGAAAACTCTTATGTGAGTTCACGTGAACGCAAAAGATTGGGAAATCAAAAACTCCACAATCTTTTGGGTTCAAGTGCTACTGGCATGAGATTTTCGGCCAATTTTAAATTTTTTGATGAATATTAAGATGAAAATCAAAGAGTTTTTAAAGATACATAGTGATTTTTCCAGTCAGAGTTTAAAAATGACCATTTCCACACCACAACAATGATATTATCTCATACACGTGACATTCAACTGTTCAATTGAAAGTCGTACTAGTTTTTAAAAATACAGGATATGTTTGGTGCTGGTTGAAACAACAACCTCAGTTGTTGATTGGACAATGGCAGAATTGCTCAAGAATCCCAGAGTCCTTAAAAGGTGCAAGATGAATTAAGACAAGTTTTCGATGCCACATGTCGTGTCGATGAATCTAACTTTGACGAACTGAAGTACCTCAAACTAGTAATCAAAGAGACTTTCAGGTTTCACCCGACAGTTCCTCTGTTGCTTCCAAGAGAAAGCCGAGAGCCCTGTCAGATTAATGGATACGATATACCTGCAAAAACTCGGGTCCTCGTGAATGCTTGGGCGATGGGAAGAGACCCCAAGTACTGGAATGATGCAGAGAGCTTTAAACCAGAAAGGTTTCTTGAAAAATCAGTTGATTTTAACGCGAGTAGCTTAGAATACATCCCTTTGGCGCTGGAAGGAGAATGTGCCCTGGAATGATTTATGGCCCGACAATTGTTGAGTTACAACTGGCAATGCTTCTATACCATTTTGATTGGATTTTGCCAGATGGAATGAAACCAGAAAATGTGAAAATGACTGAGTTATTTGGGACGACATCTCGAAGGAAACATGATCTTTTTGTAATTCCAGTTGTTAAGAGGCCTTTGCCTGTTTAGCCTGAATGACAAAGAATTCTAATAAAAATTGAATATGACCTGGAGGGACTTAAAATACGAGATGAAACATAATTTGAAATAGATGATCCACACTGCGATAAACCATGCAACGATCGAGTAGTTGATGTAATAATTGCTTTTGGAATGTTTTTCTTGAAATAAAAAAGTGTGTATTTTTATAGTTTGAGTGCACTAATTGATAAATCCAGCTTCTTGAGATTTGGTATATATAATATATATATATATATATATATCTATATATCTTAAGGTATAAATGGTGGGCGGACTATGCCGAGGAAGACCAACTTAGTGATGAGGACTAATATCCTACTGGGAAATCTCCGCCAATAGACAATGATGGATTTGTGGTCATCAACAAAAATCAGCTAGTAATGGAAAAAATATCATCCCTTCACGTTCTCACCAGAACATCTCTACTCGCAATCCGCTCGGCTAAAAATGGAAGAAATCTCCTTATCAATCACGTTCCATACATATATCAATCCCACAAAAATCGACATCAATAATCTCTCTATCTCTCTCTCTCTCTCTCTCTATATATATATATATATATATATATATATATATATAATATAATTATTGTGAACTGCATATTTAGAATAAGTATATCGTATAGAAAGTTATGAGATACTGCATATTTAGTTGTTGTTTAATGCATACATAGTTATAAGATATTACATAATCATATATTTGGGGTATAGATAGTAATGAGGTAATGCAAAGTTAACTGTTGTTTGATGCATACATGGTTATGATACTATGCATAGTTAGTTAGTGTTTCATGTATATACAAGTACGAGACAATGCATAGTTAGATATTGTTGATGCACACTTATTTGTTGTTTGATACATATATAATTGTAACACAATGCATAGTTAGTTATTGTTTGATGCACAATTATTTGATGTGTTTGATGCATATATAACTGTAACACAATCTATTGTTAGTTATTGTAGGATGCTCGGTATATATAATGCATACTTGGTTTGAATAAAATGAATATTTAGAATACATATAATGCCTATATACTAGTAGAAATTTAGTGCATAATTATGTTCATTTTGTTGCATACATAAAGGGAACATATTACATATTTAAAATCAATGTGATGCATATTTTGAAAATGAAAAATAACCTTAATCGCGGGAGTTTTCATATCGAGATATTCAATCATTTAAATCACGATCTATGAATAATCACGTTCCTAAAAAAGGACAATAGTACAAGTTCCAAACTGCTCTTATTGAAAGAAAATAAATAAATAATTAATTAAAAATAGAAAAATATGGTATATTGATTTTACTAAATACGTGGTTGTGATTAGTTCTTACGGTCTCACAGTCTCATTTAATCTCATCCCTATATGTGTGTGTGTATGTGTGTGTTTTTGGTGAAAATACATTTTGATAATGCTCTTCCAGCAAGTGCAATAAATGAAAATCAAAACTTACAAATTAGCACTTCTCTAAAATAGACTTTTGGAGAAGTGATTTATTCTAAATGTTCATTTGAAAATATCACTAAATATATATGTTACTTTTTCGAATGGACTTACATACCAAAAAGTTAGGCTGCGATTGGATATGAACAAAATTTTATTTTTGTTCCGCTAGAGAATTTTTTTGACCAAAAATGCGGTTGTTTATGAAAATTTTCAGAAAATATACTATTCTCTCACTTTGATTTTTCTCATTTTTTCTTACATCAATCACATCTACACATTTTTTCACAAAATACTAATCATTATTACACATTCTCCCACAAATTTTACTATTCACCCACTCACACATTTCTAACTATCAATCAATCCAATCATTATTTTACTATTTTTAAATCAAATCAACTTTTATCATTATATATTTATTCATACTCTCAAAATTTTCTAAAAACTTTCATCAGAATATTTTTTCACTATTTTTTAGTGAAAAGAAAATTTTTAAAATGAAAATATATCCAATCGCACCCTTAGTTTCAAAAGATTCTTTAAAAAAATTAGTTTCAAATGAGTTCCCAAACATGTACTAATTAAAGGATACACGATTGAAAGCATGACGTGTACAGGATTGACATAGGTAATAGGATCTCTATAAAATAATAAATCCGACGGTGGAATGAAAGTCGGCCGCTGCTGTACCTATGTCATGTTGAATTAGATTAATTAATTTGTTATTGTGGAAAGTATAAAAGATTATGACTGTACCTATGGATTTGTTATTGTGGAATGACATAGTTTCAAAAATAGCTGCGTTAGATTAATTGAATTATAAGATCATATTTAATGCCAAATTTAGTTTCTCAACTCGACTCTGGTACGCCTAAAGTTCTCTATTTTGATTCAATTCGGGCGGTGGGTCTATCACTATCACATTGTAAACAGTAAACACCCTTATAATACAGTCAGAAACCATAATAAATAAGAAAGTATGACATATTAGACTTAGTAGTATATATTATTTTATTCTCTAATAATTTTATTGCGAATAAAGTTGGCTGGAACGCAAGGCCAGTTAAATTCATTGAAGCACTAATTGGAATGAAGGATATGAGTAATGGATTTCAAATCCATAATAATAAATTCATTGAGGTTCAATGGATGGAGTCATTCTATAATGAATTTCAAATTCTTTTTGGAGTTATTTTGGAGGATTTCAAATCATTTCTATTTGGAGTCATTTGAAATCATTCCCTAAATCTTCTCCTCAAATTCAAATTCTCTCATCCAAATGCAACCTAAGGGTGCATTTGGATTAGGGGATTTGGGACGAAGTATTTGAAATCCTTAGTTAAATCCACACCCTTGTCTAGGGATAGGGGTGTCAATTTGTGACACAACACGA
Source organism: Rehmannia glutinosa (assembly GCA_016081115.2). Classification (NCBI taxonomy): domain Eukaryota; kingdom Viridiplantae; phylum Streptophyta; class Magnoliopsida; order Lamiales; family Orobanchaceae; genus Rehmannia; species Rehmannia glutinosa. The sequence goes on along the minus strand of CM071929.1, from coordinate 34,346,900 downwards.
TAACCCGACATGAATCTAACACGAATTTAGCAGGTACATGTACAACCCTTAGCATGTTCGGGTCAAAATCAGGTCGGACACGGTTAACACGCGAAATATATAGGTCAGGTCAGGTCAACCCGCGTGTCGACACGATTGACCTATTTAACCCGTTTAAGTTTATAGTCACATATTAGTTTTATATTTTGTGATGTTTTAGTTAGTTATATGATGTTTTAGTTAGTTATATGATGATGGACAAATTATTCAATGCATTTTCTAATAATTTAAAGTATTTTTTATTGATAATTTTAGTTTTTTTTATTTTTTTCGTGTTATATAGGTTTTTCGTGTCATGTTCGGGTTACTCGTGTCATAAACGGGTCGTGTTTGTGTCAACGTGGCATACCCGTGTCAAGACATGACCCGCGAACACGAATACGACACGATTGACACCGCTATCTAGGGATGTCAACGGGCCAGGGCGAGGCGGGAGCAGGGGAGCGATCCCCATCCCCGCGGTCGCAAGGAATCCCCATCCCCCTCCCCCTCCCCTCGAGACAAACGGGGAAAATTTCCCCCCATCCCCGTCCCCAAGGGGATTCCCCGCTTCCCATTTTTATTTTATTTTTTGCAAAAAGCTTTTTTTTTAAAAAAATAATTTTTAAATATTAAAAAATATATAAATTATATAAAAAAAACTAATAAATCACTCATTAATTAAATTTAATGATCCCCATCCCCACCAACTGGGAGAAAAAATTCATCGTCCCCGTCCCACGGGGGAAAATTTTGGGGAATCCCCACTCCATTCGGGCCAGATCCCCGTTGTCATCTCTACCCTGGCTTAAAAATCTGATCAATGGATTTCAAATTCCTCTTTAAGTTTTAGTTTTTTTCAAATGATTTGAAATCCATCCCAAAACATAGTTATTTGAAATTCTTTTTTTTTTTAATGCACACTTGCATATACACACACAGAGCACACAAATTCACGCACATCTACATTGAACACACTCTCTTTTTTATGCACACATATTCACACATACTCTCCTCACACACACATTCATTCACACTTTCCCTCACATATAGAGTGACAATTTTTGGTCCGGCTAGAGGCCGGCTGACCCGACTCGAACCCCGAGTGGCCCGACATATTTATGTGTAAAAATGCCTTTTAGGTTGGGTTGGGCGGAGAAATCACGACCAAGATTTCATGGGCCACCCGACCATGCCTCGATTTTACGTATTGGAGTGCCTCCGAACTTTTGATAGCTCTACTCACATACACATATTCACACATAATAAAATTTATATATTTTATAGTTTATAAGTATACAAAATTATAATTATTTATAAAAATAATAAGATTATATTTTTATTATTATTTCTTAAATGTCAATTAAGAAAATTATTAGAGTTTTGAAATTTTTTATCAAAATTTTCAAACAAGAGAAGGATCTCAAATCCACATCATCCAAACAAGAGAATGATTCCAAATAAAGTTATATAAAATCCATTTATTTTCAAATACATTGGATTTAAAATCTCTAAATCTAAATGCACCATATAAGAATTAATATGAAATAACTTCGACTTTATGTGCCAATTCAAATGTACACTCCTCGTGTTTATTCGTTCGATACCTTTTTTGCTTATTCTTTATTTAATTACCACATTTTCTATTCCATATTCATATTCTATTTTTTTTTAATAAAGGGATAACGTTTTTAATCAACCCAAACTATACGGGTTTTTACACTTTGCAACCCAAACTTTGAAAAGTTACTGATTGCAACCTAAACTTTACAAAATTTTACACTTTGCATAAAATTACGGTTTTACCCCTGGTTTCGGAAAGTTGGTTTGTAGTTTACCCTCTAAACTTTAAAGTTGTTACACTTTGCAACATGGACGATAAATTTCATTGCATTTTCTTTGATTACTCCCAAAGGTCTTGCGACCTCGAAAATGGTATCGAGCCTAGGTTTATTAAGAACTTTTAGTTAAATTTATTATATTTATGTAATTAACAATTGGCGAGGAGAAATTACTCCGAGATTATGGATCCCGGACCGATGTCCGAGATGTACCACTACAGACATATCGTCAAATATTGACGATGTATGCACAAGAACACCTTGACCAGGTTTCATATTGGGAATACCAACATGAAGAAAAGGAGCGGCGGAGCCAGCAGGAAACCTTAAAGCAATGCAAAATGCGCGAGAATATTATAAGCGCTTTTGGATGCATAACCGGACCCTATATATTCACTTGATGAACCTTCAAGAAACGGTTCATGAAAATTCCCATCGAACAATGATTCCCGATGGAGTACCGAGTGGAACGAGATACTTCCAGACAAATCTAAGATCTCCGAAGATCTTAGAGAAATCCGAAGACGGTGCGAGAATTATGGCAACCGCCATATTCATCTACCAAAGACAAGTTCATCGATCGAGAACTGATGGAGACGATGGTGAAATATCGAGAAGGAAACTCTTGAACTACTTCATGATATTCAAAACGAGTCAAGAACCTGGAGGGCAGGCCGAGTTCATCCGGAGGAAACGTATTGATTTTGGGGCGGTACCCTATTTACACCAAAAGGGGAAACCAACCGGGTTATACGAAAGATGACAGATGAGGAGAAGCCCATTGCTCTAATCAAAGGAAAATCCATAAAAAATTAAAAAGATGGATATGGAAAAGATGAATCTTAAAGATCTACACGACCAAGAGAATCCTTCGCGGGATTAGGTATTGTGGATTTAAAGATGAACGCAGTGAGAATCGCCTTTGGTTACCTATGACCCACAAGGTAGACCAATTCCTCCACCACCGCCACCGCTAATCCTAACGTCGAAGAAAGTACAGTTCACATCATGGAGCTCGGGGCGAGAGGATGCCACATGCCGGGATTTCACGACGGAGTGATCCACTTTCGGGGACGGGAGGGCGAACTGCATAACCTACCGGAAGGCCGAATGTTTATCGACGCCTTATGGAAAATCGCACCTCGACCCAATACATCCGTATGGGTTGATGTTAAATCTGGACATCCCGCATTTTAAAAAAGAGAAGTTCTCATTGATGAATGGGCTTGGCACTATGAGAATTTCAAAGAGAACCCTCGATCTTACAAAGGATTCATTCATTTTACTCCTTGAAATGAGTCTTGAAGGATCGGTGAAGATTTCTGGGATATGACCGATGCTAGTACAAAAGTTCGGTCACATCGGAGGAATCACTTAAAGGAATTGTCGATGGTATGACAAAACTATTCAAAATCCAATTCATCGGCACGGGTTATTTCGAGGGATTAGAGGATGAAAAAGAAAGAAATATAAACAAGCCCTCTATAGCCTTGAGTTCTTGGATATTTGTCATATTGACGAATATATCAAGTTGTTCACCGAATACGGGAAATCCAAGATTGAGGAAAAAGAAGCTGCACAACTATTCTTTGCCAAGATCCCGAGTCCCCGGAGAGAAATGCTTATCGGGGAATACAAGGGTGGAGTCAAGTAGAAACGTGGGCTTAAAAATGTCTTTCCTAAAGGCCAAGTTATCCGAATGGTGCTATCAAGCAGCTCGCACAGAATTACAAGAGATTAAGAGGAATTAACAAAGCGCCTCCTCTATGTTGCGTGGATAATGATATCCCAACAATTGTGGGAGGTCAAACCAAGGCGGCACAAGAAGAAGAAGGAAAGAAGCCATCCATACCGCCAAGGAAGCAACAACAAAAGAAGTAGGTCTTCATGGAGACCTAGAAGGTTCTCGTCAAAACAAAAAGCCCGGTTATAAATCGGACACGGTTAACGCGCGAAATAAATAGGTCGTTTAGGTCAACCCGTGTGTCAACACGATTGATCTATTTAACCCGTTTAAGTTTATAGTCACATATTAGTTTTATATTTTGTGATATTTTAGTTAGTTATATGATGTTTTAGTTAGTTATATGATGATGGACAAATTATTCAATGCATTTTCTAATAATTTAAAGTATTTTTTATTGATAATTTTAGTTTTTTTTTATTTTTTTCGTGTTATATAGGTTTTTCGTGTCATGTTCGGGTTACCCGTGTCATAAACGGGTCGTGTTTGTGTCAAGCGTGGCATACCCGTGTCAAGACATGACCCGCGAACACGAAATACGACACGATTGACACCGCTATCTAGGGATGTCAACGGGCGGCGAGCGGGAGCGGGGAGCGATCCCCATCCCCGCGGTCAAGGAATCCCCATCCCCCCCTCGAGACAAACGGGAAAATTTCCCCCATCCCCGTCCCCAAGGGGATTCCCCGCTTCCCATTTTTATTTTATTTTTGCAAAAAGTTTTTTTTTAAAAAATAATTTTTAAATATTAAAAATATATAAATTATATAAAAAAAAACTAATAAATCACTCATTAATTAAATTTAATGATCCCCATCCCCACCAACTGGGAGAAAAAAATTCATCGTCCCCGTCCCACGGGGGAAAATTTTGGGGAATCCCCACTCCATTCGGGCCAGATCCCCGTTGTCATCTCTACCCTGGCTTATAAATCCGAATTAATGGATTTCAAATTCCTCTTTAAGTTTTAGTTTTTTTTCAAATGATTTGAAATCCCTCCCAAAACATAGTTATTTGAAATTCTTTTTTTTAATGCACACTTGCATATACACACACAGAGCACACAAATTCACGCACATCTACATTGAACACACTCTCTTTTTTATGCACACATATTCACACATACTCTCCCTCACACACACATTCATTCACACTTTCCCTCACATATAGAGCTGACAATTTTTGGCCTGGCTAGTAGGCCGGCCTGACCAGCTCGAACCCCGAGTGGCCCGACATATTTATGTGTAAAAATGCCTTTTAGGTTGGGTTGGGCAGAGGAAATCAGCGATCCGAAGATTTTCGGGCCAACCCGACCCTGCCTGATTTTACGTATTGGGTCGGCCCGAACTTTTGATAGCTCTACTCACATACACATATTCACACATAATAAAATTTATATATTTTATAGTTTATAAGTATACAAAATTATAATTATTTATAAAAATTATATTTTTTATTATTATTTCTTAAATGTCAATTAAGAAAATTATTAGAGTTTTGAAATTTTTTTATCAAAATTTTCAAACAAGAGAAGGATCTCAAATCCACATCATCCAAACAAGAGAATGATTCCAAATAAAGTTATATAAAATCCATTTATTTTCAAATACATTGGATTTAAAATCTCTAAATCTAAATGCACCATATAAATTAATATGAAATAACTTCGACTTTATGTGCCAATTCAAATGTACACTCCTCGTGTTTATTCGTTCTTTTGGATACCTTTTTTGCTTATTCTTTATTTAATTACCGCATTTTCTATTCCATATTCATATTCTATTTTTTTTTTTAATAAAGGGATAACGTTTTTAATCAACCCAAACTATACGGGTTTTTACACTTTGCAACCCAAACTTTGAAAAGTTCGATTGCAACCTAAACTTTACAAAATTTTACACTTTGCATAAAATTACGGTTTTACCCCTGGTTTCGAGAAAGTTGGTTTGTAGTTTACCCTCTAAACTTTAAAGTTGTTACACTTTGCAACATGGACGATAAATTTCATTGCATTTTCTTTGATTACTCCCAAAGGTCTTGCGACCCTCGAAAATGGTATCGTCGAGCCTGGTTTATTAAGAACTTTTAGTTAAATTTATTATATTTATGTAATTAACAATTGGCGAGGAGAAATTACTCCGAGATTATGGATCCTAACCGATGTCCGAGATGTACCCCTTACAAGACATATCGTCAAATATTGACGATGTATGCACAAGAACACCTTGACCGGTTTCATATTGGGAATACCAACATGAAGAAAAGGAGCGGCAGAGCCGGCCGGGAAACCTTAAGGCAATGCAAAATGCGAGCGAATATTATAGCGCTTTTGGATGCTTAACTGCACTTATATATTCACTTGATGAACCTTCAAGAAACGGTTCATGAAAATTCCCATCGAACAATGATTCCCGATGGAGTACTGAAATGGAACGAGATACTTCAGACAAATCTAAGATCTCCAAGATCTTAGAGAAATCGAAGACGGTGCGTAATTATGGCAACCGCCATATTCATCTACCAAAGACAAGTTCATCGGATCGAAACTGGATGGAGACGATGGTGAAATATCGAAGAAACTTCTTGAACTACTTCATGATATTCAAAAACGAGTCAAGAACCTGGAGGACAGCCGAGTTTATCCGAAGGAAGGAAACGATTGATTTTGGGGCGGTACCTATTTACACCAAAAGGGGAAACCAACCGGTTATACGAAAGATGACAGATGAGGAGAAGCTCATTGCTCTAATCAAAGGAAAATCCATAAAAAATTAAAAAGATGGATATGGAAAAGATGAATCTTAAAGATCTACACGACCATTCGGCGAAATCCTTCGCGGATTAGGTATTGTGGATTTAAAGATGAACGCAGTGAGGAATCGCCTTTGGTTACCTATGACCCACAAGGTAGACCAATTCCTCCACCACCGCCACCGCTTAATCCTAACGCCGAAGAAAGCGGGTTCACATCATGGAGCTCGGGGGCGAGAGGATGCCACATCTTTGGGGATTTCACGACGGGGAGTGATCTACTTTCGGGGACGGGAGGGCGAAACCTCTTGCGGGAACTGCACAACCTACCTAAGGCCGAATGTTTATCGACGCCTTATGGAAAATCGCACCTCGACCCAATACATCCGTATGGGTTGATGTTAAATCTGGACATCCTGCATTTTAAAAACAGAAGAAGTTCTCATTGATGAATGGGCTTCAGCTATGAGAATTTCAAAGCAGAACCCTCGATCTTACAAAGGATTCATTTATTTTACTCCTTGAAATGAGTCTTGAAGGATCGGTGAAGATTTCTCGGATATGACTCTTGCTAGTACAAAAAGTTCGGTCACATCGGGGGAATCACTTAAAGGAATTGTCGATGGTATGGCAAAACTATTCAAAATCCAATTCATCGGCACGTTATTTCGAGGGATTAGAGGATGAAAAAAAAAAGAAATATAAACAAGCCCTCTAGAGCCTTGAAAGTTCTTGGATATTTGTCATATTGACGATATATCAAGTTGTTCACCGAATACGGTGGAAATCCAAGATTGAGGAAAAAGAAGGCTGCATGCCTATTCTTTGCCAAGATCCCGAGTCCCCTGGAGAGAAATGCTTATCGGGGAATACAAGGTGGAGTCAAGTAGAAACGTGGCGAGAAAAATGTCTTTCCTAAAGGCTAAGTTATCCGAATGGTGCTATCAAGCGACTCTGCACAGAATTACAAGAGATTAAGAGGAATTAACAAAGCGCTTCCTCTATGTTGCGTGGATAATGATATCCCAACATTGTGGGAGGTCAACCAAGGCGCGCACAAGAAGAAGAAGGAAAGAAGCCATCCATACCGCCAAGGAAGCAACAACAAAAGAAGTAGGTCTTCATGGAGACCTAGAAGGTTCTCGTCAAAACAAAAAGCCCGGTTATAAATCGGGACAAAGACCAGACCAAGCGGGGTAGAGCACCGTCATCGTTTCTAATCAAGCAAGTACTAGCAGAAATCCAGGAGAAGAACTTTCAGCGTGCTCACACCGAGCTAATGAAAGTTTCAAAGATTGTAATTGTTGGACATGCGGAGCAAGAGGGCATATCTCAACGGATTGCCCAGGCATACCAAAAAAACGAGTCGAGACGATTCGAGGCCACACGAGAAATCGAGGAAGCGGTCTATTATCGTGGATCTTATACGGTGTATCAATTTGAGGATATACCCTCGGATGAAAGCATCTATGAAGAAGAGATCTATTCGATGATGGAAGTGAATCCGATTCGAGAATCGAGTGAAGAAGAAATTCTTCAACAAACGGTCGGGAGGATATGTCGATTCCTCTCTCACATCAAGCGATGTCTCATAAGACTCTTATGAGAATTATGAAGGAAGATCCAAAGCTTCAAATCTATGATGGATTTACAATTGGAGCGATGGAAAAGGCTTTGGATAAGATTGGTTTCGTAATAGAAAACACCAAATTATCCACGGGGTAACAACCGGAGAATTTGCTATTCCGATGGAGTTTACCAAGAACGATCGAGATGCGGTTGGTCCCTATTAGAGAAATACAAGAGATCAAAAGCAAAGTTAAAAGAGAAGTTGCAAATACACTCTCATGGATTCATATCGGAGCCATAAGAGTAATTATTAAAGCAACATTCAAAGAATGAATAGATTCGCCTCTTAATCTTGCTATCTTTGACAAGCGAATCTCGCATCTCAAGGATCCATGCCTTGGAGCGGTTACTGAGAAATTTGTATGCGAGGAAATTGGCATTTAATGTCTATCCTAAATTGCATACAATTTAGGAGATCGAGACTTCAAGAGAGTCCTAACCATTCATCAAGATTTCAAAAGAGTCGATTTGATGAAAGAAGGAAACAGCCTTACTCGATCACATACAAGATTTCTATGCTCTCTCGAATACCCATCATTCCAAAGTATTCTTGAGAAAGGAATTTATTGAAGTCCCAAGAATCTTTGAGGATTTTGCCAGGGTGGTGTTACCGAAATCATTGAATCTCCAACCATTAAGGAGATTGATATGATAATTCAAGATCAACCATCTTCAACAAAAGTCGGAGTCTCGAGTTGAGCACAGAAGGATGTCTTTCCAGAAGACAAATGGTGAGTAGCAAATAGTTGGGAAGAAAGGAGACCAAGAAACGATTCGGCGCATCCCGATGTTTTTAAAACAAAGCGGAGAGCCTGAAATGTCCGATGATGGCGAGAGGTTGAAGTAATATTCGACATCACTCAAAAGGATAACATTTTTCCTTGTGATGTTCTATATTATCTCCAACAACCAATCGTTGGAAGGTATCGAAGCCCAAGATAGGAGAAATTGAGCTTACTATCACAGAGTTGCGGGAAAGATCCTTAACAATTAATACTGGAATTGAATTTCTTGAGGAGCATAAACCTTGGGAAAGATTACAAGACGGAATGGAATTCACGTGGATAATAAAAGATACGAGAATCGATGACCACTAGTCCATTCTCCATATACATTTCTATTGGAATGTTATATGTCAATACAAAGGCCGAGTATTTCGCGCCTATATTGATTCAGTCTTAGGAATATGTCTTTGCAAAGCCGGATGTTTTTCCTAAAGAAATTGGAGAAGATTTACCACCTATTGCGAGGAAGAGATTTCTCTAAAAGGATTATTATCCTTAACAGGAATTAAACAACCTTATGTGAGCATAAGATTATTGTCTAGAGATCATAAGCATTTTACGAAAAATGCCCATTAATTTTCGCAGCAAGCGTGGTGATGAAGCCAAACTTTGCAATCCAAAAATGGCGGATCGAAGGAAATTTGGTGAAGCTTTATTATCCTATAGACAATTTGGTTCCATCCGGAAGGATTAGAAGATATGGGATAATAACTTGTATTCATTCGAGAGTACAAGGAGAAGAACGAGTCACTCCGAAGCCATTGCACTTATGGATGAGTCTAATGGAGAATCCACAGAGTGATGTAACCATAGAGGAACAAATATCACTCGAGGATATCAAAAAGAAGATCCAAAGGAATTACAATGAAGATCCTTTGGCTTGGTGGGATAAGAACGAGCTTAAAGCTTCCTTAAAGGTTAAACCCGAAATGAGTACGAGTTCGTAAGATTCAAACCAATCCTTATGAACCAGGAGGATCGTGAGGATATGCGAGAAGATACTTAAGGAACATCTTGACCTTAAGTTAATTTCACCAGAGTTTCTCCATACAGATCCGAGGGTTCTTAGTCGAAAACCATGGAGAAATCAAAAGAGAAAAGCCAAGACTTGTTATTAATTACAAAGGGATTAATAACATTTTGGAGTTCGACGGATACTATATCCCAAGCGAGAGAACATCCGTTAATCAGTATCAAAGGTGCCAAGATATTCTCAAAGTTCGATTGCAAGTCCGGATTCTACCGATTAAGATGGAAGAAGAAAGTAAGAAGTTTACACTTTCTCTACACCACAGGGGACACTATATTTGGAACGTGATGCCTATGGGATTGCTAACGCACCTAGATATATCAAAGGAAGATGGATAATCTCTTCAAAGATTATTTCAGTTTCATGTTCGTGTATATCGATGACATTCTAATCGCATCAAAGAGCATGAAGGAGCATCTCAAACATTTGGAAATATTTTCGAGATGTTTGTCACAAGAAGGATTAGTGCTTTGGAGAAGAAGGCGTGATTGCAACAAGACAGTTTGAATTCCTAGGAATTGAAATCGATGAATCTGGAATTATTCTACGAATCATATTGTGGAAAAGATACTGAGGATTTCCGGATACACCGAAAGACAAGAAGCGACTTGAGTTTTCTTGGAGTTGTTAATTTTCTTTGGGATGTTCATTAACAATCCGCATACTACGGGAAGGTGTTTAGCCCATTGCTTAAAAAATATGCAAGATTCAAATGGGAAGATGAACATCAAGAATGAATTAAGCAACTTAAAGAAGTTTGTAAAAGCTTCCAAAACTTGCGATTCCCCAAGACGAGGACGAATCGGTTCTATATACGGTGCCGAGTGATGATTGGTGGGCAAGCGGCAGCTTCACGAAAGTCACACCAAACGAGGAAGTGCCATGTAGATACTTTGCAGCGGTTTATTCACCCCTAGTGAAAGCAACTCGGTGGCATATTAACGAGAAAGAATTCTTTGCGATCGAAAGGCTTTTAAAAAATGGCATCTATTTTTACTTGGCTAAAAAGTTTACTTTAAAAATTGATAATTCAAGTGTCAAGGCTTTTAAAAAACAAAATTGAATCGAAACCGAGAAAGGCTCGATTACTTAGATGGCAAGTCAATGTCAATATTATGATTATGATATTGTCATTATAAAATCTCATGAAAATATTCTTGCAGATTTCTTGACACGAGATGGAAGGACGCGTTCTTTGACGGGTCCTTAAATGAGTAAGACATCTCGGGGAAAACCTGGAGAGTCTAGAACGAGATTTTGGGACATTATGTCTCAATGCGAAGTTCTGGACGACTTCAACAGGCTGACCACTGAAATCCGTTTCTAGTCAAATACGAGCATGCTAGTTCGCTCAAGGACAATTGTTCTTAGCGCTGCAAGGGCCTCTCTTCCAGGCCGCATCTCTTACGGTGCAAAAAGGGCCGAGAGAGTACGGGGCTCTAACCCGGAGGTTATGGATTCAAGTACCATAATCACAAGTGTTGCGGTGATGCATCCCCGAGGGTGTACAAATCAGTAACGAATGTTGAAGCTCCTGTCACAACCCGAGTCTTCAAGTCAACCCAAAGACCTGGGGTAAAAGAGGAGAGTTGAATCTTAGGCCACGAGGCAGGCAAATCTAAGGTTCAAACTGACGAAAATAAGATTTCTCCTATGCAGTATATCGGCAAATGGGAGAAACTAGTTACAAGACAAGGTATTAACCCGAGAAAACAATGGTTGATATCTCAGGAAAGTATCCCGTTTGGATGAAACCAGGAAGTCATCCAAATGAAGTACATGAATGGTATACTTTTGGAGCTTTAGCTTCAATCTATACTTGTGTCACCAGATTCCCAGAAATCTCAAAATTACCAAAATGGATTGGGGAAGCGATTTACGACTTGGGCCAATAATCCACACTTGGCCGTAGGAGATATTTTGGAATTGTATTTTATCAAATCAGCTCTCTGAACCAAAGAAAGAAAGGCTTTAATGAAGCTTTTCATTTCGTCAAGCTAAGAAGACCGGATGGAAATGCTTTAAAATATATTAAGGCAAATCACCTAGGAAGAAGGACCGGTGTTAGTAGGAGCATTTTCTCAAGATTTGCTTCTACCGGACGAAGCATGGGGTCTTTGGGTTTGTCTAATCAAATGGACAAAGTCAAATATCCATTCAAGTTCTTCCGCATCGGCGAATGGATCTTTCCTTTTGAATTCGATGACTGGATCAACCACGGGTTTGCGGAAGAACTCTTCGAGACCAAAAGAAGAATTCTCTGGAAAACAAGATTCCGGCAAGCAAAGAAACTTACCGGAAATTCTCGAACATGGCGCGTGGGTCGTTGAGTCGACCGGATCTGTCAAGCATGCCCGAACAAAGGAACCCGAGTTTGGGAAAGGATTCCAACCCAAACCCGACCGACAAGATCATGCACCGAAAGGATAAGGCCTAGCTCACAAGACGCTGCGTTATCCTTGGGGACCACGTAAACCAAATTTTTAAAAGATTCCCCGACAAACATCACATGGGCTGAGTCACGCAGGGAGAAAAAGAAAATCAGCTGGCGAGGCAATAATGTGGGATATGACGTAAGCAGTGACGTCATACATATCAGCAAGATTTGAAGTCCGCCTTTGAAGTCCGGACTTACCTCTATAAAATGCAGGATTTGAAGGAAGGTGAGGACATCGAACATTTTCCTTAGTTTTCTTACAATAAAATCTGAGTGAAAAATTTGTAATATTTTGAGTGTTTTAGTTTTAAGTTTTATGTATTCCCGAGTGCAAGCCTCAACTATGAGAGGCTAAACAAGTTTTCTCCTCCCAAAAGGAGATTACTAATGTAATAAATTTTTCTTTAAGTTCTTAATAAAATAAAGGTTGTTTGTTCAACATGTGTTCATGATGTACTATTGATCAATCCCCTTTGAAGAATTACTTTACGCCTTGGAGTAGAAACGAACCAAGCTGTGGCTTTGAGCGTTTCGGAAGGAGTCGGATAACTTGCGATCATCTTCCCCGAGGGTGAGGTTGAACAGTGAGGAGTTGTTCGTCAAACGATCCGGGGCAATAATTTTTCGATCGGTGGCGTTGCGAACCACTTAACCCGGTCTTTGTTTCGGTCAAAAGAGGTATGAATTTTAAAGGGATTTATTAATTTTACGGAAGCATGTTGGGCCTCGATATGGTCGTAATGGACTATTTTCATTTTCAGTCTAAAGACCCAATTTGTATACGGATAAACACTTGAAATAAGATCTCGATAGAAGTATATCTTGTTGAGTTTATAGGCTGGAAACCTGACATGATCCATTTAAAACCTCTGAATAGAGACTGGATCTAAGTAGGTGTAATAATGCCACGAACAAAACAAGTTCTGAAAAAATCGGGTTCTTATTTCTCGAAAAATCCGAAAAACAAATTGATTAGGGAGTGAAAACCTTTTGATTATTGTATAATGCAATATATTTATCCTTATGGAGCAATCTGCCACAAATTAGAGTTTAAAGGGTTAACTAGAACTATTGTTATTAAAGAATAAAATCTTTTAGGGCAAAATGGTCCAAAAGTTGCAAAGAGTAATTATTTTCGTAGTTCAGGATGCAAAAGGTTAAAAATAAAAGTCTAGGTTGTGAAGTGTAAAAAGGGGTAAAGTTGAGGTGGTTAAAAATAATTATCTCTTTAATAAATGACACACATCATCTTTGTAATAAGCATGAGTTGTTGATTTATTATCTATACTATACCGGTGTAATGCACTTTGTGTACGATGATCATAACAAGTATTCCACTTTTACATGAATGAATGACAATTGTATTAATTTATAAGAAGTGAAACACTTGTATGGTAAATCTAAACCAAGTGTATGTACATCCGGTGTAGCATCTATAAGATCCCTATGATGGGTCATTTATTAAATGCTATGATCTATTTTTTTCGTTAGCTTTTTGCCAACTCGATCTATCAATGACAATCAACTCGATTAGGCGGGAATTGACAACTATCAATCAATAATTTATAAATATCAATTATTATAATAATCAATTTTTATAATATTAGAGAAATGTCACGTGTAGGTGTAAACGAATCGAGTAATGCCCCACATAGTATTGTTAAAGCTTGTTTGAATTTTTATCAAGTTTGAAAAATTGTGTTTGATCAAATTGGTTAGATTATTAATTAAATTGAGGTTGAACGACCTCTTGTCAAAACCGAACACGAATTGAGTTTGAGTAACTTGATATTTTTACACTTATCTATTTTCATTTTATTTACTAATCGAATTAAACTCAAGCGGACTGTAAATGTGTTTAAGCTTGGTTCTTGGTCCGTTATGTCAACGGACGAAACTCAAACGAGTTTTAAAAGATCCATCTTTAATCAAGTGTCGAGTAGTTTGTTTTAGGGGTTTCAATCAGGTCGTGTTTTGCGTTCGCGAGTCGTGTTATGACATGGGTATTACACGTTTTACGCGAACCCGAACATGATAAGTTTAATTATTTGTGTCAATATACATGACACGAACACAACCTGTTTATGACATCTGTAACCCGACACAACACGAAATATCTATATAATTTCAAGTGTGGCTAAAAAAATCTAAAATTGCAAATAATTAAATACATTAAATTACTAAAAAATGCATTTGATAATTTGTCCAACATCATAATACCAACTAAAACATCACAAAATATAAAAATAACATCTCCACTATACAACTAAATAGGCTGGCATTCTATCACCTAATATATATCGATATGTGACAATACGTATTCTTAGTCAGAAAAATCTAAGTTTTGGGGGAAGATGAAGCCTTTTTTTATTAGATAAATAGAAATATATAAAAGAAAGAAAAAAGTCATGATCACAAACCGATCAGGTAGCAAAGGAAAAAGCTTGGAATAAGGAAACAACAAAAAAACTTAAAACGCAATTTAAACGGGCGTCTATTTCTAGAAGATCTTGAATGACATAGTTAGTTGTTTTTTTAGCACATGCTTGAGTATCTTCTTGATGGTCTAATGTAGCCTGGGAAGATGAAGCCTTAAAAACCTTAAATACAAGCATGCATATATTCAATACGATCTACCAGCTTATTTTAATACTCTAGTAGAATAGCTCGATATTCATGACTTCAACTTGTGTAAGTAACCACTCATCTCCTGCCAAACTCTAAACTTCTATGTATATATATATATATGAATTATAGATTCTAACAAACTGCTACTCATCCAACCCAAAAACATTAACCACTCTTGATCAATTACCTTATGGAGTTTGAGCTATCCACTTTCATCGTTCTTGTTTCCTTTTTCGTATTCGTATTCGTGCTTCAAAAAGTACGTAAGCCAAAATTAAATCTCCCTCCAGGGCCCCGGAAATTGCCATTGATTGGAAACTTGCATCTTTTTGCAGGCTCTGAACCAGTCCACGTTTACCTAAGAGATTTAGCCAATAAATATGGACCTCTAATGCATCTCCGACTAGGCGAAATCGACAATGTTGTTGTTTCCTCGCCTGAAATTGCAAAAGAGTTCTTGAAAACACACGATATAATCTTCGCCTCAAGGCCTTCGCTAACTTCCACGGAAATTGGTTGCTATGGGAACACAGACATAGGTTTCGCCCCATACGGCGATTACTGGAGACAACTGCGGAAAATCTGCACACAGGAGCTTCTGGGCGCCCCGCGTGTCCAATCGCTCCGGCCCATTAGAGAGGAAGAATCTGCAGATCTTTGCAAGTGGATAGCCCATAATCAAGGAAAACCAATCAACTTGATAGACAAAATTAGCCAGGTAAGTTAGAGTCTGTCGGATTTTTGGTTATTCGTCTATAACAAAAATATTTTTTAGCCATGTTTTTCAAACAAAAGTTTTTTTTAGCTATTTTTGAGTTTAACTGTCCATTTTTTACTTTTTTTTAATTTCTCGAGACCGAGATTCATTTCTCGTGAACGTGAAATGCACCACGTCGATTTTTTCCCCAGTAACTCATCAAAAAATATGCGGCCGTGTATAACTCTCATATTTTAATCAAACACATTTTTATAAAAAGGTGGCTACTTTTTATTTTCAAAAAAGGCGAATGGCCAATTTAATCTATTTCCACAGGTAAATTATGATATCATGGTTAGGGCATGCCTTGGCAAGAAGAGTGAGGAAAAGTCTTTGTTCACAAAAATAGTGACAGATGGTTTGCAGAATGTCTCTGTCTTTGATATTGCTGACGTTTATCCTTCAATCAAGTTCTTATTACATCTATTCACTGGTTTGAGGAAGAGGGTAGAAAAACATCACGAGCAAGTAGATAGAATAATAGGGAAGATCATCGATGATCGCAAACGAGCCAATGAAGCAAAGATTGATGAGGGAGAAAAACATGAAGATCTGCTAAATGTTCTGTTGAAGTTGCAGAGTGGTGGATCCCTTGAACATCCGCTAACTACTGACAACATTAAAGCTGTTCTATTTGTAAGTCTTATAGTCTATTTCCGGCACTCATGGATCCAGAATTTTGAGAAGGGGGTGCGCTGTTTAAAATTTTGTAAAAGTTGATCATGTAACTATACATGAAAAATTAATACACACATATAAAAGAAATAATTAGAGCAATTAAAAAAACAAGAGACAACAAAATATAGTTTTGGTAACATTATTGATATTATATTAGCTTTTTTTTTTTTTTTAGGTTTTGACTTTTACCGGGATTTATTTATTCAAATTGTTAAGTCAAATTTTTTATTTTTGTAATTTTATTAAGGATTTGTATTGTTTTATTTGAATTTTCTAATTCTTTTTGTATAAATAGGGGTGCAAATTAAGTATTATTATTTTTTTAACTAAAATTTATTGTTGGATATTTTCAATTTGGGGGTACAACTTTACCCCCATTGTTCTACATGGATCCGCCCCTGATTTCCGGGTAAATTTCTGTTTTAATATCACGTGCTACTGAACCGAGATTTTCGCCAATTTTAAAATTTTTGATGAATATTTAAGATGATAATCAGAGAGTTTTTAAAGATACATGTTGATTTTTCCAGTCAGAGTTTAAAAAGACCAATTTTTCCACACCACAACAATGATATTATCTTATACACGCGACATTCAACTATTCAATTGAAAGTCATACTAGTTTTAAAAATACAGGATATGTTTGGCGCTGGGGTTGAAACAACAACCTCAGTTGTTGATTGGACAATGGCAGAATTGCTCAAGAATCCCAGAGTCCTTAAAAGGTGCAAGATGAATTAAGACAAGTTTTCGATGCCAAAGGTCGTGTCGATTTAATCTAATTTTGACGAACTGAAGTACCTCAAATTAGTCATCAAAGAAACTTTGAGGTTCCACCCGACGCTTCCTCTCTTGCTTCCAAGAGAAAGCCGAGACCCCTGTCAGATTAACGGGTACGATATACCTGCAAAAACTCGGGTCCTAGTGAATGCTTGGGCGTTGGGAAGAGACCCCAATTATTGGAATGATGCAGAGAGCTTTAAACCAGAAAGGTTTCTTGAAAAATCGGTTGATTTTAATGCGAGTAGCTTAGAATACATCCCTTTTGGCGCTGGAAGGAGAATTTGCCCTGGAACAATTTATGGCCCGACAATTGTTGAGCTCGAATTGGCAATGCTTCTATACCATTTTGATTGGATTTTGCCAGATGGAATGAAACCAGAAGATGTGAAAATGACTGAGTTATTTGGGGCGACATCTCGAAGAAAACATGATCTTTTTGTAATTCCAGTTGTTAGGAGGCCTTTGCCTGTTTAGCCTGAACGACGAAAAATTCTAATAGAAATTGAAATAGGACCTGAAGTTACTTAAAATACCAGATGAAACATAGTTCGAAATAGATGATCCACACTTCGATCAAGTAGTTGATGCAATAAATATCTAAATATGCAATTTCTTTATACTTACAAGACCAAAATTGCAATTAAGCATATATTCACTTGTAAGTTTGATCTTGTTCGTCATAAATCTCTAAATTTAAAATGTAAGATGTTTTTAAATAACGATTTATTAAACAGGTAGAATTTCAGCTATAATTTTCTCTTTATTCATCGAGCTATTGTAATTCAATAGAAACTATGTTTACATTTGGGAAAATAACCATTAAATTCAAGTACAATAGAGTACCAAATGAATTTACTGATGAACGTTAATTAATTAAGTTAGAGAAAATGATGTAGGTGATGCAAAATGAGTGGTCTCAATGAAAAGGATTATTTGAGTTTTTAGTATCGACATATAAAGTGACTTTCTTGATTTGGTATCGATATTTACGATTCTGATCTGATACCCATATTTTACATTTTTTATAAATTGCGTACCTATTCACTTTTAAAGACGAAAATACCCCCAAGATTTTTTTATTTTTTGTTGAAAAGCCAAGTTTTAATTAGATTTATTAAATTTAAAAATAAATTTAATTACGACATAACTTAACTTATTATTATTATTTAAATTTAATTATTAAATTCTTAATTATAAAAATAAAATAAATTAATTATTTTTTAAAAATTAGATTAAAAAACTAATTAAAAATACATATATATTAATTAAAAATTGCTATAATTTTCTTATTTACAATCTTGATTTTAATTTTTAAATTATTAAATTTTCATTTTAATTTTTAAATTTATTTAACTAAACTATTTTTTCTTTATGATTAGTTAAATTTTAATTTATGTTTATTAATTTACTAATTTTATGTAATAAATTTTATTTTTTCTAAAAATTCATTAATATTTTTATAAACTTATTTTTATTTTTTATTAATTAAATTAATTAAAAAATTTAGTTGATTTTATAATTTAAATAAGTATACTAAAAAATTATTTTGAGTATACTTATGTTTCTTGGGGGCATTTTAGTCCTTAAAAGTGAATAGGTACTAAATTATAAAAATTGTAAAGTATGGGTACTTGAATCGGTAACTCATAAATGTCGTGTACCAAACCAAAGAAAGTATTTATAGTTCGGTACCAAAAAATCAATAACCCCATTGAAAATATGATAACTTTGCATGGTTGCAGTGTGTCTACTAGCACTGAGTTTTGCAAAATTGGGCCTCAGTGCAGAATCAAATTTCATGTTTTGCTTCTGTTCCACTACATTTGATGATTGACATGTATATATCAGTCTCAGAAACTTACAACACATATATGTTTATTTTATAACACATCATCATCATCCAATGTAGTTGAACGGAAAGTGGAACTGAAAATTTGTCCCCGCTCGTTGCTTGATTAATGGATAGGACTCTCAATTGAATTTCTATATAGTTTTCAACTTGATTGCTATATCTGTCATAACAGGTTGCACTAAAACCAATCAACTGAGAAGTAGATTGAAATTATTACAAGATTATTTTTGTATTGACTATTCATCAGCTATATATTTTGTTGTGTGTTTTAATGCACGTAAATGATGAAATCGGGCCGGTTTCGACTATAGCAAAGGTCTCCTAACAATAGGAACTACATAAAGATCATGTTTCCTTCGAGCTGTTGCCCCAAAGACCTCAGTCATTTCCAGGTCTTCTGGTTTCATTCCATCAGGCAAAATCCAATCAAAATGGTATAGAAGCATTGCCAATGGAAGCTCAACATTTGCTAGGCCAAATGCGATTCCCGGGCAAATCCTCCTTCCAGCGCCAAAAGGGATGTAGTCGAAGCTACTCGCCTTAAAATCCACCGATTTTTCAAGAAATCTCTCGGGTTTAAATATCTCCGCATCCTCCCAATACTTGGGGTCTCTTCCGATCGGCCATGTGTTCACCACGACCCAAGTTTTCGCGGGTATATCGTATCCGTTGATCTCACAATGTTCACGGGTTATTCTTGGAATCAACGGTGTCGGAGGGTGTATTCTGAGAGTTTCTTTGATGACTAGTTTGATGTAGTTTAGTTCATCTATGTAAGATTCATCGACACAATGTTTGCCATCAAAAACATTTCTCACCTCGTCTTGCGCCTTTTGAAGGACTCTAGGGTTCTTGAGCAATTCTACCATTACCCAATCAACAATTACGGTTGATGTCTCAGTCCCAGCGCCAAACAATTCCTGTTTTTACAGAAAATGTTTTGAGTTTTAACAAAAAAATCAGGGAATATTGATTGCAACTGAACTTTGGCCTTGTTTTTTTTTTTTTTTTTTTTTGGCACATTGCAACCTAAATTATTTTTTGTTACAACTAAGAACCAAAACTTGCACTTTACAACCTCCGCCAACAGAGTTAGAATATGCCATGTCACATGGGCAAATATTCTTGGAATATTCTAATTTCGGTTGTTTGGAAGTTGCAAAGTGCAAAACCTTTACAATTTAGTTGTTAGTTGCCAAAAAAGTTGCAAAGTATAAAAAAGATCCAAGTTCAGATTGCAAAATATTTTACCAAATTGTTAAATTGCATATTTAGTTCACTAACTTACATGCAATTTAGTTCACTAACTTACACCAAATTGCATTCGTGTCCATTAATTTATGAGTGTGGCAAAATATGATACTAACTTCTAACTTGTTGCACATTGAGTTAATTTTTATTGGCAATTACGAAATTAATTGGAATTGCTCCATAATTTTCAAAATTTCAATCCCTCCAATCCTTTTAATGACAAAGTGGGCTTATTGTATTATTTTTTTCCACGTGCATAGACAAGTTTGAAATCCCCAAAATTTGTGAGTAATTCCATTGATTTCACAATTGTTGTCAGAAAATTATAAGTTAGTTACCACACCCCTAATTTAGTGTACGAAAGTGCAACTCGGGCAAAATTGTAATTTTGGTCCGATAACTTGGCTCGTTTTTGTATTCGATTCGTTAAATTTTATGGGTGACGTTTGACAACCACTAACTTTTTAAACTTGCACATTTGGTCCGATATCAAAATTTCATGGATATTTTATTCCTAAAATCTTTGAGTCTCAACACTATTTCCGCCAACTCAGCATTTTAGGAATAAGATATCCCCAAAATTTTGAAATCGAACAAATCTAAGTTTAAAAAGCTAGTGGATGTCAAACGCCACCCATAAAATTTAACGGACTAAATACGAAAATGAGCCAAGTTATCGGACCAAAATTGCACTTTCGCCGTAACTCGGTATAAGTTAGTGGACCAAATATACAATTTAGTTGAATTAGAGTACTAACCACTAGAAACGACTTTAATGTTGTCCGTAGTTAATGGTAGTTCAAGTTGTCCGATTGCCTGGATTTTCAATAGCACATCTAGCAGATCTTCGTGTTTTTCTCTGCGGCATTGGCTCGTTTGCGATCCTCAATGATGTTCCCGATTATCTGTCGATTGATGATGCAATTTTTCTATCTTCCTCTTGGGCGCTAATCGCACGGAATAATTTGATGGAAGGATAGACATCGGACATATCAAAGACATCGTCGTAAACTTGATACATTCTTTGACTATGGTTATGAATCTAGCTTTCTCATCGATCTTGTTCCCAAAAGTCGCCTGGCAATGATATCATTATTTATTATGCCAAGTTTTTTTCAAAAATTGATTGGTGATCCTTCTTGCCTACCTATCCATTTGCGAGTCCTAACCAAATGTGAGGAGAAAATGAAGATTTTGAGGGGCGAATTTATTGAAAATAGTAGATAAGAATACGGTGGGTTTTTTTTTAACCATGCCCAAGAAATCAAGATGTTTTTTAGCCATTGTTTTCAAATACAACTTTTTTAACCATTTTGGGGTGTGAAAAACCCAATTTGCCCTTGGTCAATGTAGGTCCCAAGGGGTGTAAGTGTAAGGTTTAGAAGGGGGGTTGAATAAACCTTACCAAATTTTCGATTTAGGCCTTTTAAATCTCTGAGTTCTACTGCACATTTGTGTCCTTGATGGACAATCGAATTAGTCCTCATTAGAGTTAATCTCTCAACAGACTTCAAATTTGAGTAATTAATAGAGTAACTCAAATTGTTGGCTATAATTTGACTTCAATTTTGTGGTTTTGTTTTTTGGGAAGACTTAACACCCTTAAGTTTGATTAAGCAAGTTTTTCTGAAAGAGTTAGTACTTATAGATTATCAAATGGATAGCAAATTTATCAAATGAGATATAAGCAATTAAAAGTGCATAAATTTAAATGTTGAAATGTAAATGACACGATAAAGTTTTTATAGAGGTTCGAAGATGGGGTAATTCTTCTACTCCTCTCTTCTCCAACTCTGGAGGAATCCACTAAGTAATGATCGGTTTACAAAGTGGTAGCAGTCCAGTCCGATACAGTCTTGATCACAACAAATGACTTGATCCTTTGGGACTCGATGCCCCTGAGACGCCTTGATCACTCGGTGGCTTCTCGTGCGACTCGGCTTCTTCACAGGGCAATCTTTGCTTGCTACTACAGCTCACTTGCTCAAGCACTTTGGATTTGATCACGAAGCCCTCCAAAAGCTTAAGACTTGGTTCACCTTGAACCTTTCTACAATCCTTCTTGGAATGTAGACCCTTGTTTTTTGATATTTTCCTCTTCAACCGATTGAAGTTCTCTTTCCTTCACGGGTAAGTGTTGGATTGATGTACTTGAGATGTAGGCTTGAGGATTGAGAATGTTTCATTATTGATAAGCTTGTATATCTCACGTGTGTCATTCATCCACGATCATCCTTCTCAATCAAACTCCTCGGCCTTTTATAGTGAACTTTCAAAAATTTGCCCGTTGAAGAGATAGGCTCATTTTTGAAAATCACTTTGCGTCGTTGGTGTGCGATTCTTGGAATTGCCATTTCCTCGTATGAAATGTTTTATCACCTTTTCGTAGTTCGACACGGTGTAGTGCTTCCCATTGGTTCATTTCTTTTGCACGCTTACGGGACCGAGCACTCCAAGAAAGGTAGTATGGAGATATTACTTGTTTAAGTAAATCTCTTGATTTAAATGCAACGGTTCTTTTACGATTATCTCGACTTGACTGCATTTCCTCGCTTTCCCCGGTGACTTAGAGTCGACTTCCAATCATGGATGACTCTTCCGTCACTTCGGCTTGAGACTTGCTTCTCTTGAGTTGACTTGACTGATGTTCCACTCAAATGCATCTCACCGCTTCTTCAACGAGTTCTGTCTCGCTTCTTTGTTGTACTCACTGTCTCACGGCGAGTTTTCCTTCAAGCCTTCGTTGTCTTCTTGCAAGTT
Source organism: Rehmannia glutinosa (assembly GCA_016081115.2). Taxonomy (NCBI): domain Eukaryota; kingdom Viridiplantae; phylum Streptophyta; class Magnoliopsida; order Lamiales; family Orobanchaceae; genus Rehmannia; species Rehmannia glutinosa. The sequence continues at coordinate 34,323,956 of CM071929.1, read as the reverse complement.
GGAGCGTAGGCGACTTAACTCGGCTTGGCCACTCTAATTGTTACAATACATTTCAAAGCAAGAATTGGGAGCCAACTTTCTATTCTAAGTTTTACATGGCATTCATCAAAATCTAAACAATAGAATTCCTAACAATTTCCCCCTTTTTGATGATGCCAAAACTTAAATCATACAAAGATGCAAATAACAAAGATACATACTGATAGTGTATTGACATAGAATGTATGCGCATAATCAATCTTTTTATTGATCATATCATTCTTGTACTTAACACAACTGTTTTTACAAGGTGTATCAGTATGAAAAAAGTTTGCATTATTACGTAAGACTTACATTGTATGTATTTGCATATAAAATACACGAAGGGTTGGACAAAGAAACACTTCATCTCCTTATTGTCTCTCCTTCTTTCATCTTGATCAAGATCTTCTTTCTTCTTCTCTTCTTCTCGTCATCGGTCACCGCTTCTTTTTTCTTCTCATATGCCTTCCTGGCGGCCTTCATCTTTCCTTATTCTTTCCCGTCTCTCCCGCCATAGCCGAGTTTGTCTCTTGTTTTTTTCTTCCATCCTTTTTGCATACTCGGCGTTGGTTTTAGCCACTTGCAAGTTCGCCACATGGTCAAGCCCGGCCCAAGATCCCTCCTTTCTTTCCTGGATCTACGTATTCAATATTCTTGGGCGGAGGCCTGGGTCCAAGCTTCTTCCTCCATCGGCCGCTTCTTCCTCTACTGGGCGTATCTTTGTCTTGGGGCATTCTTCTTTCCAAATGAGTGCCCGGTGGAGTGACCCAGCCAGAGCGATCCGGTTGTCTCATTGTCTCGTCGAACTTTCTTCACATAATGTGAGACCCTTTTCCCAAGATCTGAGTCCCAAGCTTGAGCCAAGGACATATTTGCAAAATAACCTTGATTCGAGCGTTTTGAATTCGGCCAACCGATCTTGCTCTTCTGTCCCGACATCGAAATGGCATACGTGTCTCTGTCAACCGGAATGCCTCCGTGTTCTTTCAAAATGTTCATCACCCTGGCATCCATTCTTCCTTCCACCTCCTTCATCCCTCGCTTCAATTTCTTTTCTCTTCTCGGCCATAGATACGGTGTTGGAGTGGCGAGTCACGGGAGTTTGTCGCTTATAATGTCACCGTGATGGGACCCCGTTGGGGGTTTGTGCAATCATCAAGGTCATATTCTTTGATCCTTCCCCCTCCAGATTTTCCTTTCTTCTGATTTTAAAATTTCCTCACCGATTTTCCCCTTTTCAAATTGTTCCTTGTCACCGCTTCCTTTCTTTTTTCAAACTTGATTTTGCTTTGCTTTAAGGTATTCCTCTTCCCCTTTTTGGCATCATCAAAGGATAGAGGAACCCCGAGGGAACATCTTTGGCAAGCATGAAGTCGAGTCTCCGATGGTTGAATTTTGCTTCAAGTCTGGCTGCGTTGTATGTTGCACGGAATTCGAGGCGAGTAGCGTTGGATTCTCACAAATCGGCTTCATCTCGGCCATGAGAAGGCTGAATTTTCTTGTCATGTGTTCTTCCAAACGCCGTATATCATTTGCATTTCGCTCACGCAGCAGCCTTGATCTCGGCGGTGTGAGCTTCGTGCATATGTTCAATGTGTTCCCTGACCGTTTCGCATCGACATTTTCGACTCTCCACACCACCGACTTTTTGAATAATTGTCTCAAGTATCTCACTGTTCCACACGCATTGATTGATTCTTTGTTGCCACCATTCCCTTTATCCTCGACCGTGATGCCTCTCAAGTCACCAAAGGTTGGCATCTCTGTTGTCCAGCGCATATCCAAGGAGGCTGATGCCTCTCCATCTTTTCAACTTCAAAAAGAGTGCCTTGAACACTTCTCGTACTTGGTGATTCTTCTCATTGCGGTGATGGCCATACAAATCGAAATCGAAGTCGGTGAACAATGGTGCCCGAGTGAAAAACAGAGCTGGTCCGTGATAGCGTGCTTGCTCATTTTCGACTCTTCGTGGAGTTCTCGTATCTCCAAAGTGAAAGGGAAAGATTCCACAAAGGATTCATCACCGCCATCCGGGATTTGTTCGATGATAAGCGGTGGGCGTGAAGTTCTTTTGGGAATCGATCCGATTGTAGCTTGAGGAGCCGGAGCGGGGCGCCGGTTCACCGGGTTTTGTGGTGCAATGAGCTACTGGCTTTTGCCGAGCCCCGGTGCCTTAACACTTCGTTGGTCTCAAATGATTTCTCCTTTTGAGTAGGCTGGTCCTCGGCCTTATCGAGCGTCATCGGACGATGATGAGATTTCCATTGGTGGCTCATCATCAAAATTAAAGGTCCGACGAGTAGTCTTGGGATCGGACTTGCTCGTGCCTGGAACATCCGCACCAGTCTTTTGGATTTGTCATGGGGTTGACTCGAACTTCTTCGCCTTCCGATCCCGCGAAAGGTGACATCGTGGTTGTCCTGGGAATCATGAAGTGCGCTGATCTCCTTCTCGATGGATCGATGGTTGCGGGAGGGATGTTCTCTACTTCAGCTTGTGTGTTACCCCAGGAAGTCTCAACCTCCGTGGGCCTTCATTTCCTCCAGCGTCTCTCTGGCTGCGAGGCCTGGTCTTCCCTTTCGACGGTGTCAGCTGTCTTAGGGTCTTCTACAGTGGCATCCATTGGAGTCTCAACCCCATGGATTGCGCTTTCATCGCCCTGAGTGTTAACTCCCAGTACATTCCCTTCCTGGTCCTCTCGACATCAATATGTTTTGTTCTTGAGTGCAACACAGGATTTTGAGTGATTGCAATGGCACTTGTGTTATCACACATGATTGGAATTTCTTTTTCTTCAACTTCATAATCTCTCACTTTCTTTGTCATCCATAGGACTTGGGCACAACAAATTTGCCCGCCTACGTATTCTGCCTCAGCAGAGAAGTGGCTATTGAGTTTTGCTTCTTGCTAAACCAGGAAATTAACTGTTTCCAAGCATTTGACATGTGCCTGAAGTACTTTTCTGTCCCACTCGCATCCAAGATAGTCGAGTCCGAATAGCCAATTAGCTTGAATCCACCTTCCTTTGGATACCATAGCCCTACTTCTTGGTTTCCTTTAAGTATCTCAATATTCTCTTAGTCTGCCATCATGGCTCTCTTTTGGAGCAGATTGAAATCTTGCACATACACCTACAAAGAAAGGTGATGTCCGGCCCGCTAGCCGTGAGATAGAGCATGATCCAATAAGTGCTCAGATCTTGTTTGATCTACAGCTTGCCATCCGCATCCATGTCCATTTTGATGATGTGTTCATTGGTATTTTTACGTAAGACTTTCTTCCATACCAAATTTCTTCATTAAATCTCTGTGTATTTTGTTTGACTTATGAAGGTTCCATCCTTCACCAATTTTCACTTGAAGTCCAAGGAAGAATGTCGACTCTCCCATCATGCTCATTTCAAATTTACTTTGCATGAGGTTTGAGAATTTTTCACACAACTCTTTGTTAGTGGATCCAAAAATGATGTCATCCACATATATTTGAACAAGCAAAGATACTCTTCTTGTCTTGAATTACAAAAAGTGTTCTATCTACTTTTCCTTTAGTGAATCCATTTTCGATTAGGAATTGTGACAGGGTTTCATACCATGCTCGGGTGCCTGTTTCAATCCATACAGGGGCTTTCTTGAGTTTGTACACTTTGTCTCCAAGAGTCTTCGCTCAAATCCTGGAGGTTGTTCAACATACACTTCTTCTTCCAATAATCCATTTAGGAATGCACTTTTTACATCCATTTGATATACAATGAAGTTTTTGTGAGTCGCATAGGCAAGAAACATCCTTATAGCTTCCAATCTTGCTACGAGAGCAAATGTTTCATCAAAATCTATTCCTTCTTCTTGCAATATCCTTTGGCTACCAATCTTGCTTTGTTTCTTACCCACGAACCTTCCTCGCTTCATCTTATTTCTCAATACCCATTTGGTTCCAATAACATTTTGATGTATGGGTCTTTGTACTAATTCCCATACTTTATTTCTCTCAAACTCGATTCAGACTCTTCTTGCATAGCTTGAATCCAATGTGTGTCATCCAATGCTTGTGACACATCTTTGGGCTCTATTCTGCGAGATGAAGCATGTGAACATTGCTTCTTGTTGAGTTCTCGATCTTGTCTTGACACCTTCTCTCATGTCTCCAATGACAAGATCTCGGTGGATGGTTTCTCGGCCATCTTACGTCAGGTTGAAGTAAGTTAGTTAGCGGATTCATCGACTTGCACTTGTGTTCTTTGTGGTCGCTCTCTCGTGATCACTCAAATGCAGATTTTCCACTTTTTTGAGATTCAGCTATCTCATCTTCTTCTCAATTGATAATCCCCGCTTGGCTTGATAGGATTCTTCTGTGAGATTGGATGTTTCACTTATCACCGACTTTTCAATGTCTTTTCCATTTATGTTTGGCTCATCGAATACTACATGAATGGATTCTTCCAGTAACCATAGTTCTTTTGTTGAGTATTCTCAGAGGCTTTGCTTTCAAACAGTATCCTAAGAAGATACCCTCATCGACCTTTAGCATCAAAAGCCTTTAGGTTGTCTTTGCCATTATTGTGGATGAAGCATTTACATCCAAATATCCTTGAAATATGCAACATTTGGTTTTCTTCCACCCAGATCTCATAGGGAGTCTTTGTCACCGCCTATTTATCATACATCTGTTTTGGGTGTAGCAGTCGTGTTGATTGCTTCAGCCAAAATCTTTTTGTAACCCCGCTTGACTAACATGGTCCTTGCTGCTTCCTTGAGGGTTCTGCTCTCTTCTTTCGCAACTCCATTCTCACAAAGGAGTCCTTGCGGTGATAGTTCATGACCAATACCATTCTCAATACAAGATCGAGTTATTATTCCATTGACAAACTCGCCCTCTATCTGGTCTTATTTTGATAATGGTTTGACTCTTCTCATTTTGTATTCTCTTCATCACCGTGTGGTAGCTTTTGTAGAGTTTCTTTCTTCTTGCACATGAATATTGTCCATGTATATCTTGAGTAGTCATCTACTACCACCAAGGTGTATTTCTTTCCACTTATGCTTGCTTTGGTTCCACTGGGCCAAATAGATCCATATGAAGCGGATGCAATATTCTTGTTGAGGATGGGCATGTCTTTTCTTTGAATGACGACTTGATTTGTTTTCCTTCTCGACATGCATCACATATACTTTCCTTCTTGTATCTTGAGTCCGGAAGTCCTTCTACAAGATGACTTCTTGCTAGCTTATTAATTGTTTTGAAGTTCGGGTGACTCGGATTTTGTGCCACAGCCAACTTGATTCAATGTGTTTTTGCTAGTAGACAGTCTTTGGGTGTTGCGATTGACCAATCCACTACATACATATTTTTCCCGCTAAATACCTACATCCTGCAAAGACAACTTCATTAGATTCAACATCTTTGATTTGGCATATTCCCATGTTGAATCCAACATTGTAGCCTTGTCGCGAGTTTGACTGATGCTTAGTAAATTGAAGTTTAGTCCTTCAACATATGCAACATCTGTGATTTCTAAACCATTCCTTTTGATGGATCCAAAGGTTTTTTTTCACCAGAGCTTCATTTCCTCCAAATATGACTTTTGCTCCTTTGACTTCCTTGAATTTTGACAGATTTCTCTTATTTCTGTCATGTGTCCGGGAATGTAATGACTATCCATGTACCAGGTTCCTTGGCACTCACTGCTCTTGAACCCGCAATCAAGGAAATTAAGTTTTAGGTACCCATTCTTGTCTGGGTCCCGAGGGGTTAGAATTATAAGATGATCCAACCAACCTATAGCCAAATGATTTGACTCTAAGAGGTTGCCATCTATCGGTGCCATAATCATAATCAATCCCGCAAATTGCTTGGGAGTCTAGGTTCATACAGATTGTCTCTTTTGTCTGTATGCCTGCATATGTGTTTTAGCAATTGCCTTTCTTGGGTAATTGTGGTGTCTTTGAGTGTAGTGCCTAGGTGCATATGTGTGCTTGATGAAAGCTCTTATGCTTTTGGAATGGCCTTTGTTGAGTTCTAGGCCTTTGCCTTTTGGGCTTGTATTCCATAAGTCTAGCCGGTAGTTCACATTATTCCATCGGCTTGGCTTGGATATTTTCTACCATTCCCATCATATGTATTTCTTTTATGAGTTTTCCTGGGTTTTGGTAGCTCGCTTCTTCTTTACAGAGTATTTTCTGTTTGGAGTCCATTTGAGGGACTCGGCCAATCTCTTCTCACGGTATCCTTTCAAGACTCTCAATCGGGTCATTTTCCTTTTCCTTTGTAACCAAGGCCAGTTTGCTTAGTATTGTGCTTTGATTGAAAGTGTGTGCATCATTTAGAGTTTTGGATTGTTCGGACTCTTCATGACTTGAAGATCCTTTTTCCAAAATTACTCTTGAGGTTTGACATGGCACAAAGGAATTAAATCCTAAGCCTGTCTTGTCTCCACATTCTCTTTGACTCATAATAAGATCATCCAATGATTTAGATGCCTTAGTGAATGAGGCAATAACATTTTTGAGGTCATTCTCCCTCTTTTCTATAGCAGCAATTTCTCGCTATTAATTTAGCATTTTCACCTTTTAAACTTTTATTCTCATCACCTATTTGACTTAGAGTACTCGGCTCCTTAGTCACTTTGAGTTTTGATTTTTGAGTAGGCTGTTTTCCTCATTCAATAGTGTGTGTGAGGTTTTAATGTGCTCAAAATCTTTCATCATTTTGCCTAATGAATCATAAAGATCGGTGGGTGATGAAGTGTGTGTGTCACGCTACTATCACTAGTGTCCGAGCTTGTTGAGTTAGATTGTACCTCATCTTCTTGATCTTGTTCTTTGGCCATTAAGCGGATCAAAGCTTCTTCTTCAGAGTCACTTGAATAGTCGGGCCTTCATCGCTTCTCGAGTCACCGCTCTCTTGACTTGGTGCCTCAAGAATCTCGCAATCTCTGCTATCATTGCCTTTTTCTTCTCTTGTCTTCTTTCTCTCAAGACCTTTCTTTCTTCTTCGTTCAGTCTTGTTGACTACAGGATATGAGCAATCAATGGCATAGTGACCTGGTTGTCTACAATTCCAACATAGATATTCACCTTTTTGCTCACTCTTTTTTCTATTCTTGAGTTGTCACCCTTTGATACTCAACTTGTTGATGATCTCGTTTCTCTTGATTGGCCTATCATCCCTTGATTTGGAGGAGCCGAGTGTCTTCCTCGGAGGATTCACCCTTTCCTCTTTTGTAGTTCTTGTTAAAGAACTTGTTAAATCTTTTAACCATTAGGGCTATTTCTTTTCCGGGTCAATTGCTTCTTTGATCTCGCTCTCCTTCCGTCTTTGACAACTAGAGTAAATTGTTTTGGGTACACTTGTCTCTTCCTGGTCTTTCCTTCTCACCAAACTCGTAGGCTTTGAGGTCCGAGAATAACTCATGATTGGATGTCTTTGATAGGTCCATGGAGTGTCTCAATGCCATGACCTTCATTTCCCATTCACCGAAGACTTTTTAGGATCTTCATACACATTTCCTTCGTGTATATTCCTTTCCAAGTGTAGACACTCATTTGTGATTTCTCAGAACCGAGCATCCAGTTGATCCAGGTTTTCTCCCGAGATCATTTTAAAGTTCTCAAATTTTTGTACAAACGACCACCGATAGTTTGTTTTCTTTGATTTGCTCCGAGCCTTCACAAATCAATGTCGGTTTGTCCCAATTTCCTTAGCGCTTTTGCAAGATTTCACTTTATTGAACATGGCTTTGTCCAAGGTTTTGTAGAGAATATCCTTGGCTACATTGTCCAGGTTGTATCTTTTTCTCATCATCATTTGTCCACTCGCTTCTTGGTTTTTCAACCATGACCGTCCGTGTCGATCTTTTCCCTTCACCGCAAATCCTCGTGACAAATTGTGTTCACCTTTAATATTTGCAGAGGCCCATCTTCTATCACTATCCACATCTCATCATGTAATGCTTGATAGATGAGCTCGCATACGAATTTTCCAATCATCAAATTCTTCAATAGTGAACATAGGAATGCGTGTTAGATTTGCTTCCATGATAATAATTTTTAATGATAGAAAAGAGTTTTGAAAGATAAGTACTCAAGCGGACTTTTGAAAAGATTGGAGATCTAGTTCAAGAACTCGGTGCGGAGGGTTCAATGAACCAACCGCCCGATACCACTTGTAGGTCCCAAGGGGTGTAAGTGTAAGGTTTAGAAGGGGGTTGAATAAACCTTACCAAATTTTCGATTTAGGCCTTTTAAATCTACAGAGTTCTACACAAAAACCTTGATGGACAATCGAATTAGTCCCTCAAGAGTTAATCTCTCAAATGCACTCACCGAGTACATAATAGAGTAACTCACTTGTTGGCTATAATTTGACTCACCGTGGTTTTGTTTTTCAATAAGACTTAACACCCTTAAGTTTGATTAAGCAAGTTTTTACACTTGATTTAGTACTTATAGATTATCAAATGGATAGCAAATTTATCACAGATATAAGCAATTAAAAGTGCATAAATTTAAATGCTTTGAAATGTAAATGACACAAGAAAGTTTTTATAGAGGTTCAAGATGGGGTAATTCTTCTACTCCTCTCTTCTCCAACTCCCGGAGGAATCCACTAAGTAATGATCGCTTTACAAAGTGGTAACGTCCGGATACAAGTCTTGATCACAACAAATGACTTGATCCTTTGGGACTCGGTCCTGAGACGCCTTGATCACTCACCGGCTTCTCGTGCGACTCAGCTTCTTCACAGGGCAACCGCTTTGCTACTACAAACTCACTTGCTCAAGCACTTTGGATTTGATCACGAAGCCCTCCAAAAGCTTAAGACTTGGTTCACCTTGAACCTTTCTACAATCCTTCTTGGAATGTAGACCCCTTGTTTTCGTATTTTCCTTTCAACTGATTGAAGTTCTCTTTCCTTCACAAGGTAAGTGTTGGATTGATGTACTTGAGATGTAGGCTTGAGGATTGAGAATGTTTCGATTATTGATAAGCTTGTATATCTCACGTGTGTCATTCATCCACGCATCATCCTTTCTCAATCAAACTCCTCGGCCTTTTATAGTGAACTTTCAAAAATTTGCCCGTTGAAGAGATAGGCTCATTTTTGAAAATCACTTTGCAAATCGTTGGTATGCGCTTCTTGGAATTGCCATTTCCTCGTATGAAATGTTTTATCACCTTTTTCGTAGTTCGACACGGTGTAGTGCTTCCCATTGGTTCATTTCTTTTGCACGCTTCCTGGGACTGAGCACTCCAAGAAAGGTAGTATGGAGATATTACTTGTTTAAGTAAATCTCTTGATTTACGCGGCAACGGTTCTTTTTACGCTTATCTCGACTTGACCGCATTTCCTCGCTTTCCCAGGTGACTTAGAGTCGCCTTCCAATCATTGGATGACTCTTCCGTCACTTCACTTGAGACTTGCTTCTCTTGAGTTGACTTGACCGATGTTCCACTCACCGATCTCACCGCTTCTTCAATCGAGTTCTGTCATTTTTCTTTTCTTTGTTGTACTCACTGTCTCACAAAGAGTTTTCCTTCAAGCCTTCATTGTCTTCTTTGCAAGTTGGAGCGTAGGCGACTTAACTCGGCTTGGCCACTCTAATTGTTACAATACATTTCAAAGCAAGAATTGGGGAGCCAACTTTCTATTCTAAGTTTTACATGGCATTCATCAAAATCTAAACAATAGAATTCCTAACAATTTCCCCTTTTGATGATGCCAAAACTTAAATCATACAAAGATGCAAATAACAAAGATACATACAGATAGTGTATTGACATAGAATGTATGCGCATAATCAATCTTTTTATTGATCATATCATTCTTGTACTTAACACAATCAAGCAAGGTGTATCGTAGTATGAAAAAAAATTTGCATTATTACGTAAGACTTACATTGTATGTATTTGCATATAAAATACACGAAGGGTTGGACAAAGAACACTTCATCTCCTTCATTGTCTCCTTTTTCATCTTGATCAAGATCTTCTTTCTTTCTTCTCTTTCTTCTCGCCATCACCGCTTTTTTTTTCTTCTCATATGCCTTCCCGGCAAACTTTCATCTTTCCTTATTCTTTCCCTCTCTCTCCCGCCATAGCCGAGTTTGTCTCTTGTTTTCTTCTTCCATCCTTTTTGCATACTCGGCGTTGTTTTAGCCACTTGCAAGTTCGCCACATGGTCAAGCCCACCCAAGAGATCCCTCCTTTTCCTTTCGGATCTACGTATTCAATATTCTTGGGCGAGGCCTGGGTCCAAGCTTCTTCCTCCATCACGCCGCTTTTCTTCCTCTACTCGGGCGATATCATCGGGGCTTCTTCTTTCCAAATTGAGTGCTCACGTGAGTGACCAAAGCAGAGTGATCACGGCTGTTGTCATTGTCTGTCGGCCTTTCTTCACATAATGTGAGACCCTTTTCCCAAGATGAGTCCCAAGCTTGAGCCAAGGACATATTTGCAAAATAACCTTCGATTCGAGCGTTTTGAATTCGTCCAACCGATCTTGCTCGTCCCGACATCCGAAATGGCATACGTGTCTCTGTCAACCGAATGCCTCCGTGTTCTTTCAAAATGTTCATCACCCTGGCATCCATTCTTCCTTCCACCTCCTTCATCCCTCGCTTCAATTTCTTTTCTCTTCTCACCATAGATACAAAGCAGAGTGTTGGAGTGGCGAGTCACGGGAGTTTGTCGCTTATAATGTCACCGTGACAGACCCTGTTGGGGGTTTGTGCAATCATCAAGGTCATATTCTTTGATCCTTCCCCTCAAAGATTTTTCCTTTCTTCATTTTAAAATTTCCTCACCGATTTTCCTTTTCAAATTGCTTCCTTTGTCACCGCTTCCTTTCTTTTCAAATGATTTTGTTTGCTTTAAGGTATTCCTCTTCCCCCTTTTGGCATCATCAAAGGATAGAGGAACCCCGCGGAACATGCTTTGGCAAGCATGAAGTCGAGTCTCCGATGGTTGAATTTTGCTTCAAGTCTCATTTGCGTTGTATGTTGCACGGAATTCGATCGAGTAGCGTTGGATTCTCACAAATCGCTTCATCTCACCATGAGAAGGCTGAATTTTCTTGTCATGTGTTCTTCCAAACGCGTATATCATTTGCATTTCGCTTCACGCAGCGCCTTGATCTCGGCAGTGTGAGCTTCGTGCATATGTTCAATGTGTTCCCGCAGCCTTTTTGATCAACATTTTCGCTCCACACCAAAGACTTTTTTGAATAATTGTCTGCGTATCTCACCTATTCCACACGCATTGATTGTTCGCTTTGTTGCCACCATTCCCTTATCCTCGACCGTGATGCCTCTCAAGTCACCGTAGGTTGGCATCTCTGTTGTCCAGCGCATATCCAAGAGGCCGATGCCTCTCCATCTTTTCAACTTCAAAGAAAGAGTGCCTTGAACACTTCTCGTGCTTCAAATGATTCTTCATTGCGGTGATGGCCATACAAATACGAAATCAAAATCGCCTACTGAACAATGGTGCCTGAGTGAAAAACAGAGCCGGTCCGTGATAGCGTGCTTGCTCATTTTCCGACTCTTCGTGGAGTTCTCGTATCTCCAAAGGAGAAAGGGAAAGATTCCACAAAGGATTCATCACCGCCATCCGGGATTTGTTCGATGATAAGCGGTGGGCGTGAAGTTCTTTTGGGAATCGATCCATTGTAGCTTGAGGAGCCGGAGCAGTGGGTCGCCGGTTCACCGGGTTTTGTGGTGCAAGACTCGGCTTGCCGAGCCCACTGCCTTAATAGCCTTCGTTGGTCTCAATGATTTCTCCTTTGAGTAGACTGTCCTCGGCCTTATCGAGCGCGTCACATCGACGATGATGAGATTTCCATTGGTGGCTCATCATCAAAATTAAAGGTCCGACGAGTAGTCTTGGGATCGACTTGCTCGTGCCTGGAACATCCGCAAATGAGTCTTTTGGATTTGTCATGGGGTTGACTCGAACTTTCTTCTTCGCCTTCCGATCCCGGAAAGGTGACATCGTGGTTGTCCTGGGAATCATGAAGTGCGCCGATCTCCTTCTCGATGGATCGATGGTTGCGGGAGGGATGTTCTCTACTTCACTTTCTTTACCCCGGAAGTCTCAACCTCCCGTGGGCCTTCATTTCCTCCAAAGTCTCTCTATCGCTGCGAGGCCTTGTCTTCCCTTTCGACAAAGTGTCACTGCCTTAGGGTCTTCTCGACAATGGCATCCATTGAGTCTCAACCCCATGGATTGCGCTTTCATCGCCTGCAGTGTTAACTCCCGAGGTCGTTCCTTCCTCAGGCCTCGATCGCATCGCCAGCCACATTAGCCTTCGTGAGTTGCTTGGCACCTCACCGAGATAGCAGTCTCAATCGCCTGAGCGTCGTTGATGGCAACTTGTCGTTTTTCTTGTGTTTGAGTGTCTTTTGCTTCGCCTCCTACATTCTTTGTGGAGTCATCTCGCAGATCCTCCGACCTTGCCGCAGCTGCTGGAGGAGTTTCACCGGGCGCACCACCGAGTGACTTGGAGTGGGGTTACTCGTCTCCAAACTCCCGGGCCGTTGCAATTGATGGTTCACCGTTGGGGCGTGGTGGCACACCTTCAATAGGGGTTGGCTCGATCGGGGTCCCCACTAGCCCGCCATCGCCATCTTCCTTATTGCCTTCTTCCGAGTTAGTCAAGTGGTAGCAGAATATCATCTGGCTATTTGTCAAACCACTCCCATTGGATCGATTTCACCGTGTGTTCGAGGACTCTCCTGGTCCCTCCATCATCTTTGCTCGTGAAGGATTCTTGATTCATGCAATGCTTGCTGCGATTTGCAATTCTTCCGCGGGCGTTAGATTCTCGGTTCCTCGTCACTTTCGCAGAAGACATCAAGGAGAGGATGGAAGTGTTCTCGGTTGCCGAGATAGGGCGCATACTTGCCTTTTCGCGTCTTCGCTTCTTCTTCAGCCTTGCTTTTCTCTCTCCTTGTCCTTGTAGATCTCGCAGAATATCCATGCGCTTGTCTTCATCTAGAGCCGGGAGCACAAAGATAATCCAAGGAAATTTAGCGCCTCCTCTTCTTCTTCTATGAATTCAAAGCCGTTGGAACTGTTCCTTGACTTGCTCAACTTCCATTTTCTCCACTCACGCAGACGATTTTGGATGTCCGGGTAAGGTGGAGATAGGATCATTACATCACTATCTCGCTTGGGTGGTTCTTTCAGGTTTCACCCATTTGTATGAGCTACAACTGAGTCTTCGGGTTGCCTCTCACGATCACCTTCAAATAGACTTGGTCATTTCATCAATTACATCCGAGACTCTACTTCTCCAAAGGTAGTCTCCTGGTATATGTGCTAGCCGAGTAGCCGACTCACCGGTTTCTCCTGTTCGGATTGCTTTACAAGTCTTCTTCGTCTCTTAGTTTGTACCGGAGGATTTACGTTCGAGACGGTGTCCTCTCGAGTCTTGGGCGGCCGGGGCCGGTGCTTGTGTTTGTTTACGAGGAGCCGGCCGTCTAGGTTTGTCGGATCTCCTCTTTTTGACGATCGAGAAGGAATTTGTGAGTCCTTCTCGACCGCCGCAGGGGCGTGTGACACGGCCGCTGGGCAGTGACTCTGCTGCAGGGCGGGTGACTCTGCTGGCAGGGGCATGCATGTTTGGTTTTCTTTTCTTTGGGGCAAAGAGATTTTCTTGGTAGTCGCAGGGGCGCTTTTTCTTGGTTGGAGAGGAGGCACTGTGTCTTGGTCACCGATTCCCCTCACCGTGTCGCTCTCTTGGCGACGCTCGCTTCGAGCACCGTGAGAGATTAGCTCAACATCCTCTTGTTAACATGGAAGGCTTTCCCATGTCTAAGAGGTACTCTTTCACCTCCAATAGCCGCCAATCACCAGGCCATATCCCGGAAGATCCTCCAAATGACCCATCTTCTTTGAAGGACTTGTTCCCCACGCTCGCAGAGTCTGCATGTAGATAAACTCAGCCGCTTATCTTCTTTTTCTTCGATTATTGCAGCCATCACAATCAATTTTGCCTTTGACATTGATCAAAGCCGCCAAATTTGATGTCGATACACTTGGCAACAATATCCAACAATTTGTGATAATCCTCCTTCAAAGCCAGCTCTCTTGTTTGTCTTGTGTATATTATTTTGTCAAAACGCTGACTTGGCTATTTCTTTCCCATGCGTCACCAAGTTTACATCAGCCTTTTTGATCTCGGATGCTCCTCTCTCGGCCGGTAGTGAGCAATATTCACCAAATCTTGGCGATAGTCACCGCTTCCCGTGAACGATGACTTGATTCCTTCATCGTGAATCTCGGCATTCACGTAGAATTGTGCGACCTCCTCCACATAGGTCATAGGATACTCCAATGTTAGAAACGGTTTCACCCCGACGCTTTCCAACTTTTCCGCGATTTTCTTCACCAGGGTGTCGCGGACCCGTGCTTCACCATTCCGTCGAAATCCACTTGGTCGAACCGGTGTGGATTTGTTTTCCCAACTTGGTAAAGTCATACGTTGGTGCCATTTCTTAGAATAATTTCAAGGAAAGTTCGAAATTTGATTTGAAGGTTGATAGGGTTTCGAGAGTATTTGCCTTTGCTTTTTGAGAGAGAGATTGAACAGCTTTTTAGAAGTGTGAGAGAGAAACGGACGAAAAATGGTTTAAATATGGTTTATGAAAGGACGTGCAGACGGTTTTTGAATCGTGATCGAAATCAACGGCTTGGATTTCGCACGCATATTGAGCAGTTCATGTCTCATATTTAATGCGGCAAAGATTTATATCCAATCATAGGCTTGGTGTGCGCTTTATGTCTCAGTACACATCATCATTATGTCGACGTGTCTTAAAACATTCCCGCTAAGTCAAAAACGATCGTGTTTTTGTCAATTTGCTCATAAGTTATTCAAACATCTCTTAGCCGATTTAACTCGCTTCTCACATTTCTCTTAGTGACTCAAATTTATCACCGACTTGGTATAGTGACTTTTCCGATATTAAATTGATTTATTCGAGCTAATTTTTGTTTTCAGCTTTTTTTTCACCTTCTTTCCTGTTCCATTTCTTTTCTTTGATTCTTCTGTGTCTCACCTTAGCTCAATTAGCCCCAACTCTTGTTTGAGTTCTTCAAATCTTGACTCACATAATGGTTTTGTGAAGATGTCACTAGTTGTTTGTCGGTTGAGATATATTCCAAGATAATGTCCTTCTTTTCAACATGATCTCTTATGAAATGATATCCGACATCAATATGTTTTGTTCTTGAGTGCAACACAGATTTTGAGTGATTGCAATGGCACTTGTGTTATCACACATGATTGGAATTTCTTTTTCTTCAACTTCATAATCTCTCACTTTGCCTCATCCATAGGACTTGGGCAAACAAATGCCCCGCAGCTCGTATGTATTCTCGCCACCGTAGAAGTGGCTATTGAGTTTTGCTTCTTGCTAAACCAGAAATTAATCTGTTTCCAAGCATTTGACATGTGCCAAGTATTTTTCTCGTCCACTCGCATCCAAAGATAGTCGAGTCCAATAGCCAATTAGCTTGAATCCACCTTCCTTGGATACCATAGCCCTACTTCTTGGTTTCCTTTTAAGTATCTCAATATTCTCTTAGTTAGTGCAATCATATGGCTCTCTTTTGGAGCAGATTGAAATCTTGCACATACACCTACAAAGAAAGGTGATGTCCGGCCCGCTAGCCGTGAGATAGAGCAGTGATCCAATAAGTGCTCAGATCTTGTTTGATCTACAGGCTTGCCATCCGCATCCATGTCCATTTTGATCGATGTGTTCATTGGTATTTTTACGTAAGACTTCTCTCCATACCAAATTTCTTCATTAAATCTCCTGTGTATTTTGTTTGACTTATGAAGGTTCCATCCTTCAAATTGCTTCACTTGAAGTCCAAGGAAGAATGTCGGCTCTCCCATCATGCTCATTTCAAATTTACTTTGCATGAGGTTTGAGAATTTTTCACACAAATTCTTTGTTAGTGGATCCAAAAATGATGTCATCCACATATATTTGAACAAGCAAAGATACTCTTCTTGTCTTGAATTCAAAAGTGTTCTATCTACTTTTCCTTTAGTGAATCCATTTTCGCTTAGGAATTGTGACAGGTTTCATACCATGCTCGGGTGCCTGTTTCAATCCATACAGGGCTTTCTTGAGTTTGTACACTTTGTCTCCAAGAGTCTTCGCTCAAATCCTGGAGGTTGTTCAACATACACTTCTTCTTCCAATAATCCATTTAGGAATGCACTTTTTACATCCATTTGATATACAATGAAGTTTTTGTGAGCGTATAGGCAAGAAACATCCTTATAGCTTCCAATCTTGCTACAGAGCAAATGTTTCATCAAAATCTATTCCTTCTTCTTGGCAATATCCTTTGGCTACCAATCTTGCTTTGTTTCTTACCACGTAACCTTCCTCGTTCATCTTATTTCAATACCCATTTGGTTCCAATAACATTTTGATGTATGGGTCTTTGTACTAATTCCCATACTTTATTTCTCTCAAACCGATTCACTCTTCTTGCATAGCTTGAATCCAATGTGTGTCATCCAATGCTTGTGACACATCTTTGGGCTCTATTCTGCGAGATGAAGCATGTGAACATTGCTTCTTGTTGAGTTCGATCTTGTCTTGACACCTTCTCTCATGTCTCCAATGACAAGATCTCGTGGATGGTTTTCACCATCTTACGCCAAAGTTGAAGTAAGTTAGCCGGATTCGGGCGACTTGCGGGCTTGTGGTTGTTCTTTGTGGGTCGCTTCTTCGTGATCACTCACCGGTGCAGATTTTCCACTTTGCTTTTGAGATTCAACTATCTCATCTTCTCTTTCTCAATTGATAATCCCCGCCTACCTTCAAAGATAGGATTCTTCTCGGAGATTGGATGTTTCAAACATCACCGACTTTTCAATGTCTTTTCCATTTATGTTTGGCTCATCGAATACTACATGAATGGATTCTTCCAGAACCATAGTTCTTTTGTTGAGTATTCTCAGAAGGCTTTGCTTTCACCGAGTATCCTAAGAAGATACCCTCATCGCCTTTAGCATCAAAAGCCTTTAGGTTGTCTTTGCCATTATTGTGGATGAAGCATTTACATCCAAATATCCTGAAATATGCAACATTTGGTTTTCTTCCACCCCCGGATCTCATAGGAGTCTTTGTCACCGCCTATTTATCATACATCCTGCTTTGGGTGTAGCAGTCGTGTTGATTGCTTCACCAAAATCTTTTTGTAACCCCGCTTGGTACCAACATGGTCTTGCAACTTCCTTTTGAGGGTTCTGTTCTTCTTTCTCAACTCCATTCTCACGTGGAGTCCTTGCGGTGATAGTTCATGACCAATACCATTCTCAATACAAGATCGAGTTATTATTCCATTGACAAACTCGGTTCCTCTATCCGGTCTTATTTTGATAATGGTTTGACTCTTCTCAT
Organism: Rehmannia glutinosa; assembly: GCA_016081115.2. Lineage (NCBI taxonomy): Eukaryota > Viridiplantae > Streptophyta > Magnoliopsida > Lamiales > Orobanchaceae > Rehmannia > Rehmannia glutinosa. Next base: position 34,306,510 of record CM071929.1, on the reverse strand, counting down.
TTTGTATTCTCTTCATCACCGTGGTAGCTTTTGTAGAGTTTCTTTCTTCTTGCACATGAATATTGTCCATGTATATCTTGAGTAGTCATCTACTACCACCAAGGTGTATTTCTTTCCACTTATGCTTGCTTTGGTTCCACTCCAAATAGATCCATATGAAGCGATGCAATATTCTTGTTGAGGATGGGCATGTCTTTTCTTTGAATGACGACTTGATTTGTTTTCCTTCCGACATGCATCACATATACTTTCCTTCAGATATCGAGTCCGAAGTCCTTCTACAAGATGACTTCTTGCTAGCTTATTAATTGTTTTGAAGTTCGGTGACTCAAAGATTTTGTGCCACAGCCAACTTGATTCAAATTTGTGCTTTTGCTAGTAGACAAAAGAGTCTTTGGGTGTTGCGGTTGACCAATCCACTACATACATATTTTTCTCTGTCTTACATCCTTGCAAAGACAACTTCATTAGATTCAACATCTTTGATTTGGCATATTCCCATGTTGAATCCAACATTGTAGCCCTTTGTCGCAGAGTTGATCGATGCTTAGTAAATTGAAGTTTAGTCCTTCAACATATGCAACATCCGTGATTTCTAAACCATTCCTTTTGATGGATCCAATTGCCTCTTATTTCACCAGAGCTTCATTTCTCCAAATATGACTTTTGCTCCTTTGACTTCCTTGAATTTTGACAGATTTCTCTTATTTCTGTCATGTGTCCGGAACACCACTATCCATGTACCAGGTTCCTTGGCACTCACTGCTCAACCCGCAATCAAGGAAATTAAGTTTTAGGTACCCATTCTTGTCCTGGGTCCTGAGGGGTTAGAATTATAAGATGATCCAACCAACCTATAGCCAAATGATTTGACTCTAAGAGGTTGCCATCTATCGGTGCCATAATCATAATCAATCCTGGCAAATTGCTTGGGGAGTCTAGTTCATACAATTGTCTCTTTTGTCTCGTATGCTGCATATGTGTTTTAGCAATTGCCTTTCTTGGGTAATTGTGGTGTCTTTGAGTGTAGTGCCTAGGTGCATATGTGTCTTTGATGAAAGCTCTTATGCTTTTGGAATGGCCTTTGTTGAGTTCTAGGCCTTTGCTTTTGGGCTTGTATTCCATAAGTCTAGCCGGTAGTTCACATTATTCCAAATCGACTTGCTTGGATATTTTCTACCATTCCCATCATATGTATTTCTTTTATGAGTTTTCTGGGGTTTTTGGTAGCTCGCTTCTTCTTTACTGAGTATTTTCTCGTTTGGAGTCTCATTTGAGGACTCGGCCGAATCTCTTCTCACCGTCCTTTCAAAGACTCTCAATCGGCCGTTTTCCTTTTCCTTTGTAACCAAGGCCGCTTTGCTTAGTATTGTGCTTTGATTGAAAGTGTGTGCATCATTTAGAGTTTTGGATTGTTCGGACTCTTCATGACTTGAAGATCCTTTTTCCAAAATTACTCTTGAGGTTTGACATGGCACAAAGGAATTAAATCCTAAGCCTGTCTTGTCTCCACATTCTCTTTGACTCATAATAAGATCATCCAATGATTTAGATGCCTTAGTGAATGAGGCAATAACATTTTTGAGGTCATTCTCCCTCTTTTCTATAGCAGCAATTTACGCTTATTAATTTAGCATTTTCACCTTTAAACTTTTATTCTCATCAGCTATTTGACTTAGAGTACTCGGCTCCTTAGTCACTTTGAGTTTTGATTTTTGAGTAGGTCTGTTTTCCTCATTCAATAGTGTGTGTGAGGTTTTAATGTGCTCAAAATCTTTCATCATTTTGCCTAATGAATCATAAAGATCAGTGGGTGATGAAGTGTGTGTGTCACGTCACTATCACTAGTGTCCGAGCTTGTTGAGTTAGATTGTACCTCATCTTCTTGATCTTGTTCTTTGGCCATTAAGCGATCAAAGCTTCTTCTTCGAGTCACTTGAATAGTCGCTTCACCGCTCTCTCGAGTCACCGTCTCTCTTGACTTGGTTTGTCTCAAAGAATCTCTGCGCACCATCATTGCCTTTTTCTTCTCTTGTCTTCTTTCTCTCAAGACCTTTCTTTCTTCTTCGCTCCTCGTCTTGTTGACTACAGGGATATGAGCAAATAATGGCATAGTGACCTGGTTGTCTACAATTCCAACATAGATATTCACCTTTTGCTCACTCTCTTTCTATTCTTGAGTTGTCACCCTTTGATACTCAACTTGTTGATGATCTCGTTTCTCTTGATTGGCCTATCATCCCTTGATTTGGAGGGAGCCGAGTGTCTTCCGGAGGATTCACCCTTTCCTCTTTTGTAGTTCTTGTTAAAGAACTTGTTAAATCTTTTAACCATTAGGGCTATTTCTTCCGGGTCAATTGCTTTTTGATCTCGCTCTCTCCTTCCGTCTTTGACAACTAGAGCAAAATGTTTTGGGTACAAATGTCTCTTCCTCGGTCTTTCCTTCTCACCAAACTCGTAGGCTTTGAGGTCCGAGAATAACTCATGATTGGATGTCTTTGATAGGTCCATGGAGTGTCTCAATGCCATGACCTTCATTTCCCATTCAAATTGGAAGACTTTTTAGGATCTTCATACACATTTCTTCGTGTATATTCCTTTCCAAGTGTAGACAACTCATTTGTGATTTCAGAACCGAGCATCCGTTGATCCAGGTTTTCCCGAGATCATTTTAAAGTTCTCAAATTTTTGTACAGCCACCGATAGTTTGTTTTCTTTGATTTGCTCCGAGCCTTCACAAATCAATGTCGCTTTGTCCCAAATTTCTTAGCGCTTTTGCAAGATTTCACTTTATTGAACATGGCTTTGTCCAAGGTTTTGTAGAGAATATCCTTGGCTACATTGTCCAGGTTGTATCTTTTTCTCATTATCATTTGTCCACTCGCTTGGTTTTTCAACCATGACCGTCCGTGCGTGATCTTTTCCCCTTCACCAGAACTCTTCGTGACATTGTGTTCACCTTTAATATTTGCAGAGGCCCATCTTCTATCACTATCCACATCTCATCATGTAATCTTTGATAGATGAGCTCGCATACGAATTTTCCAATCATCAAATTCTTCAATAGTGAACATAGGAATGCGTGTTAGATTTGCTTCCATGATAATAATTTTTAATGATAGAAAAGAGTTTTGAAAGATAAGTACTCAAGCAGACTTTTGAAAAGATTGGAGATCTAGTTCAAGAACTGGTCATGAGGGTTCAATGAACCAACCGCTCGATACCACTTGTAGGTCCCAAGGGGTGTAAGTGTAAGGTTTAGAAGGGGGGTTGAATAAACCTTACCAAATTTTCGATTTAGGCCTTTTAAATCTACGAGTTCTACACACCGTGTCCTTGATGGACAATCGAATTAGTCCTCAAAGAGAGTTAATCTCTCAACAGACTCAGGTGAGTAATTAGAGAAACACTTTGGCTATAATTTGACTCAATTTGTGGTTTTGTTTTTCGGGAAGACTTAACACCCTTAAGTTTGATTAAGCAAGTTTTTACACTTGAGTTAGTACTTATAGATTATCAAATGGATAGCAAATTTATCACAGATATAAGCAATTAAAAGTGCATAAATTTAAATGTCAAATGTAAATGACACAAGAAAGTTTTTATAGAGGTTCAAGATGGGGTAATTCTTCTACTCCTCTCTTCTCCAACTCCCGGAGGAATCCACTAAGTAATGATCAGTTTACAAAGTGGTAATGTCCGGATACAAGTCTTGATCACAACAGCCGACTTGATCCTTTGGGACTCGATCTGAGACGCCTTGATCACTCACCGGCTTCTCGCACGACTCAGCTTCTTCACAGGGCAAATCGCCTTGCTACTACACTCACTTGCTCAAGCACTTTGGATTTGATCACGAAGCCCTCCAAAAGCTTAAGACTTGGTTCAGCCTCTTGAACCTTTCTACAATCCTTCTTGGAATGTAGACCCTTTGTTTTCAGTATTTTCCTCTTCAACTGATTGAAGTTCTCTTTCCTTCACAGGTAAGTGTTGGATTGATGTACTTCGAGATGTAGCTTGAGGATTGAGAATGTTTCAGTTATTGATAAGCTTGTATATCTCACGTGTGTCATTCATCCACGCATCATCCTTCTCAATCAAACTCCTCGGCCTTTTATAGTGAACTTTCAAAAATTTGCCCGTTGAAGAGATAGGCTCATTTTTGAAAATCACTTTGCAATCGTTGGTGTGCGCTTGGAATTGCCATTTCCTCGTATGAAATGTTTTATCACCTTTTCGAGTTCGACACGGTGTAGTGCTTCCCATTGGTTCATTTCTTTTGCACGCTTCGGGACCGAGCACTCCAAGAAAGGTAGTATGGAGATATTACTTGTTTAAGTAAATCTCTTGATTTACTCAGTGCAACGGTTCTTTTGATTATCTCGACTTGATCGCATTTCCTCGCTTTCCCCGTGTGACTTAGAGTCGAACTTCCAATCATCGGATGACTCTTCTCGCACACTTCACTTGAGACTTGCTTCTTCTTGAGTTGACTTGATCGATGTTCCACTCACCGCATCTCACCGCTTCTTCATCGAGTTCCCCTGTCTCTTTTTCTTTGTTGTACTCAAATGTCTCACAAAGTGAGTTTTCCTTCAAGCCTTCATTGTCTTCTTCTTGCAAGTTGGAGCGTAGGCGACTTAACTCGGCTTGGCCAGCTCTAATTGTTACAATACATTTCAAAGCAAGAATTGGGAGCCAACTTTCTATTCTAAGTTTTACATGGCATTCATCAAAATCTAAACAATAGAATTCCTAACAGTCAATTTAATCGCACAAAGATACGCATCCTCAGTAACTCGACATCGAGTCATCAGAACTCGACATCAAGTCATCAGAACTCAACGTCGAGTCACAAGAATCCTCGACATCGAGTTCTGATGATTTGGCATCTAGTTCTCTCACTTATTATAACTCAGATTATTTTGTTTTTCTCCAAAAACTTTGAATTCTAATAATTTTTTCGTTATAAATCCGTTTTACAAGTATAATATATCAAATTAATCCTCTTTCCGATATCTATAATTCATCACCCATATTGCATATTTAAAAATAAAAATATAGATTCGATTTTTCAAAAAAAAAATTGAAAGAGAGAGTAAGAGGGTGCATAGAGATAAGTGAAAGAGAGAAAAAGAACAAATATCAAACAAACATTATAGAAGGGTATAAATGTCATTTCACACAACAAAATGGCTAAAAGATGTGTTTACAAAATATGGCTATTTTCATCTTTACATTTTGGAAAGAGCTAATTTGACCCATTTCCACATAAAAATGTAATATTAATTAATTTTTGTGTTAGGGAAAATTACAAATACACCCCCTAATGTTTAGCTTAATTATAAAAACCTTAGTTATCGCTTTGGACATTACAAATACAATTTAACATTAAGTTTAGAAATTTTACGAAGTTGAAGGGGCTCACCCGAAACTTCTTCCTCCCTTATGGGCCGAAACGATTGCACGCGCCTATTGCTCAAGAGCTCCAACGTGCAGATTTTCCGTAGTTGTCTCCAGTACTCGCCGTATGGGGCGAACGCTATATCCGTATTTCCATAGCAACTAATCTCCGAGACAAGGAGTGACGGCCTAGAGGAGAAGACGATATCGTGTGTTTTCAAGATGTCTTTCGCGGTTTCAGGCGATGAAACAATGATGCTGTCAATTTCACCAAGCTTCAAGTGCATCAAAGGTCCATATTTCTTGGCTAAATCTGTTAGAGTATAGTGTGGTGGATTAGAGCCAACAAAAAGATGCAAGTTTCCAATGAAAGGCAACTTTCTTGGCCCTGGAGGGAGATTCTTCTTCGGCTTATGGGCTCCAAATTTTTGTATTATGAAAAAGATAACCAAAAATGAAAGAAGAAAAAGGAAAGAATAGAACTCAAAAAACTCCATTATTGTTGTATTTTAGATGTTTTAATTTGGGCTGGATGAATTGATGTGTTAATACATTCAACATTTCTTTATATATATAGAAGCCTATAGGCGCTTGTAAGACAATATTATTAAGCTTTACACAGTCTATATCAATATAAATTGAGGATTAAATATTTTTTAAAAAAAAAAAAAGTATCCCTTAGGTGTAATTAAAAGAAAAAACTCAACTGAGTTTCCAAAATTACAAAAGTACCCTTAAGGTTTGAGGACCTACGGTAAAACTAATAGATATTGTATAAAGTCAATAATGCCCCTAATACAATTCCCAAAAAGAAAAAGAAAAATTGAAAAAAAAAATATCCCAGAATATTTTTGAACCTTTCTGTAGTCTATGGAAAACCAAATGGGTGGAAGTTGTTTATTCTTTAATTTGTAACCAAAGGGATATTTGTAAGATTTTGGGGAATGTCTTCGATGTTATGTGATTTGTGGAAAATTTATGAACATAATTGTATAGGGGCATTTTTGGATTCAAGTCAACAAATTGGATGACTTCAGCAATTTCCGTTAAGTCAAGTAGTGATTAGAATAAAATGTTAAACCTCAAGGGTACTTTTAGTAATTTTGAAACTTTGTTAGATTTTTGGCAATTACCCCAAACCTCATGGTACTATTTGTAATTAACCACGGTTGGTTTGAAAATTTTGTCATTATTTAATGAATAGTGTAAATTATAAATATGCATATTAAATATGATAATAATAGTAAAAGAATGGAATAAAATAGTATTAAACATAGAAAGTTACTATATATTTGTGACATCCCAAAAAGAAAATTAGATTATATATTTGGGATCATGGGGAGTATTTAATTTGATTCAATTTTGTGGTGGGTCGTTTATCAAATGTTAATTACTCTATTTTTAGTGTTAGCTTTTTACCAACTCTATCAGATCAACTAGTTAACGGGGAATTAACAATTATCAATCAACAATTGACTCATAGTTGTTGTGATTTTACTTCCTAATCCTTGTGACTTCATCAAGTTTTCCTTAGCTTAGAAGTCACTCTAACAAAAAGTCTAATAGGGTGACTATATCAACTATTATTAAATCACACCAGGATCACATTGTACGATTAATGAGCTGGAGAATACGACATAACAAATTCTGATGATATTACCGTTGCAAGGATATTTAGCATAGACGATCTTTATTAAAAATGGCATATTCCTTATCTACCAATAAGTAAAGAACACATGGCTTCATCTAGAATATTCTGTAATCTAAAAAAAAAAAATGCCAAGCATTCACTTTATGCAAATCTCAGAATTCCTTTTAGCACTTTTATTATGTTATCCATTTATGTGAACCCACTAAAACCTTTTAATATTTAGGTCATTGGAAGTATGATTTTGATAGAGGACTCGGTCTTGGACCAATTCCAACGAAGCTGCCATTGAAATACCGCATTATCATTTTACTTGATAGCCACTACCTTCCAGCAGAAAGAGAAAATTATATAAAGGGATAAAGAAAGACATTGACAAGATATGAAAATGAGACAGTTCAAGATTTGTGACTATCCAATTGTACAGTGATTCGCTTGGCCTTCCAAATCATTGACAAATCAAGATTTGATCCCTTAATCCAAAGTCAGACCAAAGCCTTAATTCATCATTATAGTTTCTTTTTCACTTTTTAAATGTAATATAACACACACACACACATATGTATATATATAGGGATTGGATCAACTGAGATCACATAATTAGAGTGAGACAGATGTGACTAATCATGTCCACAAATCAGTAATTTTAGATGGTTGAGATTTACCCAATTTAATAAATATTTTTGATTTATTCTAAATCAAAAGGCGGCAAAGATTGTAATTGTGTAATTACACAATTTTCATTCAATTTTGCTCTTTCTCCTTCATTCTCTCGAACTTAACAAAAATGGCAAGTTTCAATTAGCCATAGAAGTCTACAAAAATACCACGACTTCAACTTCGTCGTCAATCGATCTACTCCGATCCACGCGCCCCACTCGCCGATGCGTAGTTCTCTCGCATGTAACACACCAAGCAACACAACAAACATCACACCAAAGGGATGCATTCCACCATTTCAGTATTGATTCCTCGTCTTTATCGTACCAGGAATAGTGGCAACATAAATCAGCCTATGTGCCATTGTACTACTCATTATACACCATTGGATCATCTTGGATATTTAGTGATTATATTACAGTTGTATTGTATCTAGAATGGTCTTTAGGATCTATTTAAGGTTGTCATTTGTGAAATCATCAAGAAATTTGAAATATATAAAAGTTACAACTCTTTGTTCCATCGATAATGTTTTCCCCGCTCAATGTATTTTATATGTTTCATTCCAAATCCTTTCATGGTATCGAGCTCCAGGTTGAATAAACCTGGACTCGGCCACATTCCTTTTATTTACTTTCCCTAAAACTAAACGGCCGTGACCACAAATCCGTTTGCAAATTACCTTAATCCTATCCCTCTTCAAGACAAGCTAGTTACAGTTAAACTCAATGAAGGCAACCATCTAATATGGAGGCAACAAGTGTTGACAGCCATCAAAGGTTATGGATTGGAATCCTTTATTAATGGTAAAGCCAGCATCCTTCCTCGGTTCTTATCAGATGATTCAGGGACTGAAATCTTGAATCCTGAATATGTAGTTTGGAGTAGGCAAGATGTTCGCCTATTTTTTTTATGCTTCACCGCAAGTGTACGGATCAGTTTATAGAATAGAGTTTGCAAGGTCGAATCCACATTGATTAATAAATTAGTGTACCAAGTATTAGATTATAATAGTCCTATTTTTATCTAAACTATCCAAATTTGAAAGGTTGGTTTTAATACTACTAAAGCAGAAATTAATCCTAAAATAACAAAGCAAAGAGCAATTAAAAGATCAAGTATGGATGGATGGATTCCTGGGTTATGGTTTCAGTTAATATCCCACTTTTATGCTCAGATTAAGCAAACCAAGGTTAAACGTATTCTTCTCTATAGACCAATCACCATAGTAATTTACCCCTCTCTCGAGATGTATGTAAAAGCATTGATTGGAATATCTATGTTAGCATCTCTACTTAACATGAGATATCCAACTCCCAAAAGTTCAAAATATTATTAGATCTCACAAATATTCACAGACTTCTCAATCATGCAATCTATTTGTGTCAAGTACTCAAGATCTAGTATTGAAACTCATCGGTTAGAATTATGAATCAATACATCAAACAGGTTTAAATCAATGGCCTTTTGATAAAACAAGAATTAAAGCAAAGTACTTGAATAGAGAAAGAAAACATTAACTTCAATTATCCGTAATCATCAAATAAAAGTGTTTATTAACCTACTCCCAAACCCGGAACCACAAGTGTTTTAGCCGGACATTGAAGATAGACAATTCATAGACAAATTATCCATAATCAAAATCTAACTAATTGAAATACGATACGATGGAATGAGTGACTTGGGGATGATGACGATCTCTCGATCTATCTTTAATCCTCGAAGGTGTGGTTGCGCCTTGATCGATCTCTCCAAGTTTCCTGTGGAAAACTCGCTATTTTCTCTGGTTTCTAGGGTAAAAATCAGCGTCTCCTTTTTGTGGCCGCCCGTGTCTATTTGTACTTCGTTTGGGTCGAAACCTAGTCGCAACGAGTCAAACTGTTTTTCTCACAAAAGAGCACGGTTGTGCGTCTTTGGCACGCCTTGACCGTCTTTGGGTGCCGAACAAAGTTGTTCAATTTTCTCGGGAAGAGCACGGGCGTGCCCATATGGCACGGCCGCCCGTGCTTATAGGCCGAACACTCTCTTCTTCAGGTATAGGTCGAGCACGGCGCGTCTTGGAAGACGCCCACCCGTGCTCACTGTATCATTGAACACTTGGCTATTTCCTTCCGTTTCTTGCCTAGGTTCATCCAACTTCTCCTTGATCCGACTCCAAACTTCGCCTAACATATCAAGTATTGGCGATTGACTTTGCCCGATTTGTTGCCAAAATGCTACAAATATAGATAAATTCCTACAAAACGAGCAAAGCGTAATCCTTTTCCACAAAACAGAATAAAACCCTATTTAATCATATAATGCATGCATAACAACACATTCTAACCAATATTAAGCCCAAAATACTTGCAAAACACAAGTCAATCAAACCCCCAAACTTAAACTATTGACACCCGGTCAACACTTTATAAACAAGACAACACAAATGGGGTAAATAAGAGCACTCAAGAACACCGCATCATAATTCATGTCATCTATCCATGTAGACATCAGTCACAAATCAACCAAGTTTCAAAGAGCTAACACGGAGCACAAGTTTATAAAAATCATGGTAAAACACTTCAAATCACACCTCTCTGGGATAAAGTGTATACTCTACTCACTAGCATGATAAAGGATGTGTATTCGCCAAGTCATATCAATGATGAAGAATTACCATATGCTTGCAAATCGCCTCACATCTCTCGCCACTCGTTTGTATGCAATTCACAAATCATAAAGGACTTTATTTAAGGTTGTAATGAAGGCTCTTTGGTTAAGGTAGGGAAATATGGATAAAGTGACTCAACTCGAGCGTATAGATTGGAAAAAACATATTTGTTCTTCTCAAACCATTTTTCTAATTCAAATCGACTATGTGCTCCCAATCGCCTTATATCCTCTCACTTCTCTATTTCTCCCTCCTTTTTCATACACATTATTCCCTTCGCCTTACATCACAATTCTCAGCCTATTTTTCACTTCTGGCCGACTCACTTTTGCAGTCGTTTTTTTTCGACTTTTGTGAGTATTTTTCCCCTTTTTCCTCTTTTATTCCCAAGTGCCCAACATGTACACATTTTCTGACTTTTGACACCCCTTCATTCAATCCGTCATTCATCCCTTTTTTCTCAACTCTATACGCTTAAAGCTCAGGGTAACAGATATATTACATAAGATTCGAAGGCTTGAAATGTTGCTATCGAAAACAATCAGTCAATACGCTCAAATTGGCTAACTAGGGAAGTCAAATATCATAAGGTAGGCAAAAAGGCTTGAAAGGCTTAACAAAGATGGCCTAAAATTATATTCATGAATGCATACAACATGTGACTTTGACGAAGATACCAAAGCAAGTTCTAGAATTCAAATCAACATGAATGACGACTCAATCACCAACAAGACCGCATAATATGAAAGCGAAAAAAGCTCAAAAGCTCACAGGCTTGTAAGTGCATAATTCAAAGTATGTTAACCATGATTCAATAATCACATGCTCCATATTAACTATTCTCAACCCTATCAACTCACACTCAACATCCAATTCAAAACAACATAAACCAATCCGCAAATGCTCCCAAGATTAAGATCACAATCGAAACACCACAAACACACAATAACGGTCAACTCACTCCCTAACAACTAGGAAAGCAAAAACGTGCTAAAGCTATAAACGTGCTAAAACCATAAAAAAAATTCAAACATCTAATGCAATGCAACTATATGCTCTACATGCAACTAAATGAATGCAAACGCCACACCCATTTAAAAAATACTACCTCTCCCCCCCAAATTTGGATGAAATTATAGCGCATGAAAGAGAAGGTAGAATTTCAATGAAAAGTGTGGATAGGACCTGAATCACTGTGGGGGTGGCAGCGGGTAGTGGCCCTGGGAGATATGCCAATTCTCAATCCGTTGTAATGTATGCAATATCTCCAACTCCCGCCGCCGTGTGTTTAGTACCACCGCTCTGGGCTAGGTATCTTTGTTCTGGACTTCTCGAAAGCATCAAGTCGTCTCTATGTCGCCGCAAGCTTTCCTCAAAAGCACGAATCTATCATGATCGTATTTCCCCCACGCTCCTCGCCTTGGCGAGAGCTCTCGGAATATCGGTTCCCTACTAGTGGTCGCCCGCTCGAAACCTCCCTGCTGAAGTCCCGCTCGAATCCCCTCTCTTGTCTATCATACTCTTGCGCCTCCATCACCAAGTCCTCTTCGTTACCAACCCGGCTACTCTTCGCCTCTTTCGTGCCGCCAAACCCCGCATGATTCGATATGCTCCTCGCAGTACATGAGCCATTGATTTGGTTGTCAATCACACTGTGAGTGCGGGTTAGGAAGGAAACGCAGACCCGACTTTTTGTTGAAAACAGAGGATATTCTCCTCATTCTTTGATGATCTTCATGGTGTGAAGGGCGCTCAAGTTGATGCTTGATTCTTGGCTAATGGCTCCATACGGCTTATGTCAACCTCGAAATGCCGCGCAATGGGGGTTATCATTCCCCCACCAAGATTTTCCCCACATCATGTTGTTGTATGTAGACGGCGTGTTCCACAAAGTATGCTGCCATGTTATAAGGGGTGTGAGTGAGCATACACCATAGTAGGTATAGCTCTTTCGTTTGCATACCCCCGTTGTTGTACCGGGCAAATACCGAGTGGGCTGTAACCTTTTAAATATAACGGAAGATGGGGTTGCAGAGTGCCGATGCTTTGGAAGAGCGTGCGTCATATTGCATGAGGCCGGTTTTGGGGGTTTCTGTCAACAACCGCCAGAATTCATGCGCATTGTAATTTTCAGCCATTCGGTATGGGGCGTCGGATGGCACCCCATAAATTTGATTCAGTTCAGCGATCGTGATTTCCCGCCATACGTTGCCCATCCTGAAGTGAATTTTCTGAGGCTCGTTTCTTGGTCGCGTTTTCGTAACCTGGACGGTGCTTAAGAATTCAAGTGTGAGTGTCTTGTATGTTGGTCACGCCTTGCTTGCATGAAAGTGGTCCAACCAACTCGTTTAAACATTTGCCACACCTCCTCGTGTATCCCGAGAGTTTGGGTACACTCGTCATCGGCATAGCGTGTGGGAATGTAATCACGAGTGATGAGCGGTTCCCATCGCTCCATTATATCGTGCGTGGTGAAGGTGAGTCCATAGGCACACGGGTGGTTTGGGTCGACCTCCCGAGCGGGTCTCCTCAAATATCCGCCCCGACCTCTTTGTGGTTCAGCCATTTGTTTGAAGTACCTGGCAAAATAATCGTGAGAATCCATACATGCCAAGTAAAACGAACGATGAATTAATACAACAATCCAACAATGGCATAGTGGCTCATCTCAATAATTTAATCCACAATTAAGCTTTCAACTCACATAGCAATATAATTGCCAAAAATCTTAGCCACTAACACCCTAAACAATCTAGAACAAGTATAATCCATCAAGCAATCAACCAAAATCATCACAATTCACCAACCCACAAGGTGTTCGATATAATGCCCCATAGAAAATTTCAATCAAAATCATTGCACAAGTATCAAACAAGCATCATAAATCAGCTCTAATCCTTAATCCTCAAGAAATTTGACATAAAAAGTTCAATTCAAACCTTAAATCCCGAAAATAGGAAGAGAGTTGGATTTTGAAACCCTAGGTGCTTTCTACCCCAAATCCTTGCTTCCAAGCAATTCCACAAGTTCAAATTGTGTTTAGAGTAGTGTGGGAGTTGATTAGTGGTGATATAGTAGGAGAATTTTGGGCAAAAATTTGGAGGGGGCGTTTTTTGTTCGTCCGTGCGAAAAGAGGAAGGAATTTGTGAAAATTTTCGGTCTTTGCCCGTCTTATTGCTTGCCCAATGAGACAGAGCACGGGCGTGCTCATTCGACGGCCGTCCGTGCTAGGGGGCCGAAGGATTTGGCCCAATTTCTGGAAAGCGCATGGGTCGTGTGCCAAAACGGCACGGGTGGCCCGTGCTAGGGTCGAACGAAATACCCTTCGGTGCCTTGTTTTTTCAATTTTTTTCATTTTTGTTTTTTGGTTTTTTTTAAAGCAAAATAGGGAAAACTTCTAACCTATAAAAGCAATTAAATCCTAACTTAGAAAAGAGAAAACAAACCAAGAAAACATGAGAATAAATAAAACAACAAAGCCATTGGGTTTTGCTTCTCCCAACAAGCGCTAAATTTAACATCTATAGCTTGAACCAAGAAATCATGCACTACCCGAACCAACTAAAGAAAACAAGTCAACCACAAAAAAATAGAATTAAACAACAAACTAAAAAGCAAAGAAAAAAATGTCTAGATTAAGAATAGTTCTATTTATCGCAATATCGCACTAAAAATTTGATTAATCCAAGAAGCGAGCCAAAACCTTGTTCGCCTATTTTTTTTTTATGCTTCACCGCAAGTGTACTGATCGCTTTATAAAATAGGGTTTGCAAGGTCGAATCCACGGGATTAATAAATTAGTGTACCAAGTATTGGATTATAATAGTCCTATTTTTATCTAAACTATCGAAATTTGAAAGGTTGGTTTTAATACTACTAAAGCGAAATTAATCCTAAAATAACAAAGCAAAGAGCGATTAAAAGATCAAGTATGGATGGATGGATTCTTGGGTTATGGTTTCATTAATATCCCACTTTTATGCTCGATTAAGCAAACCAAGGTTAAACGTATTCTTCTCTATGACTAATCACCATAGTAATTTACCCCTCTCTCGAGATGTATGTAAAAGCGTTGATTGGAATATTTATGTTAGCATCTCTACTCAATGTGAGATATCCAACTCCCAAAAGTTCAAAAGATTATTAGATCTCACAGATATTCACGATCATGCAATCTATTTGTGTCAAGTACTCAAGATCTAGTATTGAAACTCATCGGTTAGAATTATGAATCAATACATCAAACAGATTTAAATCAATGGTCTTTTGATAAAACAAGAATTATAGTAAAGTACTTGAATAGAGAAAAAAACATTAACTTCAATTATCCTTAATCATCAAATAAAAGTGTTTATTAATCTACTCCCAAACCCGGAATCACAAGTATTTTAGCCGGACATTGAAGATAAATAATTCATAGACAAATTATCCATAATCAAAATCTAACTAATTGAAATATGATACGATGGAATGACTAGATCGGGAATGATGACGATCTCGATCTATCTTCAATCCTCGAAGGTGTGGTTGCGGTCTTGATCGATCTCTCCAAGTTTCCGGTGGAAAACTCGCTCTTTTCTCTGGTTTCTAGGGTAAAAATCAGCGTCTCCTTGTTTGTGGCCGCCCGTGTCTATTTGTACTTCGTTTGGGTCGAAACCTAGTCAAAACGAGTCAAACTCTTTTTTCCGCATAAGAGCACGGCCGTGCGTCTTTGCACCTTGACCGTCTTTGGTGCCGAACAGTTGTTCAATTTTCTCGGGAAGAGCACAGGCGTGCCCATATGGCACGGGTTGCCCGTCTTATAGGCCGAACACTCTCTTCTTCGGGTATAGGTCGAGCACGGGCGTCTTGGAAGACGCCTGGCAGCCCGTGCTCACCGTATCATTGAAAACTTGGCTATTTCCTTCCATTTCTTGCCTTGGTTCGTCCAACTTCTCCTTGATCCGACTCCAAACTTCGTCTAACATGTCAAGTATTGGCGATTGCACTACCCAATCATTGCAAAATGCTACAAATGTAGATAAATTCCTACAAAATGAGCAAAGCGTAATCCTTTTCCACAAAACAGAATAAAACTCTATTTACTCATATAATGCATGCATAAGGGTGTGCACAGGACTTGGAGATCACCGAACCCGAACCGATATCCGAACCGAAAAATCTCCGAACCGAAAATCTCCGTTGACTTTTGACTTTCTCCGAACCGAATTGTCCGAAAATTTACATGGTACGATTCTCGAGATTTTTCAAATATCCGTACCGAGAACTGTACCGAACCATACCGAACCGAATATCCGAAACTAGAACCGATTTGAAAATAATTTTTATATATACATATATAATATTTTTATCTTATTTATATTTTGATATTTTGTTAACTAAACATTCCTTTGAAATTCAATATTATATAATACTAAAAATTATCAAATTAGAAATTTGGCATATTTTATCTATATATCAAATGAATAATTGAATATATATTTAATTCACTAATAGTTACGTGATATACTCATATTAGTTTATTTAAATGAACCAATAAATGAAATTATAAAATCATATTTGATTTGTATAAAATGTTTAAATTTGATGATATTTTACTTATTAATTATCATAACTAGACTCATCCTCTAATCAAGAAAATTAATTGCATTAAAATTAGTTAAATGATTAGTACATTGCACATAAACTATAGTAATCATCTAGCCAAGAAATTAAGATATTGAGAGTATAGATTTTTGTTTCATATTAGTTTATCAAAGTTATTAGTCAATTATATTTTTCCCAAGTCAAGAGCCCATGGCAATATGCCAAGATTATAGAATATTATTGTGTAATAGAGGCTACTAAATTTATCATTCATTGAGATTCTACACTTTTACTACTATTACGAATAAAATAATATCTGAAACATATTATGTTAAAATCCAAAAAGAAAAATCAATACTTTTAACTATAAATTAGATAAAAATGATTTAAAAGTAAAATTGATATTAACCTAATACGTAGTATATATAGTCTATATCATGAAAGAAAGATTTAAAATTACAATATTAAAAATTTAACACTTAAATATAAATTAAAGATTTTTATGTATAAGTTAAATATAAAATATCAAATAGTTAAACTCATATAGTACTAATAGTTTTAGTATGTATTTTTGAAATTGCACTAAAAAAGGATTGAAAGTATATCGTTTAATGATTTTTATAATCTTTTTTCTTTTTACCTTTTTTGTGTGTTTTATTTGTTAAATATTTGAATCTCCGTTCTCCGAACCGTCCCGAACCGTTCTGTCCGTTCCATTAGAACCGAATCTCAGATCGAACCGCATCGAACTTTCTAACGATTCGGTCTGCGGAGATTTTTTTATGGTTCGGTTCTGGAGATTTAATTTTGTGATCTCCGAACTTGGGGCGGTTCTCGAGATTTCTAAATCTCCGGACCGAACCGGACCGTGCACACCCCTATGCATAACAACACATTCTAACCAATATTAAGCCCAAAATACATGCAAAACACAAGTCAATCACAAGATCAACTCCTTGCCTCATGGTTACTATATTCCCTCTTAGAATCTATACTTGTCACCACTGTTGGATTAGGCAGCTCTAAAGAAATCTGGGATTCCATTGAAACTTACTTTGCCAGCCATTCACAAGCAAAGATTATGCAACACAAAATGCAGCTGTCAACAATGAAGAAAGGTATTCTAACGTTTGAGAAAAAAAAAAAAAAAAAAAACAATGAAGAAAGGAAGCATGTCTATGAGAGACTATTTAAACAAGGTAAAAGCATGATGTGATGCCATTGTTGTTGTTGGACAAAAGGTGACTGACACAGAGCAAGTCATGCACATATTAACAGGCCTAGGCAATGAATATGATGCTATTGTGAAATTATGAAATTATTTAATATCGTAGATTTTTTATTTTACTGATAGTTGACCATCATATATTTTTCAATACGTAATGTGATTTTTGTAATTATTTGTATTTCAAAATCAACAAGTGATTTAAACAAAAAAATATAGGAAAATATTTATTTTTGAAAATATTTTAAGTAAGAGATGTTTTAGTGAAATAAAACGCATGGAAAAATATATTTTTAGAAAAATATTTGATGGACAGAAATTTTTTTAGTTTTCAAGTGGGACATTCACAATATTAATTTAAATAAATAACTCAAAATATAAAATTTAAAATAATATTTATCATCGATAATATTAAATTTAACCAAAAAAGAATAATGGGCCCATTTTTGGTTAAAAATTTGACTTTAGTGTCCTATAGGACCAATTTTGTCGTTAAAATTTTAACTTTGGTATCCTATAGGACCATTTTTGTCATCATTAACGGTTTTAGTTAATTGTTTAATGGAGCAACACCGATTTTCGGTTTCCCCCTATGGGACTATTTTTTGTGAAAAATATCGATTTGGGACTAAAAGTGAGTCTAGTAGGACTAAAATTATCAGGGAATAAGTCTAATGGAACCAAAAATGAATTTTTCTCAGCTCTTAAATATAGAACTTCAGTGTCACATCTCAAAATATTCTCACTTGGTAAAGATTATAAACAGAATATTTGTTAAACTTAATATAAAATACATAAATATAATAATTTGGTATAACTCGATACGCTTTAGAAGTTTTTTTTAAAAAAAAATCTAAAATCGAATAACAAATCAAACTTCCCGATTCAAATAATTTAATATATACCGAATCTTCTATTTTGAATCGATCAATTTATTAAATTGCAAGTGCCTCTACTTTTAGGTCTACGGCAATGAGTTATCAGTTTTTGACCGATGTTATTGGCAACCTTTAAGATCGGTTGAGAGATTAGTTTTGCACTGATGTTATAAGAGCTTAACACATCGATTTGTAAATGGTTTTGTTTCTAACAAAAATGAGGTATATTGTTGGGTTGAACATCGATTTTGTTAGAAACAAAATCAGTTAGAGACCGATGTGTTAAATGTTTTATTAAACGACCATAACCCAATGTCATTCACATTTAAAACACCTCTTTATATGTTTTAGATGTCAATTTAAAACCGATTTTGAATATTCTAAACAAAGTCGATTTTTAGTTTAAAAACTGTTGCCTGTCATTTTATTGAAATGGTTTTACATCAACAATCATCTCCCTCACAAAGCAAGAAACAACCATCCCACCAAAGCAAGAAACAACTCATCCAACCATCAAAGCAAGTCGACCACCCACCATCAAACATCAAAGCAAGAAATAACAGTTCATTTATGCGAATTCATCTAATCTATATCAAAATCATTTCCAAATAAATAACAAGACTAGTATCAAGAACTCCAAACAACGAACACTCCAAGACTCACGAATGCAGCCCCAAGACTCACGAATAGCATGAATACGACTCACGAATAGAATCTCGGAAAGGATTAGGGATTTTGTTTCGAGAGTTAGATGTCGGAGGTGAGGTTTCGAGAGTTAGGTGCGGTGTCGGAAGGATTAGGAATTTTGTTTTGTTGTTTGAAAATCTCCAAGTGTCGAGAACATCAGAAGTAATTTGGGGAAAAATCCTCCAAAAAAATGATTAATTTGGGTAAAATAAAGTAATTTTATTTTAAATTTATAATAATTAATATAACATCAAAATTTAAACAAATGATGTTAACAAAGTGATGTTATAAACTAATAAAGGATGGACAAAGACATCTGTTGGAATAAACGACCTTAAAATTGATGTTATCAAGCAAGAAAGGGATAACCAAAGACCTCTGCTCTAAAAACGATGTGTAATTGCGAAAAATCCAGTCATACACATTGCTTCACTTAAAGCATAATGTTGTATAGTATAAGACATCATGAAATTCGAGAAACAAATGTCTTTTAAGCGATGTCTTTGAGCGTTTTACAATAGTTATCAACTTGATAAGAAATTGATTAACATCATAACGGATAAGAAAGACGTTAAATTCTTCATTCAATTTAATTTCTTACTTTGTGTTTTAAAATTTTAAACGGACCACATGTGTCCATAAAGTAACTATGTGTCGTTAATTATTTAAACGGGTTTACATATAAAGAATCGAATACAAAGTGGAAATAGAAAAATGAAACAAAACTTGCAGAGTCTGAATCTTCTGTTTTATTCTTTGTTTCATCTAGCACTCTCCAATACACGGATGAATGCTATGCACATGTTAAATAATCAAACACGTATGAATTGTTTTGGTCGTGTCCAAATAGGTTGCACTAAAACTAGAGCTGGCAATGGGCCGGGCCGCAGAAATACATGGCCCAGCCCAACCAGAAAATATATTTTGTACATGAAATTATCGAGCCGGGTCAATTGGACAGGGCCAAATAGGACTAAATTTCTGAAATATGTTAAGTTATAGGATCAAAAGTAAAATTTGTTAAGTTAAAGGGCTGAATATCTAGAAATTTGAAAGTTAAAGGACTAAAACATGAAAGTGACAACTTAGAGGACTAATTCTAAAAAATGTCCAATTTACAGGACTAAAAATTTTATTTTTCCAATAAGGTTTCGACTATAGCAAAGGCCTCCTAACAATAGGAACTACATAAAGATCTTGTTTCCTTCGAGCTGTTGCCCCAAAGACCTCAGTCATTTCCAGGTCTTCTGGTTTCATTCCATCAGGCAAAATCCAATCAAAATGGTATAGAAGCATTGCCAATGGAAGCTCAACATTTGCTAGGCCAAATGAGATTCCAGGGCAAATCCTCCTTCCAGCGCCAAAAGGGATGTAGTCGAAGCTACTCCCCCTAAAATCCACCGATTTTTCAAGAAACCTCTCGGGTTTAAATATCTCTGCATCCTCCCAATACTTGGGGTCTCTTCCGATCGCCCACACGTTCACCACGACCCAAGTTTTTGCTGGTATATCATATCCGTTGATCTTGCAACGTTCCTGGGATATTCTTGGAATCAAGGGTGTCGGAGGGTGTATTCTGAGAGTTTCTTTGATGACTAGTTTGAGGTAGTTTAGTTCATCTAAGTAAGATTCATTGATAAAATGTTTGCCATCGAAAACATTTCTCACCTCGTCTTGCGCCTTTTGAAGGACTGTAGGGTTCTTGAGCAATTCTACCATTACCCAATCAACAATTATGGTTGATGTCTCGGTCCCAGCACCAAACATTTCCTGTGTTTTTTACAGAAAATGTTTTAACTAAAAAACAGGGAAAACTATTGTTTGCTACTGAACTTTGGCCTTTTTTGCACATTGCAATCTAAATTTATTTTTTGTTACAACTAAGAACCAAAACTTGCACTCTGTAACCTCTGGCCAGTAGGAGTTAGAATATTCCAAGTCACATGGGTCAATATTCCTGGAATATTCTAACTCCGACTGGGCGAAAGTTGCAAAATGCAAAATTTGTACAATCTAGATTGTTAGTTGCCAAAAAAAAAGGGTTCCAATTTACAAAAAAAGGTCGAAGTTTAGATTGTAAAATCTTTTACCAAGTTGTTAAATTGCATATTTAGTCCACTAATTTATACTAAATTGCACTTGTATCCATTAATTTAGGAGTTAGTTACCACACCCCTAAATTATTGTACAAGAGTGCAACTCGGTATAATAAGTTAGTGGACCAAATATGTAATTTTTAGCGGAATTAGAGTACTAACCGCTAGAACAGATTTAATGTTGTCTGTAGTTAATGGTAGTTCAAGTTGTCCAGTTGCCTGGATTTTCAATAGCACATCTAGCAGATCTTCGTGTTTTTCTCTGGCAGCGTTGGCTCGTTTGCGGTCCTCGATGATGTTCCCGATTATCCTGTCTGATTGATGATGCAACTTTTCTATCTTCCTCTTGGACATGCTAATCGCACGGAATAATTTGATGGAAGGATAGACATCAGACATATCAAAGACTGTCATAAACTTGATAGATTCTTTGGCTATGGTTATGAATCTAGCTTTTTCATCAGTCTTCTTCCCAAAAGCTGCCTGGGCAATGATATCATTATTTGTCATCCCAAGTCTTTCTGTCAAGTTGATTGGTGATCCTTCTTGCAAAGCTATCCATTTGCAGAGACCTGAACAGTGACGGAGACAGAAAATAAAGATTTTAAGAGGCGAAATTTATTTTTATATTGAAATTAAAGTAGTCGATAAAAGGTACTATTAATGTTTTACGAGTGTAAAATTTTAATTTTTTATATTACATATAACAGCAGGTCTCTTGTGAGACCGTGTGAGATTGTGATATTTTTAGTGCAAAAAGTGATACTTTTAGTGTAAAATGTGATATCCGTATTTCCATTGCAACTAACTAATCTCCGAGACAAGGATTGAACGCCTCGAGGAAAAGATGATATTGTGTGTTTTCAACAATTGTTTCGCGGTTTTAGGCGATGAAACAATGATGATGCTGTCAATTTTACCAAGCTTCAAGTGCATCAAGGCTCCATATTTCTTGTATCACTTTTTATACTAAAAGTATCATTTTTTAGCACTAAAAGTATCACCGTTAAAGGTGTCAAATACTCGCCCAGGCCCACATAGGCCCACCTCTCGACACAAACCGGTTTAGCCCGGGCCCACCTTCCAAGTGGTTGGGCCGGGCTGAATATTTTTAGAACCTTAGGCCCGGCTTGGCCCACTAGCCCGCATCTAATGGCCGGTCTCGGGCTGGACCGGCTTCGTGAGTTGGGCCAATGGGCCTGGCCCTTTTTCTTTTGTGTGTGTGTGTGTGATTGTTGGTTAAGTATAAACGAATATACAATAAGCAATTAAGCATAAAAAAGGGCTTGGCCTAGTTGTTAGCTTCTACATTTTCAATCAAGAGGTCAGTGCTTATAATCCCACATATCCCATTATTTTCATTCTTATGTAATCCAAAGATGTTTGGGCTTCCAATGGAAATCTCAAAAGTAATTAAAAAAAAAGGAGAGAAAAATCAACCCACCCTACTTGGGCTTGAGTCGGTGGCCGGGTTGTTAATGGTCTCGAGACAGTCCTGAGCCGAGCCGGGCTAGTTTACGATAGTTGGGCCCAATAGGAGCCCAAATAATATGTATAGGACCGGCCCAGGGACACCAACACTGTTCATGGGCCGGTCTGGGCCCCAGGCCGCTTGAACCGAATCGGGACTCACTTGGCCGCCTAGTCCACTTGACATGTCTAATCACGGTCTCATAGTCTCACGAACTTTTACCGTCTCACATAAGTTTTTGCGTATATATAAAAATATAAAGGATGATTATAAAAAGAACCCTGATGTTTGGAGTATTTACACAAAAACTGGGAGAAATTTCAAAATTAATTACTGAAACTCCTCTGAGGTTTGATTCTATCTTACGTACATTTTCAACCCAACCATTAGTTGAACTGACGAAACTTCTTGATGTCATCAAATATTTTATAATTACATTCCTCAAGTACTATTCTAAATTTTACAAATAACCATAACATAATTTGTCCTTACATTTTACAATTACATCCCTCAATTTTTCTAAGTATTACGTGTTGCTAGACAAAAAGTTAGAGCTATTTGTAATTTTCAGAAAAGTCTAGGGATGTAATTATAAAAATATTGGTGACGTCAACAAACTCCGTCGAGTCAACTAATATATGATTGGGACAAAATGTAAGGCATAATCAAACGTCAAGGATTTCTTGAATTATCCCTAAATATAATTTACATTAATTTAGAAAATTTATGAAGTTGAAGGGGCTCACCCGAAACTTCTTCCTCCCTTATGGGTCGAAACGATTGCACGCGCCTATTGCTCAAGAGCTCCAACGCGTGCATTTTCCGTAGTTGTCTCCGACTCGCCGTATGGGGCGAACGCTATATCCGTATTTCCATAGCAACTAATCTCCGAGACAAGGAGTGACGGCCTAGAGGAGAAGACGATATCGTGTGTTTTCACGATGTCTTTCGCGGTTTCAGGCGATGAGACAATGATGCTGTCAACTTCACCAAGCTTCAAGTGCATCAAAGGTCCATATTTCTTGGCTAAATCTGTTAAGAGTATAGCGTGGTGGTTTAGAGCCAACAAAAAGATGCAAGTTTCAATGAAAGGCAACTTTCTTGGCCCTGGAGGGAGATTTTTCTTTGGCTTATAGGTTTCAAGTTTTTGCATAATGAAGAATATAACAAAAAAGGAAAGAAGAAAAAGGAAAGAAGAGAACTCAAACTCCATTAATGTTGTATTTTAGATGTTTTAATTTGGGTTGGATGAATTGATGTGTTAATACATTCGACATTTCTTTATATAGAGAAGCCTATAAGGGCTTGTATGACATTATTACGCGCTTTACGCCGTCGATATCAATATAAATTGAGTGCTAAAAGTAGAATATTACTTATGATAAAGAAAAATGAGTTTTAATACTTTAAATAGATTAAATTCGGACTTTTGATCTTGTTGTCTACCATAACAGGTGAATGTTACCTGCAAACGGATTTTCTTTAATTCAAACTATAAATAAATTTTAAAAAATAGTAGAATATTATTTATGATATAGAAAAATGAGTTTTAATACTTTAAATTTTAAAAACTAATAGAATAACCATTTATACTCTTTGAAAAGATGGATAATTTGTTAATATTTATATATTTAAGTATACTTTTGGTTAGAAATATAAAATATCTAATATTATTTTTCTTCTTTTTAAAAATAATTTTCTATATTTATAAATTATTAAATTATTTAATATTGTAAACTATTTTTATTTTATTTATAGTTGTACTGAAGGTATTAATATTTTCAATAACTAAGTGTAATTTTTTTAATATTTTATGTTTTTAGAATCAATAAGTAACTTAAACCGGAAAAGGAAATAGAAAAATATTTTTTTCAAAATAGTTTTAGTAAAAAAATTTATTAGTAAAATATTTTAAAGAGAAAATAAATAATTCTAAAAATTTTATCATGAATAATATTCTATTATTTTTTAAAATTTATTTAGAGTTTGAATGGTAGAAAATCCACCTACAAATAACATTTACCTGTTGTAGCAAGTAACATGATTAAAAGTCCAAAATTTATCCATTTAAGAGACAAAATTTAAAGTCGAAAAGAAAAATCAAATCTTCGATAGGCTCCACTTAGAGGACTATAAAAATAATTTTGTGTGGTTGGTATCCTCTTAGTAACTGCAATACAAAGATTTCTTAACCACGCCATAAACGTATCTCAAGTACCAACCACAATTAAGAAAAATTTTGTCCTACCTCATCGGGACAAGATTTTCTATTCTACATTCGTATGTTATTTTTAATTCCACTTTGTTGGATAAATGACATGCGTCTTTGAGATAAACATGGGTTGTTGATTAATATTTGAGTATATATATTAATAGATAGTTATCAAAAGGTAGTTGTAGTGTAGGCTGCGGGGGTTGCCAAATGGAACGCAAAAACCGGTTTCAAATTGATCGAATTGTGGTCACCGGTTTTAAAACCGAATCGAACCCTATAGGTCGGTTCTGGTTCCAGCTTTTTGGTCTCAAAAATAGTGGAACCGCAGATAAAACCACCACTCAGCTTTCAATATTAAAACCAACTGTTTTTATTTATTTTGGTAAACATTTACTAGAAGAAATGGTATATGTTTATTATGATGGTTTATTCGTAACTACATGATACGCGTTTTAAACCAAATATTGTAAGCAACCTACGTGACTTAAAAGTCTTTATACTCTAATAGTATATATAGACAGCTTAAATATTAATGTTAATATTAAGTACAAAATTAAGTCCAAAGTCTTTTTCTTTCTTTTTCCTTTTTTCTTTAACTAAAATTAATAAACCATTTTAAAAATCAAAAAATTATCAAAAGATAAACAAAAGGTTCCTGGTTTTAACCGTAACCGAACCATGGAGGAACCGGGTTCCAAATCGAGCCGGGACCATGAAGCAACGGTTCCAACTCCGGTTCCTCCAAAATGAGAAACCGTGAACCGGTAATTTTGGGACCAAAACCGTTACCCCCTACTGTGGTGAGTCGTTTATTAAATGCTAATTACTCTATTTCTTGTGTTAGCTTTTTGCCAACTCTATCAAATCAACTGGTTAACAGGAATTAACAATTATCAATTAATAATTTATAAATATCATCTATTAACAATCAAATTTTATAATATTAGAGAAATGCTCGTGTATGAGTGCAAATGTATCAAGTAATATCCATGTTAAAGCTTGCTTGAATTTTTAGCAAGCTCCAATTTTTGATCAAGCTTCAACAATTATTGTTTGAGATTGGTTAAATTATTAATTAAATCTAGCTTGAACAAATTCTAGTCGAGCTGAACACAAATTGAGCTCGAGTAACTTGAAATTTTTACACATATTTTATTTTTTATTTATCTATTAATCGAATATAACTCGAACAAGCTGTAAATGTGTTTAGGCTCGATTCTTGGTTCATTATGTTAACAAATCAACTCAAATAGATTTTTAACGATCCATCTCGAGTCGAGCATCAAGTAATTTGGTTCGTGTCAGCCCTATGCTCACACTTCCACAATTCTTATTTTTATATTAAGCGGCCTTCATTCATTGACAGTTAAGACTGAAATAGCTTAAATTGCTACTCTTAGGCCACAGCCAATATAGACTCAGGTTGAGCTAACCTAAGTAGATTCAATTCCAAAATTGAAAGCTAAGCTGAACAAACCCTAAACAAGAGCTCTTAAATGTAGAACTTCAGGGTCACATCTCATAATATCGTCACTTAGTAAAGATTATAAACCACTATTTTAAAAACCGGATTGGCCGTTCAACCGCTCAACCGAAAACCGGTGGTTGGAATGGTCCGATAATTAGGCCTCAAAAACCGTTTCTGCGGTTGAACCAGCCAAAACCGATTTTTTAATTATTTTTATTCTTTTTAATTTTAAGTAATTTTTGAGTTTTAAATTTGGTATTTTGCTACAGTTATATGATTATTTGAATTTAAAGCTACTTAAGATATTATTTTAGTTGTTTGTGAAAATATTTTTATAATAATTGACATATCAATATATTATTATATACCATATAAAAAGAAATTTTATTCTTTTTTATTAAACCGGTTGGACCGGCGGCTAAACCGGTGGTCGAACTGGTAGCATGACCGATTTGCTCACTGATCCGATTTTTAAAACACTGTTATAAACAGAATATTTATTAAACTTAATAAAAATACGTAAATATAATAATTTGGTATAACTCGATACGCTCTAGAAGTGTTTTTTTTTAACCAAAAAAAAAAACTCAAATCGAGTAAAAAATCGAACTTCCCGTTTTCCCAATTCAAATAATTCACTACATACCGAATCTTCTATTTTGAATCGATCAATTTATTAAACTACAAGTGCCTCTACTTTAAGGTCTACTGCAATGAGTTAACATGAATGGTCACTTTCCTATTTCTAGATTAGCCTTTTCGTTATTTGGCAATACTTTTTCTTGGTGATAATTAAGAATGCCTAATTGTCTATTGTTCTCAAAATACAGATTTTAATCCTATAAGGATTAAGGACAAACAAGGCCTAAGATTTAAGGCTGCATTCACTAGATTACTCCCAAGTCAAAACTTGCAACCGAAAATGGCTAAACCATAGACCACATTGGGATTTATGATTATATGTTTTATGTGAATGATTCTAGCATATAACACAAGAGTCGCACTATTAACACCCCTAGAACACAACCTTTCTATAAATTGCCATCAATTTAAAATATTACAATGCCCTTAGCACGATAGTGCCATGTTCTCAAGGGCATGCTTGATTTAAACAACCAGGCATAATCATGCCCATAAGAACAGCAAAACCTAACACAACATCAATCAAAATCCTAGAAACAAGCTATACATTTCTACAACAATCCATGTATTAATACAACAAAAATACATTTCTACAACAATCCACGTATTTCTACAACAAAAATACATTTCTACCCCCCCTTTTTCTATGACAATGCATATACATTTCAACATACAACAATTCTGGCCATTTTATCAGATGATTTCTCGTCATGCAACAATCTTCTTCTCCTCATTTTCACGATTGTTTTTTTTTTTTTTTTTTTTTTTTTTGAAGGGGGAGGGGGTAGTGGGCACCTTTTTTCATTTGTTTGTAAAAGGGTATTTTTGACAATAAAAGGGGTGAGTGCTCTAGTAAAAATGAGTAAATAAAATTATGTGGGTGGGAGTATTTAGAACATGGGGTGTATTCAGAGGAAATTGAGGTGTGAATAGCGCCAGTCATAATAGAAAGGGATAATTACAAAAACACCCCTGAGATTTGGGTTAATTACAAAAAAAAAAACAGAGATGTTTCAAAATTACAAAAAAAAAGAGATGTTTCAAAATTAAAAAAACCCTTCAGGTTCCGTTTTGTCTTAAATTTAAGGGGTAATCTGTAATGTTTTTGTAAATGTCGGGGGTTTGAAATGTTTTTGAAAATCACGGGAAAAATATAAGATAGAATCAAACGTCAAGGGTTTTTTTCGTAATTTTCAAAAAACTCTAGGTTTTTTTGTAATTAGCCCAAACCTCAGGGGTGTTTTTGTAATTATCCCTAATAGAAATGGCATAATCTGGCATTTTTTCCCTTTTATTGTGTATAAGTAATTAAAACGAAGAAGCCTAGGGGACTCGATAGTGGCCCAAGTGGTCAAAGAGCGTGTTAGTCGGCGAGCGGACCCACGTTCGGCTCATCCCTCCCCTCCTAGGACATCTCATTTCCCGTTCCCAAGAAAGAAAAAGAAAACGAACAAGCCTAAATGATAAACCAGCTATTAATTCTAGAAAACATGCTTACCATGTGAAACATGAAAAGTGGAGCCTTTATATGCAAAAAGCTAGTGATGATCATAATACATAATCCTTAAATACAAAACGGTACATCTCTAAATACAACCGAAGTAGTGATTGATAACCAGAAAACATTATTCGGGTTACCTTCTCCGCAGGACATTTTGAGAGCCATTTTGCAACTTCTTCGCTCACGATACCACCCATGTAATTCTCAACTGCAAATGTAAAGTCAATATTAGAAATTGCAATGGCTGATAATAAAAGAAATGAGCATTTTAAAGCCGCAAATTTCCCGAACATATTTAATAAATAAAGAGGTACTCGGAAAATAAAAAACAGAAGAAATGAAGAATATGAGTAAAAGAAGCATTCAATAACGAATGCTTAATAATAATTTCAAGGGATAAATACAAAAACTATCCTAGGGTTTAGCCTAATATCAAAATACTCCAGTTATCTTCCAAAATTACAAACACTCCCTCAAGGTGTTTCTATTAAATAACATAAATCAACAGTATAATCATCATCTGTAATATATTCAGCAATGAGCAGATAGATACTTACCATATTCCAAAGCTATAGCATCAAAGTTTCGTCTTCCTGGCACTGAGGTATCGCAACCGCAAAATTTTTACAGAGATCAACGGTGAGTAGCCTATCTGGTAATTAACAAAAACCGCCCCAAAAATGTTAAACTTTTCAGCACTATTATGAGCAACTTCTGCATCAGAACCCCGTTTAAATATCACTCTGGCACGACCAGACTCGTGATCAACTTCTGTCTCAGATTCCATCAACGATCCAAATCGTCTAAATATCTTATTCAGATTGATTTCCGACGAACGCATTTCCTCTCGGCAAAGTTCAATATAAGCTCTGCAGGTGAGGATTCTTGCTTCCTCCTTTCAACATTCTCATCTAATTCCTTGGCAGCCGTTGGATCGTCCCCACCGGAAAATCTCTTCCTCGAATGTGATTTACGACCTGATTTTACAGATTCTTCTGCGCCAAAAGGCGCTAGCTGAAGATTTTCACCTCCGTTCTCGGAATAGTTCTGGACAATCCTGTCCGTCCAATAAGAGTCATTCGCATCATCAAATTCAAATTCTTCACCGTACCCACCAATTGTTGGTTCGGCCTTTTCTTCCGACCCCGTCTATTTAAAATGATCGAACTTCTGAAACCCGTGAAGAAAGTACGGGTATTATTTTGAAAGTTGCACCCTTTCTTGGGATTTTGTGCCACCGTCTGAAGTTGCGATAGAATCTCATTGACAGAAAAAGATTCTGCTGAAACAACCACACTTTGCTTTTCCGATATATCGTATATCTTCGGGAATCGTCAATAACCATTTCATCCTTGCTGCCCTTTACGGACAACGTGGACCCCGTCAATTTGCTGGCTACTCTACGGATGCATTCACCGATTTTAAAGGAAGGCTTAGGAGTTTGACTCGTCGAGGTAGATACTTTTGCAGCATGGATACTTACCCTTTTATTTGACCCATCGGCTTGAAAATCGAATGTTTTCCGTTTTCTCGAAGAAGACAGTGAAACTGATTTGCCCACATCTTCGGCATCTGGGGAATATTCCCTGTCACCCATTAATTCCATCAAGCTTCTTTTTTTCCTAGACTGAGAACCATCTTTCGGAGTGTGTTTCCATTTTTCAGAATCTAACATTTTATTACTTATTTTCTCAGTATCTGCATTATTTTCTAGCAATTCTCCAGATGGACTAAACTCGGTTGGTGAATGGTATCCCTTAAAACGATAAAATGCAGACAATTGTGCTCGGGCAATCACGAGATCCAGCCGATCAGCCCTAGAAGATGCATGAGGTGCCAACTCTGTAACATACTCAAGAAATTTATCGGGTTCAAAATAAGATGCTCGGCTAGAATGATCCACACCGTATCTTCGGCTCGATTCTTCACGTATCCCAGTATTCTCAACAACCTGAGCTTCGATCTTACCATAGGCACCTTTCGGTGTACAAGAACATGCCAAACCTAACTCTACCCGTCTCGAAACCTCTTCCAAGGCAGAGCTGACTGCATTTTGAAATGCTTCGGATTTACTTTGCTTCTCGATCTGGGAAAAATATGACCTGAACGGCTTTAATAAAGATTTGTCATTCCAAGCAAAGGTTCGATCTCCAAAATATGCAACCAAATAAAAGTCTTTCTTGTAATATTTAACAGCCTTCTCCGAAGCATCAGCCGGATCAAATATTTGTCCGGGCCACCATGGATGGCTCCGGACTTTTCCCCAGACCAAATCTGACTCGGCAAAATGACCCTCGTTTTCTGGAGGCAATAGATAACCAGATTGGTTCATTCTCATAGAGCTTGCGGACTTCATTGTTTCTTCATAGGACAACTTAAAATTATCAGTTTCAGAAGAATGGCCTTCCATAATATAAAAGCCATTAGTTTTGCTGGAATTTTCTCCTGCTTCCCTGGACTTCTTTACCTCATCGCGGGAAGTATCCACATCACACACAATGCTAGTGATTTCATTTGGCAACATACCGATACTCGCAACCCTGTCATTCGATGCTTCGGTTATTTGAACAGGAATATTTGCTGGTTCGGTTATTTGCACAGCAACCTCTTGTTCCTTATTTTGAGAAGAACCATACTCTTCAACAACAATATCAAGCCCAAGTTCAGCACTGACAAGGGGATCATTGCACGTAACATGATGTTCCGCCACCTTCGCATCATCCGTCTCGCTTATTACAGAATCTGCGTGTACAATTTCTGTATCTACTGGACAACTTGAGGTCAACATATTTGACTGATTTTCCTCCGTATCAGCTAGAATCTCAATATTCAGGCCGTTGTCTTCGCTCACTTCAGCAGCATCACCTCCACCAGCCCGTTGGGTTGGTTCGTTTGAAACTGCATGGTTTTGATGGACCATATCAGTTTCTACATCTCCACCATTCTTCAAGCATTCATTGTTGCTTACGCCGCAGCTTAAGTGTGAGAGAGTAATATTTGGTGCTCCGTCTTTGATATCAAGTTGTTCACCATTAAATTCCACACCTTTAACTTCCATTCTTTCACCCACAGAAGATCTTTCATGACTAGACGACTCTGGACTAGCACGTGAAGCATCATCGAATCCATGTTTTGGCTCACACTTTATACCATGAAACTCTTTTAAGGAACCCTGATTCTCACCCTGGACATCAGAGACAAGAGCATCCGTAATAAGAATAGAGTCTTTATTTTCTGCAGCAAGAACTGTTTCATCAACGATTTTACCATTTTCAGCATCGGCCTCAAAAACTCCATCAGTGGCAGTAACTAAACCAACTTCATCAACAGCCCTATCCGTTCCACCAGCCTGAATACTAACGGGACCTTCACTATTAGGCCCGACAGAGACCTCAGAAAGCACAAATCGAGCACCATCGGATTCACTAGCTGCCTTGTTAGACGTCACAGAATCTTCACGCGAGTGATCAACATTTGAAGCGTTATTACTTGGCAATGATATCCCTCCTTTCTCTGCGGTAATATTACTTCCTTCAACAGCAGGACGGTTCAAAATTTCAGACGTCACGACCGTTGCTTCTGAAACACGAACGTCTTTCGACGACAATTCACAAACTGCACCGCCCTCAGCACCAACAGATTCACTAAAACCGACGTCTACTTCCTCTGTAACAACAAAATCGCGTGCACCCCTTGACCCCAAGAATCCTACCTCACTTTCACCTATTTTATTTACATCCCCTTCATCCAATACATCCGTAGCCTCCGAAACATTTCGACCTCTAACTTCTCCAGACCCCAAATAACCCTCTTTTTGACAACTGACCCCATCAACAAATACATCAGATCCCACAACTTCCACCATTATTTCCTCTTCATAAGACTCTTCTACCTTATTATCACCGCCAATATTTTCAAGAAATGGTTTAGTGGGCAATTTCTCACTCACTGAAACACCACCACTACTACCCGGAGCTACGTCATCTTCCATAATCAAGATTTCTCTATCAAGAATACAAATTTATTATTTAAAAAAAGGACTTGACAAAAATCTGAAATACTTAACATAAACCCTAACAGTAGAAGTACGAAAAATTGGTACAGACGTTTAAATTATAGATACTGCGAAAAACATATTGTTTTGCGCATAAAATTGAAAACCCACGTGTAATTAGAAGCAAAATAATAGTACCTTTACTGCAGTGATCTTCAAGAAAATTGGAAACTGGGATTCTTGAGGGTTTTTCGAGAGAGAATAAAGACAGTAGAACTATGTACTGATGAATTGAGATTTGTAAGGACAAATACGAAAAATTTTAGCCGAAATTAATTTGTTTCCATTTCGTTTTTCGTTCTTGTGCTGTTTTCTTTCACGGGTAATTGGCACACCCTCAAATTACACATTTGTCACTTTACACCCTAGAATTACAAAAATAATAGATTACACCCTCAAATATGGCAAAATACACGCTGTAAGCCAAAATAATATTTTAAAAATGAATTTATTAAAATTGGGGGATAAAAAATCACTTTCTCCATTCCACACATTTTTTCTTCTTTTTGAATTTGTTACTTTACTAAAAAAACATATACTTTTATGCAGTTAAGTTGGTTAAATAAATCTGAATTTCATGTTATCGTGTGCAGGTAGAGAGAGTGAATTTTATCGTCAATTTCAACAAAATTATTTTAAAATATTATTTTCGTGTGAACTTTGCCAAGTAAATATTAATTTGAGGATGTAATGTGATATTTTCTATGTAAAGTGCCAAATGAGTGTAATTTGAGGTGCAATATGCCAATTACCCCTTCTTTCATGCTAATTTCGCTTGCCCCGCAACTATATCTTTAGAGAAATTTTACCCCTTAATAAATTAAATAATATCAGACTTATCAGTCGACTGAAAATTTAGAACTTTTGAAATTTTTGGAAATTTAAGGAGAGGTATATTTGCAATAAGTATAAAGGGAAGCTTTGGGCTAATTACAAAAAATCAGAGATATTTCAAAATTATAAAAAAAATCCATTATGTTTGATTATGTGTTAAATTTAAGGAGGTAACTGTATAAATATCGGGGGATTTCCGATATGTCTTTTGCTTATGAAATGGGATAATGTCAGAAAATACACTATTCACTCATTCTCACTTTTCCAATCTATCACATCAACTTATTATTTTACTAAAAAAACATCACTATCAACTATCGTCATTACACATTTACATCATAGATATACTTTTCAAACTCTTAATTTTCAAACCACATATCACAAATCACATTCAATTACTATTTTGCTAAAAAAATCATTACTTTAACTATCATTATCAGATTTTCATCTTACATCCGATCACACCCCAAAAAAATTCACAACTTTTCAAATCTGATTTTCACCACAATTCACTTTAAAATAAAAATGGACGGAATGAAAGTCCATCCAATCTCAGCCTTAGAAACTATATTTCGGAGGATTTGAAATCCATCTAGATGGAGTTATTTGAAATCCTTCCCCCAAATCCTCTCCCATTCTCCCATCCAAATGTAACCTAAAGGTACTACAAACATCTCTTGAGGTTTGTCTTTCTTTTACAATACCCCTCAAAAGGTGTAATTTGTAATATAAAAGCATTGTTAAGGTGAATATTATAAAGGATAGTTATTTTGTAATCCACACAAAATTTTATGCAAGCAAGCGAAAAAATAAATTAAAATCCAACGTCAAGACAAACTCTGATTGAAAAGTTCCGCAGTATAAAAACCTGTGCTTACCACTGCTACAGAGAATTCTTTGCACCTGTTTTCTCAATTCACACTCATATCAAACATTGGATGCTCAAAAAAACAATTAATGAGCAAAATGTACAGATCATAAAAGTAATTTAGGATATACATATGATAAATAGCAAAAAGAAAAATCACACCACTATACTTCCTTGACTGAGAAGGTTATAAAAGATACCAGGTACATAAACGACCATTATATTCAGGGACAAATTCAGCAGAAAGAAGCTGCATCGTCCCGCTTAACTTCACGGAAGGCAACGTCACTGTGTTTCCGAGACTGCAAGGTTTCAAGGAAACGAGACTTAGACCGATGGATGATTCGGGAACTGCATACTAATCTTGTTGACCTGGCAAGCAAGCATATGAATTCACATCCTCCCAAAATTGGAGTACTCGAGAATTTTGAGGCGACATAAAAACCAATCATCAGCCATGTATATTAGATGAGCATAAAATATAACAGTAAGGCTTCAATAATTTACAAAGCTCGGTAAGTATTGGCCAATTTATTCCAGTTTGGTAACTTAAAATGCATACATTGGTAAATGAATATCCTAACTGTTCAAGGTAATTGACTAATTGTAATAATTTGGAGGGATAATTACAAAAACTAGCCCTGAGGTTTAGCCTAAATATACAAAAACTCCAGTTATCTCTCAAAATTACAAATACCCCTTGAGGTTTATATTTATGTAATAAATACCCCCTCTTGAGAATGAATTGAGGATGCAACTTGGAAGATAAAAACAAATGTCAAGGTGAGTATTTGTAAATTTAAAATATAACTGAGTTTTTTATGTAATTAGGCTAAACCTCAAGGGTAGTTTTTGTAATTGACCATAATTTGGAATATCCTACATTTTACCTTGAACAATAGTTACCTTGAAAAGCATATGGCAAATAAATTTTACAATGACCTTGAATAATTTTGGAATGCTTACTGTCAAATTTATCAAAATCCAAATTTTAATTTCCAAGGTGAAATGCATACTATGGTAAATAATTTACCGCAATGCATACAAGATAGCATTAGCCAAATAGATCAGCCAGTATTTCACTCTAAGGTTCCCTAATCAGTAATCAAAGATGGGCTTCTTAGCAATGTCTAATATAATCCCCTGGCGCTGTATCAACAAAGACCATCAATTACTTTGCTAACATCCTTCTTGGCAGAGTAACAATTCAAGAAATTGTCCCTTACTTCGAGCTCTTGTCATATATCAAGACATCCTTTCTACCACAAGACACTCAAAAATAAAGCTCTCCTTTATATAATATCACATGCAACAAAAGTTGAAATATAGTCAAGCGACAGAGTAGAGGAACTCAGGCTTTGGGAGTTCCTAAAAGATAACCCAACTTTTTTAAATGTAAGAGGCAGTCGGTATATTTTTTAATAACATGAATATAGATCAATCCTCGTATTTTAAAGCACTGTTAAGCACAAAAGAACCCATGGCAGTTGTAACAGTGCAAGCTAAAAACTTCAGCAGAATGATACAAAAGTTGTTTTTTAACTATTTTCTAAGAAACCTAAAATGGACAAAGCCAAAAAGGATCCTGCATTAGTAAGACAAATCTTTTATTAAAAAACAGTTAAGAGAATTATGATAGTGTAACCAACGCAGATTTAATATTGTCTTGCAATGAGGCATAATATATAAACAACTTTAGAGGTACAGAAAGAAAGAGACATGAAGCTTATGAGAGCTTCTTTCCTTTTCTTCTTTCTTTTGAGGGAAAGAGGTGGAGGTGTGAAGTGAACTCACTCAATATTCGATTTGGGAGTTTGAGTAGCTGAAGCCTTGTGAAAAAGAGCCTTGATCTGCAAACTGCCAAAGTCATACAAAGGGTCAAAAATAAAGAAATTCGTTTAATTTTGAGTAAGATCATTGGTAGGAGATTAATAATGTTTGCAATCTGCTGAGTTAAAGAACTAAACGAAAAGCAAAAGTTACCTGCGCATCAGAATGCAGCTGAGTTCCAGTTGCATCTTTCTTAGCAGATCCATCTGTACCCCGAACAGATCCCTTGGTGTCACCCTGAAGATATGTCACAACTCATAATGACATGATGAACTGAAGGATGTTAAGAAAAAGTAGTAGAAAATGCTTATTTGCATACCTCTAACTGCAAAATTGAGGTAGTTCCAGAAAATCATTGAAGGCACAGAAAAAAGTGAAAGGTTAGCTTTGAAATATTATTTTTCATATCTGAAATAAAACATTAAAAAAATAAACAAAATAAGCTCAAAGAAGGATATATTAATGGAGGATACCTGAGTTAACTTCTTTCAATAAGCAAATCATATCAGTAAAAGAAATAAACAGCCAAAGGGATACCTTAGGTGGAGGGGGGGTGTAGGGGGTAGGAGGTAAGTAATTACATAACTTCCTCTGAAAATAGCTAAGGTTACCAACTCTACCTTCCATCTTTCACAATTCCAAAAACCTCCCCTCTAAATTTGCTCCTCTATAAACCCAAACGGAAATCATAAATTGACCATTTTACTCAAACTGAAAATTAAAGAAATAGCTAAATTATCAATTTGTTAAATGATCATTTTGCCATTACATGTCGTGTTTATACATATTTATTTGGAAGGGATCTCTTTACATTGTGTATATAGTTGAAAAGGTGATTATAATATCTCAAGTGTAAATTATATAGGAAGTAAGTGAATCTTGAATTAAATTCTTACAATCTGTTATCTTGAACACAGTTTAAAACTGCCCAAGCCTATGAACTCTACATCTAGTCTATCCCTCTTCCATCCTCGTCATCACCTCCTTTCTTTATGTGGCCGCCCCCGCCCCGTTTCCCAACTCTTACGCGCTCTCCATCTCTCTCCTCACTCCCCTACTCTCCATAATCACTCCCTCCCCCTCACCACAAACACTGCCTCATCCTTCTAGCCTCCTCCCTAACGCCATCCAATCTCTGTTCTCTACTTCTCTCATTTCCCCTTTTTCCCTATCATCGCCTTACTCTCTATTCCTCATCACATCATCTCTCCCTTCTTCTCCAACGCTGTCCTCTCTCTTCTTCTCAAACGCTCTTCTCTCTCCTTACCTCTGTCAGCGAACACTTTCACCCTGCGGTAAATCTTTCCATTTCTCTCCCTCGCTTAATAGCTCATTCCACTTCGTTGTCCAATTCATCCTCCCTTTTTCCTATTTGTTCCCATTCCTTCCATCCCTCATCTTCTACTACAATAGAATATTAGTGACAATATATAAGTCGTCCTGATACTAAGAGACAAAAAATATTATTTTGCCACAATAATGATTAGGTTTAATAGTGACACCACAAATCATTAGTGACAACTTTTGTTGTCACTAGGTTGCCAATATTGATATGTCATTAAATATTAATATTGATAATTTAAAACACTAGTTTGTTACTAGTATGTCATTTTGTGCCAAAAGAAAAGATACCATCACATTATACATATATACACACATATATAATTAGTGAAAAAATAAAAGTTAATAATTTCTTAATACTTTTTTGTCATTAATATTCACTTTTTATAGTGTTTCCTATTGTCAGCCTTAGACGGGAAAAAACAGGAGTAATGACCAAAACAGAAAAAGAATTGAGAGGAGAAAAAGGAAGAAGAAGAAGAAGAAGAAGAGGGAGCAAAAAAATACAAAGAGAAATGCTTCTTTTATATTCTATATCAAATTAAGCCATTATTTTGAGGGAATCTATTTTTTTCGTAATTCAATCTTGCAACACTACATAAAAAAGTCATTTGTTCTTTTGCAAGGCAAAAGAACAACCATCAAATACCTAATTTAGTTTCAAATGACTAATTTTTACTAGCCTATTCTATTTTTAGATTAACTTTCATTACATTATTCCCCTTTTATACATATGATTACTACAATAACACCCCCCACCCCACCCCACCCCACCCACCCCACACCTGTGAGTTTCAAATCTTACCAAATCAACAAAATATAAAGATAGTCCGGTGACGAGCAAAAGAGAAAGCCACTAAATATTCTTTTGGCCTCATCATTTTCTGTCTAGGATTCTAACGCTATAGAATGGCCGATAAAGTGGTAAGTAAACTTGAAGGGGAGGTTTTCGCAAATAAATTTGACTGGAGGAGTTGGTAATTGGCTGTTTCACAGGGAAGGATACTATAATTGACACACACACACACACACACACACACACACACATATATATATATATATAGAGAGAGAGAGAGAGAGAGACTATAAGCAATAAGAAACTTATGATACTCTCTGTACCTAGCCAAATAGGCTTTCAGCGGGGCAATATAGTTCTCAAACCCTAAGGTTGCCATAGCCCACAACAAATCATCCTCGTTGATTGTCTTTCTTTTCTCTTTATGGCATTTGTCGCTAGCTCTATTCAACAAGCACAAAATAAAGTGAAACGTTATTCATAAAACTAAAATGGTTCATCACAATCAATTCAAGTATTTGTTTTTCCCAACAAATTGTGGAACGTGTATCTTATTATATACTAAAGTGTTTATCGCACCACGACACATAAGTCAAAAGGCTATATTCCCAAGATCACAGGCAAAAGAGACCTCTATTTTTAAGATGAAAACAGTAACCTCAGTCATATTCTAACTTCTAAGACAAAGTATTGGTGTAGGCATCAGGGTCCTTTAAAGCTTCAAAAATTTGTTAACTAAGATCCAGTGTGGTTTAGAGATCAAGGCCTATGTGATTGTTAGAAGATTTGCAACTGAACAAAAAAAGAAAGGTTGATCGGGGATAGTTATGCCTATTTACTACAACAGAAAAAGAATT
This sequence comes from Rehmannia glutinosa, assembly GCA_016081115.2. Classification (NCBI taxonomy): domain Eukaryota; kingdom Viridiplantae; phylum Streptophyta; class Magnoliopsida; order Lamiales; family Orobanchaceae; genus Rehmannia; species Rehmannia glutinosa. Next base: position 34,267,800 of record CM071929.1, on the reverse strand, counting down.
GAAGAATAATTATGATAATAGTTAATAAGGTCGTTTTAGTTCTACATATTGTAAGTAACTGTAATGAGGTGGTTATTCGCCAACTACCTCGGGAACACATAGCTGAGGTAACAAGGGCGTAAGCTGTGTATATCACTGTATTGGTCTTTCAAGGCATTTAACAAGACAACCATTTGATTAAGTGACAACTATCGTCATGGTGCCACTACCTCTACATGTGTCTATGCAATTGCTCCAACAGCAGATCAAACAGAACATTATCACATAATTCAGCCAGATCAGAAAGAGCAGTCAAATCAAAATTAACGAGTCATGAAAAGACCATATTACAGCTCTAAGGTGGACGAAAGGACCAGAGGTGCAAAACAACTAATGGAAGTCAAAGAAGAATATCCAATGACAGCCAATGGAAGCTTATCTTTGTGCAATGCAATAGTGGAGCATAATATCCGTGAACTATCCATGTTTAGTGGAGCATAATATCAACGAAACGTGAAAAAGATACCACAAAGAATTCATTGATTTTTGAATGTGACAAAATCAGTGGAAAGAGGGGACAGCGATGTGCTTTAGGAAGCTGCCCGCCATACTCTTTTACATACCAATCCAATTTATATCCTTATTGGAAGCTGCCACGTCATACACTTTTGAATACCAATCCAATTTATATCCTTTTGACATCTACTATGAAGTTTTGCCAGAAAGCCAAAGGCATATACGTAACAAATGTAAGTAAACATAACTACAAAAAATCTCAGCCAGTTGGCACAAACACCTAAAGAACCTCACGAGTGAATATAAAAATTATTGAAAACTCAAACTGTTTTCCTGAAAAAGAAGAAGCTTACCAAACAAAGAGACCCGGAAAGAGTTTCTATCATTGACATTTTTGAATGAATATTGACATGTTGGAGCCTCCACCTCCCTCCAGCACAAATACAGGAGAGTAATTTGCCAGCACTAAATTGAAGCAGCAATTCAGATGTATTTAGGGAGTATTTGCAAAAAAAATCTGCTTTTAGAGGAAGAGATTTATTGTAACAGAAGTGAAAAGTACTCGAGAATTAGAAGTTGATATTTTTTGCAAATAGAAGCTAAAAGTAGAATAAGTTAAAAGGTGTGTTTAGTGAACTTATTTGTGTGTAAAGGTCAAACCAAAAGCATAATATAAAATCTAAAGCACCACTCCCCCTCATTTTAGCTTCAGGAACGGAAGTTGGCATTTGAAAATACTAAAAACTACTTTTTTTCAATCAAAAGCTGAAAATCACTTTTTCTTTAAGTATTTGCAAACACTCCCTTAGCCAAAAATCAGAACTTTTACTAATTAGACAGCATACGGCACTTGAATTACTTCTAATCAACAAATAACACATGTAAACAAGTAATGAATTGAATCCAAAGTCCATCCATCTATGGGCGTTTGAGTTCATCTGCCCAAACAGACACATACACAGGCAAATAGGTTTGCAGTCTAGGAATTAAAACTATCAAGGCAAGCACAACTTCAAAAATGACCAATCATCCTGCAGAAAAATATATTTGAAACTCAATCAATCAAAAGATCAAATAAAAAGGTCAATTGACTCAAGTAGAAAGAAAAAACACATTCATAACCGTAACGCACTAAAAAGGACCAGTCAATCCGGAATGAAAATACAAAACGACACACAAATAAAGAAAAGCTCGAATATAAAGTAAAATAAGGGCTTACTCGCTGGTGACGAAGCTGATAAATTCGGACACGCATTCCTGAACGGTGTCCTTGGCATCCTTAGCGATTTTTCCATTGGCAGGCAGGGCCTTCTTCATGATGCGGCCGATGTTTGCAATCGGGAGGAAGCGATCCTGCTCACGCACGTTAGACCTCGGGCTCTGATCACCATCGCCACCGTTGTCGTGGCTGCCACTGCCACTGCCACCGCCTACGCCATAGCCACCAGGACTGTCCGCCATCCTTCTTTCTCAAACAAGAAACAAAACCCTAACCCCATGTAATTTTTTTTTAAAAAAAAAAAAGTTTCACCACAAAACGAAATCAATTTCAGCAAAAAAAAACTGATGATTATTCAACCTTGAAAACAAGTAAAGTGTATCTCATATCATAAGAATTACATGATCAGAAATATGTAACATAAACCCACATAAGCACTGTGTGTCTATGTGTGAGAAAAAAAGCGAGGGTGGGGTGGTACCTTTGGGGCGGGGTGGAAGGGTTGGATTTGTATTTGGCGCGCTGGGAAAGAGAGAGGATTGGCTGATGAATTTGGAGAAATCTGAGAGGGGAGATAGGGGTGTCATCGAATCGAATTCGAATTCTTCGACTTCCTCGAATCAATTTAATCGAATGAACATTTTAAACCTCAATTCAAATTCGATCCTAATTCGATTAATTCAATCGAATTTAAACGGTTGATTTCTCGATTTCAATCGAATTAGAGTCAATCCAATTATCGATAAAGTGAATAACGTTTGGATTCATAACATAATATTTTTGGACTATACCCAATAAAATTCCAGATTTTTTTTTCAAAATTATAAATTATCGGCTAACCATTTTTCATTGTTTAATTTAACTAAAGACTATCATAAATTCATAACGAACTCCCTTATATAAATTTAATAAATCATTTTGTGTCAATTTTATACTAGCAGTAGTTACTTGATAAATAACTTTTATACTCAAATATGAGGTATCAAATTGATAAAGTGCTTATAGTTCAAATATTTAAAAATCAACATTTGTGTATGTGCGTAGATAAAGAGATATAGTGTGTGTTATCATATAATTTATTATTTTATTATGATCGAAAATAAATATATGTAATATAGTGTACAATATATAATGTATAATGAATATTGTAATAAGAATTTAAAACAAAGGAAAAAAGTCAAAGAATATTGTATAGTGTATGTACACAAGTTTTGTACCTTTTTCATACAATGGACATAACTCTCGTAAATATTCTTAGATTATTTCACCACATGCCTCCACGTGAGAAACAGTAAGAAATAAACAATTTTTACCTAAAATATATTTTTAGCAAGAAAAAATGATTATTTGAATATGGTCTAAAGATAAAAATTTGAAGCAATATAAAATGTATTTCACATACTATTAAGTATAATAATTTCTAACAAAAACTAAAAAACAAGAAGGAAAGAGCATATATTTATAATTTTACATTTACATTTAAACATTAGTGTTTTATTTATATATATATATATATATTATAAATGCATGTGTATAATTTACATATATACATTAAATAATTATGTATAGTGTGAATTATATACATATAAATTTCAATTAAATTATGAATCCAAATTGAAATAAGAATTGAATTGTAATATGAATTAATCAAAATACGAATTCAATTTCACCTCGACTTAGGATTTTCGAATAGAATTCAAAAAAACCTCAATTCGTTATTCGATTCAAATATTCATATTCGAAATTCGAGTTGATTCAAATTCGATTCAAATTCAAAATCCTAATTCAAACTAAAATTCAAATTCGAACCGAATCGAATTTCTGGATCCATTCGAAAAATGAACACCCCTAGGAGAGAAGGTGCGATCGGACGACGGAGAGATGAGGAAGGAGACAAATTTATTACTACCCCTGTCGCTGTAAAAAATGCTCTCTTTTTCCACGACAGTTATGATATTTACTATGTTTAACTAATGTTGGGTGCTGTTAAATTCTGAAATTTACTCTCTTTTTTTGCATTTTTACTTCATGTTATGTATATAGGCCCATCGTGATTTTCTAAATTGCGAATTAAGTCATGTAACTGCAAGGGATTGACAATAATGGTCCTATAGAATTGGGATTTGCCAAAAAAATCATTGCCTCTCGATTTTACATTTGATCGTCGGAAATTGAAAATTTTACTGGAACAATCCGCATGTCCACATTTCCGGCCAACTCTACTAATATGAAAACTAATTTAGCTTATGTGGAGACATCCTCTAAGTAAGTTTTTGTCTCAATCGACATCAACTCACCCGAAAGATATCCGCGTGAGAGAATTGGTTCCACGTCGATAGATTTGGTTAGAAATATGAACGTTGGCAAAATTCCAATTTGTAGGGATAAAATGACTAAAATCAATAGTTTTTTTTTTAAAATTACAAAACTTTTTTGCAAATCGTAATTTCACAAAACTATTATTCTCAAACTTGTGGTTATTATAAAACATCTATAAAGTTCATTCTTATTAGAAAACAAATATGATTACCTTTCAAAATTACATCTATCCACTTCAAGTAATATTTAGCTTTATTTTACAAATACTCGAGCAGTAATTGTAATTATTGTTATTATTAATCCATAATTTTTTTTTATTGGGCCACATTATCATCTATTGGCCCAAGAGGCCACAACTACTATACAGAGCACGTAAGGCTTTTTGTCATTACCGAAAGCCCACGAGGCTCAAAGTCTCAAATTTAAATAATCAATCAATCTTCATTCATTTGTAAGTAATTACATTTTTACAGCTTAAATTCATTCACACTCTCGATTATCTCTTAAATATCTTTCTAGACTTAAGCATCGGATGAGCTTCTTGAGACAATCTCAAACCCTTCTAACATTATCTGTTTGTGCAGCTGATTAGTTCTACTACAAGATTACATTTACTTTAGAGTTACCTTGACTTTAGAACTTGAACTGTTGGACTATCAGACCAATTACTCTAACTTGGAGTGATTTGTACGTTTTTAAGCAACATTTATCAAATATATAACCAATTTATACTAGTTATCCTTAATCATTTTGTGTCCAGCTGCAATCCACGCCATAAAATATTTTGTTTAATTTAAAAAAAAAAAGTTACACTAGTTATCCTCAAATCATTTTGTGTCCAGCTGCAATCCATGTCAGAAAATATTTTGTTTGACTAAAAACAACCTATTTGTATGCAGTCTTGATTTAATTGAAAATCACTAAGGTTGCATTTGTATAAAAGGATTTGAGTGGACAAATGATTCCAAATAGGAAAATTTAAAATCCTCCAATATGACTCGAAAAATAGCTTCAAAGATTTAAAATTTATTATAAAATGACTTCATCCAAACAAGTTCATTGATTTGTTACTATGGATTATTAAAATCCTTAGCTCCAAGTCCATCAATCCAAATGGAGCCAAAGATTCGGTTATGTCTATCTCACCTCAACAATGTCTCACCATATCCATGCAATTATTGGCATCTATTTCATTATTATAATTCATCAATAAAACTATGATCACGTGCTCTAACCTTATTCATTACTTGAATATCTTATACTTTGTTATAGCTAGGGTTGGAATGGACCATGCTATCCGACAGAGCTCACGGCCTAGCCTTCTTTCGGCTTTCACCGACTTGGCCCGACTTATTTAATAACTAGATCGGACCAAGACCTTTTTTAGTAAGCTTCTATTTACGCAAATAGGTCATGCCTAGGCTTTTAAAATGGTTTTACAACTTACAAGTCTAATAGATCGGCCTATTTATGACTTATAAATATAAAAATTACAATATATTTTATTTATTTTATTAATATTATTCTTTTCATATAATTATATAATTATTATAATAGATAAAATATATTTAAAATAAAATATATGATTTTGTCGGCTTTTAACGGCCTTTTTTTTTTTTGACGGGACCCAATAACGATCTAAGTGTATTCTTTTATTTATTTGATTGTTCTGTCGATATATACCTTACACACATAATGTAATATAATTATAAAATATTGTGCTAGCATTCCATTTATTGTCGGACCACATTGGTAGCGTAAGAACTAAGAAGTTGAGGAATTAACTGGAAATTCCTTAATCTGTTTGGTCTCTAGATCAAGTTTTTGTTTAAATGTTGAAATTTCGACCAAAGAGATGGCAAAATAGTGTGTTTTTAATTTTATTTTGAGAGAATAAAGACAATTATTTTCTTATTTCTTTCCAAAAACAAATAAAACGTATTGTGGCGCCGCTATTAAAAAGATGGGGAGTTGGTCTCTTGTCGGGACGACTGCCTAATCGGATCTAAGTCCGTTAGACGGATACCAACACCCGACCCGGAATTAAAAAAAATGAAAAAACGCAGCTGACTTACCCTCATTCCTTTACCTTCGTCTTCCCCACATATTTTTATTCTGAAAAGCCTGTAAAAAAAACCTCAATCCCCAATTATCATGTTAACCCAACTCCAAACCTATCAAACACGGTCCATTCTAGAAGACAAAAAGGCACATATAGACACCCATATTCAATCTATTTTTTTATGTGGAAACCCATATTATTTAGTCTCTGTTTTCCATCAACAGTAACAATTGCTCACCATGAGTCGATTTCTGAGTCAGTTATTTATAATCTCCACTTTTAGGCTATAATCATTTGGTTAAGGTATTATGACATTTGGTGAATGTATCTAAACCTCGAGATAGCTTCTAAACCAAAAAAATGGGACGTAAGCCATATTAATGGCTAACTTTATTTAGGTGGTGGAATTTGTTCTTGTAACACCATCAGCTCCAAGCTTGCACCAAAGTTGTTTGAAAAAATATTTGCTATGAATACATAATGAATTTATAGGAAAACTAATACTTTTCAGGGTAACAACTAATACTTTTCAGTAGGGCTACTAATACTTTTTATTGGAAAAACTAATACTATTCAGGGGAATTACTAAAAACTTTTCAGGAAAAAATTAATATTTTTCAGGAACTACTAATACGTTTCACCGGGATTACTAATACATTTTACCGGGACTACCAATACATTTCTTTCGACTACTAATACATTTGATGAAAAAGCTAATATTTTCGGAAGGACTAATAAAATACTCGAGGAACTATTAATATTTTTTCAGGACTAATACTTTTCCGAGGACAACTAATACATTTCGGAGAAAAAGTTAATTATATTTAGGAGAACTACTAAAATACTCTTTGAGGAACTACTAATACTTTTTCGATAAACTACTAATACTTTTTGAGGACTCATAATACATTTCGGAGTATATTCATAAGCAATACTAAAATACTCTTCTGAGGAACTACTAATACATTTGAATAATCGCTAATACTTTTTAGAAGGACGATTAATACTTTTCGGAAGGATCATTAATACATTTCAGGAGAAAAAATTAATTATATTCGGGAACTACTAATACATTTCGGAAGAATCATAATACATTTTAGAAGGACGACTAATACTTTTCGAATGACTATTAATACATTTCGGAGAAAAATTTAATTTATTTCAAGGAACTACTAATACTTTTTCGAATAACTCGCTAATACCTTTTTGAGGGAATGCTAATACATTTCAGAGTATGTTTAGGAGAAATACTAAAAACTCTTCGAACTACTAATACATTTTAGAAGAATCGCTAATACTTTTTAGAAGGACGACTAATACATTTCGGAAGAATTTGCTAATACCGATACTCCCAAAACTACTAAAACACCACCGTTAATATTACGAAAATGCCATCGGATCTGCGGTCGATCCGTCTAGCAGAGTTTTTGTGAAAGATGGGATATCAAATGGTAATGTCAAAAGTATCTTTGAGTGATTACAAATTTTTATCTTGTTCACAAACTTTAATAAAATTTAGGGATAATTACAAAAACACCCCCGAGCTTTGGCCTGGCTAATTATAAAAAGAAAAACAGAGATGTTTTAAAATTACATAAAACCATCGATCGATTATGTGTTAAATTTAAAGGGAAACTCGTAGTATTTTAATAAATATCTAGGGTTTTTTAATATATTTTTATTTTTAAAGGGAAATGTAAGGTGTAACTTGTAAATTATAACCAAACCTCAAGGGGATTTTTGTAATATTCTTGAACCTTTGGTTTTTTTTTGGTAATTAGCCCAAATCTTAAGTTTTTTTTTTTTTTTTTGTAATTAACCCTAAACTTTATTATAACATTAAGTATAAATTATTACAAATTAAAATTAACGAGACAAAAATTATGCATACTTTTTTGAACATATTAACGAGACAAAAATTATGCATAATTTTTTGACATATTTGCAACGATAGCAAAGATTACCACAATAATTCAAACATACATTTTATTGTCACAATACGAATATCACCAATTACCAATGACAATACCTTGTAGTGCACTAGTATGCAGGAAGTAACAAATTTGGCCCTAATAAAATTAGAAACTACACATTATCCATCGGTAACATAACCATAATAAATCGGTAGGACCTTCTATTGTCATGTGAAATTGGGCTATTGGGTACCATCCAATCCATGTAATTTTGACATTGTCATATTTTGATATTTTTTTTAAAAAAATAAATACATGCATATGGCATAGACACGTGTTAAAATCACAAGGTATTTGGGTGGTGCTCAATTGGATAGCATCGCATCACCTGTGCAATTGCATAGTATTGTCAAGGAAAACGAACAATTACTATGGCAATAATCAATTGGAACTTATACGATTTCTCAAATAAGTCATCCAAACACCCTCTAAATCCTTCTCAAAAAAAAAAAAAACACCCTCTAAATCAGTTTGGCCGGTAGTTGAACACGATTACATCCGACCCGATCAGTTGAATCGATGACCTATAACAAGTACTGTATGCTGAATCACTCCAATTTTCACATTTTCTCTAAAAACTTTTACAGTACCTCCAATCTTTTCCCACATTGGCAAGGACAATAAATATAGATGCTGCAATTATATGCCAAGATTTATCACCACATTAAACAGAAGGTGCAGCATAACACTATGTTACCAGAACACAGTTACCAAATGCAGAACATCAACTGGGAATATTACATATAAGAAAAAGCTAGTGATACACATCAGACAGCTTTTAGTTCGTCCTTGAATATAAGTTATATAACATCGTAAACATCTCTTGATACAAACAAATCGATAAATTAATAACCAGATAACGTCGTTCAGGTTACCTCCTTCCAGCAGCAGCTAATTCTAAGAATCGCTTCGCAAATCAGCTTTTCCTCTTTCAGGATTCCGACCCGTTAATTCACCATTCTGGTCGAGAGTAATAATAATTAGACAACGCAAAGGCAGCTAAATTAGGACACCTGTGTAGGAAAAAACGAGAATTTTAATGTTGCCAATTTCACTAAAATGTACAATAAAACAAACACGAACAACAGAGAACAAGCGAAAAAGACCAAGTAAATAATTGGTGCATTTCATTGAGTAAAAAGGTTAGTGAAGATGAAAGCAACAATAATCAAACAAGGGCTAATTACAGAAACAACTCTTGATTTTCACTCTGGTTACAAAAGAATGGAGTTATCTTTCAAAATTATATATAAATTATAAATACCTTTTACAACTGTTTCTAGTTTTTTATAAGTTGCACCATCAAGAGGGAGGTATTTATTTGTTAAGTAAATGCAACCTCAAGAGGGTGTTTGTAATATGATAAGGGGGCCTTTGTAATTTTAAAAGATACCCGGAGGCGTTTTGTAATTAGACTAAAACCTCGGGTAGTTTTTGTAATTCACCCAACAAACAAATAATAAGTGGAGAGGGCATTGAGAAGAAAGTAGATGACAATGTGTTGCCCTGAAAGACTAAAACAGTATAACTTAGCAAAAATAGCAATAAATCGAGCATATACGCAATATAATCATTATTTTCATATATCTCCAGAAATGAGCACAGATAATTACCATACTCCTATAGCATCAAAGCCGCATCTTCTTGGGGAGGAGGTATTGCAACAGGCAAAACTTTTACGGAGATCAGGGGTGCGTAGCCTATCTGGTAATTAACAAGAACTGGCCCGAAAATGTTAAATTTTTCGGAACTATTGCGAGCAACTTCTGCATCAGAACCCCGTTTAAAGATCACCTTGGCACAACCAGACTCATGATCCACTTCCGTCTCGGACTCCATCAAAGGCCCGAACCGTCTAAACATTTTATTCAGATTGATTTCGGACGGAACGCTATTCCTCTCCGCAAAATTCAATATAAGCTCAGCTGGCGACGACTCCTGCTTCCTCCGTTTAACATTCTCGTCTAATTCGGTGGCTGCGGTTGGATAGCTCCCGGTCGAATATCTCTTTCTCGAATTTGGTTTACGACCGGCTTCACGGATTTTTCTAAACCAAACGGCACTATCTGAAGATTTCCCACCCGTTCGCTATTGTTCAACCGTTGCTCCTCGGAATAGTTTTGCACGATCCTGTCAGTCCAATAAGAGTCATTCACATCGTCGAATTCAAAATCTTCGGCCGACCCGCCGGGTGTTTGATCAGCGTTTTTCTTTCTACCTCGTCTGTTTAAAGCTATCGTACTTCTGAAACCCATGAAGAAAGTATGGATCACATGTAGAAAGCTGTGTACTTTCTTGGGATCTTGCGCGAGAAGCTGAAGTTTTGATAGCATCTCGTTCACAGAAGATGATTCTGCTGAAAAATCACACTTCGTCTTTCGGAGTGCTCATATATCTTCGGAGAGCCATCGATAACTATATCTTCGTTGTTGACCTTACCCAATGAAGTGGACCCGTTAATTGGCTGGCTACTCTCACGGATGCATTCACCGATTTTAAATGAAGGCTTAGGAGTTTGACTCATTGGGGTAGATACTTTTGCAGCATATATACTTACCCTTTTATCATATCCGTCGGGTAGAGGATGATCGAGTGCTTTTCGTTTCTTCACAGGAGACAACGAAACCGATTCTTCGGCAAACGACTCGTCTTCAGCATCTGGAGAGTATTCAGTAACACCCATTAATTCGGTCAAGCTTCTCTCCTTAGACTCGGAACTATTTTTAGGATAACTTGAGGTCAACATATTTGACTGATTTTCCTCTGTATCAGCTAGAATCTCAATCTTCAGGCCGTTGTCTTCGCTCACTTCAGCAGTATCACCTCCACCAGCCTGTAGGGCTGGTTCGTTTGAAACCACATGGTTTTGATGGACCATATCAGTTTCTACATCTCCACCATTCTTCAAGCATTCATCGTTGCTTCCGCCGCAACTTAAGTGTGGGAGAGCAATATTTGGTGCTCCATCTTTGAAATCAAGTTGTTCACCATTAAATTCCACACCTTTAACTTCCATTCTTTCACCGACAGAAGATCTTTCATGACTAGACGACTCTGGACTAGCATGTGAAGCATCATCGAATCCATGTTTTGGCTCACACTTTATATCATTATACTCTTTTAAGGAACCCTGATTCTCATCCTGGACATCAGAGACAAGGGCATCCGTTTTAAGAATCGAGTCTTTATTTTCTGCAGCAAGAACTTTTTCATCAACGATTTTACCATTTTCAGCATCAGCCTCATCACGGGAAGTATCCACATCACACACGATGCTAGTGACTTCATTTGGCAACAAATCGATACTCGCAACCCCGTCATTCAATGCTTCGGTTATTTGTACAGGAATATTTGCTGATTCGGTTATTTGCACAGCAACCTCTTGTTCCTTATTTTGAGAAGATCCATACTCTTCAACAACAATATCAAGCCCAAGTTCAGCACTGACAAGAGGATCATTGCACGTAACATGATGTTCCGCCACCTTGGCATCATCCGTCTCGACTTTCGAGCATGAATCTTCTGTTGGAAGATACATATTTTCGGCAGACTCATCAAGCGCTGCAATTTCAGCACTTCCTGGGCACTTTATCGATATTTCAGGATCAATACGGTCACCTTTTTCACAAGATACATCCCCATCCACAACTTTCACTTGAAAAACTGCTACTTTTTGGTCGCTTACTACAGAATCTGCTTGTACAATTTCTGTATCTACTGGACAACTTGAGGTCAACATATTTGCCTGATTTTCCTCTGTATCAGCTATAATCTCAATATTCAGGCCGTTGTCTTCGCTCACTGCAGCAGTATCACCTCCACCAGCACATTGGGTTGGTTCGTTTGAAACCGCATGGTTTTGATGGACCATATCAGTTTCTACATCTCCACCACTCTTCAAGCATTCATCGTTGCTTACGCCGCAACTTAAGTGTGGGAGAGTAATATTTGGCGCGCCATCTTTGAAATCAAGTTGTTCACCATTAAATTCCACACCTTTAACTTCCATTCTTTCACCGACAGAAGATCTTTCATGACTAGACGACTCTGGACTAGCATGTGAAGCATCATCGAATCCATGTTTTGGCTCACACTTTATATCATTATACTCTTTTAAGGAACCCTGATTCTCATCCTGGACATCAGAGACAAGGGCATCCGTTTTAAGAATCGAGTCTTTATTTTCTGCAGCAAGAACTTTTCACCAAAGATTTTACCATTTTCAGCATCAGCCTCATCACGGGAAGTATCCACATCACACACGATGCTAGTGACTTCATTTGGCAACAAATCGATACTCGCAACCCCGTCATTCAATGCTTCGGTTATTTGTACAGGAATATTTGCTGATTCGGTTATTTGCACAGCAACCTCTTGTTCCTTATTTTGAGAAGATCCATACTCTTCAACAACAATATCAAGCCCAAGTTCAACACTCACAAGAGGATCATTGCACGTAACATGATGTTCCGCCACCTTGGCATCACCCGTCTCGACTTTTGAGCATGAATCTTCTGTTGAAAGATACATATTTTCAGCAGACGCGTCAAGCGCTGCAATTTCAGCACTTCCCGGGCACTTAATCGATATTTCAGGAACAATAGGGTCACCTTTTTCACAAGATCCCTCCCCATCCACAACTTTCACTTGAAAGACTGCTACGTTTTGGTCGCTTATTACAGAATCTGCTTGTACAATTTCTGTATCTACTGGACAACTTGAGGTCAACATATTTGACTGATTTTCCTCTGTATCAGCTAGAATCTCAATATTCAGGCCGTTGTCTTCGCTCACTTCAGCAGTATCACCTCCACCAGACCGTTGGGTTGGTTCGTTTGAAACCGCATGGTTTTGATGGACCATATCAGTTTCTACATCTCCACCATTCTTCAAGCATTCATCGTTGCTTACGCCGCAACTTAAGTGTGGGAGAGTAAAATTTGATGCTCCATCTTTGATATCAAGTTGTTCACCTTTAAATTCCGCACCTTTAACTTCCATTCTTTCACCGACAGAAGATCTTTCATGACTAGACGACTCTGGACTAGCACATGAAGCATCATCGAATCCATGTTTTGGCTCACACTTTATACCATGAGACTCTTTTAAGGAACCCTGATTCCCATCCTGGACATCAGAGACAAGGGCATCCGTTTTAAGAATAGAGTCTTTATTTTCTGCAGCAAGAACTTCTTCATCAACGATTTTACCATTTTCAGCATCAGCCTCAAAAACTCCATCAGTGGCAGTAACTAAACCAACTTCATCAACAGCCCTATCCGTTCCACCAGCCTGAATACTAACGGGACCTTCACTATTAGGCCCGACAGAAACCTCAGAAAGCACAAATCGAGCACCATCGGATTCACTAGCTGCCTTGTTAGACGTCACAGAATCTTCACGCGAGTGATCAACATTTGAAGCGTTATTACTTGGCAATGATATCCCTCCTTTCTCTGCAGTAATATTACTTCCTTCAACAGCAGGACGGTTCAAAATTTCAGACGTCACGACCGTTGCTTCTGAAACACGAACGTCTTTCGACGACAATTCACAAACTGCACCGCCCTCAGCACCAACAGATTCACTAAAACCGACGTCTACTTCAGTTTCACCTATTTTATTTACATCCCCTTCATCCAATACATCCGTAGCCTCCGAAACATTTCGACCTCTAACTTCTCCAGACCCCAAAAAACCCTCTTTTTGACAACTGACCCCATCAACAAATACATCAGATCCCACAACTTCCACCATTATTTCCTCTTCATAAGACTCTTCTACCTTATTATCACCGCCAATATTTTCAAGAAATGGTTTAGTGGGCAATTTCTCACTCACTGAAACACCACCACTACTACCCGGAGCTACGTCATCTTCCATAATCAAGATTTCTCTATCAAGAATACAAATTTATTACTAAAATTAAGGGCTTGACAAAAATCTGAAATATTTAACATAAACCCTAACAGCAGATGTACGAAAATTTGGTACAGACGTTTAAATTCTAGATACTGCAAGAAAGATATATTTTTGCGCATAACATTGAAAACCCATTTTGCAGTAACGTAATTAGAAGCAAAAGAATAGTACCTTAACTGCGGTGATCTTCAAGAAAATTGGAAACTGGGATTCTTGAGGGTTTTTCGAGAGAGAATAAAGACAGTAGAACTGTGTACTGATGAATTGAGGGTCAATCCGTCAATAGATGTAGCAGATGGGTTCCTCTGTTTTTCTTTTTTTTTTTTTAAGTAAAATGGTATTTTGGTCTTTTTGGTAGAGGATTAGGGGCAAAAATCTGATTTTAATAATTAGGGGGCAAAAATCAAAACTACCCCTAGGGTAAGGGGTATTTTGTTAAATTTCCCAAAAATTTTAGCCGAAATTAATTTGTTTCCATTTCGTTTTTCGTTCTTGTGTTGTTTTCTTTCACGGGTAATTGGCATTTGGCACCCTCATATTATATACATTTGTCACTTTACACCTTAAAATTACAAAAATGGCAAATTGTACCCTCAAATTGATATTTACTTGGTAAAGTGCACCCTATTAATCTTAGCCCAACATACGTCTTAAAAATGATTTTGTTGAACTTGGGGATAAAAATTCATCACTTTCCTCATTCCCCGCACTTTCTCTTTTTTTAAATTTGTTACTTTACAACAACAATAACAACAAACTAAGCCTTAATCCCACTACGTGGGAATTAATTTATACTGGATCATATCGCGCCATCTTTTACGGTCATAAGCCATATTTTCATTGATTTCTAGGTATAGTATATCTTGTTTAATAGCTTCTTTCCAAATCTTTTTATTCTACCTCTGCCTCTTTTGATTTGTGTGAGTGATTCCCTACCTCCTAAATATCGCACAGGTGCATCTAAACGTCTCCTATAAACATGTCCAAACCATCTTAATCGTGTTTCTCTAATTTTCTCATCTATTGGTGTTACTCTCACTTTGTTTTTAATGTGTTCATTTCTTATTTTATCTAATCTAGTGTGTCCGCACATCCATCTTAACATTCTCATCTCTCGCTACCTCATTTTTTGTTCGCGTTCATATTTAGTCGCCCAACATTCTCGCTTCATAAAGCATTGCGGGCCTTATGGCCGTTTTATAAAATTTTCCTTTCAATTTTAATGGTATTTTTACGGTCACAAAGGATAGAAGATGCACTCCTCCATTTATTTCAACCCGCCCGAATCCTATGTGTGTGACATCTTTATTGATTTCTCCATTCTCTTCAATTATAGATCCTAAGTATTTAAAACTCTTTGTTATACTCACTTCCCGTCCATCAATTTTAACCTTCGTCTCATTGTTTTTATTGTTTTTACTAAAGTGGCATTCCATGTATTCTGTTTTTTAGCCTACTTATATTAAAACCTTTTGATTCGAGTGTTTCTCTCCAAACTTCCAATTTTGCATTTACTCTTTCCCTTGTTTCATCAATTAAAACTATATCGTCCGCAAATAGCATGCATTCGGGATGGAGTTTTGTAAGTGTTTAGTGATTTCATCAATTATTAGGATAAAAAGGTAAGGGCTTAGAGCGGATCCCCGATGCAAACCTATAGTGTTTGGGAATTCACTGACATTCATGTTTGGTGTCTGATACATGTTATATCATCATACATATCTTTTATGGCATCTATGTAAGCTATTTTTATTCTTCTTTTTTTCCAATACGCGCCACATTATATCCCTTGACTCTATCGTATGCCTTTTCATGTTAATAAAAACCATATGTAAATCTTGTTTTCTCTCGTTATATTGTTCACATAATCGTCTAATTAAGTGTATAGCTTCAATTGTGGACCTTCCTGGCATGAAGCCAAATTGATTATCTAATATACTAGTTTCATTTCTTATTCTTGCTTCTATAACTCTTTCCCATAGTTTCATTGTATGACTTATTAATTTAATTCCCCCGTAATTTGCACAATTTTGTATATCCTCTTTGTTTTTATATATAGGTATTAATATATTTTTCTCCATTCATTAGGCATTTTCTTAGTTTTTAGGATAACATTAAATAATTTAGTAAGTCATGCAATTCCAACTCCACCTAGACATTTCCATGCTTCAATTGGTATATCATCTAGGCCAACTTTGCTTTGCCGTTTTTATTTTGTTTAGTGCTTTTTCTATTTCATGAAGTTGAATCCTACGATAAAAGGTACAATTTCTATTCGATTCGATTGACCTAGTTCCCTAATGTGACTTTATTCCTCTTCGGTTCGTTAAAAAGATTATTAAAATACCTTTTCCATCGATCTTTTATGTCCTCGTCTTTCACTAAAATATTATCGTTCTCATCTTTTATGCATTTAATTTGGGTTAGATCTCTTGTTTGTTTTTCTCTAGATTTTGCTATTTTATATATATCTTTCTCTCCTTCCTTAGTATCTAGTTTTTTATAGAAATCTTCATATGCCTTGGTTTTTACTTCATATATTGCTCTTCTTACTTTTTTTTGGCGTCTTTATATATTTTAAGATTTTCTTCGTTTTTACGGAATATAATACTTTATAACTAGTTCGTTTTTCCTTTACCTTCTCTTGGATTTCTTGAGTCTACCACCATGACTCTTTATTCCATTTATTACCATTTGACACCCCTAATGTTTCTTTTGCGATCTTTTTCATTTGAGTAGTTACATAGTTCCATGTATCATCGGCTTTGTCTTCTACTTTCCAATCAATAATTTCTACTAAAGATTTGACAAAACTATCTCTTTTTCTTTATTCTTTAAGTTCCACCACTTAATTCTCGGTATGTTAATTTTCTTTCTTTTTAAGTGTATGTTAATAAGTTTGATATCCAAAACTAGTAGTCTATGTTGGGTGGTGAGGCTTTCTCCGGTATTACTTTGCAATCTTTGCATATTTTTCTATCGCTTTTTCCTGGTTAGGAAGTAGTCAATTTGTGATTTGTTAGGAGCACTTTTAAATGTAATTAAATGTTCGTCTCTTTTTTAAAGAAGGTATTACCTATAATGAATCATAAGCAACTCGCAAAGTCTAAGATGGTTCTACCCTCATTGTTATGCGAGCTAAAGCCATATCCTCCATGGACCCTTTCATAATCTTCATCATCCTTCCCCACATGTCCATTTAAGTATCCACCTATGATGATTTTTTCATTTTGAGGGATTGATTGCATTCGAGTTTCTAAATCTTCCCAAAATTTAGCCTTAGTAACATCATCTAATCCTACTTGAGGTGCATATACACTAACAATATTTATAAGTTCGATTACCTACTACAATTTTAAGGGCTATGATTCTATCTCCTTTTCTAGTTACTCCTACTACTTGATCTATGGGCGAGGATCTACAATGATACCCACTCCATTCCTAGTTCTATTCTTTCCACTATACCAAAGCTTATAACCCGTAGTATCTAGTGTCTTAGCTTTCTACCTACTCATTTAGTCTCTTGGATACACATAATATCTATGTTTCGTTTTTTCATAATATCTACTAACTCTATAGTTTTACTCACAAAGTACCTATGTTCCAACCGCGATTCTATATTTTCTAGTTTTCTTGTTATCATTTGTGTTCCTCTTATTAGTGTGTGAGGGCTCTTGTGTATTTTTCACTACACCCAAATCCTTATGGAGGTTTAGCGGTCCTTGCCAAGACACCGCATCGGATCTGCGGCGCGCACTCCTTACGGGAGCATCCTAGCCTTATCACGATGTCTTATATGATCCATACCATAATGGAATGACAAAAGTTTTACGCCGGATGTCGACCTAACACAACCCTCCTCCTTTATCGTGGCTTGGGATCCGGCAACATATAGACGGGTTGTCCCGTCTATATGCAGCGAGTAATTTGTTACTTTCCTACAAAAAAATATAATTTTATGCTACTTAAGTTGGTTAAATAAATTTGAATTTCGCGTTATTGTGTGCGGAATAGAGAGAGTGAATTTTATCGCCCAATTTCAACAGAATCATTTTTAAAATATTATTTTGGCTTCTAGGTGTACTTTGCCAAGTAAATATTATTTTGGCTTATAGGGTGTATTGTGTCATTTTTCTAATTTTAGGGTGTAAAGTATCAAATGGGTGTAATTTGAGGGTGCAATATGCCAATTACCTTTCTTTCACGCTAAATTTTAGCTTGCCCTCAACTATATCTTTAGTGAAAATTTACCCTTTCTTTAATTAAATAATATCAAACTTATCAATCGACTGAAAATTTTAAATTTTTGAAGTTTTTGGAAATTTAAGGAGAGGTATATTTACAATAAATATAATTACAATAAAAGATGGGATTTTGGGTTCCTATAATTTTTACATGCTACTTCCCACGAGGGGACTTTATTAACTCGTAACTTGGGTCTAATCCTAGTTTTACATGGAGAAGTATCCTGGAGCTCAAGACGATTGCTTAGGTTAGGATTAAGGTGGAGTATTGGCGATGGCAAGTCTATTGGTGTATGGAAAGAACCGTGGTTGTGTTTGATACATGTTTTTATCTTAATTTTGATGATTTTATTTTATCACCAAAACAATGTTTTTAAAGGTTGTCCAAATACTCCTAAATGATTTAAAATGATTTTAATATTTTCCTGAGTATTTTCTCAAAGTTTATTTTCGCCTCTAAATTGGACAACGCTTTTAATGATTTTACGTTATTGGGTTTTCACTCTCAAACGATATTTCTAAATGTTGTCCTAATACTTCCGATCGGTTTAAAATGTTTTTACTAAATTTTCGGAGTATTTCTTGAGTTTTATTTTCGACAAAATTGGACAATATTTACTGTCTCGTGGTCGACCTACGCCCCATAGGGCAACCCGTACTGAAGATGTTTTTAGAAACAAAAATGAGACGGAAGAAAAAACAAGCAAGGCCGACCGTCGCCGCTCGGCGTCGACCGGTCGGTCGGCCGTCCGCCAATGGCCGACCAGAGTACTGCAAGTTTCTTTTTGAAACAGACTCAAACCCTTCGTTTTTTGTTTAGGAGGACCGGTTGAAACAGGGGCGACCGGTCGGAGCCTCGTCGGCCGACCTGGCCGCCTGTTGTATTTTTCAAAGTGTTCTCTTTCTCTCTTATCTCTGTGTGCGGCCAGTCGCCCTATGTATTGACAAAAAAAATATGACCGTTTGACAATGAGACACATTTCCTTAAATTGTGGGATTGATTTCTAACACTATATTCTTGATTTTAATTGTATTTTTCTCAGAGATTTTCAATCCCAAGAGGAGCCTATGTTTGATCAATCATCTCCTATAAATAGAGGAAGTTTTGGAGCAACCAACACAACAATTGAGATACAACACAACAAGATACACTTCAAGCAAACACTTGGTCTTTCATAGTCATTATTCTTGTTGTAAAATTGCCTAGCTTATCACTTTCACATCTTTGAGGTCTAGGCTATTCTTGATTACACTTTGCACTCAAATTGTATTATTCATTATTGAGTTGTAATCTTGATTTTTGGTTATCATTCAAACACAAGATATCCTTGTGAGTGTTCTTGTGGTAAGAGCACACTTGGATGATTTAGGTGATAGGTACAAGAAGATTGTGGTAATCTTCTTATTTGAGGTGTTGAAGAATTCGGTATTCTTCAAGGTTGAAGATTGTGTAATCTTCACAAGGTGCCGTTGAAGGAAGATTGTGGTAATCTTCAAAGGAGATTGTGGTAATCTCCAAAGGTGGTGTTGAAGAAGAGTGTGGTGCTCTTCCAAGGTGTTGTAAGTTGAATTTGTATTAATTTTGGTAATTAATAAAATTCTTTTTCTTTTCGAAATCCATCCCTGATATCTTTGGGGTGGTAGAGGATTAGGCCCTAGGTGGGTTGAACCTCTTTAAATCGACGTGTGTTGTTTACATTCCGCACCTTCATTATTTTGTTTGAACATTCGATTGTTAAAAGAGGACGAAATCGAAAAGATGGAGATAATCTATTCACCCCCTCTAGATTATCGTAGCCGCTTGGACTTACAAGTGGTATCGAGCCAAACTCTTTGGCAAGCTCGTTTCACATCGCGAGTGAAGAGAAACGATCGACGCTACTGACGAAGCTCATCTATCCGCACTCCACCACCAAGCCACCACTATTTGATTCCAAGAATTTTAATTTTTGGAAAGAAAGAATGGAATGCTATCTACAAGGTTGTCGGGTTCGACATTTGGAACACCGTCATTAATGGAGAATCCATTCGACGAAAGATACACCATACACCTCAAAAGGCTTCAAAGAGCTCAATGATGAAGAGAAGAGAATCATCTCCTTAAATGGTAAAGCTCTTAATATTTTACATTGTTCACTTACCACTTTGGAATTTGATCATGTTGTAGGTATTCGATCGGCACATGAAGTATGGCAAAAACTAGAAGCCATCTATGAAGTATATGCAAATAAAAGGAGCAACTCAAAAGCATCTACTTCTCAAATGGATACAACATCAAATCCAACAATATGGGATGAGCCTCTTTACAAATTCCGATGATGAAGTCGAAAAATGTCTTATGGGCATCGAAGAAGAAAACGAGGTAAGTTCTAAACCCTCTACTTCTTATGACAATGAATTTCAAAATGAATATAGTGATTTGCAAAATGATTATGATGAACTTCAAAATGAATTCCAAAGCCTACTTGTTAAATACAAAAATTTGAAAAAGGAATTCAATGTTTTGAAAAATGATAAGGATAGTTTATTTACTTCTTATGAATCACTATCATGTGCTCACACCACCACACTTGACAAGGTTAGAAACCTTGAAAAAGAAAATAGTACTCTTGTTGAGAATATTGATTGCATGAAAAAGGATTTATTAAAATCCAACTTGAGTACCAATAAAATGTCCAATATTGTTGATATTCATAATTGTGATAAAGGACTTGATCATAAGCCTAATGTTGTTAATCATATGAAAAAGGATCAAGTCAATATGCATATTGGTCATTATGCTCCTAGAATTATTACTTGTTTTTATTGTGGCAAAAAGGGTCATACGGCTAATTCTTGTCGGGCTAGAAATAACTCTAAATATTGTTGGAGACCTAAAAGTCTCAAAGATAATCTTAAAGGACCCAAACACATGAGGTACCACAAAACAATGTGCTATTAGGTACCCTACAAAGCAAAAAAAGTCGGAGAAAATTCATGCCACCAAGAAAACATCAAATGAACGTTTCATTTGATCAAAAAGGAGAAACTACTCTCAACAAAGCCATTTCCAAGAAGAGCGTATAATCAAAAATGGGAAGAACACAATCCTTGGAAATGGCAAAGACATCATCAACAAGGTGATTTTCAAAGAAGAAAAACCATCAACCATGGGAAGGTAACCAAACTTGGAAATGGAGAAGTCATCATCAACAAAGTGACTTCTCAATGGGAAGATATCATCAACAATGGGAAAGACACAACCCATGGAAACGGCGTAATTGGTAAACCGTATCTCCCCATTTGTATATGCATTTTTTTTTTTGCATACTTTTAATTGTGTCTTAATTAATTTTCAAGTATTTATTTTTAACATAGGTCTCTTATATATTTATGAGTTTCATATTCCTTTTAAAAAAAAAAAAAAAAAAAAGACCTTGCATGATTTTCTAAAACTCTTGAGCTTTTTATTAGACTTATGTGGCTTATTATCTCTTATGTTATCTTAATAGCATAAGCTCTTTTTGATATCTCATATTGTTTGCCTACACTTGAATTTTCTATGAAAATGTTGTCTAAAGAATTGTGTAGGATACATATTGGCTATTACGCCATCAAGTTTCTTAAACCATCGAGGTATGTCTACTCGTATCTTTTTATAAACTCGATATTATGCTTATGCACATATCTTTCAAGATATTTCATTTTGACCACTTAAGTGCCCCTAATTGATCTTGCAAACGTTTTTAAAAAGGCACTAAGTGTTTAGTCTCGATTTTATCATTTATATGTTTTCCCAAAACCCATATTTGTTGGATATAGTCCAAACTTATATTTTTGCAAAGTTTTAAAACTTTTGGGGTGAAAAATCGAATTTTGGAAAACTCTGGGAGAAAGAAAAATCACCTGGGACGGTCATAGCGGGCGACGGCCGCCTGCACCTCGACCGGTCGCACCCCTACCATGACCGGCCGCCTGTGGTTTATTTTTACAACTTAAAACGGTCTGTTCTTCACTTTCAGAAACAGAACATAAAATCTCCCCAAACCCTTGCTGCGAGTAAACACCCCCTTTCTTTAAAATCTTCAATTCTTCATCATTTTTCACGATTCTTGTTGCTAATCTTCTTATTTTCACAAGAATCTTACATATATGGCACCTCCAAGAAATTCTACCGAACGAAATCCTCAAAAGAGGAGAAGGAGGCAAAGGGGTGAATCTTCTTCCAATCCCCAACAAGATGATATTCTACAAAGAGACCATCAAAATCGGCTACGTAAGAGAAGAGAGATTGTCGAATTAAGAGCCGTGGTTTCAAAATCGAGCATTCATTGGGACTCTAGTAAGTTATCACTCCTCTACGAGCCTCCTCTAGAGCTAATAGATTTCGATTTTTAAATAAACTTGCGGAGGAACATTATGAGAATATTGGATTGAATGATAAGAAAATTGCGTGCACTCGTATGGTTCGTTTTCAAGCATTTCATGATGAATTTCCTGGATATTAGAGCTTACTTTGAAATTCAAGGATGGATTTCACTTTGGGATAATCCGTGTTTGCACTATGATGACGAGCTTATAAAACTTTTCTATGCAAATATGTGGATTGTTGATGCTACGATAGATAATCCTTTGGAACTTCACACATTTGTTAATGGTAGGCATTTTTCATGGACATTGGCGATATTTGTGATCACTTTAACGTGCCAAATGATGGAGTAGTCAATGTGAATTGCACCCATTGGGATGATAACATTTTCGGTGTCTCACTAGATGATGTGAAAACCTTTTTAGGAGTATATCCCGAAGTGACATACTCGCAATGCCGCCAAATTATCGGATTATATCTATCATTTGCTCCTATTGTGTTTGTGGAAAGGAAGTAAAACTTCCAAGTAATCTCGAACTCTTTCTCACCTATAAGATTGTTCGAGGAGAAAGAGTAAATTATGGGGCAATTTTTGTATATTGCTTGTTAGAATCTAGAAAGCTTACCAAGAAGAAATATACCTTGGGAAATTTGATTTGCCGACTCTTATACTTATCGGGATACCCGGAAAATAAAATGAATACCGAAATTCGTCACAATGATTTTGATAATGCCAACATTCTACAAATGGTAAGAATGCGACGACATTTACCACGGGTTCCTACCAAAGCCGCTAGGGACGTGCCCGACATCAACAACAACCTCGGGATGATTTCTTTAATGACAATGAGGTTGAAAATATTGGAAGAGGTGAGTTTGACGAACAAGGAGATGATGTGGGGATGAAGAGGAAAATGAAGAAGAAAAAATGTGGGAAATGAACAAGAAATTAGGGAAGAAAAAATGAGGAAGGAGATGAAGACGAGTTGGATGTTGAAGATCTAAATATCAAAGAGAGAATGGCCAAAGTGGAAAGAGAAACATTTAGAGATGTGGCTTCTCTTAGAAAAGAGCTCCGGGTCATGAAAAGGAAAATTCTAGTTTGAAGAAGTCAATTGGCAAATTGAAGAAATTCATAAAGGACCTCATACCCTAACTTGCTTCTCCTCGGATGAGGAATGATGTTACCCCACCCCTTTACTTTCCAAAGATTTTCATTTAAGTTGCTTTGTATTTTTAATGAATCTTTGTAAAACTCATTTGTACTAATGATATTTGCTTGTTTTTCTTAAAAGGGTTAATATTGCAAGTTGATGATGACTTGTGAATAATCATGACTTTGATGGAGTATTTGATGGTAAAAATACTCTAAAGCATTGTTTGATAATTGGTATGAAGTACTTGATGGTAAAAGTGCTTTTTTATTGCTTTGTTATGCTTAGTTGAATATGTTGGGACATTTGATACATGTATTGTTGAAAGCATGACTTATTACTTGATGGTTGCTCTAATTTTTGGCATTTGTAATGCCTTGATCATTCTTAGCTTATCTCAATTGGGTTGAACCCTTGAGAATCTACTTTGAGCTTCTTAATTGATGAACAAATTATTGCATATGGTGCATATGATTTTTTTGAGCTTTGAAATGAGGTTGATTGATGATATGAAAATTTTTGGCTTGAACCATTTACAAAGGTTATATACAACCTCTTCTATTTTTCACGCACACAAGGTGTTTGTTAAAATGTCGCTATGAAAATTTCAACTTCTACATGATTCTCTCGCTTCCACAAGTCTTCAATACTCATTGAGATCATGTTTTGGGAAACAAAACGAGCGTATGAACTCATCATGATACATTTCTCCCATTTTCCTTGGTTTTTAAGCTTCTACATTGCTCAATGGTTGATAAACCATTTCTTTGCACACTTTGATATACTTCTATGATGTGTTCACCATCCTAACATTCTTTTTGATGATTCCAAAGGGGAGAAAAACAGGATATTGGCTCATTAGCTCAAAGCTAATAAAAGCTTGTCATAAAAGCTATAAGCTATGGCTCATAAAAGCCATAAGTTGTGATTTGTTCTTAAGTCCAATTGTTGCTTGATGGACTTATATTATTGTTTAATGTTGTTTTGTGACAGGGGAGCTTATAAGCTCTTGAACAAATTGTAAAAGCTAAAGCTTTTAGCTTATGGATTATTGCTCTTACATTATTCTTGATGTGCTTGTGGATAGGGGAGCTTGTGCTTATTATTGAAAATATTTACTCCTACTTGGTTGCTTTAATATTTTTGGAAATTTTGGTTGCTTCCAAACGGTCAAATGTTTTTACCGGAAAATCATTTCTAAAATTGCTCTCTTAGTTTGTGTAAAAATTGTTTTGGTTTGTAATCATCAAAAAGGGGAGATTGTTTGATACATGTTTTTATCTTAATTTTGATGATTTTATTTTATCACCAAAACAATGTTTTTAAAGGTTGTCCAAATACTCCTAAATGATTTAAAATGATTTTAATATTTTCCTAGTATTTTCTCAAAGTTTATTTTCGTCTAAATTGGACAACGCTTTTAATGATTTTACGTTATTGGGTTTTCACTCTCAAACGATGTTTCTAAATGTTGTCCTAATACTTCCGATCGGTTTAAAATGTTTTTACTAAATTTTCGGAGTATTTCTTGAGTTTTATTTTCGACAAAAATTGGACAATATTTACCGTCTCGTGTCGAAATCGGCCGCCCTATATAGGGCAACCCGTGCACAAGATGTTTTTAGAAACAAAAATGAGACGGAAGAAAAAAACAAGCGGTCGGCCGTGCATCTGGCGTCGACCGGTCGGTCGGCCGACGGCCGCCACGGCCGACCGGTACTGCAAGTTTTTTTTTGAAACAGACTCAAACCCTTCGTTTTTTGTTTAGGAGGACCGGTTGAAACAGGGTCGGCCGGTGGTGAGCCTCGTCGGCCGTGGTCGCCTGTTGTATTTTTCAAAGTGTTCTCTTTCTCTCTTATCTCTCGTGCGGCCGGTCGCCCTATGTATTGACAAACAAAAATATGACCGTTTGACAAAGACACATTTCCTTAAATTGTGGGATTGATTTCTAACAGACTATATTCTTGATTTTAATTGTATTTTTCTCAGAGATTTTCAATCCCCAAGAGAGCCTATGCTTGATCAATCATCTCCTATAAATAGAGGAAGTTTTGGAGCAACCAACACAACAATTGAGATACAACACAACAAGATACACTTCAAGCAAACACTTGGTCTTTCATAGTCATTATTCTTGTTGTAAAATTGCCTAGCTTATCACTTTCACATCTTTGAGGTCTAGGCTATTCTTGATTACACTTTGCACTCAAATTGTATTATTCATTATTGAGTTGTAATCTTGATTTTTGGTTATCATTCAAACACAAGATATCCTTGTGAGTGTTCTTGTGGTAAGAGCACACTTGGATGATTTAGGTGATAGGTACAAGAAGTTTGTGGTAATCTTCTTATTTGAGGTGTTGAAGAATTCGGTATTCTTCAAGGTTGAAGATTGTGGTAATCTTCACAAGGTGCCGTTGAAGGAAGATTGTGGTAATCTTCAAAGGGAGATTGTGGTAATCTCCAAAGGTGGTGTTGAAGAAGAGTGTGGTGCTCTTCAAGGTGTTGTAAGTTGAATTTGTATTAATTTTGGTAATTAATAAAATTCTTTTTCTTTTTTCAAATCCATCCCTGATATCTTGGGGTGGTAGAGGATTAGGCCCTGGTGGGTTGAACCTCTTTAAATCGACGTGTGTTGTTTACATTCCGCACCTTCATTATTTTGTTTGAACATTCGATTGTTAAAAGAGGACGAAATCGAAAAGATGGAGATAATCTATTCACCCCCTCTAGATTATCGTAGCCGCTTGGACTTACAGGTTGAGAGACTCATCCAACTTCTGGATTAATTCGGAACCGATTCTGGTCTAGAGGACATGAAAGTCTCTGACCTTTTTATCCTAGGTACAAATGAATGGGATATGAATATTATTGAGGAGTATTTCAATAACAGGATGCGAGCAAATTAAAGATCCCAGTGTGTTCCCTAATTAATGAAGACATGTTGTATGGCACTTTTCTAAAATAGGATTATATACAAATGAAGACGGGTTACAAAACTCTTGTCAACACCATCATCGATGAGGCGCTTGGTCACTATGAAGACTGGGTTCGATTTGGAAGATGGAAATTCCTCCCAAGGTTAAATATTTTCTTTGGCGAACATGTAGAGGATGTCTTCCTACGAGAACGAATCTTAGTCACAAAGGTATTTCAACTACACATGTATGTATCATGTGTTAAACTCAAATTGAAAATAGTTGGCATACCTTTATTTCTTGTGATTTTGCAAAAAAATGTTGGAGAGAAGCTAACCTCTCGGGAAAAGGATTTATCGAATAAAGCGAGGGAGTCGAATCTTTTAGCAAAATGGTGTCTTTCGAGATGTTGAAGGAGATGCGGGGGAATATTGCAAGTAGAATTTGTATGATTCTCCGAAATATATGGAAACAACGTAATTCCAAGCTTTGGAATCATAAATATTTAGATGGAAAAGCTACAATGAGATTGGTTGGGTGTTTCTTGGATGAATGGCTTGCTGTTAGAAGCAAGAAACTCCAAAATAATGAAGCCAACAGCTCCAATTGTGCATTATGGCATCTGCCACCTCCAACAACTCTAAAGTGCAACAATATTGATGCAGCTTTTTTCAAGGAGGAAAACAAATATGGTGTTGGGATGGTATTAAGAGATGATGTTAGGAAGTTTATGGTGTGCAGATCGAGTTGCTTTCATGGGGGGATAAGTGTTTTGGAAGGTGAAAGTATGGGATTTCTTCAGGCTCTACAGTGGATTAAAAATTTGGGTTTTGCTTGGGTAACATTCGAACTAGATGCCAAGGGGTAGTTGATGCTCTGCGAACTTCGGGCTGGTCTCAATTTGGGAAGATTATTTGTTGCCAATCGATTTTATCATCAAAACCTAACTTCAAGGTTCAATTTGTACGACGACAAGCGAACATTGTAGCTCATGCTCTTGTTCTAATGCTAGTCTTTCAATTTGGGTGGAGCCTCCGACATTTGTGGTCGCTCACCTTGATTACATTTGTACTTGATCATCTTGCTTAATGAAATTTGCTTTCAAAAAGAAATAATAATAACAATTTTTACATGCCAAAAGCCATTAAATATAATTATTTTTATTTTATTCTTTTAATTTGGTCAACTATGATCATCTATAAGAATGGTGCAAAGAATTAAAGCCTTGAATGGTTTTTTTTCTTTTTTCTTCTTTTTAGTACATATTGTCTTGCGATTACTAAATATTGTCTATTATTAAATTTTTTGTAGTACATTTTGTCTTACGGTTATTAATTTTCTATAACTGTTTATAATAATAATGAAGGAATATTAGTTTAGAAAAATAAGAATTATCACTTTTTTTTAATAAAAGGAAATTTATTAACTAGAAAGCATCAACCATCAAGAGATTACAAATGCAAAGAGGTGGAGAAGTCCACACTGACGGACTACCAAAAGAAAATGATTCTTTTGCTAGTACATGAGCAACCCTATTACCTTGACGTCTAACAAAGGTTAACGACAAGTCTAGTTCACCTTGCAATAATCTATGACAATCAAATACGATACTGTCAAATTCAGAAACACCAAATTTTGCTGTCGAAATACTATCCACAACGCATTTAGCATCCGACTCCACGATCACTTGAGGAAAGCCCAAATTATATATCCATGATAGTGCCTCTCTAACTCCTAAAGCTTCAGCTTCTCTTACTTCATAAACTCCATTAAAAGTGATAGTGCGTGCCCAAGAACTCTCCAAGATCATTTCGAATAACCATCCCAATCCCCGTCGAGTTTAATTCCCGATTAATTGCATCGTCGACATTACATTTGAGCTTTGGAAATTCTGGTTTCTGCCAAATAATTGCTTGATCACTTCCATTTGCTGTCATACCTATTCCTTCTTTCACCCCCTCATTATGTGCAAATTTCCATGCATTTAGAACATACCTAGCAAAGATAAAACCATACCAAAGGGGAGACATGGTTTTTATTCCAAAGTTCACTATTTCTTTGCCTCCAAATATACCACATCAACATGATATTGGGTAATTAATACAGCATAGCACAAATTCCACAAAGGATTCAACTTTATTGGCCCACTCACCAACAACATCTTGCAACTGTGCAAATTCCCAACATTTAACAACAAAATCACAATTTATGAACAAATGCCAGCAATTTTCGAGATCCTTTTGGCATATGACACAAGTTTGTTCAACTGGAATCTGCTTCTTTGCCAAATTAATTCTAGTGGGCAAACAATTTCTACAAGCTCTCCACATGAAATGCTTGACCTTTGGAGGGATTTTCAATTTCCATAATTTACACCAAACATCTGAATTCATCGTCGATTCGAAATTGGAACTGGAGCATGCAACTCGATAGCCACTTTTGACAGAATATATACCTTTTTTTTTATCATAATGCCAGATTCTCTCATCCATTCTCTCTGTTTCACTGATAGGAATATTGCAAATTTTTACAACATCCCTTTCACAAAATAGCTCCTCCAACAATTCGATGTCCCATTGCTTGCAACCCGGGATAAAAAGATCTCGAACACACATATCTTTCAAATCCTGAATAACAGGAGTTTCTACAAAAAAATTGTAGTCATCTCGAATCCACGGATCTCCCCACACTTTTACTTGATCACCTCTACCAATCCTCCATCTCAACCCCCTTTTAAGCACTTCTTGAGAATGCCAAATGCTTCTCCATGTAAAGCTAGGATTATATCCAAGCTTTGCTTCCATAAAATCCCCTCTAGGGAAATATTTAGCTTTGAATATCTTACTAACCAAAGCATTCGGGTCCGAAAGGAATTTCCATCCTTGTTTTCCCAATAGTGCTATATTGAAATTGAAAAGGCTTCTAAATCCCAAGCCCCCTCATCTTTTCGTGTACAAATACGACTCCAACTCATCCATTTTATCCCTTTCGCATCTTCTTTATTCGAATTCCACCAATATGCATTCATCATTTTCTCCATTTCCTCGAGTAACGAATCTGGAAGAAGAAAAATACTCATAAAATATGTTGGAATGGATTGAGCCACTGTTTTTAATATAATCTCTTTCCCCGCTCTCGATAAGCTCTTACTCTTCCAATTCTGAATATACTTCCAGAGTTTATCCTTAATATGATTGAAAATAACTCTCTTCTTTCTACCAATCAAAGACGGAAAACCAAGGTATTTTCCAGTATTGAGTTGTTGCCATACCCCTAACTCTTTACATATGTCATCATTAGTATGTGTTGGAGTATTTTGGCTGAAAAGAATACCCGACTTGCCGAAATTTACCTCTTGGCCAGAAGCATTTTTGTACAGTGCAAGAATATTCTTCATATTACCGCATTCCTCCAAAGAAGCTCGAAAAAATAATAGACAATCATCTGCAAATAACAAGTGAGAAATACTTGGTGCCCGTCTACAAACTCGAGACCCATGTATTAATCCCTTTACTTTTGCATCTCTAATCAATTGCGAGAGGCCTTCCGCACATAAAATAAATAGATATGGCGAGAGCGGATCACCTTGCCTTAAACCCCGTCCTGGATTAATAGGACCAACAAGATCACCATTTACTTTAATAGAGTACCGAACTGTAGTAACGCACATCATTATCCAATTAATCCAAGTTCTATCAAACCCCATCTTTCGCATCATTTCTTTTAAAAACCCCCAATTCATGCTATCATATGCTTTTGTAATGTCAATTTTTAAGGCCACATCCCCCAATTTGCTTCTTTTATTTCGCTTCATACTATGAATAAGCTCGAACGCAATAAGAGCATTATCCAAGACAGATCGCCCTGGAACAAAAGCAGATTGATTAATAGATATCAAATTTTTTAATCGATTTGCAAGCACCTTGGCCAGAATCTTGTACAATACATTGCTCAAAGAAATAGGGCGCAAGTCCTTTAAAGACGCAGGATTATGAATTTTTGGGATCAAAACCACATTTGTATCGTTAAGCCCTTCCGGAAAACACCTTGTTTGCAGCCAATTTTTGTAGACATGATAAATATCAGTCCCCAATAATGGCCAGAAATTCTGAAAAAATGCCGGATTAAAACCATCCGACCCTGGCGACTTATCCGGATGCATCTGCTTTATGGCTTTAGAAAATTCATCAAAGAAAAACTTACACGTAAGAACCTTATTGTGAGCCTCTGTTACGCATTGAAAAACCACATCAATCACAGGCTCAATGTCCATCTCCCTTGCTGCAAAGAGATTTTCATAATACTCTTTCACCATGTTGCACATACTCCTTTGATCATCCCACCATATTCCATTACCATCTTGCAGCTTAACAATCTGGTTATTTTTAAACCTTGATGAAGTAGATTTATGAAAAAATCTCGTATTACTATCTCCCTCCTTGAGCCAATGGATTTTAGCTCTCTGCTTCCAATATACCTCTTCTTGATTCAATAATCTGGCCATCTTCAGTCTAATCTCTTCATACCTATTAAAGTTCTCCCCACTATCACAATTTCTCAAACTTAACATTTGAGTCTTGCAATTTCTAATCTCCTCTTGAAAAGCTTTGCCTTGTGTTTTCCCCCATTTTTCTAGAGTATTAGCACAAAGCGCCAGCTTATTCATAATATCCTGATCACTGGAGTTCATTAAACTTGATTCAACAATTTCCCGAAAACCTTCCACTTGGAGCCATCTATTTTCAAACCGAAATCGTCTGATAGAATGATGTCTTTTAACCATGCATGTCTCCAACAAAAGTGGTGAATGATCAGAAATAGGTGCTACCAAGTTCTTTAAAACAAAGATCGGAAACGATCGACCACGAAGCAAACACCATTGCTCGGTCAATGCGCTCCTCCACTGCATTTATAGTTCATTTACATCGGTTCCATGTATACGGATAACCTTGCAATGGTAGATCGTGAAGGTCACAATCTGTAATTGTATCACGAAACCCTTTAAACAACCAACTTGGATGTTCCACTCTACCTTTTTTATCATCCGAATGTAACATATTGTTGAAATCACCTATACAACACCATGGGGCATTCGATATTGAATGGAGATTTCTTAATAAGTTCCAAGAAGCACGCCGATTTGTTCTATCCGGAATTCCATAGAAACCTGTTAAACGCCACGTACCAACCTTTTCATCCAACACATCAATATCAATATGATTATTGGAATAATTTTTTATAGAGACCAAACTCTGAATTCTCCACATCACATAGATTCATCCTCCTCTACCCAATCTATCAACAACAAAACACCCTTCAAACCCAATACGCCGACGAACTTCTTCAACCTTACTCGAATGAGCCAGAGTTTCAAATAGAAAGATAATGTTCGGTTTATGAGCTCTTACGAGCTCACGCAATACTGGAATTGCCTAGGGCTGGCCCAACCCCCGACAATTCCAACTTAAGATACTCATTGGGATCGGCGGGTCTGGGATCCAGAACCCGCCGTTAAAAAAATTGTAGAATCCTTAAGAGCCAAAGTATTTTCCGAATTTCCAGCCAATTGGGCCTTTTCACGATTTAAATTTTTATCTTGGGCCACTTCTCCATCTAGGACGCGTCTTCTTTTTCGGTCTTCTCCAAGGCCCAAATCAATTGACAAATCTTCATTACCATTAAAGATTTGTAACTGAAGTTTTTCAACTCCAAAATCGTAACTGCTTTTATTCTTACTCAATTGTAGCATTGACTCACCCGTAACGTATCCTTCAGTTACGCCTTCATCCGGATTTTAAGGGATATCCTTCTTTCGAATTGCTTCTGATCTGGTCACCGGAGTAGTCGTCGGAAAATTTCTTCTTTCACTTGATTCAGCAATGCCACCGTCTATGACGTCGTCTCGGAGCCACTTTCCTCCTTCGTTGTTGGCAAAACGTCTATTAGGGGCTTTTAGCCATAATCCCCATTCCTTACGGATTTCTTCATCTGGCAACGACACTCTCTTCTCGCAAAACCTTTCACCGTGCCCCATTAATCCACAAATGTAACAGAATATACCAAGACGTTCATATTTGAAACTCACAATCGTCCAATTTCCTTCCTGCCTCTTAATTTTTTTGAAACGCTTGATTGGGAGTCGAATATCAAGCATCACCTTAATCCGCATATAAGAACGCCAGATAGATGAGTTGTTATTACTATCATACTCCATGAACTCACCAATGAAATTTCCAAGTTGTTTCCCCATATTTTCTTTCATATATCCCACCAGCAAGTCATAGATTTGTACCCAGAAGGGAACATAGAATAAGGGTATCGTCGCTGGTACATCTCTTTTAGCTACCCTGTGGAGAATCAACAAAAATTGTCGAAAAACCAAGGTCCTCCATCCCGTACACGTTTTAGATCCGCTCCATGGAAAAAACGAAATAAGAACCTTTGAGATCCTATTTCACGAATATTTATCCCTTTAACCGGACGCCATACACTCGCCAAACGATTCTTCATCACCGTAACATTAATAATACGCTCTGTAAGAAAACGTCCGATCAGACATAAGTCGAAATCAGTCTCTGGTGAATTATCTTCACTTTCATCTAAAATAAAACCTTCATTTTCCTCGTCATTTAGAGATAACTCAGATAAATTTGGCTCCATAGTAAAACACTCAAGCATATATCACTGAAAATCAAAGACTCCCGAATAAGAGAGATGAAAACAAAGCTCTCGAATAGTGAGAGATTAGTCTTCTAATTTATGAAATTTTATAAGAATTATCACTTTGTAACTTATTTTTTAAAATACTTATAACTCATTCTTTCTGTATTAGCTAGTCTCATGTTGTCGTATTAATTATACTCGTGTCATTTTATTAATTTTGAAAACGTAAATCAAATCTTCGTTGTAGATTATTTTTTATAAGTTGGTGTCATACTAGTTAACAAAATAAAATCGTTAGAGCATATATATACACTTTTTCGTGTATTGTCATATTGTCAAATTAATTACTTTCATGCTGTCAAACTTCAATGAAACATTATTACATAAATCTTTCATATTAGTTTATATCGTCTCATCTCATTTGCTGATTGTCATATTAATAATTGTCAAGCTGTCAAACTTCAATCGGATTTTTTAGATAAATTTTTCATGATAGCCAACCGGCCCAACTTCACGAAATCTCAAAGCCTATTTTGCAGGGCTCCCGTATTATTGCAACCCTTGAATACAGCATCCATCATAGCATTGAGCCGAAACCTAATTGGGCTGAACTCAAGGTTTCATTGTTTTTAATTATAACATATATAATATATTTATATTTCAAAATTACAAATACTCTAAAGCTCCATTCGGATTGATAGATTTGGAGCTAAGTTGTCAAATCTATAATAACAAATTCATTAAGGTTGTTTGGATGAAGTCATTCTATAATGGATTTGAAATCCTTAGTTGTGTTTGGTTGTCTTTCATTCTTCATTTTCATTTTTTCGAGTGATTCGGCATAGAATAGGCCAAGTGGATAATCGAAATAGAATGGGCCGAGGTGTGATTAAAGCCCATTAAGAACTCCTCCTTAGGGCCCGGTTTCTAGAAGCCCTCCGGTATGCTCGAGATATATAGCTTTGAGTGTTCGGGATGAATGCAAGTGCTCGGTATTGTACAATTTGGCTTAAGTTTGCTAAATTAGATAAGATTTGATAACTAAGTCCGACAGATTCCCTATAACCATTTCCAAAATCCAAAACCCTAATTATATTTGTTATAAATAGTCATCTCTCGGTATGGTTAAAATAATGCATTTTTGATATTTCACTATATACTTGAACAGTTGAACTATTCTCCTCCTCTTTGAGCACTATCTCGACTTGAGCGTCGGAGTGGGTGCGCCGAGCAACCCTCCCGCCCCCATTTTGCGGTGTTTCGGCGTATACGGCAGAGCTCGACCAAGTATGTGACGAGTTCAACCGCATTATCATTAGAGGTTTTTGGTAACACCTAGGGATGCAACGCGAACCGAGCCGAACAGAAATGTGCTCGAGTTCGGCTCGTTTAGTTTTGGATCGGTTCGAATTCGGCTCGAGCTCGATTCGAGCTTTCTAATGGAGTTCGAGCTCGGCTCGTTTAAAAATTATGTAGTTCGCGAGCGATTCGAGCTCGGCTCGTAAAAAGCTCGTTTAACATATTCGACGAGCTTAGCTCGAGTTCGGCTCGTAAAGGCTCGTTTAAGCTTAAACGAGCTTAGCTCGAGCTCGATTCGTTAAAGGCTTGTTTAAGCTTAAACGAGCTCGACACGTTAAAGGCTCGTTTAAGCCTAAACGAGCTCGATTCATTAAAAGCTCGTTTAAGCTTAAACGAGCTCGACTTGTTAAAGGCTCGTTTAAGCTTAAACGCGAGCTCGGCTCGTTAAATTTTAACGAGTTTAGTTCGGGCTCACTCGTAAAGGCTCGTTATATGGTTAAGCTCGAATTCGAGCTCGTCAAAAGCAAATTCGAGCTCGTTAAAGATCGAGTTTCATAAAAGCTTAAAGTATATATTAAATTGTCCTTATTTTTTTAATCAAATTTCATATTAAGACTAAATCACTTGTTGTAGTATTAAAAAGTAAAAATCAAATGCATAAGAGTTAGTAAAAATCTTATATATTACTAAAAAGCAAACCAAAAATGAAATTACCATAAGTTTTAAGACTCATAATTAACTAATAAATTTAAGTTTTGGATAATTATTAATAACATTAATATTTTAAAATTCATATGTGATGTTTTAAACATTTGTAATATACTTATGACTTTATGATAAAATAATTATATTAATTATTAAGTCTAAATCTATAATTAATACTAGGTAGTCATATGATACACGAGTTTTGTTAGTGTTTTTAGACTAAATACTTTTTAGTTCTTACAAACTATTCAATTTTTTCAAATAATTTAATTTTAGATAAAATCAAATAATTTAAAAATATTCAAGACAAACACTTTTTAAAATATGCCTCAATTAGAGTTTGAACTAACAGAATCTTTGTCAATAAAAATATGCAAAGGAGTTGAATGGATCGACATTGACTTTTCAAAACTATTTGTCAGCTATGTACAATTTAGAGTTGATATTATTTTTCCTTTATATTCTTGATTATTAACAAATATCCAAGTTTAATGAGGAAATGACACGTGTCAACTTTATTTTTTGTTCTAGTATATATGATTGATATTATATTTGTGCTTTTATATAGACTATATTAATATGTATTATGCTTTTAGTTTCATTTGGCTTATTAGATAGTTATAAATTTTTGAAAATTTACATACTCTTTTAAACATTTGTAATATGCTTATGATTTTATGATAAATACTGATTGACGATCACATTAATTACTAAGTCTAAATTTATAATTATTACTAGGTAAGTCTCGTGCGATATACGAATTTTGTTGGTTTGTTTAGACACTTCTTAGTTCCCTAAACTATTTGCTTAATATTTTAATTTTTAACAAAACCAAATAATTTTAAAATATCCAAAACCATCATTTTTATAAGTACACCTTATTATTATATATGTGATTCTATATAGACTATATTATTTTATATTATACTATTGGATTCGTTCGATTTTGATTTTGTAAGTTTGATTAATATTTTGTCTAGCATTAATCCTTAGATATATAATTTGTTACAAGGAATAATATTATTATATAAACGAGTTTGAACATAGACTCACGAGTCTATAAATCACGAGCCTATAAACGAACATGTTCGCGAGCTTAATTATCGAACCGAGCTCGAGCACAAGCTAACGAGCCTGTAAACGAACATGTTCACGAGTTCAGTTAACGAACCGAACTCGAGCCTAAGCTCGCGAGCACAGAACGAACCGAACTCGAGCCTGGGCTTACGAGTGCGTAAAACGAACCGACCTCGAGCCTAAGCTCGCGAGCACAAACGAACATGTTCGTGAACTTTCGAGCCGAATACATGTAAGCTCGAGTTCGGCTCGTTAAAAGTTCGAGCTCGAATTTTAGGCTCGAGTTCGGCTCGTTAAGCTTGACGAACGATCTCGAACGAATATTTTGTCGAACCGAGACCCGAATAGCTCATGAGCGGCTTGGTTCATTTGCGAGCCCTAGTAACATCACCGAGAGAATAGGGTGAAATTTTTTGTAAAAGTGAAAATTAGATGTGTAGAGAATAAGTAATAATTGTATTGATGTGATGGTGAATCTTTTATAGATGTTGATTATTTTTCAAAAAAAAATTGTGTAAAAAATAGTGTAAAATATAATGCAAGAAAATTAAATAAAAATGAAAATTTGATCCAAAAATGGGCAATATAAATCTCATTTTATACCTTTCGTTATCAAGATTAAGAAAAAACTAATAATAATAGTAATAAATTAAAGAAATTATCGGAATTTTTTATCTGAATAGGAGGATGTGAGAGAAATAAATAATATAAGTGGGTATTGGGAAGTGTGAGATATAAAGAGAAAAATGAATTAATTTGGATGTTCGATGTTTGTGTTTTTTGTGTTCAAAACATTCCGAGAGTTTCTATCTGTAATAGATTAGCTCGTTGTGCTTTGGATAGTGATTTGGATTTGAATTAGTTTGACCAATTCCCCGCTTAACTAGATATTTAGTCATGTCGGTCCTTAGCCCGTAGGCTACGTTTGTATTTGTCCGTTTGTTGAGTAGTGTTTTATGAATAAACTATCGTTTGGGGAAAAAAAAAATTGGAAGAGAAGTGAAATTTTCTTTGAATTTTTTTCATTTCTTTCACAAACAATCACTTCCACAAAATATTCTCACCAACAAAATAAAAATTTTGGAAATTTTTTCACAACTAGTTATAACCTTAGATTGCGATTGTTGCAAAAAATGCACAACTTTTCAAATACAGATGTTCACCACTATTCACTTTAAAATGAAAATGAACGAAATGAAAGCCCATCCATTCACAGGCTTAGAAACTATTTTTGGAGTCATTTTGGAGGATTTCAAATCCATCTAGATGGAGTTATTTGAAATATTTCCCACAAATCCTCTGTCAAAATCCAAATTCTCCCATCTAAATGCAACCAACCTAAAGGTACCAACCTAAAGGTACTACAAACATCTCTTGAGATTTGTCTTTCTTTTACAATACCCCTCAAAATGTGTAATTTGTAATATAAAAGCAATTGTTAAGGTGGATATTAAAGGATAGTTATATTGTAATCCACACAAAATTTTATGCAAGCAAGCGAAAAAATAAATTAAAATCCAACGCCAAGACAACCTTAAGACAAACCCTGATTGAAAAGTTTTGCAGTATAAAAATCTGTGCTTACCACTACTAGAGAGAATTCTTTGCACCTGTTTTCTCAATTCACACTCATATCAAACATTGGATGCTCAAAAAAGCAATTAATGAGCAAAATGTACAGATCATAAAAGTAATTTAGGATATACATATGATAAATATCAAAAAGAAAAATCACACCACTATACTTCCTTGACTGAGAAGGTTATAAAAAGATACCAGGTACATCAAACGACCATTATATTCAGGGACAAATTCAGCAGAAAGAAGCTGCATCGTCCCGCTTAGCTTCACAGAACACAATGTCACTGTGTTTCCGGGGCTGCAAGGTTTCAAGAAAACGAGACTT
This sequence comes from Rehmannia glutinosa, assembly GCA_016081115.2. Taxonomy (NCBI): domain Eukaryota; kingdom Viridiplantae; phylum Streptophyta; class Magnoliopsida; order Lamiales; family Orobanchaceae; genus Rehmannia; species Rehmannia glutinosa. The sequence goes on along the minus strand of CM071929.1, from coordinate 34,229,496 downwards.
AGACCGATAGATGATTGGGGAAATGCATCCTAATCTTGTTGACTTGGCAAGCAAGCATATGAATTCACATCCTCCCGAAATTGGAGTAATCGGACGAGAAATTTGAGGCGGCATATAAACCAATCATCAGCCATGTATATTAGATGAGCAACAAATGTAACACTAAGGTTTGATAATTTTCAAAGCTAGGTAAGTATTAGCCAATGTATTCCAGTTTTGGTAATTTAAAATGCATACTTTGGTAAATGAATATCCTAACTGTTCAAGGTAATTGACTAATTGTAATAATTTGGAGGGATAAGTACAAAAACTAGCCCTCAGGTTTAGCCTAAATACAAAAAAACTCTAGTTATCTTTCAAAATTACAAATACCCCCTCGAGGTTTGTATTCACGTAACAAATACCCCCTCTTGAGAATGCATTGAGGATGCAACTTGTAAGATAAAAACAAATGTCAAGGGGGGTATTTGTAAATTCAAAAGATAACTGAGTTTTTTATGTAATTAGCCTAAACCTCAGGGGTAGTTTTTGTAATTGACCATAATTTGGAATATCCTACATTTTACCTTGAACAGTAATTACCTTGAAAAGCATATGGCAAATAAATTTTACAATTACCTTGATTAATTTTGGAATGTTAATTTTGTAATGCTTACTGTCAAATTTATCAAAATCCAAATTTTAATTTCCAAGGTGAAATGAATACAAGATAGTATTAGCCAAAGAGATCAGCCAGTATTCTCACTCTAAGGTTCCCTAATCAGTAATCAAAGATGGGCTTTATGGTCAATGTCTATTATAATCCCCTGCCGCTGTATCAAAAAAGACCAGAGAGTGCAAATGATCTATAAAGCTCTTCATTGTACCCTAAAATTCATCAACTACTTCGCTAACATCCTTCTTGGCAGAGTAACAATTCAAGAAATTGTCACTTACTTCGAGTTCTCGTCATATATCAAGACATCCTTTCTACCACAAGACACTCAAAAATAAAGTTCTCCTTTATATAATATCGCATGCAACAAAAATTGAAATATAGTCAAGCGACGGAGTAGAGGAATTCAGGCTTTGGGAGTTCCTAAAAGATAACCCAACTTTTTTAAATGTAAGAGGCAGTCAATATATTTTTAATAACATGAATATAGATCTATCCTCGTATTTTAAACTTTAAAGCACTGTTAAGCACAAAAGAACCCATGGCAGTTGTAACAGTGCAAGCTAAAAACTTCAGCAGAATGATACAAAAATTGTTTTTAACTATTTTCTAAGAAACCTAAAATGGACAAAGCCAAAAAGGATCCTGCATTAGTAAGACAAATCTTTTATTAAAAAACAGTTAAGAGAATTATGATAGTGTAACCAACGCAGATTTAATATTGTCTTGCAATGAGGCATAATATATAAACAACTTTAGAGGTGCAGAAAGAAAGAGACATGAAGCTTATGAGAGCTTCTTTCCTTTTCTTCTTTCTTTTGAGGGAAAGAGGTGGAGGTGTGAAGTGAACTCACTCAATATTCGATTTGGGAGTTTGAGTAGCTGAAGCCTTGTGAAAAAGAGCCTTGATGTGCAAACTGCCAAAGTCATACAAAGGGTCAAAAAATAAAGAAATTCGTTTAATTTTGAGTAAGATCATTGGTAGGAGATTAATAATGTTTGCAATCTGCTGAGTTAAAGAACTAAACGAAAAAGCAAAAGTTACCTGCGCATCAGAATGCAGCTGAGTTCCAGTTGCATCTTTCTTAGCAGATCCATCTGTACCCGAACAGATCCCTTGGTGTCACCCTGAAGATATGTCACAACTCATAATGACATGATGAACTGAAGGATGTTAAGAAAAAGTAGTAGAAAATGCTTATTTGCATACCTCTAACTGCAAAATTGAGGTAGTTCCAGAAAATCATTGAAGGCACAGAAAAAGTGAAAGGTTAGCTTTGAAATATTATTTTTCATATCTGAAATAAAACATTAAAAAAATAAACAAAATAAGCTCAAAGAAGGATATATTAATGGAGGATACCTGAGTTAACTTCTTTCACTAAGCAAATCATATCAGTAAAAGAAATAAACAGCCAAAGGGAAACCTTTAGGGGAGTAATTACATAACTTCCTCTGAAAATAGCTAAGGTTACCAACTCTACCTTCCATCTTTCACAATTCCAAAAACCTCCCCTCTAAATTTGCTCCTCTAAAAACCCAAACGGAAATCTTAAATTGACCATTTTGCTCAAACTGAAAATTAAAGAAATAGCTAAATTATCAATTTGTTAAATGATCATTTTGCCATTACATGTCGTGTTAATACATATTTATTTGGAAGGGATCTCTTTACATTGTGTATATAGTTGAAAAGGTGATTATAATATCTCAAGTGTGAATTATATAGGAAGTAAGTGAATCTTGAATTAAATTCTTACAAATAGATTAACTCACAACTTCTGTTATCTTGAACACAGTTTAAAACTGCCCAAGCCTATCAACTCTACATCTACTCTATCCCTCTTCCATCCTCGTCATCACCTCCTTTCTTTATGCGCCCCAACTCTTACGCACTCTCCATCTCTCTCCTCACTCCCCTATTCTCCATAATCACTCCCTCCCCCCACCACAAACACTGCCTCATCCTTCTAGCCTCCTCCCTAATGTCAGCCAATCTCTGTTCTCTACTTCTCTCATTTCCCCTTTTTCCCCTACCATCGCCTTACTCTCTATTCCTCATCACATCATCTCTCCCTTCTTCTCCAACGCTGTCCTCTCTCTTTCTTCTCAAATGCTCTTCTCTCTCCTTACCTCTGTCAGCGAACATTTTCACCCTACGGTATATCTTTCCATTTCTCTCCCTCGCTTAATAGCTCATTCCACTTCGTTGTCCAATTCATCCTCCCTTTTTCCTATTTGTTCCCATTCCTTCCATCCCTCATCTTCTACTACAATAGAATATTAGTGACAATATATAAGTCGTCCTGATACTAAGAGACAAAAAATATTATTTTGCCACAATAATGATTAAGTTTAATAGTGCACAAATCATTAGTGACAACTTTTGTTGTCACTAGGTTGCCAATATTGATATGTCATTAAATATCAAAATTGATAATTTAAAACACTAGTTTTTTACTAGTATGTCATTTTGTGCCAAAAGAAAAGATACCATCACATTATACATATATACATACACACATATATAATTAGTGAAAAAATAAAAGTTAATAATTTCTTAATACTAGTGACAACTTTTTTGAAATTGTCACTTAACTTTTTTGTCATTAATATTTACTTTTATTAGTGTTTCCTATTGTCAGCCTTAGACGGGAAAAAAAGGAGTAATGACCAAAACAGAAAAAGAATTGAGAGGAGAAAAAGGAAGAAGAAGAGGGAGCAAAAAAAATACAAATATGAAATTCTTCTTTTATTTTCTATATCAAATTAAGCCATTATTTTAAGGGAATCTATTTTTTTCATAATTCAATCTTGCAACACTACATAAAAAAGTCATTTGTTCTTTTGCAAATGACAAGGATGATTATTAATCTACATTATATTTGGAAGGCAAAAGAACAACCATCAAATACCTAATTTAGTTTCAAATGACTAATTTTTACTAGCCTATTTCTATTTTTAGATTAACTTTCATTACATTATTCCCCTTTTATACATATGATTACTACAATAACACCCTCCCACCCCACACCAGTGAGTTTCAAATCTTACCAAATCAACAAAATATAAAGATAGCCTGGTGACGAGCAAAAGGGAAAGCCACTAAATATTCTTTGGGCCTCATCATTTTCCGTCTAGGATTCTGACACTATAGAATGGCCGATAAAGTGGTAAACTTGAAGGGGAGGTTTTCGCAATGACTGGAGGAGTTGGTAATTGGCTGTTACATAGGGAAGGATACTATAATTTACAATATATATATACATATATATATAAAGAGAGAGAGAGAGAGAGAGAGAGAGAGAGAGAGAGAGAGAGAGAGAGAGAGAGAGAGAGAGAGAGAGAGAGAGAGAGAGAGAGAGTATAAGCTATAAGAAACTTGTGATACCTCTCTGTACCTAGCCAAATAGGTTTTCAGCGGGGTAATATAGTCCTCAAACCCTAAGGTTGCCATCGCCCACAACAAATCATCCCCGTTGATTGTCTTTCTTTTCTCTTTCTGGCATTTGTCGCTAGCTCTATTCAACAAGCACAAAACAAAGTGAAATGTTATTCATAAAACTAAAATGGTTCATCACAATCAATTCAAGTATTTGTTTTCCCAACAAATTGTGGGACACGTGTATCTTATTATATATACTGAAGTGTTTATCGCACCATGACACATAAGTCAAAAAGCTATATTCCGAAGATCACAGGCAAAAGAGACCTCCATTTTTAAGATGAAAACAGTAACCTCAGTCATATATTTCTAACTTCTAAGACAAAGTATCGGTGTAGGCATCAGGGTACTTTAAAGCTTCAAAAGCTTGTTAACTAAGATCCAGTGTGGTTTAGAGATCAAGGCCTTTATGATTGTTAGAAGATTTGCAACTGAACAAAAAAAGAAAGGTTGATCGGAGATAGTTATGCCTATTTACTACAACAGAAAAAGAATTGAAGGATTATTATGTTAATAGTTAATAAGGTCTTTTTGTTCTACATATTGTAAGTAACTGTAATGAGGTGGTTATTCGCCAACTACCTCGGGAACACATAGCTGAGGTAACAAGGGCGTAAGCTGTGTATATCACTGTATTGGTCTTTCAAGGCTTTTACCAAGACAACCATTTGATAAAGTGACAACTATCATCATGGTGCCACTACCTCGACATGTGTCTATGTAATTACTCCAACAGCAAATAAAACAGAACATTAAGACATAATTCAGCCTGATCAGAAAGAGCAGTCAAATCAAAATTAACGAGTCATGAAAAGACCATATTACAGCTCTAAGGTGGACGAAAGGACCAGAGGTGCAAAACAACTAATGGAAGTCAAAGAAGAATATCCAATGACAGTAAAATGGAAGCTTATCTTTGTGCAATGCAATGCAATGCAATAGTGGAGCATAATATCCATGAACTATCCATGTTTAGTGGAGCATAATATCAACGAAACGTGAAAAAGATACCAAAAAGAATTCATTGATTTTTGAATGTGACAAAATCAGTGGAAAGAGGGGACAGCGATGTGCTTTAGGAAGCTGCCCGTCATACTCTTTTTAATATCAATCCAATTTATATCCTTTTGACATCTTCTATGAAGTTTTGCCAGAAAGCCAAAGGCATATGCGTAACAAATGTAAGTAAACATAACTACAAAAACCTCAGCCAGTTGACACAAACACCAAAAGAACCTCATGAGTGAATATAAAAATTATTGAAAACTCTAACTGTTTTCTTGAAAAAGAAGAAGCTTATCAAAGAAAGAGACCCGAAAGAGTTTCTATCATTGACATATGCAAAATGGTGTTAATGTAAATGTCAGTGACAGTGACTTAAGTAATTATGTATACTTCAAACTGCATATACATCTATGCTTTTTCCCATCTGGGTAAGTATTTGATACGTAAGAAAGCAAAGTTTAAGTTCATACACATTTCATGTTGAATATTGTTTGGGCATAGAACCACACAGATACAAAGTAAAGAAATTACTGCAAGTACACAAAAACGAGAAAGATATAATATCTATAATAAATTCAGTAGCATCACACAATAAAGAATGAGGTTAACAAAATGAAGTAAGCATCGTATGAATTATACAAATAACACATTCATCTATCATCCTTATTGAAACTCTGGAAAGATGTTAAAAAGAGTACTTTGAGGTCCATAAACAGATTCACCCTTGATATTCATATTTCTAAGGTAAAGATCGCACCATCGGACAGTTATAAATAAATGTGACAAGGAATGCTAACTATAGAACACTAAGAAAATGAATATCGACATGTTGGAGCATCCACCTCCCTCCAGCACAAATACAAGAGAGCAATTTGCCAGCACTAAATTGAAGCAGCAATTCAGATGTATTTAGGGAGTATTTGCAAAAAAAAAAAAAAAATAGAATAAGTTAAAAGGTGTGTTTAGTGAACAAGTTATTAAAGTGTGTTATTTGTGAATAAAGGTCAAACCAAAAACATAATATAAAATCTAAAGCACCACAGCCCCTCATTTTGCCCCTCATTTTAGCTTCAGGAACGGAAGTTGGCATTTGAAAATACTAAAAACTACTTTTGTTTCCGTCAAAAGCTGAAAATCACTTTTTCTTAAGTATTTGCAAACACTCCCTTAGCCAAAAATCAGAACTTTTACTAATTAGACAGCATACGGCACTTGAATTACTTCTAATCAACAAATAACACATCTAAACAAGTAATAAATTGAATCCACAGTCCATCCATCTATGGGCGTTTGAGTTCATCTGCCCAAACAGACACATACACAAGCAAATAGGTTTGCGTTCTATGAATTAAAACTATCAAGGCAAGCACAACATAGAAAATGACCAATTATCCAGAAGAAAATATATTTGAAACTCAATCAATCAAAAGATCAAATAAAAAGGTCAATTGACTCGAGTAGAAAGAAAAAACACATTCAAAATCATAACGCACTAAAAAGGACCAGTCGATCCGGAATGAAAATACAAGACGACACACAAATAAAGAAAAGCTCGCATATAAAGTAAAACAAGGGCTTACTCGCTGGTGACGAAGCTGATAAATTCGGACACGCATTCCTGAACGGTGTCCTTGGCATCCTTAGCGATTTTTCCATTGGCAGGCAGGGCCTTCTTCATGATGCGGCCGATGTTTGCAATCGGGAGGAAGCGATCCTGCTCACGCACGTTAGACCTCGGGCTCTGATCACCATCGCCACCGTTGTCGTGGCTGCCACTGCCACCGCCTACGCCATAGCCACCAGGACTGTCCGCCATCCTTCTTTCTCAAACAAGAAACAAAACCCTAACCCCATATAATTTTTTTTTTTTTAAAAAAAAAGTTTCACCACAAAAAGAAATCAATTTCAGCAAAAACTGATGATTATTCAACCTTGAAAACAAGTAAAGTGTATCTCATATCATAAGAATTACATGATCAGAAATATGTAACATAAACCCACATAAGCACTGTGTGTCTATGTGTGAGAAGAAAAAAAACGCGCGGGTGGGGGTGGTACCTTTGGGGGGGGGTGGAAGGGTTGGATTTGTATTTGGCGCGCGCTGGGAAAGAGAGAGAGGATTGGCTGATGAATTTGGAGAAATCTGAGAGGGGAGAGAAGGTGCGATCGGACGACGGAGAGATGAGGAAGGAGACTTATTTATTACTACCCCTGTCGCTGTAAAAATGCTCTATTTTTTCACGACAGTTATGATATTTACTATGTAACTAATGTTGTGGGCTGTTAATTTTGAAATTGACTCTTTTTTTTTTAGGGAAATTACATAAAATACCAAACATACTACAAAATACGTTCATATCACTTTTGTCACCTATATTATTCTTTTTTTTGCGTTCTGCTTATTTTTTGATATTTTTATGCTTTTTTGATTTTTTTGTTAAATGTATTCTTTTTATATGTTATATATGTTGTTTCGATGTTTAAATTTGTTTTAACTTTGTTGTTTATCAAAATAACTTTTACCTATTTTTTATACTATTTTTATTCATGTATATTTTTTGTACATTATTTTTATTGTTTCGTGTTGTTCTACAATATTTTTAATGTTGTTCTAATAAATTTTGTTGTTGTTTCCATGTAGTGTTTAATGTGAAAATACATTTTTCAAAAGCTCTTTTTATTCATGTGATGTTTTTAATATTTTTTACGTTATTTGGGTTATCTCCATGCCGTTTTAATGTTGTTCTAATATTTATTTGTTGTTTCCACGTAGTTTCGATATTTAAATACAATTGTTACTTATTTTTAACTCTTTTTATCATATGATGTTTTCTATATCGTTTCGGTTTGTTTATATATTGTTTATTGGTTGTTGTTTTTTTATGTTTTCATACACTTAATGGATTAAAAATTGAAATGTGTTTCTTTATTCATGTTGTTTCTATAATATTTTTAATTTATCTAGTTTTAATATGTGTTGTTTTATGTGTATATTTCTTGGTTTTTTATAAGATTTAAAGTATAAAATGGATTATTTAACGGGTAAAATTTATTTTTTCACTAAAATTTTATTAGAAATATGTTCATATAACGGGGTAAAATTTCTTTTATACACGTGTTCTATAATTGTTCTAACAATTAATGAGCATGTTCGTTAATGTTCATGAACATGTTTTAATATTAAACAAACGAACACAAACAACCTTTTAAAATAAATAAACGAACACGAACAACTCTCGCTCATTCGAGCTCGGTTCCATTACATGCCTAAGCCCGAGTCTATCTTTATACACACGAGGTATTTTCACAAAAGGAAATTGCTCGTTGTAATCAAGTTTTTACACTATCAATTGCCTCTCGCTATAAATCATACTTCTTGATATTGATGATGGGTAAAATCATAATTACATTCTCATTATTTACTTAATTATTTAACTACATTTTTATTTATCAGAATCCATAATTATTTTTATTGGGCCACATTATCATCTATTGGGTCAAAAGGCCAAAACTACTATACGAACACGTGAGGCCCTTTATCATTACTCAAAGCCCATAAGTCTCAAAGTCTCAGGTTTAAATAATCAATCAATATTCATTCATTTGTAAATAATCACATTTTTATTGCTTAAATTCATTCACGCTCTCGGTTATCTATTGAATATCTTGCTAGACTTAAGCATTCGAGGAACTTCTTGAGACAATCTCGCACCCTCCTAACATTGTCTGTTTGTGTTGGACTATCGACTTATTACCCTAATTTGGAGTAATTTGCACGTTTAAACAACATCAAATATATAACCGATTTATACTAGTTATCCTCAACCATTTTGTGTCCATCTACAACCCACGCCAAAAAATATTTTAACTAAAAAAATACTTTGTATGTAGTCTAGATTTAATTGAAAATCACTAAGGTTGCATTCGGATAAGAGAATTTAAATTTGGAGAGAAATTTGAGTGGAGGATTTCAAATGATTCCAAATAGGAAGAATTTAAAATCCTCCAATGTTTGGTTGAACTTATATCTTTAGGACATATAATAAGAAGTTTGAGAGCTTATAAAATCTTTTAAAAATGTTCGCTATTTTTTTTTTAAGAAATGTTTTATAAGCTCCAAAAAAAAAGATGTTAGGAGCGTCGTCTAAGTTATTTTTAAAAATGTAGGAATCTCCAACTTTTTTCAAAATAAGATTTTATTTTGGCAACCTCTTTTAATTTTGACAATTTAATTACCAAATTGTCATTAACATCCGATAAGTAATATCATCTTATTTTATCCAAATACTTCAATAATTTATTTTCAAAATAAGATCTAACATCTCTTATAAGATGCAGTAGGAACTTGTACGATTTTTCAAATAAGCTAATTCAAACACCCGCTAAATCGGTTCGCCAGTAGTTGAACACGATGACATCCGACCCGATCAGTTGAACCGATGACCTATAACAAGTACTGTTTGCTCAATCACTCCAGTTTTCACATTTTCTCTAAAAACTTTTATAGTACTTCCAATATTTTCCCACGCATTGACAAGGACAACATAGATGCTGCAATTATATGCCAAGATTTATGACCACATTAAAACAGAAGGTGCAGAATAACACTATGCTACCAGCACACAGTTACCAAATGCAGAACATCAACTGGAATATTACATGTAAAAAAAGCTAGTGAATACAACACTGTAAACATCTCTTGATACAAACAAATCGATAAATTAATAACCAGATAACGTTGTTCAGGTTACCTCCTTCCAGCAGCTAATTCTAAGAATCGCTTCGCAAACAGCTTTTCCTCTTTCAGGATTCCGACCCATTAATTCACCATTCGGTCGAGTAATAATAATTAGACAACGCAAAGGCAGCTAAATTAGGACACCTATGTAGGAAAAAACGAAAATTTTACTGTTGCCAATTTCACTAACATGCACAATAAAACAAACACGAATAACAGAGAACAAACGAAAAAAGACCAAGTAAATAATCGGTGCATTTCAATGAGTAAAAAGGTTAGTGAAGATGATAGCAACTATAATCAAACAAGGGCTAATTACAGAAAGAATCGAGTTATCTTTCAAAATTATATATAAATTAAAAATACCTTTTACAAATGTTTCTAGTATTTTATAAGTTGCACCGTCAAGAGGGAGGTATTTATTTGTTAGGTAAATGCAAACCTCAAGAGTGTGTTTGTAATATGATAAGGGGCCTTTGTAATTTTAAAAGATAACCGGAGGCATTTTGTAATTACACTAAAACCTCTGGTAGTTTTTGTAATTCACCCAACAAACAAACAATAAGTGGAGTGGGCAATGAGAAGAAATAAGAAGACGACAATGTGTTGCCTCGAAAGACTAAGACACCATAACTTAGCAAAAAAGCTAAAAACCGAGCATATACGCAATAAAATCATAATTTTCATTTATCTCCAGAAATGAGCACAGATAATTACCATACTCCTATAGCATCAACGCCGCATCTTCTTGGGGAGGAGGTATTGCAACTGGCAAAACTTTTACGGAGATCAGGGGTGTGTAGCCTATCTGGTAATTAACAAGAACCGCCCAAAAATGTTAAACTTTTCGAACTATTGCGAGCAACTTCTGCATCAGAACCCCGTTTAAAGATCACCTTGGCACAACCAGACTCATGATCCACTTCCGTCTTGGACTCCATCAAAGTTATCGTACTTCTAAAACCCATAAAGAAAGTATGGATCGGATCACATGTAGAAAGCTGTGTACTTTCTTGAGATCTTGCGCGAGAAGCTGAAGTTTTGATAGCATCTCATTCACAGAAGACGATTCTGCTGAAAAAACCACACTTCGCCTTTCGGACTGTTCATATATCTTCGGAGAGCCATCGATAACTATATCGTCGTTGTTGACCTTACCCAATGAAGTGGACCCCGTTAATTGGCTAGCTACTCTACGGATGCATTCACCAATTTTAAATGAAGGCTTAGGAGTTTGACTCATAGGGGTAGATACTTTTGCAGCATATATACTTACCCTTTTATCGTATCCATCGGGTAGAGGATGATCTGAGTGCTTTTCGTTTCTTCACAGGAGATAACAAAATCGATTCTTCGCAAACGACTCTTCTTTAGCATCTGGAGAGTGTTCAGTAACACCCATTAATTCGGTCAAGCTTCTCTCCTTAGACTCGAACTATCTTTAGAAGTGTGTTTGCGTTTTTGGGAAGCAATTATCTCGTCCGCTTATTTTTTCAGCGTCCGTGTTAATTTCTAGCAATTCCCGGGTGAAGGAAAACAGATTGGGGACGATATCCTTTAAAGCGATAAAATGTGGACAAATGTGCTCGAGCGATCACAAGATTGAGTCGATCGGCCCCAGAAGACGCACGAGGTGCCAACTCTCTAACATACTCGAGAAGTTTATCGGGTTCAAAGTAAGAGGCTCGGCTAGAATGATCCACACCGAATCTCCGACTTGATTCTTCACGACGCCATGTTCTCGATGATCTGAGTTTCCATAGCAGCGTACGCGTCTTTGGTATGCAAGAACACGTCAAGCCCAGCTCTACCCGTCTCGAAACCTCTTCCAAGGCACATCTGACTGCATTTTGAAATGCTTCGAATTACTTTGCTTCTCAATCTAGGAAAAGTGTGACCTGAAAGGCTTTAACAGAGACGAATCATTCCAAGCAAAGGTTCGATCTCCAAAATAGGCTACCAAATAAGAGTCTTTCTTATAGTATTTGACGGCCTTCTCTGAAGCATCCGAGTGATCAAATATTTGTCCAGGCCACTAGGGATGGCTCCGGACTTTACCCCAAACCAAATCTGATACGGCAAAAGACCATCATTTTCTGGAGACGATAAATAACCCGGCTGGTTCATTCTCAAGAAACTCGCAGGCCTCACCCTTTCTTGATAGGACAATTGTCAGTCTCAGAAGCATGTTCTTCATTTCCTAATTCAGAATCGACCTCCATTTCACCGTGATATGTTCCGTCGGATTTTCTTTCCTCTTCTCCATCCATGACGTTCGTTTCAGAAATACGACCCTCAATTTCACCTCCATCAAGCGAAGAAACATTAGTACTATATATAGGCAATTCTGCATTTACGGTGATCTATGGCAAGATGTTGTCTCGAGTAATATCAGAAACAACTGCGACACCAGCGACTTCATTTGGCATCATTAAAGTGATACTCTCGAGTTCGTCAACGCCATGATCTGATGTTTCAGTTATTGTCACAGAAACCTTTTTGTTCCTTATTTTAGGTCTCTTCAACAGAATTGTCAAAGCCAACTTCCAAATTAACAATAGGACTATCGCGTGCAACATTATCTTCTGTCACTCCGATATCATCTCTCTCAAGCTTTGACTCGGTCGAAACATCAAGTGCTGGAATTTCAGCATTTGCATTTCCCGGGCACTCTAAAGACTGCTTCGACACTTCGTAATCAATTTCCTCAACATTTTCACTCGATCCATCACCAACTTTCTGGCCCTCTATTAGTACATCCACTATTATGGCACTAAAAGGTTGATCGGCATGCACGACAGAATCTGCTTGTACAATTTTCTCGTCTCCTGGACAACTCGAGCTCGTCAGATTTGGCTGATTTTCTTATGTATCATCTTGAATCTCGACATTGAAGCCTTTGTCTTTTTCTTCGGAATTAATTTCCTCAACATTTTCACTTGATCCATCACCATCCACACCTTTCGCTTGAGATAGGGCAACTTTCTGGTCCTCTATTACTTCATCCACTGTCATACCAGTGAAAGGTCGATCTGCATGCACAATGGAATCTTCTTGTACAATTTTATCGTCCGAGCTCGCCAGATTTGGCTGATTTTCTTTTGTATCAGCTTGAATCTCGACATTGAAGCCATTGTTTTTGTTCTCTACATTGGTATCCCGTCCATCAGCCAATTGAGTCGGTTCGTTTGAGAAAACATGGTTCTCGTGAACCATATCTGTTTCTAAGTCTCCCTCAGTCTTCAAGCATTCATCTTTGCTAACAAAACATCAATTTGGCGGATTAATGTTTGATGCTCCGTCTTTGAGATCCAATACGTCATCAAATTTCTCACCTATAGCTTCCCCGCTTTCATTTACAAAAAAGATTTCCATGAACGGATATACCATCAACCCCGTGATTTGACTCCAACTTTAAATCGTTTACACAACCTTCATTCTCATTCTGAACATCAGAGACTAGGCATCCAATTTAAGAACCAAATACTTACTTTATGCAGCAAAACCTTCTTTTTCAACAACAAATTCGAGCTCTACGTCACAATTACTATCATTGTTCGAGCGTTCAACGTTGGCCCTAAAATTACCATCTTTCGACTTTCGGAGTACCGTGCCTAAAGATTCTCCTCCTTCACTCTCATTAACTAAACCAACTTCTCCAACAACACTATCAATCCCATCAACCTTAACATTTTCGGAACCTTCACAATTAGGGTTGAGGGAGACCTCGGGAGGCACAATTTGACCATCACGTGAATCTTTAATTTCCCCATGAGACGTCACATAATCTAAACCTGAGTGATCATGACTTGCAGTATTATCACTTACGGGTAATACCTTTTTTTCTCTAGAACTCCATCTTTTCCATCAACAACACTGTCAATCCCATCAACGTGAACATTTACGGAACCTTCACAATTAGGGTTGAGGGAGACCTCGGAATGCACAATCTGACCATCATGTGAATCGTTAGTTTCCCCATGAGACATCACAAAATCTGAACCCACTTACCCACGTGATCTTGACTTACAGCAGTATCACTTACGGGTAATACCTCTTCTTTCTCCGCAACTCCATATTTTCCATCAACAACAGTTTCGATAGGATGATTCGAAGTTTTTGTTTGATAAATGGTTTATCATGATTTTGATGATTTTGATTTTACACCAAAACAATGGTTTTAAAGGTTGTCCAAATACTCCTAAACGATTTAAAATGGTTTTAATATTTTTGGAGTATTTCCTCAAGTTTATTTTCGATATAAAATTGGACAACACATTTAATGTTTTTAAGTCAATGGGTTTTTCACATTGAAACTATATTTCTAATATTGTCCTAAATACTCCCAATTAGTTTAAAATGTTTTTACGAATTTTTGGAGTATTTCTTGAGGTTAATTTTCGATAAAAATTGGACAATATTTCGCCTCTTGTCGCCCTTGGCCGCCCATAGGGCAACCCGCATCAAGATGTTTTTTGAAAATGAGACGGAAGAAAATTCAAGCAGGTCGACCGGTCCGCTTCGGGCGCCGACGGTCGGTCCGACCGTCGCCTGTGGGTCGACGGTACACTGCAAGTGTGCAAAATCTCTCTGTTCTATTTTTGGAGAGGTCGACCAGAGCTAGGGTGATGTCGACCGTCCGAGCACCTCGACCAGGTGGCCCGTGTAATTTTTCATCTTATTTCAAACGCCCTTTTTGTGCGCAACCTCGCCGCTTTTAGTTTGACAAAGAAAATTATAACCAGATTGTCTGTGGTTTTTTTTTCCTTAAAATGTGGGATTGTTCTATAATCGATTTTTGTATCCTTATGAGACAACCATATTTATTTTAATCTCTTTGTCTTATTTGTAGACAAAAGAAAACATAGAGGAGCCCATGAAGGAGCCTATGTTGGAGGAGCCTTTGGAGGAGCTTTGGAGAGCCTATGTTGGAATTCAAATTTGAAGGCTCTCCTATAAATAGATGAAGGCTTGAGGGATCAAATACAAGACTTGATAAAAACAACAAGAGATATCACAAGCACATAATCTTTTTGTTATTCATTTCAACATTCTTGTTGTAATAGCCTTAAATCTATCACTTTCACATCTTGAGGTCTAGGCTTTCATTCTTGATTACACTTGCACTTTTGAGTTGTAATATTTTTCAAAGTGTAATCTTGATTGTAATTCATCAACCAAACACAAGATATCCTTGTGAGTGTTCTTGTGGTAAGAACACACTTGGGTGAGCTAGGTGTTAGGTGTAAGAAGATTGTGGTAATCTTCTTGTTGAGGTGTTGAAGAGTGTGGTGCTTTCAAGGTGAAGATTGTGGTAATCTTCACAAGGTGCCGCTTTGAAGATTGTGGTAATCTTGAGTGAGATTGTGGTAATCTCAAAGGTGGTGTTGAAGAAGAGTGTGGTGCTTTCAAGGTGTTGTTGTTAGTTGGTGTTGTATTAATTTGTGGTAAATTAATAAAATCTTTTTTCTTTTTTTTCAAATCCATCCCGGATATCTTGGGGTGGTAGAGGATTAGGCTGCTGGTGGGTTGAACCTCTTTAAATCGACGTGTGTTGTTTACATTCCGCACCTTCATTATTTTGTTTGAGCATTCGATTGTTAAAAGAGGACGAAATCGAAAAGATGGAGATAATCTATTCACCCCCCTCTGATTATCGTAGCGCTTGACTTACAGATTTTGGGTTTCACTAAGTCTTCAACAATACACTTATCAACAGCTTCATCTTTATTTGTCTTTTCTTCACTAACCACCATAGGAGTTGTCACTGTAACTTCTTCAGTCTGCACCGACACAAACTCTACCGCTGCCGATGACGATACAGCAGCCGCTTCAATTCTGGGATTCTAGGCATCGTCATCTAAAACGCCAACCTCTCTTGTTTTGACAGAACTGATATTTACGTCTTCTTTAACAACATTATCGTTTTCATCTTCTCGACTCTGGCAACACAAATTCACTTTGCCCCGTCTTATTTTCACCCCTTCACTCGGGACATCAATAGACTCCGAAAAATTTGCCTTCCCGGATTCTGCTCTGTCAACTGCATCACCATCAACATCGATAGGTTCATTAAAACTAACCTCAACTTCTTCTGTCACAACAATTTTTTTCATCCCTCAACTCAGACGAACCCGAATCACGTTCCCCCATCTTATTCCCATCCCCTTCACTCGAGACATCCATAGCTTCCGAAAACTTTGCGGGTGCCAGATTCCTCTTTTTTGTTCTCCATGGCATGACCATCCAAATTTTCAACTTCTCCAGACCCAAAATCACCCTCTTTCTCACCACTGACCCCATCAACAAACACATATGAACCCACAATCTCCACCATTATTTCCTCACCATCCCCCTCTTCAAAAGACTCACCAACCTGATTATCACTACCAATATTTTCAGCAAGACTCAAAAGCGTCTCTGAGACCTTGCCACTATTACCTTGACCCACATCACCTTGCTCATCTTCCATAAATCAAGAATTCTGGATCAAGATTTCAACTTCAATCAAAAAAAGACTTAAACTTGACATAAATCCCAAAAACCAACATAAACCCTAATACCAAAAGTACAATAATCCAGTAGACACACTTAAATTAAAATATATATATATATATATATATATGCAAGAAAATTATTATTCGTGAGTAATAGCTACAACCCATGTGTCATATAACATTCTTAAAAGTAAAATAAGAGTTACTCAGTTACCTCAACTGGGACTTTTCTTCTGGTATTTTGGAAGCTGGGATTCTTGAGGGTGCGACGTGATATATCTTTCATTTTCAAAATTTTCTTTTCGCTAAAAATAGTGAAAAAATATTCTAATGAAAGATTTTGGAAAAATTTTGAGAGTGTGAATGGATATGTAATGATGAAAGTTGATTTGATTTAAAAATAAGAAAATAATGATTGGATGTGATTGATAGTTAGAAATGTGTGAGTGAGTGAATAGTAAATTTTGTGGGAAAATGTGTAATAATGATTAGTATTTTGTGAAAAATGTGTAGATGTGATTGATGTAAGAAAAAATGAGAAAAAGTGAAAGTGAGAGAATAGTATATTTTCTGAAAATATTTATAAACAATCGCATTTTTGTCAAAAAATTCTCTAGCGGAACAAAAGTAAATTTTTAAAGTTCATATCTAATCCTTGTTAATATTAGGGTTTTTAGAGAGAGGAGAGAGAGACAGAGAGAGCTAAAATAGTGTTGAATTTAGATTTGAAGTACAAATGAAAATAAAACAATTCCATGTCCTTTCCTGGTGAGTTTGGTAATTTACTAATATAACACTCCAGTCATCTTTTTACAGTGTGAAATCACGTCTGTCAGTTTGAGGATATGACAGTCATTGTAACAAAAAAGGATTGCCCTATGACTCTAAAAATCCGGTGAAGTTTCAAGTTTTCACCAAATTAGTCTTCTCGTAAAGTTTCATACCTTATGAGAATATTTCTAAAGTATTATTTTTTATGTATACGTTGGTTCCATTATGTCATATTAATATTATCGCGTTGTCTTACTAAATGACATTTTAAGAATAGAATTAATTGAATATTTTTCGAATTTGTTGGTGCCGTTCTATCATATTAATTGATATTGTTTTGTTGATTGAATCGTATTATGAACCATATTATAGATTATTTTTCAAATTCATTTGTCTCGTTTCGTATTAATTGATAAGATTATTTGAACTTTATTGCAAATATTTTCCATATTTTTTAGTACAATGGGCCACATTCGGAGGATGAGATCTTCTCTGCTCCACTTTATCTATTTAACTCATATTCCATACAATGGATGAATTGCACATGTGTAATTGTGACATCACGTGACATCATCATGTACACGTGTTATTAATCCAATGCAATGGAATATGAGTGGAATAGATAAAGTGGAACAGAAATCTCATCCCCATTCTGGAGAGAACATACGCCGTATGAGATCAAACCCGAGTCAACCGCTTCCCGACAATACAAGTCTCAACCACTAGAGTAAAAGGTTGATCTCATTATTTTCCATACTTGTTGATGTCCCTTTATCATGAATCTCGTGATAATTGATAGTGAAATGGTACAAAATAGCCATTTATAAAATGTAAAGATGAAGAATAGCCATCTTTTGTAGACACGTCTTTTTTAGCCATTTTAGGTGTAAAATGGCATTCATACCCTTCTAAGATATTTGTTTGATATTTGGATTATTTCTCTCTCTTTTCACTTATTCTATGTATCCTCTTACTCTTTCTTTCAATTTTTTTTTAAAACATCGAACATGTATTTTTCGTTTTTAAATATGCAATATCGGTGTTGAATTATAGATATTGAAAAGAGGATTAATTTGTTATATTATGCATGCAAAATGAATTTAAAACGAAAAAATTATGTCAATTCAAAGTTTTTTTTGAGAAAAATAAAATAACTTGTTATAATAAGTGAGAGAAGATTGAACACTAACTCGATATCGAGTTATTGCTCTGGTTTGACTGACGCCTACTATTTATTGTTGAAAACTCGATATCGAGTTAAATGTAACTGGATATCCCAATTACAAGTAACTCGACTACGAGTTACTTGTGGATTATACATCGCCTTTTTCCCTAAACCACTTTCTTCATTAACAACATCCCAAACTCACCCACCAACACCAAATCCATATAAAACCCTAGAATTTCTACAAAAACTACAAAAAATCCTAACCTAAAACAACTATAGACTAAATAAAGAAAAAGAGATGGTCTCCTGTCAGACCGTCTAACGAATCTATATCCGTTAGACGGATCCTAACCACAAATCCGATTCATACCCAACCTACAACCCAACCAAAAAGAAAAAAAAAAAAATGTGCTTTTTTGCGGGTTGTCGCTACTCGAGAGACGAGCACCTGACTCGTTTATTGATTATAGGAATTTGACGAGGAGCGATTGTCGGTCTCTCGTATTCGGCGCTCTCGATGGAGTCGCTTATAAAGCTTAACTCACCGGAGAAGAATGCTCGCCGCTTTGCAAAGCTTAACTAACCTGGAGAAGAATGTTTGGGATTTCGTGACGAGAACTTTTCCTTTTTCTAGGAGTTATGATTGCTCTTATTGGTACTTTCTTCCTCTCTGCAGACATACGGGTTTCTATACATGTATATTTATACGAATGATCGCGTTATTTACATCATTCCTAATTATTTGCTTTGTATTTTTTACTTTATATTTTCCCATTGTTTTGTGTTCCATGATTAGTTTCGTGGTTTGGTTTCTAAAGTGTGATTTTACATTTAGGCTTAGTTTTTTTTTTCGCAATAGATTTTGAAGACGAAGAACTAATACAAGTATTTGTATTAACTAATACTTTTGTGAGAAATACTAATACATTTTAGGAGGATCATTAATAAATTTCAGGAGAAAATTTTAATTATATTCGAGAAACTACTAATACATTTCAAGAATCGCTAATACTTTTTAGAATGACGGCTAATACATTTTTATATATTCAGGAGAAATACAAAAAAAAAACTCTTCAATGAATTACTAATACATTTCGTAAGAACTACTAATACTTTTCGTAAAAAGACCGTTAATACATTTTGGGAGAAAATTTTAATTATATTCAGGGGAACTACTAATACATTTCGTAAGAATCGCTAATACTTTTTGAAGGACGACCAATACTTTTCGTATGACGTAATTCATTTCGGGAGAAAAATTTAATTTATTTCAAGGAATTACTAATACTTTTTTAGGAACTACCAATACTTTTTTAGGGATTGCTAATACATTTCGGGAGTATATTTAGGAGAAATACTAAAAAAAAACTCTTCAGTGAACTACTAATACATTTCGTAAGAATCGATAATACTTTTTAGAAGATTCGCTATTACATTTCGTAAGGATCGCTAATACCGATACTCCCGAAACTACTAAAACACCATCAGATTTAAAATACCACCGATCCGCTGTCGATCCGTTTAACATGCCGCACTGCTAGACGGCTCCGACAGAGTTTTTGTCAAAGAAAAAAAACATGAAATTAACAAAAAACCTATAGAGGTCGATCCGTCGCCGTAAATCGATCCGTCGCCATCGCCCAAGTCGCCGCATCCAAAGTTTTGGGGGTCACCGTGTGCTTTTCTAGTGTTTGGTTATGTTGTGACTCAAAATAGGTTGTAAAACTACTAAAGGAGCTGCCATGTCATTTCGCACCCCAAAATGACTAAAAATGTATTTGAAAAAGATGGCTAAAAAAGATTTTCAATTGGCCAAAAGACTAAAAAAATCACTCTAATTGATATAATTCTGATACCGTATTTTTTTTTTTTTGGAGTACAATGGGGGGAACTTGGGGAGGGGACACACGCACTCGTATAGGATTGAATCCGGATCATTCATCCTTGCAACACGTGTCTCAACCACTAGAAAGACAAGGTTGGTCCCTTCGGATACCGTATTTTTAAACTCCAGTTAAATATTCATAGTTTATTATTTGCATATTATATGATATTATATAACTAATAACTTGTTTCACGAATCGTCGTCATGCTATATAAACCATAATATGAATAACATTTGTTCACTCACCCAGACTTTTTTACATTGTGATTTGTGATAAGTCAAATATGATTAAAAAAATATATAAAGTCAAAAATGAAAATTTAATAAATTAATAATTTACATAATCAGGCTAATTCTTTGGAATTTAAAAAGGCCATTTTGCAGAACATGGGCTGCGAAGTTCCCAGCCCTGGATTACGATACACATACATGGGCCTAGAGCCGAATCTTAATGGGCAGAAATGAAATGTTCACCAAAAATGTTGAGCTTGCGATTCGGTACAATGACGCCACAAGAATGTGATTGATACTTAAAATTGACGTCAAACTTCTATTGTTGAGTTAGTTATTTTGGGATTAGTCGATGCTACCCACTTGGGTAGCTACCAAGTGGGTTTTTATACCATTGGATTAACACACACCCATGTGGATGTGTATGTGATGTGTGATCTAATCAGATAAGATAACCCACTTTAGCTACCCAAGTGGGTAGCATCTACTTACCCGTTATTTTGTTGTGGAGTTAGGGTATCATTTGTAATTTGTATCTTCATATTTTGAAAATTTTCTAAAATACACTACTCGCTTAATTTCATCGGTCTCTCACCAATCACGGGTACTCATTTTCTTTAAAAAAAAATCAACAATCATTATTATCGCAAATTTGCATGATTCCCACTCACACATTTTCAACACCAATTATTATTTTATTATTTCTATATCAAATCAACTCTCATCACATTACATCTCATAGCAAATGACACTGTCAAATCCATCCTTGTTCTTTCAAAAGGATAAATTTATCACTATTTTCTAGCAGGAAAAAAAATCAACATAAAAGGATATCCAATCGCTACCTTACTTTCTGTGTTTCATATCTGAAACACAAATGAGATTATGGCAATTGCATCAGGAAAACCAAGTTTAAAACAAATGCAGAACAGATTAAGAGTCTTGATATTTGAAAACAAGGTCCCAGACATGAAAATGCATTTTCTGCAACAATGGAAAAAGGAGGCACGGCATTTCTTGAAATTGAAATGAGTTTTTTCCAGTCACACAAAGGAAAATTAGATCAATCTAAAGTACATTCAACAGAAAACCTGCTCGTTGCAGATGCGGTGATTTTATTATGCTCACAAGACGGAGGGTTCTTGCTACTTATCAGAGGGTGCATGCTTTCTCAAACTCCTCTCTGCTCTTTGCGGCAAAGTTCAAATTCATTTGTGTGGTAATACATGCACCCAGCATAAGCATCCAGCTCTTTGCTGCAGTTCTGGTGGAGGTCTCTCAGCCTACAAACACAATGTAGTTAGAAATTAGCATTGATGTACAAATTCATGACGGTTCTTCTATCCTTTGGCTTTTCAAGATAGTACATGTTCAGATATTCTATTTTAGGGTTGATAAACGGATTAAATTATTGGTCTTAATCGTTGGGCTTGTTGATTAAAATTTGGGTTTCATCAATTAGCATGCCTAAACCTGACCATTTACATGTATGCTTGATTGTTGATAAAAGTTAAAAATATTTTTTTCTAGTGTTTGCCAGCATTTTATATATTTATGCAGGCAAGACGAATGAAATATTCTATTTACGAGTTATGAAATGGTGCAACAGTTTGTGATGTCGTGATCTCAAAAATGATGCACTTTGATTCATGACGATATGTATCTGGACACACAGTTATGTTCAATTTTCATGTCGTCTGAGGATTATTTTTATTCTTGTTTCTGTTCAGATTGCTTCCAATGAACGAAAAAGTTTTCGTAGTGTTTGTGCATCAATTTTAAATTTTTGGCTGCGTCAGTCAGGGTTGAAGGGGAGTCCAGTAGCGGAGGATTTAGCTACTAATGTAGAAACTAGAAAGCTGCAAAGATTGAGACATAAAGTTAAACTATGTTGGATTAAAATTTGAAAGCTTGAAATCTGATTCATGTCCACCATCAAAGGCAATCAAATACGTTGGCATCAAAGCTTTTACAGCTAACCATCTTTTTAATATTATAAGAAATGATATGAACCATACTTATCTTCCCACAACTATTCATAACATCTCCACTTATAGATAGTGAAAAATTTGAGGAAAACCACTCAGTTCTATCCTAGTTGGCCAAGGTAAAGCTTGTACAATGACATGAAACAATCCACTTTCTCCTTCGTTTAGGTCAAGTTCGTGGAAATTTCCCTTTCTCTTCTGGACACAAATTCTTCTTCTTCTTCCTTTTTATTTCACTACCTATGATGGCACTAATTTTGTAGGATATCTAACCTACAGGGTATGAGTGTCAACTCTGACCTATTTGACTCTGCAAACATGGAAAACTTAAACCATAAAACTTCAAAAGGATACAATTAGAGGACTGAGTTGGAGTACCAGGAAATTTCAACTTAATGTCCTGCAATTTATTATAATAACAGGTTCTGAAGCAAAACTCCATCACTAACAATATTAAATGTCCGCAATGTAGAACTGACTTCAAATCAAACACTCTGCAATAACAAGGTAGAACTTCCCTATCTTCAAGCATATGGGATCTTAAATGTTAAAAGGCCCTCACTTTTAGTAGCTACAATAACGATGCCCCAAACAACTTTGTGTCATAATTTAATAGCCAAATAAATTATAAAAGTATGAAAGCGAATAAACAATCTGTCTTGCATCACATCTACAAGTATCACGAATAATTTTACTTACAGGTGAAGCACGCATTGAGTTACTTGACGCCCTTTATCAAGGCATTTCTCAGGGTTCGGATCATCCTTCTTGCACTTTAAAAATGCTAGATTCTCACCACGACATTTAGTTCCTATATGCTTTGCCGCCATCAACAGGGACGAAGTTGGAACTGGTTCTCCGGCCGTATCCACAGTGCTTGTCATCCTAATTAACAGTTACAAAGCTATCAGCAGTCACATACCTGCCTTTTAGAAGCTTATATATATTTTACGACACACTTCCACACCTTACAATCCCACGAGTGTGAGAAATAAAACAGATGCCTATAAAATAGTATTGACCAATGTTTCACAATTCAAACTCAATTTGAGAACAAACTAACAAACTTTCAAGCAATCTAAAATCAAGCATTGTACACACACATAGAAAGCAGTGCAAAACGAAGAATAAATATGAATACCTCGAACAAACCCCCCTCTCCCCTAATCCCCAACTTCCAAAATATTTACAATTATTTAGCAACATCATTCATAGAAAAGCATTAAATTCTCAGAAAAAAACTCCACTGGAATGCATCAAAAGACTGAAGAAAGAAATCTGCAGACTGTTCCAATTTTCTTACGAGAATCCGAATTGGTAAGACAAGAATCTGATACCGGTCTGCAACTGTACCTCCACAACACAATGAAAATCATCCATAAACCAATAAAAATTCAACCATTTCCAAGCACAAATCTTGAGAAAATAATTGAGGCATTCATTATTGAAAAGATGAACAATCGAGAGAGATTATTTACCTTTCCCTTGTCTCTTGTCTGGAGATTTTCTCAGTATTTTGCTCAGAATTCAGACTTGATAGAGAGGAAATAACATGGGTCGGGTTCTTACCAACTCCGGCAGATTTTACTAAATACTTGTTTCGTTAATCGACACTATCTGAAGGGCTATTTCTGTCTTTCTATTATTTAGAAGTTGGGCCGTTGCTGCCTGATAAGTGGGCTTGATCCAAGCCCTTTCCTGATAGAAGGTGGACGATTCGGCAACTAAGGACCTCAAGTACAAGCAAATCCTGTCCGTAATCGACCTATCATTATCCCTAAATGAATTTAACATCATATATGAGGCCCATTTCGGCTAAGTTTTTAGAAGCTTTTTTAATCCTTTCTTTCTTTTTGAAATTATATTCTCTTATTTTTAAGTTGGTTTATGATAAGATAAAGGACACAATACTTTGAAAAGAACAAAGTCGAATACAAAAGTATATTGGCAAGGTGTTCTGAGAATTCAAAAAGAAGTCGAATATTTCAGAGTAGGAGAAACATGTGATTCAAACACAAGTAAATTGCCGGGAAAGACATTTTGGACACCTGGAATAGTACAAGTATAAAAAATTATCAGAACAGTTCATGATTTCAAGCATAGTTGAAGATCAAACTTCTAAAGCAGATAGAAGATGTTGCAGAGAACGCTCTTTCGGTATAAGTTTTTCCAATGAATATGATTCTGAAGTCCCAACTAAGGAACTGAAAATCTGCAAGACGATATCGAACGAGGACAAGCAAAATCAATTCCAACCTGTCCATTACAAGACCACCTTTCACCGTATAACTCGACCAGAAAAGGATAAAATTCTGGATTGTAACCCAAAATTTAAAAGTGATATTGAACTTCAAAGATGGCAACAATCATATATTCCTTGCTGTTACTCTAGAGGCGAAAAAAATCAACTTCCATTGCGTGACAGCAAAAGAATTACAAAATCTAAATACAATGTGTCCGCTAAAGTATAGGTGAGCTACACGTCAAAATTTACAACAGATGGAACTTTGGCGTAAAGCACAATAATTCATCATCGTATATACAGTATATCAATCAGCAATCATGACGAGGCATAGTTCGTGTTGTTGGAATGATTGATTGAGGAAGTTTCTATAGTGATGTAATGGACGACTTATGAGCAATGTCATATACAGATATGAGGATTTCAGCACCTATTAAGATGATAATCAGCCACTCAAGGAAATCCGATTTCTATTCTGGAGAATCTCTTGAAGAAAACGAATATTGTGCTGCAAGGGTTGACAAAAAACATCAGCCAGGTTATTACACCATAATAAGGAAATGTGAATCAGTATGGGGGCCTACAAGAAGCGATACTTCTACAAATTTCAATTTGAAATCAAGGCTTGCAAATCTCTGAGTTAATTCGACCATCCCTGAGGTACTCCTAAATCTGAGCATATTTAGCATCCTTCCACGCAATATCTGACCTGGATTTAAGTATATGATTTCATCTCAGTTTCAATAGAGAATTAGCAACAAATGGAAATAAAAAGGCATTAAATTTTAGATTGATGAATGAACTAATTCCAGATTCTGCAATCTACGGAGAAGAAGCAACTTATTAACATTGCGCAGACACAGTAATCAGTCATAGTGTCGTATTCTACCTAGATTTTCACCTTTTTATTGATTTAAATCTATCTTCGAATACAACAGATTAAAAGGCACACAACTGGGCAGTGGGCATCCATCAAAACTTAAGATTAAGAGTAGCTGCATAATCAGATGATATCCTTGTCATGACATGGGACTGCATTCCTTGAATCAATAGATTAAAAGTACTGGGCCTTTTATCAACTTTTTCCAACAGTGAAGCAGTAGTGCTTATAAGAAACATTTAACAATATTTGTCCAAAATACATATCTGAAATGTAAGGGTTATATTTCTGCTAAATATGTTGGTAGGTCCACTAATAGTAAGATGCAGTTTGAAGGTGTTCTACATGACAGGGAAACGTAAAACAGAATTAATTGTGTATTCACAGTTTACCTGAAAGGATGAAAGATATACATGCATATATATATATATATATATAATCATTTAAAGTTCATCATCAATGCATCTTATCCCACTATGTGGGGTCGGCGTGAAGTTTATAGGGTCAATTATTTGTCTAAAATTAGTTAACACTATAAATTCATGCAAAAACAAAGTGGCAAAGTTTTACGCCCGATGCCCTTCTTTGTCGCAACCTTCATACGAAGGAGAAATGAGATGAAATTCCAAAACCATCATCATTGGTTTTTCCACTTTCCACTTGCTGGAAAATATCATGAGATGGCGATGAGTTGAGATACTTGCTCATATATTTCATTTTGATTCCCAATTTACAATACTACAATTTTATACATTTATTCATTATTTTAATTTCTATTATTTTCCTTTTCGCATTCTGTTATTTCCATTTTAACTTGTTTCTAGTCTTACACCTCTTACCATATGGTTTCAACATAGTGTATCTATCTTGATCATCTCTGGTACCGAATGGTATTAAATGCATTTTTCGGTACAGCAATCCACCCATTCAATACTCATATATACATGTAAACGTGTGTGTGTGTAAAAAGTCATAATATATTCATTTCCCCCATGCTATGGAACAAATTTCATAAGCTGCAATAAAAGAAAATAATATATCTCTAACTCTATACCACAAAGATGGCTCCAGACAGATCCATCCGATTCTTACCTCAATTATTTTAAAATATTACCTTTTCAAAAGTCCTAGCTTAAGAATTACATCAGCGAGGTTCGAATTTGCCTTTCCGACCAGTTGAAAGAGCTTTTTCCGTTCCATTGTAAAGGTTCCAGTTTTCTCATCCCGCGATTGATGTCAGTAAACTCTGCAACCTATTCCATCAACCTAAAAGAGAACAGAAAAATATATTCTTAAAATCAAAGGGCATTATCATAAAGTTTAAACATGAAAGTAGATCGAAACCTACCTGACGAACATAATAGTCAAGAGCAATACTTTGACCAAGAACACTACCAATCGCATTTATCCCATCAATATTTAGGTACTGCAGCATTATGTAATCAAGCCCACCTTGCATCCATGTGTTCAAAGTTGGCTTCTCTCGCACCTCATATTCTAATTTACGCATCGGAAGTCACATCA
This sequence comes from Rehmannia glutinosa, assembly GCA_016081115.2. Lineage (NCBI taxonomy): Eukaryota > Viridiplantae > Streptophyta > Magnoliopsida > Lamiales > Orobanchaceae > Rehmannia > Rehmannia glutinosa. Next base: position 34,202,467 of record CM071929.1, on the reverse strand, counting down.
TAAGGATGGAGGAAACAGCAAATAA